>LR738713.1:164192790-164299484 GCA_902687465.1 Secale cereale
CGGCTGCAGTCTACACAACAAAGGAAAAAAAAAACAGCAAGGTGGCTGCTCATGCCCGAGGTCGGTCGGGGAGGCAGCAGGGTCCTGCGGCGGCTGCTTGGCGAGCGGGATGGAGGCAGCAGGATTGGAGGCAGCAGGGCGATGCGGTGTCGTGGTGGAACTCGGTGGCGTGCTATGTCGGCTTGGGGCGGCGCTCGAGGACGGAGCAGGGCGGAGGACGAGGCCAGCTCGGGCGAGGTGGCCGGCGCCCTGGAGATGGAGAGGAACGACGCTCGAGGAGGGGACCCCCGAGCGCGGCGCTGCGGTGTGGTCCGGGCCGGCTTGCGGGGCGAGCGCCTCAGGCGCGCGGGACTGGCGCGGGAAGGAGATGGGGAAGGCAGCGGCCTCCTGGCCGGCCGGCTCGGCCAGGCGAGGAAGGGGCGTCGAGAGGAGCTGCTCGGGGCGCTGGGGCTCGGGACTCCTGGCCGCTGGAGAGGGGCGCGGCTTGCGCGATGGGAGGAGCGGAAGAGGAGGGTCGCGGCCGGCTCGGGAGGACCGAGAGGATGGGGTCGGGCGAGGGGGAAGGAAGATCGAGAGATGCGGGGTGGCGGCGGCTGTACGAGGGGAAACAGGGATCGATGGGGTGCGGCGCGAGGGGTGGACGAGCGAGGGAGAGACGGGAGGACGAGAGGGCTCGGGTCGCTAGGGTTACAGACTGGGGGCGGCTGGGCCTGGAGGAAAGGTTGGGCCTCGGGCCAGCTAGGGTAGATGGGGGCGCGGCTGCTGTCGGGCCAATGGGCCAGAAGGTGCGGCTGGACCGGCTGGGGGGGAGAAGGCCTTGGCTATTGGCCAAAAGGAGGCCTGGGCTGGTTCTCTCTTAATAAAAAGAGAGAAGAGAAGAAGGAAAAGAAAAAGAAAAAATAGAGAAAAGAATAAATGAAAAGAAAGAGGGGGGGTTAAGGAAAAAGTTGCACAAGGGATTATTATTTTTCTCGGGCTCATAAAAATGAGCACGGTCCGAGAAAAATATAAAAGACAAGATCGAGATATAATTCAAACATATTTGAATTTAATTCAAATGGGTTTGAACTAAGACTTGATTATTGAAGTGTTCAAAAATGTTCGAATATTCGGAGGAACCTCGAAACAACGGAAAAGAATTAGAGGGAGGTTTGACGGTGAAACTTGAATTAAGAGGCATGGGGAAAATTATGCAAGTGTGTTGCGGGTAATTCCAAACAATGGAATATTTATTATATAGCTCCCTAAATATTGGGAGGATATGTTTTAAAGAGAAGTCACACTTCCCTCGATTTAAATGGACCGAAGGTCCACACAATTTATTTAGGTTGAGATGCAAAAATAAATATGACATGATGGCATGATGACATGATGCAATGCAAAAAATAAATAACACAAGCACAAATGAAACACACGGGAGAACCCGAAACATCTGGAATCTTCTGGGACGTCGGTCTTCGGGCGTCACACGGAGCTCCGCGGCGCCGCCCCTCTGCTCTGGTCTCCTCGGTCAACCACCGCCTGGACGGCCTCGTCCCCCCTCGACCCTGCACGGCGACATCCCCCTATCCAAACGCAACCCCGTCCCGCACCACATCGTCCCGGAGCCACCTCATCCAACTTTGCCCCTGAGGGTATAAATTTTGGCTAAGTCCTAGTTTTTAAATAAAATGTGCGCATGTTTGACCTGCTATATTTTTGTGCTCGTTGCTCCATTTTGAGCATATGATATGTCAAAATGTTCATTTCTCTGTGCTCTATATGATGGCTGAATTTTCGTGCATGTTAGGGTTCATCTTGATGCCATTATCTCTGTTGCAAAAGTGCTAAGTGCTGTTAAGTGTTGAAAACTAGTATAACTTGCTGATTTGTCTTTTTCATATCTTTTTGTGTGATTTTTGTTAGAGCATCGTGTCAACATGTGTTGGGAGCACAATCATGTCATCTTTGCTGTGGTGCAATCCAATTTTCATGATATGCCTTGTGTTGAGTGGAACAAGCTTGTAAAGTGACCTACTCGCTGTTTGCTGATTTCTGAGACTTGTTGAAAAATGCTAAGTCTGAAACTGTTATATTGTGATGCCATATTTTCTTGATGCTACAGTCATATCCATGCATGTTTGAGATGTCCAGTGACCATGACTTGAAGTCCATGTTATGCTCTATCCATCCATGCCCTTGTATGAAATTATAGGTTGCCGTAGCTTGTCTCTTTCTTGCTCTCAAGTTGCTAAATAATGTTTCTGTCAGCCTGTTAATAGTAAGTTCATTTTTGCCATGTGAATAGCTAGTGTTCTATGCATCCTATGACCATGTTATTGCCATGAGTAGCTGCATAAACATGTATTCTTGCTGTTGGTTATATTCACATGCCATGATATGCTTTTATATGAGTTTCACAAGCTTGCAAACATGCCTACTTGTCGTTGTTCCTGCCATGCTCAGTTTATTTCACTAAGTGTGAGAATCTGCTATATTATGTTTGCATCTTGTTTTGATGAATGCCATGAACCTGTTGCTCCCATGTATATGCCATGTTGTGTTCTAGCATGCCATGCTTTTGCCTGCCATGTTCTTGTGCTGTAGCGTAATTGTTTCTTGCATCCAACATGTCAACATATTAACTCTGCTCATGTATATGCTCTGTTTTCCACTGAGTCATAATCTATGATATAAAGTTTGCTTGTTGCCTTGTTCATGTTGGATTATTCTCGATGCCTATGGACCTGATCCTTGTTGATTCTTGAAGCATGTAATCTGTAGTTTGATCTCATGCCATGCTTGTGTCTATATTGTACTTATAGCTTGTTGTTTTGTTGCTCGCAAGATGCCTAGTTGCTGTTTTGGACAGCTTGTCCTTTAAACTTGTTTCATGTGTATGTGTTGATCCGTTGCTCCGTTTTGAGTGTGCTCTATGTGAAACTTGCTTGGTGTTGCATCCATGTTTTGAGTGGGTTTGCTTGATGTTTGAATGCATTTTGCATCAATGCCATGCTTGACTTGTTTGGTCATATCTTCTAGGCTGTAGCTCCGAATTAAATGAACTTTATATGTAACTTGACTAGAATGTCTTGTAGATCATCTTGGTACATGTTAACTTGCTGTTTAACAACTTTAACTTAAGGTTTGTTCATATCTGGACCAATTTCGAAATTTGCATATGAGGACTTACCGGAATCGTTATATGATGTTTCCGACCTCATTTAAACTTGCTTGTTGTGTTGGCCTTGTATGCATCATCTCTTGCCATGAGTTGCATCATGTAGCCTTGTCATGCATCATACTTGGTTGAGCATCATGTCTTGTTTATGTGTTGTGTGTTTACCATGTTGTTTGCTTCTTCTCGGTAGTTCCTGTTTTGTTGCAATCGTGAGGATTCGTTCGACTACGCTTGTGTCGGTGTACTAGAGTAGGGGTACCCTAGTATCCCGAACCTGTGCACGGGCAGTCGCAGCACCCCGCGGCAAGGCTTGCCGAGTGACCGCCAAGGTCCTCCGTGGTTCCTTTGGAGCCATTCAAGAACAAAGTATTCAAGTCAAGGAGACAAGACCCCGGCAAGAGGAGCTCGCCGGGAAGGCCATTCAAGGCACAAGACCCCGGCGAGAGGAGCTTGCCGGGAAGGCCAACCAAGGCATCTCAAGGAACTTGCCGCGACGCGCCACGCGTTCCGGCAAGACCCGGTGAGCGACAAGCTCCCGGGCGCGACAAGACAACGATCGTGGCAAGGCGCTTGCCGCGGCAAGCTACCACTCTGTACCCACGCTCCAGCACATCCGCCAACATGTCGCTTTAGGACCCTTCCAGGCGTACGTGGCGGGAGGCTGTGCAGCCAGCGGTACGCGGTGGCAAGCGGCGCTGACAAGATCGCCATCATGGCGAGCGGTGGCGTCCCTGACGGCCCCTTTTTTTGCACTATTTGGGCGACGCAGACGGGCATTTAATGCCCTAGTCCCCTGCCGTCAGGGTTAGGTATGATACACTGTACGGGTAGTTGTACCAACTACAACACCTTTCCAGTTTTACCCTTGTCTGCGTTGCCACCTGTCGGTGACCTCTTGAGCATATAAAAGGAGGCCCATGCGCAACGTGAAAGGGAGAGGGAAGAACACTCACGCTCGGTCTCGTTAGCTGCTGGTGTGTACTTGTAATGCCCCGGATGTAATACTTTCCCTTTTGGGCAATATATATATATCTTTGGCTCCATCAATTCCATTCCGGGTTCTTCGTCTTTTCGGGTTTTTGTTCTTTTGTCGTGTGCGTGTGTTCATTCATCCATGTCATGTAGTCATGTGCATCGCATTGCATTTGTGTTGTCGTTTGCATCCGGTCCCACTCGTTTCTTTCCGTTGTCCGTTTCGAGTTCCGGAGCTCTCACGTGTCCGTGGCATCCCCGAGGCCTACTTTGGTGTTTGGCCGTGTAACGTTTCTGTCTTGGTGTGAGACTTGTCGTGCGATGTTGTTTTGTTGGGTGTAACCCGCCTGTCAAATCTCGTCGCGTTTGGAGTTCGTTTGGTGCTCCAACAGTTATTCTCGTGGGCTGAAAGTACCTCCTCTTTGAGGCCCAAGACACCCCTCCAACAGCCCACCAAACCAACCCAAACCCCTCCCTTCATCTAGGCCATCCAATTGTGATCGTGTGACCGAAAACCTCACCTCATTTGGACAACCCTAGCTCCTTGTGCCTATATAAACGTCCACCTTCCCCAAATTTTGCGTCCAGAAAACCCTATGCTTCCACAGTGCGCCGCCGGTGCTTCCACCGTTGATCCGCGGTGCTTCCACCGTTGATCCACCGTGCTTCCGACGTCCCAGCGAGATGTGCTTCCATAGTGCCGTGCCCGTGCTTCCGTCGTGCCGCCGTTGTGCTTCCTGCCGCGTGGGTCCCGCGCCGAGCCCGAGGTCTTCTTCAACCTCTAGATCGCCGGAGCTCGCGGCCGGAGTCCCTCTTCCCCGCCGCCGGCAGGGCTCTCCTCGCCGCCGCCCCGCCGTTCCCTTGCCGCCGGCCGGCCTCTTCTCCAGCCGCGCCAGTCGCCGCCCCCTCAGGCCCCAGCCGCGCCGCCCTCCGCCGCCGGCCGGTGCCGCCACCCCACTGGCCGGGCCGCCGCGCCTCGCCGTCCCCCTCCTCCCGCCGGCCCCGCCGCCGGGCTCGGGGAGCCGCCGCCGCCGCTTCGATCGGAGCGGGGAGGAGCCCCGATCTCGATCTCCCTCCCGCGCGCAGGCCGAGCCGGCCGACCCCTCCTGGGCCCGAGTCGCCCCGCCTGGGCCTCCTTCCTCCGCCAGCCGAGGCCAGCGCCTGGCCCAGCGCCCCGCTGCTCTGCTAGGACGACCCACCCCGCGTGCGAGCCCAGCCGCCTTCCAGCCGAGGCCCGAGCCGTTGCAGCCACCGCGTGGGCCGAGCCCTTCCAGCCGGCCCACCTCCTCCTCCAGTCCGCCTCCCTCTTCTTTGGGCCGAGCCCGTGGTGAGCAGCCCCTCTATCTCCCGCCCGTGCGCAGTATAGTTTTAGAGCGCCCGTGTGTTTTTTCCCCCTAGTCAAAATCTGCTAAGTCCTGGTATTTTAAGTTTCTGATGCATATTTGTTTTGTGGATAACTTTTTGTGTGCATGTCCGATTTGAGCAAATGATATGTCAAAATGATCGTGGTGACTTGTACTACGTTTTGTTCCATTGTTTCATGCATGTTTGAGGTCATCTAGATGCTTAAATATCTGTTGCAAGAGTGCTACTTGTTATAAACTGCTGTTAGTAGATGTTTTCATGCCATGTTTGCAATGTGATATCTTGGTGCATGTTTATCCAAATGAAGCAAATGATATGTCCACATGTTCATCATGAAATGCTCTACATGTTGGTTGCTTTAGCTTGCATGATAGATTTCATCTTGCCATGTTTATCTCCTTTGCAAAGTGCTATGTGGCTGTTATGTTGTTAAACTTGTTACGAGATGCCTCGTTGAGGAGCTCGTTGCTATTGATGTGTTTGTCCCCTTGATGCATGCTTAGATGTTTTGGATTCACCATCATGTGTACTTTGCTGTGGTGCAAACCACTTGTCTTGATATGCTTTGAGGTGACTTAAACTTTCTCTCAAAGATGCCATGATGTTACTGCTGTTTTAACACTTAGTGAAATTTCACTAAGTCTGGAATCTGTAATTTCCAGATGCCATGTTTGCTTGTTGTTCTAGGCAAATCCATGATAGTTTTGGGGTGACTCTTGATGATTACTTGTTGTATAAGTTGTTGGCTATCCATTCATGCTCTCACATGCTTATTTGAGTGGCTGTAGCATATTTAGTTCTTGCTCCCAAGTTGCAACAAATTACTGCTGTCAGGTTTTTGTTGTCAAGTTCAAAATGTCATAGCTTGTTGCTATTGATCCATGGCTCCTTTGGAGATGCTCCAATGGTTTTGTTTGCTGTAGGATATGTCTACTTTATGTCCATGCTCCTTGCCATGATGTTTGAGTGCTGTAGACTATTTATCTCATGCTCCGAAGATGCTATGTGGCTGTTAATTTCAGCTTGTGCATGTTTATTGTTTTGGGTGTAACTTTTAGCCCGTTGCTCCGTTTTGAGCAAGTCCTATATGTACCTTGTGTGATTTTGCATGTAGATTCATATTATCCTCTTGTTATCATGTTTTGAAGCATTTTGCTTGATGCATATTGTTGTGCTGTAACACTGTGCTTCCTAAGTAGACTTTCTGTGCTTCCATAGTGCATCTGCATTGCTTCCATAGTGCATCAGCCATGCATCCAGTATTTTTCTTGTGCATTGCATCTTGTTTGATTCGTGCCTTGTGTTCTTGTGTTTGAGTAGAGCCGGGAGCTGAGTACAAGTACGAGAACGAGGTTACTACCGAGGTTGAGAACGAGGAGCTCTCTTACGATCCCATCGACGACTCTTCAGGCAAGATGACGGAACCCGGATACCATTACTATCTTTGCCTATTGCTAGAAGTATCGCTCTATAGTTTTGCCTCGATGCCAATGTTTTCCTGTCAGCCTCCTATTGTAACCATGAACCTGTTTAACCACCCTACCTATGCAAACCCTTGATTGGCTATACGTAGGCTTCGCTCAGCCCCTCTTATAGCGTTGTTAGTTGCAGGAGAAGATTGAAGATTCTTGCTTCTTGTTGAAGCTTGTTGGGATATCACACTATATTATTATTAAATGAAATCATCTATATATTGGTAATGGGTGGAAGGCTAAGCCTTTTGCTTGGTGTTTTGTTCCACTCATGCCACCTAGGAACCGTATAAACCGGTGTTATGTTCCTTGATTATGCGTTCCTCACACGGTTGGGGTTATGGGACCCCCTCGATAAACCGCTAAGTTCTAAGTCTTTTCCAGCAAGTCCCAACATTGGTACTATTTGCCTAATAACTAAAACTTGCATATGGTCTTGCAAACCCGAGTTCTTAATCAACAACCCGGGCCAGTGCTCCTCATGAGTGTTGGTTCAAACTGGGGGTTATGTGGGGCCACCACGAGGAAACTCGAGGATTGGTTTTACCTGTAGGATCGCCCATCCGGTCTTGGCCTGAGACTAGATACGCCCGGCTACTGTCAGGGTGTCGGCACGCCGGGAGGATTTGCTGGATTAGCCTTACCTTAGTCGGAGTATCTTGAGCACGGGATTCCGAGGATACGCGGGCCTTCCCACCTTGGAGTTGCGACTCCGCGGATCGTGGGCTTTTCATGGGCCAAGTTGGAACACCCCTGCAGGGTTTTGAACTTTCGAAAGCCGTGCCCGCGGTTATGTGGCAGATGGGAGCTTGTAAATATCCGGTTGTAGAAAACTTGACACCATGTTCCAATACACTACCAGCGTGAGTACCGTGACGATCATTTTCCGAAAGGGATTCGGGAAGTGAACACGGTGGGGTTATGTTTGACTTGCTAGTTAGGATCACTTCGTGATCATCTCTCGACCGAGGCACTTCTCTTCTCGCTCTCTTTTACGTAAGTTAGTGCTAGTGCTGCTACAACTCTTGTTCTTTCTTCAGCCTTGTTTCACACCCAAGGCTTGGATAGTCGTGTTACCCGGGAACGGGATTGCTGAGTCCTCTGTGGCTCACAGTTACTTCAACACACCAGATGCAGGTACTATGGTGAGCTACACAGGTGATGGCACTGAGCTAGACTGGGAGTACGACGAGGAGCGTAGCCGTTACTATGTGAACTATCCGGTTGATCAGCAGAGCTTCTACTAGGATTCGTTTCAGACCTGTGGTTCTAAGTTATGTTTGGTATCTTTCATTTGGATCTTTTACCCTTAGATGGGCTGTGATGTTTAATTGAATGATGTTTGGACATGTAATGAATTGTGTGACGTGGCGAGTGTAAGCCAACTATCTTTTCAGCTTTCATCCCTATTTTTACATGAGATGTGCAAAGGTACCAAATTTGCGATCGTTCCAGAATGGGCTTATATCTTTAAGTCGTGCCTCAACACGTAGGAGATATAGTCCCATCCTGGGCATTACAAGTTGGTATTCAGAGCCTTCTCCGACCTAGAAGCCCCCACTGATTGATCGAATCATTGACGGTCGAGTCTAGGCACACACTGAAAATGTTTTGAGTCCTATATTTATATCGGAGAGTAGGATTTCTTTGCTCCTCATCTCTTTTCACTCTGGTGAGGACTCCTGACGACTACTCTTGCCTCTTCTACTTTCAAAAATTGCACCAATTTTTTTTTTAGGAATCTCGCGAGTATTGTTTGGATTGTTTCGATGTCTCTGTGACGAGAATATTGTTCTCGATGCCTCCTGGCATTAGGGGTTGTGGCAGTGTCCCGGGGAGTTGAGCTTCGGGGTATTGTCGTCACAAACATATCGTGGCAGTACTAGAATACTTAAGACGACTGCCATCGAAAACTCTCCTATGCGGTTGGTGGCAAGATAACCCCGACATCACCCAGTACTGGGGAGGTAGTTCGGGAGTATTGCCATAGCTTGTATAGTAGATGCGTTTCGAAGGTCCGAGGTAGACGGTTTCCGAGAACAACTGGTTATGTGTTGAAGGATGGATACAGCTGGATGTAGGATTAGAGTTGTGTGCGCGATGCTTCCCCTGTATCCCCAACACCTGATTGCATAACTGGAAATTTTCGGAAATTCATAGGTGGGTTCATCTAGTAGATCGTAGGCATTCTTCCAACGAATGCAGGTTATGGAGTTCGGGGTTCTACATTGAGTGAAGTGGTTTTATGGCCGATGTTTCGATCGGGAGTTGCATCTTAAAGGGTCCTTGGCTATGCTGATCCGGGGATTGCAAAACCCTTTCGTAACACGTTCCATAAGCTTTCAGCACAAAGATGTCGAACGAAGCTCCTATCTTGTGTTTGTTCCATCTGTACCTTGTTGTTTTTATTATTTACCTTTTGTCTCCCAGTGGCTTCTCGTGAAGATTGTTGTTATCATTAAACTGAGAATTTCATTCGTTCCTCTTGCTCGAATGATTCTTGTGAAGACTATGTTGCAATTTCTATCCGTTGTTTCAGCTTATATCTTCTTTCAATCAATTGGCTGATTGGTGGTCATCTCTTTCAGGATGGCTCCGAAACAGGTTCCCAATGCTAACCCAGAGGGTGAAGAGGTTCCAGATCGTCCTCCTTCCCCTCCTCCACTGTCTGAGGCCTGGAGAGCGATTATGCAGACTACGAACCAGAACACCGAGATGTTGATGCAGATGATGCAGCAAATGCAAGCAAATCAAGCAAATCAGGGTGCTCAGGGGAACCAAGGCAATCTCTTCAACCAACAACACCATGCTACGCTTATCCAGTTCTTGGCCAATCAACCAAAGGCTTTCAGTTACTGTGTCGACCCTCTCGATGCTGAAGATTGCATTACTGATATCAAGAAGCATTTTGAGTGCAGCAACGTAAGGCCTGAGGACTATGTGAAGTTTGCAGCCTTCCAACTCAAGGATCAAGCAACTGACTGGTGGCAGCAGTACAAAGACTCCAGAGAAGGGCGTGTGATCTCTTGGGACAATTTCTGCAAGGACTTTCGCTCTCACCACATTCCAACAAGTGTCATCAAGGGTATGCGTGAGCAATTCCGCAACCTGAAGCAAGGCTCTATGACTGTCTACCAGTATAATGTCAAGTTCCAAAACCTTGCCCGCTATGCCAAGCAAGACATACCAGATGCCAAGAGCAAGATCTATCAGTTCCGTGGTGGTCTGAAGGATGAACTTCAACTTGCTCTCACCTTGTTCGAGCCTGATGAGTTTGACAAATTCTATAACATGGCACTTAAGCAAGAGGCAGCCCAGCTCAAGATGGAAGCTTCCAAAAAGAGGATTCGAGATGCTGTTCACTCCTCCTCATCTTCTCAAGTGGTCGCGAAGCAACAGAAGTTTTGGCTTCCACCTCCTCCTGTGATCCGAGCTCCCTACAACAACAACAACAAGAACTCTGGTGGCCGTGGTTTCTCCTACCCACACAACCAAAGCAATGAGTCCAAGTCGCCGTTCCAAGCTTCCAAGTCAACTGTTCCTCCGACTCGTCCACTTTCTGAGGTCACTTGCTACAAGTGTGGCCAGAAGGGTCATTATTCCAACAAGTGCAACAACCCAAGGCGCCTTCCGCCTCCTCCACCTGTCAGCACAACTATTGTCAAGCATGATCCAAAGTTTGCAAGAGTGAATCTGATGAATGCAGCGCAAGCGGAGAATTCTTCTGATGTCATATTGGGTAACCTTCCAGTGAACTCTTTTCCTGCAAAAGTCTTGTTTGATTCGGGTGCTTCATGTTCTTTCATGTCATATCCATTTGCATCCAAGCACAACATTGTCAACAAAAGTTTGCCAAGGGAATTGTCAGTTGTTTCTTCGGGCAAACTAATGCATTCAAAGATATTTGCTCCAGATGTATCTATTCGCATGGGTGATTATCGCTTTCTGGCTAAACCGGTGGTTCTCGGCAATTCCGACATCGATCTTATCCTCAGAATGGATTGGCTTTCTCAGCATGATGCTCAAATTGACTGTGCACAGAAGGAAGTCAAGATTACTCATTCCGATGATGATGTGATTATCTTCGCCTCTCGGGATAACACAATCAGGCTTTTCTCTCTCAATGAAAAGGGCGAAATGAATGCCATATCTCAAATTCCGGTGGTTAACGAATACGAAGACGTCTTTCCTGAAGAACTTCCAGGCATGCCTCCACATCGCCAAGTTGAATTCGTCATTGAACTCGAGCCGGGTACTGAGCCAGCATGCCGGCGTCCGTACAAGCTCTCTCCTAAAGAGTTGAAGGAGTTGAAGAAACAGCTTGATGAACAGGAGCGTATGGGTCTGATCAGGCCTAGTACGTCTCCTTGGGGCTGTGGTGTCTTATTTGTCAAGAAGAAGGATGGCACGGAGCGCCTCTGCGTTGATTACCGGCCATTGAACAAGAAGACAATAAAGAACAAGTATTCGCTCCCCAACATCAATGAATTGTTCGAGCAGCTCAAAGGAGCTAAAGTGTTCTCTAAGCTCGATCTTCGAATGGGCTATCACCAGATTCGCATTCGAGAAGAAGATATCCCCAAGACTGCTTTCAGAACGAGCTACGGCTCATATGAGTATACAGTCATGTCCTTTGGTCTCGCCAATGCTCCACCTACCTTCTCGAGAATGATGCACTACATTTTCAACCCCTACACCGGCGAGTTTGTTCTTGTGTATCTGGATGACATTTTGGTTTTCTCCAAAAACGAAGAAGATCATGAAAAGCACCACCGTCTCGTTCTCGACAGACTCCGTGAACATAAGTTCTATGCCAAGTTCTTCAAGTGCGAATTTTGGCTCGATAAGGTCTTGTATCTGGGCCATATCATCTCCGCTGACGGTATTGCGGTAAACCCCAAGAAAGTTGAAGCAATTGTCAACTGGGAACCTCCTCAGAACGTCAAGCAACTCCGAAGCTTTCTTGGTCTTGCCAGCTATTGCAGAAGGTTCGTTGATAACTTCTCCAAGATTGCCAAGCCTCTTTCCAACTTGCTGCAGAAGAATGTCAAGTACTACTGGTCTCCAGATTGTGAAGTGGCATTCAAAACTCTCAAAGAAAAGCTCGTCTCTGCTCCAGTTCTTACTCCTCCAGATGAGTCCAAGCCCTACGAAGTATTCTGTGATGCTTCTCTTCAAGGACTTGGTGGTGTGCTTATGCAGGACAAGAGAATTGTGGCATACACTTCTCGTCAGCTGAAGCCAAGTGAGAAGAACTACCCCACACATGATCTTGAACTAGCAGCCGTGGTTCATGCTTTGATTACGTGGAGACACCTTCTGTTGGGCAGAAAAGTCGACATCTTCACCGATCACAAGAGCTTGAAGTACATCTTCACACAGCCGAATCTGAACCTCCGCCAGACTCGTTGGGTCGAAATGATTCAAGAGTATGATCCCAGCATCGAATACACACCTGGCAAGGCGAATGTGATTGCAGATGCTTTGAGCAGAAAGGCATATTGCAACAGCCTCCTTATCAAGCCGTTCCAGCCTGAGCTTTGTGAAGCATTCAGGAAGCTCAACCTCCAAGTTGTCCCGCAAGGTTTTCTTGCAAATCTTCAAGTTGCTCCTACCTTGGAAGATCAGATCCGTGAGGCCCAACTCAGTGATGCTATGGTGCAGAAAGTGAAACATGGTATTGCAAAGGGTACTCCAAAATACAAGTGCTATCGCGTTGATGAGAGAGATACCTTGTTCTTTGAGGACAGACTTGTGGTTCCCAAAGGTGATTTCAGGAAGCTCATAATGGACGAAGTACATGATTCTCTCATTTCCATTCATCCTGGTAGTTCCAAGATGTACCAAGACCTCAAGCAATCTTACTGGTGGACTCGCATGAAAAGGGAGATTGCCCAATTCGTGAATGAATGTGATGTCTGCAGAAGAGTGAAGGCAGAGCATCAACGTCCAGCCGGTCTTCTCCAACCTCTTCCTATTCTCGAGTGGAAATTCGACCACATTGAAATGGATTTTATGACTAGCTTTCCTAAGTCCAAGAGAGGGAATGATTCTATCTTTGTGGTGATTGACAAGCTTACCAAAGTCGCTCACTTCCTTCCAGTCAAAGAATCCATCAATGCAGCGCAACTGGCAGAATTGTACACTTCCAGAATTGTGTCCTTACATGGCATTCCTCAAGTTATCTCCTCAGACCGTGGAAGTTTGTTCACTTCTAAGTTCTGGGACTCCTTTCAGTCCGCCATGGGCACTAAGATTCATTTCAGCACTGCATTTCACCCTCAGACTAGTGGTCAAGTCGAGAGAGTGAATCAGATCCTAGAAGACATGCTCAGAGCCTGTGTCATATATTTTGGCATGAAATGGGAAGATTGCCTTCCATTTGCCGAGTTCTCTTACAACAACAGCTTCCAAGCAAGTGCCGGCAAAGCTCCGTTTGAAATCCTCTATGGCAGAAAGTGCCGTACCCCTCTCAACTGGTCCGAGACTCGTGGACATCAACTTCTTGGCAATGACTTGATCTCAGAAGCCGAAGAAATGTGCAAAGTCATATGTGAGAATCTCAAGGCCGCTCAGTCGCGTCAGAAGAGCTACTATGACGGCAAGCATCGTGATTTGGCCTTCCACATTGGGGATCATGTCTATCTCCGTGTTTCTCCTATGAAAGGCACCCAAAGATTCGGTATCAAAGGAAAGCTTGCTCCTAGATACGTCGGGCCTTTCAAGATCCTTGGCAAAAGAGGCGATCTAGCCTATCAACTTGAGCTCCCTTCCAACTTCGCCAATGTTCCTGATGTGTTTCATGTGTCTCAACTCCGCAAGTGCTTCAAGACACCTGAACGCACCATTCCGTTCGAGGAGATTGATCTTCAACAAGACTTGTCTTACCGAGAGCACCCAGTTGCTATTCTCGAAGAAACCGAGCGCAAGACCCGCAACAAGTCCATCAAATTCTTGAAAGTCAAGTGGTCACACCATACCGACCAAGAAGCTACGTGGGAACGAGAAGATCACCTTCGTTCCGAGTACCCTTCCTTCTTCCAGTCCTAGATCTCGGGACGAGATCTTTTTGTAGTGGAGGAGAGTTTGTAATGCCCCGGATGTAATACTTTCCCTTTTGGGCAATATATATATCTTTGGCTCCATCAATTCCATTCCGGGTTCTTCGTCTTTTCGGGTTTTCGTTCTTTTGTCGTGTGCGTGTGTTCATTCATCCATGTCATGTAGTCATGTGCATCGCATTGCATTTGTGTTGTCGTTTGCATCCGGTCCCACTCGTTTCTTTCCGTTGTCCGTTTCGAGTTCCGGAGCTCTCACGTGTCCGTGGCATCCCCGAGGCCTACTTTGGTGTTTGGCCGTGTAACGTTTCCATTTTGGTGTGAGACTTATCGTGCGATGTTGTTTTGTTGAGTGTAACCCGCCTGTCAAATCTCGTCGCGTTTGGAGTTGGTTTGGTGCTCCAACAGTTATTCTCGTGGGCTGAAAGTACCTCCTCTTTGAGGCCCAAGACACCCCTCCAACAGCCCACAAAACCAACCCAAACCCCTCCCTTCATCTAGGCCATCCAATTGTGATCGTGTGGCCGAAAACCTCACCTCATTTGGACAACCCTAGCTCCTTGTGCTTATATAAACGTCCACCTTCCCCAAAGTTTGCGTCCAGAAAACCTATGCTTCCATAGTGCGCCGCCGGTGCTTCCACCATTGATCCGTGGTGCTTCCACCTTTGATCCACCGTGTTTCCGACGTCCCAGCGAGCTGTGCTTCCGTAGTGCCGTGCCCGTGCTTCCGTCGTGCCGCCGTTCTGCTTCCTGCCGCATGGGTCCCGCGCCGAGCCCGAGGTCTTCTTCAACCTCCAGATCGCCGGAGCTCGCGGCCAGAGTCCCTCTTCCCCGCCGCCGGCAGGGCTCTCCTCGCCGCCGCCCCGCCGTTCCCTCGCCGCCGGCCGGCCTCTTCTCCAGCCGCGCCGGTCGCCGCCCCCTCAGGCCCCAGCCGCGCCGCCCTCCGTCGCCGGCCGGCGCCGCCACCCCACCGGCCGGGCCGCCGCGCCTCGCCGTCCCCCTCCTCCCGCCGGCCACGCCGCCGGGCTCGGGGAGCCGCCGCTGCCGCTTCGATCGGATCGGGGAGGAGCCCCGATCTCGATCTCCCTCCCGCGCGCAGGCCGAGCCGGCCGATCCCTCCTGGGCCCGAGTCGCCCCGCCTGGGCCTCCTCCCTCCGCCAGCCGAGGCCGGCGCCTGGCCCAGCGCCCCGCCGCTCTGCTAGGCCGGCCCACCCCGCGCGCGAGCCCAGCCGCCTTCCAGCCGAGGCCCGAGCCGCTGCAGCCACCGCGTGGGCCGAGCCCTTCCAGCCGGCCCACCTCCTTCTCTAGTCCGCCTCCCTCTTCTTTGGGCCGAGCCCGTGGTGAGCAGCCCCTCTATCTCCTGCCCGTGCGCAGTATAGTTTTAGAGCGCCCGTGTTTTTTCCCCTAGTCAAAATCTGCTAAGTCCTGGTATTTTAAGTTTCTGATGCATATTTGTTTTGTGGATAACTTTTTGTGTGCATGTCCGATTTGAGCAAATGATATGTCAAAATGATCGTGGTGACTTGTACTACGTTTTGTTCCATTGTGCCATGCATGTTTGAGGTCATCTAGATGCTTAAATATCTGTTGCAAGAGAGCTACTTGTTATAAAATGCTGTTAGTAGATGTTTTCATGCCATGTTTGCAATGTGATATCTTGGTGCATGTTTATGCAAATGAAGCAAATGATATGTCCACATGTTCATCATGAAATGCTCTACATGTTGGTTCCTTTAGCTTGCATGATAGATTTCATGTTGCCACGTTTATCTCCGTTGCAAAGTGCTATGTGGCTGTTATGTTGTTAAACTTGTTACGAGATGCCTCGTTGAGGAGCTCGTTGCTATTGATGTGTTTGTCCCCTTGATGCATGCTTAGATGTTTTGGATTCACCATCATGTGTACTTTGCTGTGGTGCAAACCACTTGTCTTGATATGCTTTGAGGTGACTTAAACTTGCTCTCAAAGATGCCATGATGTTACTGCTGTTTTAACACTTAGTGAAATTTCACTAAGTCTGGAATCTGTAATTTCCAGATGCCATGTTTGCTTGTTGTTCTAGGAAAATCCATGATAGTTTTGGGGTGACTCTTGATGTTTCCTTGTTGTATAAGTTGTTGGCTATCCATTCATGCTCAGACATGATTATTTGAGTGGCTGTAGCATATTTAGTTCTTGCTCCCAAGTTGCAACAAATTACTGCTGTCAGGTTTTTGTTGTCAAGTTCAAAATGTCATAGCTTGTTGCTATTGATCCATGGCTCCTTTGGAGATGCTCCAATGGATTTGTTTGCTGTAGGATATGTCTACTTTATGTCCATGCTCTTTGCCATGATGTTTGAGTGCTGTAGACTATTTATCTCATGCTCCGAAGATGCTATGTGGCTGTTAATTTCAGCTTGTGCATGTTTATTGTTTCGGGTGTAACTTTTAGCCCGTTGCTCCGTTTTGAGCAAGTCCTATATGTAACTTGTGTGATTTTGCATGTAGATTCATATTATCCTCTTGTTATCATGTTTTGAAGCATTTTGCTTTATGCATATTGTTGTGCTGTAACACTGTGCTTACTAAGTAGACTTTCTGTGCTTCCATAGTGCATCTGCATTGCTTCCATAGTGCATCAGCCATGCATCCAGTATTTTTCTTGTGCATTGCATCTTGTTTGATTCGTGCCTTGTGTTCTTGTGTTTGAGTAGAGCCGGGAGCTGAGTACGAGTACGAGAACGAGGTTACTACCGAGGTTGAGAACGAGGAGCTCTCTTACGATCCCATCGACGACTCTTCAGGCAAGATGACCGAACCCGGATACCATTACTATCTTCGCCTATTGCTAGAAGTATCACTTTATAGTTTTGCCTCGATACCCATGTTTTCCTGTCAGCCTCCTATTGTAACCATGAACCTGTTTAACCACCCTACCTATGCAAACCCTTGATTGGCTATACGTAGGCTTCGCTCAGCCCCTCTTATAGCGTTGTTAGTTGCAGGAGAAGATTGAAGATTCTTGCTTCTTGTTGAAGCTTGTTGGGATATCAAACTATATTATTATGAAATGAAATCATCTATATATTGGTAATGGGTGGAAGGCTAAGCCTTTTGCTTGGTGTTTTGTTCCACTCATGCCGCCTAGGAACCGTATAAACCGGTGTTATGTTCCTTGATTATGCGTTCCTCACACGGTTGGGGTTATGGGACCCCCTCGATAAACCGCTAAGTGCTAAGTCTTTTCCAGCAAGTCCCAACATTGGTACTATTTGCCTAATAACTAAAACTTGCATAGGGTCTTGCAAACCCGAGTTCTTAATCAACAACCCGGGCCAGTGCTCCTCATGAGTGTTGGTTCAAACTGGGGGTTATGCGGGGCCACCACGAGGAAACTTGAGGATTGGTTTTACCTGTAGGATCGCCCATCCGGTCGTGGCTTGAGACTAGATACGCGCGGCTACTGTCAGGGTGTCGGCACGCCGGGAGGATTTGCTGGATTAGCCTTACCTTAGTCGGAGTATCTTGAGCACGGGATTCCGAGGATACTCGGGCCTTCCCACCTTGGGGTTGCGACTCCGCGGATCGTGGGCTTGTCATGGGCCAAGTTGGAACACCCCTGCAGGGTTTTGAACTTTCGAAAGCCATGCCCGCGGTTATGTGGCAGATGTGAGCGTGTTAATATCCTGTTGTAGAAAACTTGACACCATGTTCCTATACACTACCAGCGTGAGTACCGTGACGGTCATTTTCTGAAAGGGATTCGGGAAGTGAACACGTTGGGTTATGTTTGACTTGCTAGTTAGGATCACTTCGTGATCATCTCTCGACTGAGGCATTTCTCTTCTCGCTCTCTTTTACGTAAGTTAGTGCTAGTGCTGCTGCAACTCTTGTTCTTTCTTCAGCCTTGTTTCACACCCAAGGCTTGGATAGTCGTGTTACCCGGGAACGGGATTGCTGAGTCCTCTGTGG
Organism: Secale cereale; assembly: GCA_902687465.1. Taxonomy (NCBI): domain Eukaryota; kingdom Viridiplantae; phylum Streptophyta; class Magnoliopsida; order Poales; family Poaceae; genus Secale; species Secale cereale. The sequence goes on from LR738713.1 coordinate 164,210,773, forward strand.
CTCATAGTTACTTCAACACACCAGATGCAGGTACTATGGTGAGCTACACAGGTGATGGCACTGAGCTAGACTGGGAGTACGACGAGGAGCGTAGCCGTTACTACGTGAACTATCCGGTTGATCAGTAGAGCTTCTACTAGGATTCGTTTCAGACCTGTGGTTCTAAGTTATGTTTGGTATCTTTCATTTGGATCTTTTACCCTTAGATGGGCTGTGATGTTTAATTGAATGATGTTTGGACATGTAATGAATTGTGTGACGTGGCGAGTGTAAGCCAACTATCTTTTCAGCTTTCATCCCTATTTTTACATGAGATGTGCAAAGGTACCAAACTTGCGATCATTCCAGAATGGGCTTATATCTTTAAGTCGTGCCTCGACATGTAGGAGATATAGTCCCATCCTGGGCATTACAAGTTAGTATTCAGAGCCTTCTCCGACCTAGAAGCCCCCACTGATTGATCCAATCGTTGACGGTCGAGTCTAGGCACACACTGAAAATGTTTTGAGTCCTATATTTATATCGAAGAGTAGGATTACTTTTCTCCTCATCTCTTTTCACTCTGGTGAGGACTCCTGACAACTACTCTTGCCTCTTCTACTTTCAAAAATTGCACCAATTTTTTTTTAGGAATCTCGCGAGTATTGTTTGGATTGTTTCGATCTCTTTGTGAAGAGAATATTGTTCTCGATGCCTCCTGACATTAGGGGTTGTGGCAGTGTCCCGGGGAGTTGAGCTTCGTGGTATTGTCGTCACAAACATATCGTGGCAGTACTAGAATACTTAAGACGGCCGACATCGAAAACTATCCTATACGATTGGTGGCAAGATAACCCCGACATCACCCAGTACTGGGGAGGTAGTTCGGGAGTATTGCCATAGCTTGTATAGTAGATGCGTTTCGAAGGTCCGAGGTAGACGGTTTTCGAGAACAACTGGTTATGTGTTGAAGGATGGATACAGCTGGATGTAGGATTAGAGTTGTGTGCGCGATGCTTCCCCTGTATCCCCAACACTTGATTGCATAACTGGAAATTTTCGGAAATTCATAGGTGGGTTCATCTAGTAGATCGTAGACATTCTTCCAACGAATGCAGGTTACGGAGTTCGGGGTACTACATTGAGTGAAGTGGTTTTATGGCCGATGTTCCGATCGGGAGTTGCATCTTAAAGGGTCCTTGGATATGCTGATCCGCGGATTGCAAAACCCTTTCGTAACACGTTCCATAAGCTTTTAGCACAAAGATGTCGATCGAAGCTCCTATCTTGTGTTTGTTCCATCTGTACCTTGTTGTTTTTCTTATTTACCTTTTGTCTCCCAGTGGCTTCTCGTGAAGATTGTTGTTATCATTAAACTGAGAATTTCATTCGTTCCTCTTGTTCGAATGATTCTTGTGAAGACTATGTTGCAATTTCTATCCGTTGTTTCAGCTTATATCTTCTTTCAATCAATTGGCTGATTGGTGGTCATCTCTTTCAGGATGGCTCCGAAACGGGTTCCCAACGCTAACCCACAGGGTGAAGAGGTTCCAGATCGTCCTCCTTCCCCTCCTCCTCCGTCTGAGGCCTGGAGAGCGATTATGCAGACTACGAACCAGAACACCCAGATGTTGATGCAGATGATGCAGCAAATACAAGCAAATCAAGCAAATCAGGGTGCTCAGGGGAACCAAGGCAATCTCTTCAACCAACAGCACCATGCTACGCTCAACCAGTTCTTGTCCAATCAACCAAAGGCTTTCAGTTACTGTGTCGACCCTCTCGATGCTGAAGATTGGATTACTGATATCAAGAAGCATTTTGAGTGCAGCAACGTAAGGCCTGAGGACTATGTGAAGTTTGCAGCCTTCCAACTCAAGGACCAAGCAGCTGACTGGTGGCAGCAGTACAAAGACTCCAGAGAAGGGCGTGTGATCTCTTGGGAGAATTTCTGCAAGGACTTTCGCTCTCACCACATTCCAACAAGTGTCATCGAGGGTATGCGTGAGCAATTCCGCAACCTAAAGCAAGGCTCTATGACTGTCTACCAGTACAATGTCAAGTTCCAAAACCTTGCCCGCTATGCCAAGCAAGACATACCAGATGCCAAGAGCAAGATCTATCAGTTCCGTGGTGGTCTGAAGGATGAACTTCAACTTGCTCTCACTTTGTTCAAACCTGATGAGTTTGACAAATTCTATAACATGGCACTTAAGCAAGAGGCAGCCCAGCTCAAGATGGAAGCTTCCAAAAAGAGGATTCGAGATGCTGTTCACTCCTCCTCATCTTCTCAAGTGGTCGCGAAGCAACAGAAGTTTTGGCTTCCACCTCCTCCTGTGATCCGAGCTCCCTACAACAACAACAACAAGAACTCTGGTGGCCGTGGTTTCTCCCACCCACACAACCAATACAATCAGTCCAAGTCGCCGTTCCAAGCTTCCAAGTCAACTGTTCCTCCGACTCGTCCACTTTCTGAGGTCACTTGCTACAAGTGTGGCCAGAAGGGTCATTATTCCAACAAGTGCAACAACCCAAGGCGCCTTCCGCCTCCTCCACCTGTCAGCACAGCTATTGTCAAGCATGATCCAAAGTCTGCAAGAGTGAATCTGATGAATGTAGCGCAAGCGGAGAATTCTTCTGATGTCATATTGGGTAACCTTCCAGTGAACTCTTTTCCTGCAAAAGTCTTGTTTGATTCGGGTGCTTCATGTTCTTTCATGTCATATCCATTTGCATCCAAGCACAACATTGTCACCAAAAGTTTGCCAAGGGAATTGTCAGTTGTTTCTCCGGGCAAACTAATGCATTGAAAGATATTTGCTCCGGATGTATCTATTCGCATGGGTGATTATCGCTTTCTGGCTAAACCGGTGGTTCTCGGCAATTCCGACATCGATCTTATCCTCGGAATGGATTGGCTTTCTCAGCATGATGCTCAAATTGACTGTGCATAGAAGGAAGTCAAGATTACTCATTCCGATGATGATGTGATTATCTTCGCCTCTCGGGATAACACAATCAGTTTTTCTCTCTCAATGACAAGGGCGAAATGAATGCCATATCTCAAATTCCGGTGGTTAACGAATACGAAGACGTCTTTCCCGAAGAACTTCCAGGCATGCCTCCACATCGCCAAGTTGAATTCGTCATTGAACTCGAGCCGGGTACTAAGCCAGCATGCCAGCGTCCGTACAAGCTCTCTCCTAAAGAATTGAAGGAGTTGAAGAAACAGCTTGATGAACAGGAGCATATGGGTCTGATCAGGCCTAGTACATCTCCTTGGGCCTGTGGTGTCTTATTTGTCAAGAAGAAGGATGGCACGGAGCGCCTCTGCGTTGATTACCGGCCATTGAACAAGAAGACAATAAAGAACAAGTATCCGCTTCCCAACATCAATGAATTGTTCGAACAGCTCAAAGGAGCTAAAGTGTTCTCTAAGCTCGATCTCCGAATGGGCTATCACCAGATTTGCATTCGAGAAGAAGATATCCCCAAGACTGCTTTCAGAACGAGATACGGCTCATATGAGTATACAATCATGTCCTTTGGTATCGTCAATGCTCCACCTACCTTCTCGAGAATGATGCACTACATTTTCAACCCCTACATCGGCGAGTTTGTGCTTGTGTATCTGGATGACATTTTGGTTTTCTCCAAAAACGAAGAAGATCACGAAAAGCACCTCCGTCTCATTCTCGACAGACTCCGTGAACATAAGTTCTATGCCAAGTTCCCCAAGTGCGAATATTGGCTCGATAAGGTCTTGTTTCTCGGCCATATCATCTCCGCTGACAGTATTGCGGTAAACCCCGAGAAAGTTGAAGCAATTGTCAACTGGGAACGTCCTCAGAACGTCAAGCAACTCCGAAGCTTTCTTGGTCTTGCCAGCTATTGCAGAAGGTTCGTTGAGAACTTCTCCAAGATTGCCAAGCCTCTTTCCAACTTGCTGCAGAAGAATGTCAAGTACTACTGGTCTCCAGATTGTGAAGTGGCATTCAAAACTCTCAAAGAAAAGCTCGTCTCTGCTCCAGTTCTTACTCCTCCAGATGAGTCCAAGCCCTACGAAGTATTCTGTGATGCTTCTCTTCAAGGACTTGGTGGTGTGCTTATGCAGGACAAGAGAATTGTGGCATACAATTCTCGTCAGCTGAAGCCAAGTGAGAAGAACTACCCCACACATGATCTTGAACTAGCAGCTGTGTACATGCTTTGATTACGTGGAGACACCTTCTGTTGGGCAGAAAAGTCGACATCTTCACCGATCACAAGATCTTGAAGTACTTCTTCACACATCCGAATCTGAACCTCCGCCAGACTCGTTGGGTCGAAATGATTCAAGAGTATGATCCCAGCATCGAATACACACCTGGCAAGGCGAATGTGATTGCAGATGCTTTGAGCAGAAAGGCATATTGCAACAGCCTCCTTATCAAGGCGTTCCAGCCTGAGCTTTGTGAAGCATTCAGGAAGCTGAACCTCCAAGTTGTTCCGCAAGGTTTTCTTGCAAATCTTCAAGTTGCTCCTACCTTGGAAGATCAAATCCGTGAGGCCCAACTCAGTGATGCTATGGTGCAGAAAGTGAAACATGGTATTGGAAAGGGTACTCCAAAATATAAGTGCTATCGCGTGGATGAGAGAGATACCTTGTTCTTTGAGGACAGACTTGTGGTTCCCAAAGGTGATCTCAGGAAGCTCATAATGGACAAAGCACATGATTCCCTCCTTTCCATTCATCCTGGTAGTTCCAAGATGTACCAAGACCTCAAGCAATCTTACTGGTGGACTCGCATGAAAAGGGAGATTGCCCAATTCGTGAATGAATGTGATGTCTGCAGAAGAGTTAAGGCAGAGCATCAACGTCCAGCCGGTCTTCTCCAACCTCTTCCTATTCCCGAGTGGAAATTCGACCACATTGAAATGGATTTCGTCACTGGCTTTCCTAAGTCCAAGAGAGGGAATGATTATATGTTTGTGGTGATTGACAAGCTTACCAAAGTCGCTCGCTTCCTTCCAGTCAAAGAATCCATCAATGCAGCGCAACTGGCAGAATTGTACACTTCCAGAATTGTGTCCTTACATGGCATTCCTCAAGTTATCTCCTCAGACCGTGGAAGTTTGTTCACTTCTAAGTTCTGGGACTCCTTTCAGTCCGCCATGGGCACTAAGATTCGTTTCAGCACTGCATTTCACCCTCAGACTAGTGGTCAAGTCGAGAGAGTGAATCAGATCCTAGAAGACATGCTCAGAGCCTGTGTCATATCTTTTGGCATGAAATGGGAAGATTGCCTTCCATTTGCCGAGTTCTCTTACAACAACAGCTTCCAAGCAAGTGCGGGCAAAGCTCCGTTTGAAATCCTCTATGGCAGAAAGTGCCGTACCCCTCTCAACTGGTCCGAGACTGGTGAACGTCAACTTCTTGGCAATGACTTGATCTCAGAAGCCGAAGAAATGTGCAAAGTCATAGTGAGAATCTCAAGGCCGCTCACTCGCGTCAGAAGAGCTACTATGACGGCAAGCATCGTGATTTGGTCTTCCACATTGGGGATCATGTCTATCTCCGTGTTTCTCCTATGAAAGGCACCCAAAGATTCGGTATCAAAGGAAAGCTTGCTCCTAGATACATCGGGCCTTTTAGGATCCTTGGCACAATAAGCGATCTAGCCTATCAAATTGAGCTCCTTTCCAACTTCGCCAACGTTCATGATGTGTTTCATGTGTCTCAACTCCGCAAGTGCTTCAAGACACCTGAACGCACCATTCCATTCGAGGAGATTGATCTTCAACAAGACTTAGCTTACCGAGAGCACCCAATTGCTATTCTTGAAGAAACCGAGCGCAAGACCCGCAACATGTCCATCAAATTCTTGAAAGTCAAGTGGTCACACCATACCGACCGAGAAGCTCCGTGGGAACGAGAAGATCACCTTCGTTCCGAGTACCCTTCCTTCTTCCAGTCCTAGATCTCGGGACGAGATCTTTTTGTAGTGGAGGAGAGTTTGTAATGCCCCGGATGTAATACTTTCCCTTTTGGGCAATATATATATCTTTGGCTCCATCAATTCCATTCCGGGTTCTTCGTCTTTTCGGGTTTTCGTTCTTTTGTCGTGTGCGTGTGTTCATTCATCCATGTCATGTAGTCATGTCCAACGCATTGCATTTGTGTTGTCGTTTGCATCCGGTCCCACTCGTTTCTTTCCGTTGTCCGTTTCAAGTTCCGAAGCTCTCACGTGTCCGTGGCATCCCCGAGGCCTACTTTGGTGTTTGGCCGTGTAACGTTTCCGTTTTGGTGTGAGACTTGTCGTGCGATGTTGTTTTGTTGGGTGTAACCCGCCTATCAAATCTCGTCGCGTTTGGAGTTCGTTTGGTGCTCCAACAGTTATTCTCGTGGGCTGAAAGTACCTCCTCTTTGAGGCCCAAGACACCCCTCCAACAGCCCACCAAACCAACCCAAACCCCTCCCTTCATCTAGGCCATCCAATTGTGATCGTGTGGCCGAAAACCTCACCTCATTTGGACAACCCGAGCTCCTTGTGCCTATATAAACGTCCACCTTCCCCAAATTTTGCGTCCAGAAAACCCTATGCTTCCACAGTGCGCCGCCGGTGCTTCTACCGTTGATCCGCGGTGCTTCCACCATTGATCCACCGTGCTTCCGACGTCCCAGCGAGCTGTGCTTCCGTAGTGCCGTGCCCGTGCTTCCGTCGTGCCGCCGTTGTGCTTCCTGCCGCGTGGGTCCCGTGCTGAGCCCGAGGTCTTCTTCAACCTCTAGATCGCCGGAGCTCGCGGCCGGAGTCCCTCTTCCCCGCCGCCGGCAGGGCTCTCCTCGCCGCCGCCCCGCCGTTCCCTCGCTGCCGGCCAGCATCTTCTCCAGCCGCGCCAGTGTCACAACCCTAGTTCTGGTATGCACTAGGTTAGTCTTGTGGTTTGCATCATGTTTAAATTTCAAATGAAATTGAAATGAGGACTTGTGAAACCCTCAGAAACCCTTTTGAAAATGACCCAAATAAAAGTTGCTCCAAAAGGGTCCAAGAAAATGTTCATGTGGCCCTCTAAAAATATTGGTCAGAGATAAAAATCAAGCCAATATTATTAGGAGCTCATAAGTATTTATTTTGGGCATTTGGAATTAATGCAATAGCTATTTGCTTGGATATATATATATATTATATATTTTATATATGTCCAAAATTCTGGTTCTTTAGTTTGAGGGGTTTGGGTTAATTCCTAGGTCCCTGCAAAATAAACATGTCAGAAGGAAAACAAATGATTTAATTCAGAAATTAAATCAAAACAAATGCCAGAAAAAAATAGAAAAGAAAATAAAAGGGGCAGACTTACCTGTGCTGGCCCAGCACAGTGCGGCTGGCCGGCCCAGCCCACCGAGCCTCCCCCTGTCGTCTTCCCCGCGCCAGTAGGCGGGGCGTGTGGCCGGCGCGCGCGCACGGTGGGAGCACCACGCCTCCTGCCTGCTTCACCTCCCCCTCGCCGCCTGGTCGTCTCTGGAGTAGCCACGTGACCTCCCCGACCCTCCCTCACTCTTCTGGACCCCTCCCCTCTCCTCTATCTCCCTCTCCCGCTCGGTCCCGAGCGCCGTCGTCGCCGCCGATCGCCGTTGCCGCGGCCACAGGCCACCCCACGCCCAGCCAAGGTGCCCAAGAGCTCCGCCACTTCACCCCCGACCTCTCCGACGAGTCACACGACCCCGGACGCCCTGAGGCCCCGACCCCGACCTCTTCTTCATCGCCGGCCGCCGGAGATCCCCTCCGCCGCCCTGCTTGCTCCGGCCCTCCTCCGAGCCCTCTGCCTGCACCGCTGCGATCGCCGTACGCTTCTGGCCCTACTCCCCTCTCCGTTCTCCCTCTCGCAGGCCGTAGCTGCCGCTCCACGTTCACCCGCACGCGCCGCCGCCCGCGCTCGTCGCCGGTGGTGCTCCGGTGACCTTTTGGTCCCGGGCGTGCGACCAACACGTTCCCTGCGTCGCGTAGAAGCTGTAGGAGCTAGCGCTGCCCCGCCTAGGCCACCACAGCCTCGAGCCCGAGCTCGACCGAACTCCGGAGCCGCCGCGAGCTCATTTCCGGCGAGCTCCGGCCATCCCAGCTGCTGCCGCTTGCAGGAATGGATGCGGGTGAGCTCCAGCTCCCCGCAGATGGTCTCCACTGCCCATTTGACCGCCGGAGCGGCATTTCCGTGCCCCTCCGCCGCGTCTGTGGTCGCCGGCGTCGAGCCGCCGGTGGGTTTTGACCGCTGACCGGCGTGCTTTGACCCCACTGACCCGTTGACCTCCCCCTCCCTCTCTCACTGACCTGCGGGCCCCGCCCGGCTAATTATTCCAGTTAGTACTAATTAACTAACTAGATTAGCCACTGACATGTGGGCCCTGCTCTGCTGACATTTCTGTTAGAATTAGTTTAGAGTTAATTAACTCAGTTAATTAACTGAGTCACTGACCAGTGGACCCCACTGTCAGGTTTGACTCTGGAGCAGCCCCTTTGACCTGCTGACGTCATGTTTGTGTCATGCAGACGCAGTAATCCAGTTCTGGTTTTTAAATAAATCTTAAATGATTTATTTATTTCAGAAATTGGCTTAAACTTCAAAAAAATCACAGAAATTCAATCGTAGCTCAGAATGAAATAATTTATATATGAAAAATCATCAGAAAAATTCAATCTATCCATCTGTACCATTTTCATGCATGACAAATGAAGTTAAACCTACTGTTTATATGAAAACACATATATGGCATTTAGAAATACTTATTCTAGAGTTGCATTTGAACCCTTGGTTCAAATGGAGTTCAACCAATCAAAATGCTAGTTGCATTAGCTCAAACACCATCATAATTTCATGCCATATTCATGCATCATATTGTTGCATATGTTTGTGTTCGATTGTCGGCACCGTTCTTCTCGATAGGTCCAGCTCCGGAGACCGATCCATAGTACCTGTCAGAGGAGCAGTGCTCTGCACGTTGTTCTACCAGGCAAGCAAACCCCCTTGTTCATTCCGATACAACCCCTCTCTCGCTCCTGCTCCCTGTTATTGCATTAGGAAAACAACGATTTCAACTGCTACTTTATGCTGCGGTAGTTGAACCCATTCCTCTGCATGACCTGTCTTTCCACAGTAAATAGTTGAAACCCACTAGCATGTGTAGGAATTGATTGAAGCCATGATGTGATCTTACCATGCCTTGCTTGCTATTGCTTAGAGTGTGTCAGGTCTGATTCATCGGGAATGAATTGGAGTGAAATGATATGTTCTGATGCTGAGGGTTAAGTGTGTGAACACGATTTGGTAAAGGTAGTGGTGAGAGGCCATGTAGGAGTACATGGTGGGTTGTCTCACTGGAACCGTCCCTAAGAACTGAGTTCTGTGTATGTTGTCCAATGACCAGCTACTACCACGCATTGGAATGCTTAAGTGCCCCTCTCGACTTATTAACCGACTTGGCCTCTGTCCAGGAGTTGCAACTAGTTTCTGGTGTTTGTAGGTAGTGTTAGTAGTCTACCAAGTGGCACTCGGCCAGTGGGCTTGGGACAGACTAGGCACCGTGGCACGGTGTACCAAGCGTAGATCCACTCGGCGAGGTGGGCTTGGGAACCCTGCGCACATCATTTGGGGCCGTGAGCGACACCCCGGCCGGATCTCCCCACGGATGGAACCCGTATAGGTGATAAACCTGGACTAGAGTCTTGTGTGGTTAGTCAGGTCGTGGCCGACACCCTCGCCAGGCCTCCGCTTGAAGGTTGCCGAGATACACGACGTGTATGTGGCGGTAAGTGGCGAGAGCGTGTGTGAAGAAGTACACCCCTGCAGGGTTAACATGATCTATTCGAATAGCCGGGTCCACGGTTATGGACTTCTTGGATGCTTACGTTGTACATAGACAACTTGAAGTGGATACTCTAAAATACCCAAGACAAGTGTGAGTGCTATGGATGGCCTTCTCGTAGGGAGACGGGAATGAATCCATAGTGGTGTATTGTGTGGTGCTTAGTGGACTCGTGTGCGCCACCTCAAAGTTACCAGCAATCGTAGTACATGATAGCCACTGAGTCAAAGCTGGCTTGCTGCAACTAAACCCCACTTTGCCATCTTGATACAAGTGCATGTATGATAGGATCTGATGTAAGTCTTGCTGAGTACCTTTGTACTCATGTTTGCTTAATTTATGTTTTGCAGATAGGATTGATGTCTCACTAGTAGTTCCGCTTGGACTTCGACAAGTAGCTTGTACCTCAGCTACGATCTTGGACGAGTGTTGTAGATAGTCAGGCTCTTCAGCCTTTTTCATTTATAGATGTCTGTACTCAGACATGTTGTACTTCCGCCTGTTGCTTGTATGCTCTGAATGTTGGGTCATGAGACCCATGTTTGTAATATCTGGCTCCTCGGAGCCTAATGAATAAATACTTTGTTTATTAGAGTCTTGTTGTGATGCCATGTTGTATTTGCACATATTGAACATATTGTGTGTATGTTATTGAAATGCTTGGTATGTGTGGGATCCGACACCTAGTTGTTTACCCTTGGTAGCCTATCTTACAGGGAAATGTCTCCTAGTGTTTCCACTGAGCCTTGGTAGCTTGCTACTGCTCCGGAACACTTAGGCTGACCGGCATGTGTCCTTCTTCGTTCCTGTGTCTGTCCCTTAGGGGAAATGTCACGCGTTGTTCCTTTAAGTCCTTGTAGCTTGCTACGACTTGGGTTCATACGTTGATGACCGACACGTTCGTTGCTGGGTCATGGATGCCTGTCTCTATAATTTAGTGCCACTTTTGGTTTATAACTGGTCATGTCGGCCCGGGTTCTCTGTCATATGGATGCTAGCGACACTATCATATACGTGAGCCAAAATGCGCAAACGGTCCCGGGCCAGGTAAGGTGGCACCCGTGGGGATACCGTGCGTGAGGCCACAAAGTGATATGATGTGTTACATGCTAGACCGGTGTGACCTAGGATCGGGGTCCCGACAGCATTGGTATCAGAGCCTGACTGCCTATAGGATTACCAAGCCAAAATGGTCGAAGTTGAGTCTAAAAATTCCTTAGTTATATAAGGGAATTGATTGTGGAAGGGAACGTAAGGCTCTTTTTACTCCTTATACCTCATTTCTTCTGATCTGAGTCATCTTACCTTCCTACGGGGTTAAGGAACTAGGCTTTCTCTTCCGTTTATCAGGGTCACGAGTTACTACTCCGTAGTTCCTTAGGATTGGTTGATCAGAGTCCTACTCCTGTTTTCAAGTTCTTCCGGTGCAGTTGTTTTAGTACTATCACAGTACCTTGGGTGATGATGTTGAGATGTTGAACTACCCTTTGTTAGCAGGATGTCTCATTCTGAGCTTTTACTGCCGTTATGCTGCCGGAATTATCCTAGTAGTTCGAAAGATACTAATTTCTTGTTCTACCTTATGCATCCTATAGTTGTTGATGTTTCCGTCTTCGGTTTCGCTTCTCAGGATGTCTTCAGTTAAGTGAAGCTCAGCTGCTCGTAGACAGAACCACGGAGATGGTAGGGATGAGGAGGATCCTCCCGACCAGCCTTCGTTGGCAGAGTTAATGATAGAGATGGAGAGAAACAAGCGTGAGTCTAACCGTCTGTTGGCACGTATTGAGGAGAACACCGCACAACAGTGCAAGGAATCAGCAACCATCCATGACTTCATTCGTCTGAAACCACCCACTTTCCATCATTCCATTGAGCCACTGGATGCAGATGACTGGTTCCGTAGTATCACTCACAAGCTGCGTTCTGCGAACATAGCTGAAGATGACAAGGTCATCTATGCCACTTATCACCTGGAAGGTCCTGCTAGTCTTTGGTGGCAGCACTATGAGGCCATGATTCCAGCTGGCCAGATTCCTACCTGGAGAGATTTCACCGAGGCTTTTCATGAACATCATATCCCTCAAGCCCTTATCGATCGTAAGAGAGAAGAGTTCTGTAGTCTTACACGGGCTAAGATGGCTATTGATGCTTATAGTCGAGAGTTTGAGAATCTCGCCCGCTATGCTACAGAAGAAGTGTCCACGGACGCCAAGAAGCAGGCTAGGTTCCGGAAGGGTCTCAACCCCAAACTGCGTCGTGATCTCCACTTGCATCATTGCAACACATTCCATGCTCTTGTGAACAAGGCCATCAACGCAGAGACAACTCAGCTCACTTACGATGAGTCTCGTAAGCACATCCTTGATTTGGGATCTTCCTCCGGTTCTAGTTCCCAGAAGCGCCGGATTTGGGTTCCGAACTCTGTTCTTCCACCCAGTTGTACACCGAGGCCATCTTATGTGGTACCTTCCCCACTTCAGCAGTATGCTCCACCCAGGCCTATTGATAGACCGTTTGTCAATATGGGTCCACGTCCTACCTCCAGGATTTGTTACAAGTGCGGAGAACCGGGACACATTGCTCGTATTTGCACTCAGAACCGTGTTGCTCCATCCCAGTCCGAAAAATCTGTTAGACGTGATAAATCATCACGCAAGATGGTCAGTGTTAAATCAGCTCCCACCGAACATGGACGTGTGCATCACGTCTCAGCCAATGATGCTCATGATGATCCAGATGTCGTTCTTGGTACACTCCTTGTTAATTGTCACCCGGCATCGGTTCTATTCGATACTGGAGCATCTCATTCTTTCATTTCCGAAAGTTATGCCCATTTGCACGACATGTCATTTTGTGATATGCCCTCCCCACTACTCATTCAAATTCCTGGTTCCAAATGGCAGACTTCTAGTGTAAGCCATGGTAATGAAATCCTTGTCGACAGACTTGTGTTCCTTGCATCACTTGTAGCCCTCAAGTCTTCAGATATTAATATCATCTTGGGTATGGACTGGATGACAGCTCATCATGCCAAGATTGATTGCTTCACTAGGTCTGTTCAGCTTACACACCCATCTGGTAAGATAGTCACTGTCATCACTAGAGTTGCAAAGCGTCAACTCTATTCTCTTAATGCCAGCCCTCTTCCAGATCTTGAAGATGTTCCGGTAGTCCATGACTTTCCGGATGTCTTTCCAGAGGAACTGCCAGGTGTTCCACCCGACCGAGATGTAGAGTTTTTTATAGATCTGATTCCAGGAACCGCTCCAATCTCTAGGAGACCCTACAAAATGGCACCCCTAGAACTAGCTGAGCTTAAGAAACAACTTGATGAGTCCTTGCAAAAGGGTTTCATCCGTCCTAGTTCTTCTCCCTGGGCTTGCCCCGTCCTCTTCGTTAAGAAGAAGGATGGTACGGATCGGATGGTTGTAGATTATCGTCCCGTTAATTTGGTCACGGTAAAGAACAAGTATCCGCTTCCCAGGATCAACGACCTGTATGATCAGCTCACTGGATCCTCAGTCTTCTCCAAGATGGATTTGAGGTTAGGATACCATCAAATCAAGATTAGGAATGGGGACATCCCCAAGTCGGCTTTCGTCACTCGTTATGGTCAGTACGAGTACACCGTTATGTCCTTCGGTTTAACAAATGCTCCAGCCACCTTCTCCCGCTTGATGAACTCGATCTTCATGGAGTACTTAGATAAGTTCGTCGTGGTTTACCTCGATATTCTTATTTACTCGAAAAACAAGGAAGAGCATGCCGAACATCTTAGACTTGTTCTAGAAAAACTCAAAGAGCACCGCCTTTATGCCAAGTTCTCCAAGTGCGAATTTTGGTTGCCAGAAGTGACCTATCTCGGCCATGTAATCTCTGGTAAGGGCATTGCTGTCAACCCCGAGAGAGTTTAGGCCGTTCTTGATTGGACTCCACCTGAAACAGTTAAACAAGTTAGGAGTTTCCTTTGTCTAGCCAGTTATTGTCGCCGCTTTGTTGAGAACTTCTCTAAAGTGGCCAAACCTCTCACGGAACTTCTTAAGAAAGATAAAAAGTTTGAGTGGTCCCCACAGTGTGAGCACAGTTTTCAGGAACTGAAAAGACGCCTGACTTCTGCTCCCATACTTGTGCCACCGGATTTCACTAAGGACTTTGTTATCTACTGTGATGCCTCACGACAGGGACTAGGTTGCATTCTTATGCAGGATCGTCATGTGATTGCCTATGCATCTCGACAGTTGCATCCACATGAGGAGAATTATCCTACACATGATCTAGAACTTGCAGCCGTAGTCTATGCACTTAAGACCTGGCGACATTACCTCCTTGGTAATCGTTGCGAGATCTACACCGATCACCAGAGTCTCAAGTATATCTTCACCCAACCAGATTTGAACCTTAGGCAAAGACGTTGGTTGGAGTTGATCTCCGATTACGACTTAGGGATTACCTACACCCCGGGCAAGGGCAATGTCATGGCTGATGCGCTAAGTCGTAAATCCTATTGCAACAATCTCATGTTGCAGCAGGGCCAACCACTTCTCCATGAGGAATTATGTAAGCTTAACCTTAACATCGCTCCTCGCGGATTCCTTTCTACCTTGGTGGCGAAACCTACCCTTGAGGATCAGATCATTTCTGACCAAAAGTTTGATAGGGGTGTTATCCGCATCAAGAGAAACATTAAAAAGGGAGTTGGTGGATGTTTCTCTATGGATGATCGAGGAGTTGTTTTCTTTGAGAATCGCTTGGTAGTTCCCAAGAAGCAACATCTTCGGCAATTGATTCTTAAAGAGGCTCATGAATCTCCTCTCACGATTCATCCTGGTAGTACTAAGATGTATCAGGACCTACGCCAGAGGTTCTGGTGGACTAGGATGAAGAGATAAATTGCTGAGTTCATTGCTAAATGTGACGTTTGTCGTCGCGTTAAGGCAGAACATCAAAGACCTGCTGGCACCCTTCAGCCTCTAGCTATTCCTGAGTAGAAATGGGATAAAGTTGGTATGGACTTCATCACCGGCTTTCCCAGGACCAAGAGAGGGAATAATGCTATCTTCGTAGTCATTGATCGTCTCTCCAAAGTGGCTCATTTCCTACCTGTTCGAGAGAGTATCACTGCTAGTCAGCTTGCTGACTTGTATATTTCTCGAATAGTGTCACTTCATGGTGTCCCACTAGAGATCAATTCAGACCGTGGTAGTCTTTTCAGTTCTCATTTCTGGGAGAGTTTCCAGACTGCCATGGGCACCCATCTTTCTTTCAGTACCGCTTTCCACCCTCAGTCAAGTGGTCAAGTGGAACGGGTTAACCAAATTCTCGAAGACATGCTTAGAGCTTGTGTTATCTCATTCGGTATGGATTGGGAGAAATGTCTTCCTTTCGCCGAGTTTGCTTATAACAATAGCTATCAATCCAGTCTTAAGCAAGCTCCTTTTGAGATTCTTTATGGACGAAGATGTCGAACACCTTTGAACTGGTCAGAAACTGGTGAAAGACAATTCTTTGGACCGGATATGATCCAGGAAGCAGAAGAGCAAGTTCGCATCATTCGTGAGAATTTGAAATCAGCCCAGTCTCGTCAGAAGAGCCAATATGATCGTCATCATAAGGAAGTGGCTTATGAAGTTGGTGACAAAGCTTATCTTCGGGTTACACCTTTGAAAGGTACCCATCGTTTCGGTATCAAGGGCAAGTTGTTCCTCGTTACATTGGTCCTTTTCGCATTCTTGCTAAACGAGGAGAGGTTGCCTACCAATTGGAACTACCCCCACACCTTTCTCGAGTTCATGATGTCTTCCACGTCTCTCAACTCAGGCGTTGCTTCTCGGATCCCATCCGCGGAGTGGACCACGAAACGCTTGATCTCCAAGATAACCTCACATATCGAGAGTATCCCGTTCACATTCTGGATCAAGCAGAGCGTGTCACTCGATGTCATAACATCAAGTTTCTCAAGGTTCAGTGGTCTCATCATTCCGAGAGAGAAGCTACTTGGGAGCGAGAAGATCGTCTCCGACTGGAGTACCCCACCTTCTTTCCGCCTACTCCTGAATCTCGGGACGAGATTCTTTCGAGTGGAGGCGAGTTGTCACAACCCTAGTTCTGGTATGCACTAGGTTAGTCTTGTGGTTTGCATCATGTTTAAATTTCAAATGAAATTGAAATGAGGACTTGTGAAACCCTCAGAAACCCTTTTGAAAATGACCCAAATAAAAGTTGCTCCAAAAGGGTCCAAGAAAATGTTCATGTGGCCCTCTAAAAATATTGGTCAGAGATAAAAATCAAGCCAATATTATTAGGAGCTCATAAGTATTTATTTTGGGCATTTGGAATTAATGCAATAGCTATTTGCTTGGATATATATATATATATATATATTATATTTTATATATGTTCAAAATTCTGGTTCTTTATTTTGAGGGGTTTGGGTTAATTCCTAGGTCCCTGCAAAATAAACATGTCAGAAGGAAAACAAATGATTTAATTTAGAAATTATATCAAAACAAATGCCAGAAAAAAAAAGAAAAGAAAATAAAAAGGGGCAGACTTACCTGTGCTGGCCCAGCACAGTGCGGCTGGCCGGCCCAGCCCACCGAGCCTCCCCCTATCGTCTTCCCCGCGCCAGTAGGCGGGGCGTGTGGCCGGCGCGCGCGCACGGCGGGAGCGCCATGCCTCCTGCCTGCTTCACCTCCCCCTCGCCGCCTGGTCGTCTCTGGAGTAGCCACGCGACCTCCCCGACCCTCCCTCACTCTTCTAGACCCCTCCCCTCTCCTCTATCTCCCTCTCCCGCTCGGTCCCGAGCGCCGTCGTCGCCGCCGATCGCCGTTGCCGTGGCCACAGGCCACCGCACGCCCAGCCAAGGTGCCCAAGAGCTCCGCCACTTCACCCCCGACCTCTCCGACGAGTCACACGACCCCGGACGCCCTGAGGCCCCGACCCCGACCTCTTCTTCATCGCCGGCCGCCGGAGATCCCCTCCGCCGCCCTGCTTTCTCCGGCCCTCCTCCGAGCCCTCCGCCTGCACCGCTGCGATCGCCGTACGCTTCTGTCCCTACTCCCCCTCTCCGTTCTCCCTCTCGCAGGCCGTAGCTGCCGCTCCACGTTCACCCGCACGCGCTCGTCGCCGGTGGTGCTCCGGTGACCTTTTGGTCCCGGGCGTGCGACCAACATGTTCCCCGCGTCGAGTAGAAGCTGTAGGAGCTAGCGCTGCCCCGCCTAGGCCACCACAGCCTCGAGCCCGAGCTCGACCGAACTCCGGCGCCGCCGCGAGCTCATTTCCGGCGAGCTCCGGCCATCCCAGCTGCTGCCGCTTGCGGGAATGGATGCGGGTGAGCTCCAGCTCCCCGCAGATGGTCTCCGCTGCCCATTTGACCGCCGGAGCGGCATTTCCGTGCCCCTCCGCCGCGTCTGTGGTCGCCGGCGTCGAGCCGCCGGTGGGTTTTGACTGCTGACCGGCGTGCTTTGACCCCACTGACCCGTTGACCTCCCCCCTCTCTCACTGACCTGCGGGCCCTGCCCGGCTAATTATTCCAGTTAGTACTAATTAACTAACTAGATTAGCCATTGACATGTGGGCCCTGCTCTGCTGACATTTCTGTTAGAATTAGTTTAGAGTTAATTAACTCAGTTAATTAACCGAGTCACTGACCAGTGGACCCCACTGTCAGGTTTGACTCTGGACCAGCCCCTTTGACCTGCTGACGTCATGTTTGTGTCATGCTGACGCAGTAATCCAGTTCTGGTTTTTAAATAAATCTTAAATGATTTATTTATTTCAGAAATTGGCTTAAACTTCAAAAAAATCACAGAAATTCAACCGTAGCTCAGAATGAAATAATTTATATATGAAAAATCATCAGAAAAATTCAGTCTATCCATCTGTACCATTTTCATGCATGACAAATGAAGTTAAACCTACTGTTTATATGAAAACACATATATGGCATTTAGAAATACTTATTCTAGAGTTGCATTTGAACCCTTGGTTCAAATGGAGTTCAACCAATCAAAATGCTAGTTGCATTAGCTCAAACAACATCATAATTTCATGCCATATTCATGCATCATATTGTTGCATATGTTTGTGTTTGATTGTCGGCACCGTTCTTCTCGATAGGTCCAGCTCCGGAGACCGATCCAGAGTACCTGTCAGAGGAGCAGTGCTTTGCACGTTGTTCTACCAGGCAAGCAAACCCCCTTGTTCATTCCGATACAATCCCTCTCTCTCTCCTGCTCCCTGTTATTGCATTAGGACAACAACGATTTCAACTCCTACTTTATGCTGCGGTAGTTGAACCCATTCCTCTGCATGACCTGTCTTTCCACAGTAAATAGTTGAAACCCACTAGCATGTGTAGGAGTTGATTGAAGCCATGATGTGATCTTACCATGCCTTGCTTGCTATTGCTTAGAGTGTGTCAGGTCTAATTCATCGGGAATGAATTGGAGTGAAATGATATGTTCTGATGCTGAGGGTTAAGTGTGTGAACACGATTTGGTAAAGGTAGTGGTGAGAGGCCATGTAGGAGTACATGGTGGGTTGTCTCACTTGAACCGTCCCTAAGAACTGAGTTCTGTGTATGTTGTCCAATGACCAGCTACTACCACGCATTGGAATGCTTAAGTGCCCCTCTCGACTTATTAACCGACTTGGCCTCTGTCCAGGAGTTGCAACTAGTTTCTGGTGTTTGTATGTAGTGTTAGTAGTCTACCAAGTGGCACTCGGCCAGTGGGCTTGGGACAGACTAGGCACCGTGGCACGGTGTACCAAGCGTAGATCCACTCGGCGAGGTGGGCTTGGGAACCCTGCGCACATCATTTGGGGCCGTGAGCGACACCCCGGCCGGATCTCCCCACGGATGGAACCCGAATAGGTGATAAACCTGGACTAGAGTCTTGTGTGGTTAGTCAGGTCGTGGCCGACACCCTCGCCAGGCCTCCGCTTGAAGGTTGCCGAGATACACGACGTGTACGTGGCGGTAAGTGGCGAGAGCGTGTGTGAAGAAGTACACCCCTGCAGGGTTAACATGATCTATTCGAATAGCCGGGTCCACGGTTATGGACTTCTTGGATGCTTACGTGGTACATAGACAACTTGAAGTGGATACTCTAAAATACTCAAGACAAGTGTGAGTGCTATGGATGGCCTTCTCGTAGGGAGACGGGAATGAATCCATAGTGGTGTATTGTGTGGTGCTTAGTGGACTCGTGTGCGCCACCTCAAAGTTACCAGCAATCGTAGTACAGGATAGCCACTGAGTCAAAGCTGGCTTGCTGCAACTAAACCCCACTTTGCCATGTTGATACAAGTGCATGCATGATAGGATCTGATGTAAGTCTTGCTGAGTACCTTTGTCCTCATGTTTGGTTAATTTATGTTTTGCATATAGGATTGATGTCTCACTAGTAGTTCCGCTTGAACTTCGACAAGTAGCTTGTACCTCAGCTACGATCTTGGACGAGTGTTGTAGATAGTCAGGCTCTTCAGCCTTTTTCATTTATAGATGTCTGTACTCAGACATGTTGTACTTCCGCCTGTTACTTGTATGCTCTGAATGTTGGGTCATGAGACCCATGTTTGTAATATCTGGCTCCTCGGAGCCTAATGAATAAATACTTTGTTTATTAGAGTCTTGTTGTGATGCCATGTTGTATTTGCACATATTGAGCATATTGTGTGTATGTTATTGAAATGCTTGGTATGTGTGGGATCCGACACCTAGTTGTTTACCCTTGGTAGCCTATCTTACAGGGAAATGTCTCCTAGTGTTTCCACTGAGCCTTGGTAGCTTGCTACTGCTCCGGAACACTTAGGCTGACCGGCATGTGTCCTTCTTCGTTCCTATGTCTGTCCCTTAGGGGAAATGTCACGCGTTGTTCCTTTAAGTCCTTGTAGCTTGCTACGACTTGGGTCCATACGTTGATGACCGACACGTTCGTTGCTGGGTCATGGATGCCTGTCTCTGTAATTTAGTGCCACTTTTGGTTTATAACTGGTCATGTCGGCCCGGGTTCTCTGTCATATGGATGCTAGCAACACTATCATATACGTGAGCCAAAATGCGCAAACGGTCCCGGGCCAGGTAAGGTGGCACCCGTGGGGATACCGTGCGTGAGGCCGCAAAGTGATATGATGTGTTACATGCAAGACCGGTGTGACCTAGGATCGGGGTCCCGACAGCCAGTCGCCGCCCCCTCAGGCCCCAGCCGCGCCGCCCTCCGTCGCCAGCCGGCGCCGCCACCCCACCGGCCGGGCCGCCGCGCCTCGTCGTCCCCCTCCTCCCGCCGGCCCCGCCGCCGGGCTCGGGGAGCCGCCGCCGCCGCTTCGATCGGATCGGGGAGGAGCCCCGATCTCGACCTCCCTCCCGCGCGCAGGCCGAGCCGGCCGACCCCTCCTGGGCCCGAGTCGCCCCGCCTGGGCTTCCTTCCTCCGCCAGCCGAGGCCGGCGCCTGTCCCAGCGCCCCGCCGCTCTGCTAGGCCGGCCCACCCCGCGCGCGAGCCTAGCCGCCTTCCAGCCGAGGCCCGAGCCGCTGCAGCCACCGCGTGGGCCGAGCCCTTCCAGCCGGCCCACCTCCTCCTTCAGTCCGCCTCCCTCTTCTTTGGGCTGAGCCCGTGGTGAGCAGCCCCTCTATCTCCCGCCCGTGCACAGTATAGTTTTAGAGCGCCCGTGTGTTTTTTCCCCTAGTCAAAATCTGCCAAGTCCTGGTATTTTAAGTTTCTGATGCATATTTGTTTTGTGGATAACTTTTTGTGTGCATGTCCGATTTGAGCAAATGATATGTCAAAATGATCGTGGTGACTTGTACTACGTTTTGTTCCATTGTGCCATGCATGTTTGAGGTCATCTAGATGCTTAAATATCTGTTGCAAGAGTGCTACTTGGTATAAACTGCTGTTAGTAGATGTTTTCATGCCATGTTTGCAATGTGATATCTTGGTGCATGTTTATCCAAATGAAGCAAATGATATGTCCACATGTTCATCATGAAATGCTCTACATGTTGGTTGCTTTAGCTTGCATGATAGATTTCATCTTGCCATGTTTATCTCCTTTGCAAAGTGCTATGTGGCTGTTATGTTGTTAAACTTGTTACGAGATGCCTCGTTGAGGAACCCGTTGCTATTGATGTGTTTGTCCCCTTGATGCATGCTTAGATGTTTTGGATTCACCATCATGTGTACTTTGCTGTGGTGCAAACCACTTGTCTTGATATGCTTTGAGGTGACTTAAACTTGCTCTCAAAGATGCCATGATGTTACTGCTGTTTTAACACTAAGTCTGGAATCTGTAATTTCCAGTTGCCATGTTTGCTTGTTGTTCTAGGCAAATCCATAATAGTTTTGGGGTGACTCTTGATGATTCCTTGTTGTATAAGTTGTTGCCTATTGATTCATGCTCTCTCATGCTTATTTGAGTGGCTGTAGCATATTTAGTTCTTGCTCCCAAGTTGCAACAAATTACTGCTGTCAGGTATTTGTTGTCAAGTTCAAAATGTCATAGCTTGTTGCTATTGATCCATGGCTCCTTTGGAGATGATCCAATGGATTTGTTTTCTGTAGGATATGTATACTTTATGTCCATGCTCCTTGCCATGATGTTTGAGTGCTGTAGACTATTTATCTCATGCTCCGAAGATGCTATGTGGCTGTTAATTTCAGCTTGTGCATGCTTATTGTTTCGGGTGTAACTTTTAGCCCGTTGCTCCGTTTTGAGCAAGTCCTATATGTAACTTGTGTGATTTTGCATGTAGATTCATATTATCCTCTTGTTATCATGTTTTGAAGCATTTTGCTTGATGCATATTGTTGTGCTGTAACACTATGCTTCCTAAGTAGACTTTCTGTGCTTCCATAGTGCATCTGCATTGCTTCCATAGTGCATCAGCCATGCATCCAGTATTTTTCTTGTGCATTGCATCTTGTTTGATTCGTGCCTTATGTTCTTGTGTTTGAGTAGAGCCGGGAGCTGAGTACGAGTACGAGAACGAGGTTACTACCGAGGTTGAGAACGAGGAGCTCTCTTATGATCCCATCGACGACTCTTCAGGCAAGATGACCGAACCCGGATACCATTACTATCTTTGCCTATTGCTAGAAGTATCGCTCTATAGTTTTGCCTCGATGCCCATGTTTTCCTGTTAGGCTCCTATTGTAACCATGAACCTGTTTAACCACCCTACCTATGCAAACCCTTGATTGGCTATACGTAGGCTTCGCTCAGCCCCTCTTATAGCGTTGTTAGTTGCAGGAGAAGATTGAAGATTCTTGCTTCTTGTTGAAGCTTGTTGGGATATCACACTATATTATTATTAAATATAATCATCTATATATTGGTAATGGGTGGAAGGCTAAGCCTTTTGCTTGGTGTTTTGTTCCACTCATGCCGCCTAGGAACCGTATAAACCGGTGTTATGTTCCTTGATTATGCGTTCCTCACACGGTTGGGGTTATGGGACCCCCTCGATAAACCGCTAAATGCTGAGTCTTTTCCAGCAAGTCCCAACATTGGTACTATTTGCCTAATAACTAAAACTTGCATGGGGTCTTGCAAACCCGAGTTCTTAATCAACAACCCGGGCCAGTGCTCCTCATGAGTGTTGGTTCAAACTGGGGGTTATGCGGGGCCACCACGAGGAAACTCGAGGATTGGTTTTACCTGTAGGATCGCCCATCCGGTCGTGGCCTGAGACTAGATACGCGCGGCTACTGTTAGGGTGTCGGCACGCCGGGAGGATTTGCTGGATTAGCCTTACCTTAGTCGGAGTATCTTGAGCACGGGATTCCGAGGATACTCGGGCCTTCCCACCTTGGAATTGCGACTCCGCGGATCGTGGGCTTGTCATGGGCCAAGTTGGAACACCCCTGCAGGGTTTTGAACTTTCGAAAGCCGTGCCCGCGGTTATGTGGCAGATGGGAGCTTGTTAATATCCGATTGTAGAAAACTTGACACCATGTTCCAATACACTACCAGCGTGAGTACCGTGACGGTCATTTTCCGAAAGGGATTCGGGAAGTGAACACGGTGGGGTTATGTTTGACTTGCTAGTTAAGATCACTTCGTGATCATCTCTCGACCGAGGCACTTCTCTTTTCGCTCTCTTTTACGTAAGTTAGTGCTAGTGCTGCTGCAACTCTTGTTCTTTCTTCAGCCTTGTTTCACACCCAAGGCTTGGATAGTCGTGTTACCCGGGAACGGGATTGCTGAGTCCTCTGTGGCTCACAGTTACTTCAACACACCAGATGCAGGTACTATGGTGAGCTACACAGGTGATGGCACTGAGCTAGTGAAAGCACATTTGCTCTCCGGGTGGTTTTGGTAATTAATGACAACATACTTTGTGGTTGGACTAATGCTTTTATCAAGTATGTTTCAGGAAACCCAATCACATTGGTATGGCAAGATGACTGAAGAAGTGGACCCCTCAAATGCTAAGGCAAGCATTGGCAAAAGCTCAAGACTCCATTTCTGGTTTAGTGATCAAAGATCACATTGAGTCCATAGGAAAAGCCAATACTATTAAAAGGGGATGAGGTTGTGTTGATGATCTGGTTGCTCAAGTGCTTAGTGATTTAGCTCCTTCAACTATCAGCACCTTTCACTACTATTCACACCCATAAGTAATCTCGGATAAACCGATTCTTCCAACTCAGTCCCACCGAGATGAACCACTTCTGCCATATTCCAAACCCTAGAAAAATCGGTCACACCGAGTTTGAGATCGGTCTCACCGAAACTGAACTGCCAACCTTCTGTAACCTTTTCACATCATATCGGAATATCCGAGTTTGCATTTTCGGTCTTACCGAAATGGCCAGGTTCTGTCTTGGGTCAAATCGGTCTCACCGAGATTGCATTATCGGTCTAACCGATTCTGGCATGTTCCTGCTCTTTCTCAAATCGGTCCAACCGAGTTTTCTTTCTCGGTCCCACCGAAAACTCCAACGTTCATATCAGATAAACTTTCGGTCCCACCGAGATGGTATTTTCGGTCCCACCGAAAATCCCAACGTTCACTATATTTGAACTTTCGGTCTGACCGAGTTTTCACTTCGGTCTCACCGAGATTGGTCAAATGTGTGTGTAACGGTTGGATTTTGTGTGGAGGCTATATATACCCCTCCACCCCCTCTTCATTCGTGAGGAGAGCCATCAGAAAGTACCACCACTTCTACCATACACTTTCTGAGAAGTGAACCACCTACCCTTGTGTTGAGATCAAGCCATTCCATTCCTACCATATGAAACTTGATTTCTAGCCTTCCCAAGTTGCTTTCCACTCAAATCTTTCTTCCACCACAGCCATATCAGTGAGGAGAGTTGAGTGTTGGGGAGATTATCATTTGAAGCACAAGAGCAAGGAGTTCATCACCATCAACACCGTCTATTACCTTTTGGGGGGTGGTGCCTCCTAGATTGGTTAGGTGTCGCTTGGGAGCCTCCGTCTTTGAGATGTGGAGTTGAACCAAGAAGTTTGTAAGGGCAAGGAGATCGCCTACTTCGTGAAGATCTACCCCGAGTAAGGCTAGTCCTCCGTGGGCGTAGGCCATGATGGAATAGACAAGGTTGCTTCTTCGTGGACCCTTCGTGGGTGGAGCCCTCCGTGGACTCGCGCAGCCGTTACCCTCCGTGGGTTGAAGTCTCCATCAACGTGGATGTACGATAACACCACCTATCGGAACCACGACAAAAATCTCCGTGTCACCAAACTGCGTTTGATCTTCTCCACCTCTCTTTACTATACATGCAATTTACTTTCCGCTGCCCATACTCTAGAATTGCATGTGTAGTGTGTTACTTGACATAATCTTAATTGTGAAACTGCCAAAAACTTTGCTTAATCAAAAGGCAGATTTTTATATTGTCAAGTAGTCTAATCACCCCCCCTCTAGACCTACTTCTTCGATCCTACAATTGGTATCAGAGCTTTGGTCTCCATTGCTTTGGTTTACACACCATTGGAGGAAGATGGACGTGTCTACAGATGGGAGTGTTAGCCATAGAGTGCCTGTTCTTAATGGAAGGTTTTACAACTCTTGGAGGTCTGAAATGCTTAGTATCTTTAAAATGTACAATTTGTGCAAATATATTAAGACCCCATATGTGCCTCCATTTGATCCTTTGCACCTTACCATGGATGAAGAGCTTGATTTGCTTCGTAACCTTAGAACTGTGAATCTTATCATTAGAGGGTTACGTGATGACTTGCTTAATCTTGTTACAAATTTTGAGTGTGCCTATGCTATGTGGAAATTCTTGGAAGAACTTTATCCGGACTACTCTATGAGAGGTCTTGATGAAATTCTACACAAGACTATTGAATTTGATAAGTTGCACCCCAATGATCCTAACTTTGATAAATGCTTCTTTGAGCTTCGTGATCTTATGAAAAAGAAGGGTGATCCCGGTCTTATCAATATTAGAATTAGAAATGCTCTTGCATTGCATTCCGAAGATTATTGTCACATTGACCAAACTAATGCAAGTACTTATCAAATTGACCTAGGTGTTGATGATGAACAATCTATGAGTCAATATGATGATGAGCATGAGCATGATGATGATTACTCCGATTCGGACACCGAGCTAGACAAGGTCATGAAGAGTCTCAATCTTATGGAAAATATGAGAGACTACATGTCTGGCGGAAAAGAGTGGATTCTTGATAGTGGATGCACCGATCACATGACCGGAAACAAAGACATGTTTCGAGAGCTTGCAAAGAACGATGGTCCACGCAAGTATGTGACTTTTGGAGACAACTCCAAGGGTAAGGTACTTGGCCTTGGTAAGGTGGCCATATCTCATGATAGCTCTATTCAAAATGTCATGCTTGTAGAATCTCTTGGATACAATTTACTTTCCGTGTCCAGATTAGCTGACTTTGGATTCAACGTGCTATTCACCAAAGTAGATTGCCAAGTCTTTCGTCGTGATAATCAAAACATGGCTTTCACTGGTATTCGTAGAGGTGATCTATATATTGTTGATTTCTCTAAGAAAGCCCAACCTAGAGCTTGTTTCATTGCTAAATCCTCTAAAGGTTGGTTGTGGCATAGAAGGCTAGGACATGTTGGTATGCGTAACCTAGACAAGCTAATCAAAGGTGATCATATTCTTGGTGTTAAAGATGTTTTCTTTGACAAAGATAGACTTTGTAGTGCCTGTCAAGCAGGAAAACAAGTTGGTGGAAGTCATCCCGTGAAGAACATCATGACCACAAAGAGACCGCTTGAGCTTCTTCATATGGATCTCTTCGGTCCCAATGCTTACAAAAGCCTTGGTGGTAACTCCTTTGGTCTAGTTATAGTTGATGATTATTCCAGATTTACGTGGGTATTTTTCCTTGATGATAAATCGCAGGTTCAGAGGATCTTCAAGACCTTTGCCAAAAAGGCCCAAAATCAATTTGAGGTGAAGATCAAGAAAGTTCGGAGTGACAATGGAACGGAGTTCAAGAACGCCAATGTAGACTCTTTTCTCGATGAGGAAGGAATTCTACATGAGTTCTCGGCTACGTACACTCCTCAACAAAATGGAGTTGTTGAGAGGAAGAACCGAACGCTCATTGAGATGGCAAGAACGATGCTTGATGAATACAAGACACCGAAGCACTTTTGGGGAGAAGCGGTCGAGACAGCTTGTCATGCTATCAACAGGCTTTATCTTCATAAGCTCCTCGGCAAGACATCATACGAGCTCCTCACCGGTAACAAACCCCAAGTGGGATACTTTCGTGTCTTTGGTTCAAAATGCTATATCCTTGATAAGCATCGTCGGTCTAAATTTGCTCCTAAATCTCATGAAGGCTTTCTTCTTGGTTATGGATCAAACTCCCACACCTACCGTGTCTACAATAATTTCACCCGAAAGGTTGAAGAGACGGTAGATGTGAAGTTTGATGAATCTAATGGCTCGCAAGTAGAGCAAATGCCTATTGATGTAGGAGACAAGGACCCATCAGAAGCTATCCAAGATTTATCTATTGGAAAGATCCGTCCCATGGAAGTGAAGGAGAGTACCTCATCTACATATGTGGAGCCACCTACCTCACGGCGAGATGAACCTCAAGGCAACATGGAGGCTTCCACAAGTGGAACTCACCAAGATGAGGAAATGCAACAAGAAGATCCACCACAACCTCCTTCTCCACCACCTCAAGACAACACCAATAACAATGAAGAAGAAGAAGAGGAAGATGAAGATGATGAGGAAGCTAAGCCACAACATCAACAAAAGCTATCCCGAGTTCGAGCAAGAGTCAAGAAGAATCATCCCGTGGAACAAATGATGAACGACATCAACTCCGGGAGAATTACTCGCTCTAAAACTCGCTTAGCTAACTTTTGTGAGCATTGCTCATTTATCTCTAGTATTGAACCTATGAAGGTAGAAGAAGCACTTAAAGACCCGGATTGGGTGAACGCTATGCACGAAGAACTACACAACTTCGAGAGGAACAAGGTGTGGACATTGGTAGAGAAGCCCAACGATGATCAAAACATCATTGGAACCAAATGGGTGTTTCGGAACAAGCAAGATGAAGATGGACAAGTCATCCGCAACAAGGCTCGTCTCGTAGCTCAAGGTTACACACAAGTCGAAGGTATGGACTATGGTGAGACCTATGCCCCCGTTGCTAGACTTGAGTCCATTTGCATTCTTCTTGCTTATGCCAATCATCATGATATTACTCTCTATCAAATGGACATCAAAAGTGCTTTCCTAAATGGTGAAATTGAGGAGGAAGTATTTGTAAAACAACCTCCCGGTTTTGTGAATCCCAAAAAGCCTAATCATGTTTACAAGTTGCATAAAGCTCTTTATGGTCTTAAACAAGCTCCTAGAGCTTGGTACAAATGCTTAACTAGCTTTCTTCTTGAAAAAGGCTTTGAGATTGGAAAGATAGACTCAACGCTGTTCACAAAAAGGGTTAATGGTGAACTATTTGTGTGCCAAATATATGTTGATGATATTATCTTTGGTTCAACTAACCCCCATTTTAGCAAGAAGTTTGGACAACTCATGTCGGAGAAGTATGAAATGTCCATGATGTGTGAACTCAAATTCTTCCTTGGGTTGCAAATCAAGCAGTCTAAGGAGGGTACTTTTGTCTCACAAACAAAGTACACCAAGGATCTCTTCAAGAAGTTCAACATGCAAGAAAGCAAAGGTATGAGTACCCCCATGCCTACTAGTGGACATGATGACTTGACAAAAGATGGAGAACCCGTTGATCAAAGGGTTTATCGTTCTATGATTGGTTCTCTACTATATCTTTGTGCTTCTCGTCCTGACATAATGTTGAGTGTATGCATGTGTGCGCGATATCAAGCAGCCCCTAAAGAATGTCATCTTAAAGCTGTTAAAAGGATAGTGAGATACTTGATACACACACCAAACTTTGGCATTTGGTATCCTAAGAGGGCCTCTTTCGATCTTGTTGGCTATTCCGACTCGGACTATGCCGGTGACAAGGTTGATAGAAAGTCAACTTCGGGTACATGTCAATTCCTTGGTCGATCCCTTGTATCTTGGTCCTCCAAGAAACAAAATTCGGTATCATTATCCACTGCCGAAGCTGAATATATTGCTGTTGGTTCGTGTTGTGCTCAATTACTATGGATGACACAAACGCTTAAAGATTATGGGATACATGTGAGACGTGTTCCCTTGCTTTGTGACAATGAGAGTGCAATCAAGATTGGACACAATCCTGTGCAACACTCTCGAACAAAGCATATTGAAGTTCGTCACCATTTTATTCGTGATCATATTGCCAAGGGTGACATTAATCTTAAGCATGTTCGTACTGACAAACAACTTGCTGATATCTTTACAAAACCTCTTGATGAGAAAGCGTTTTGTCGCTTAAGGAGTGAGTTGAACATCATTGATGCTTCAAACTTGGAGTAATAACTCCATTGATGCATGCAAGGCATGAGTCTCTTGACTAATCCTTGATGTTTCTCTTATGATGATGATCATATGTCTTGGAGACATTTGCCTCCTTGTATTGCATCTAACTCCTTGCAGGTACTTGGATGATCTACATTCCACAAGATTACCACACACTCAAATCATGAGTAATCTTGTCATTAACCAAGTATCTAGCCCTTTGGGATGTTGAGTTCAAGGAACAAAATTCCACATATCCTTTTTGACATCTTATACATCTAGTATTTCACTCTTGTCATCTTGGATATCCTCGAGTATTTCCTTGCTTGCCTAACCCATGTAGGAAGATGAACTACACAAATAGGAACGGCGCTCCAACTTCACATTCAATGAGCACCTACATCAAGTCTACCTACATGAGCAAAGCATCAACAAGCCCAAGGTATGTTCTTCACATCTTCGAGGAGCTTTGCTCAAAGTCATGAGTACAAGCAACTTCATAAGATGTGATCACATCAAATGCTTAATCGAAAAATGGCAACCCCATTTTGAGCTTAAACGATGAGTATGACCTATGTTCAAATGTCCTCATTTGACTCCTAAGTCAATATACTCAAACATAGGTGACTTTGTCGCCGACCTTTATCTAGATGAAGTACATATGCTTTTGGAGTTTTTCTGTTTTCTCTTATGTTCTCTCATTGAGTTTTTCTTTTTTTTTTTAAAAAAAACTTCATCTAGAAATCTTTTTATTTTTCTTATGTTTCTTTGTGAATATCCTTCTGGAAATCCTTTTATGGCTCTGATCAATTCCTTGAAAATCTTTTACAAATTCATTGCAAATCCTTTGAAACTTCCCTCGCAGAGTGAGCTGAATTATCTCTATATTTTCTTGGAGTTAAACTCGGCGTCACCGATTTGAAAATTTCGGTTTAACCGAAAAGGATTCGGACCCACCGATCCATCTAATTCGGTGTCACCGAATTATCTTCCAGGACATCACCTTCTGCAGCTCCACTCAGACTTAAATCTTAAAGAGGGAGAGGACTCAAATTGTTTCTCTGAATGTTCTTATTTGCCCTGTTGTGATTCTTAAGGATCCCATTTCTTTCTTTCTTTCTTTCTTTCTTTCCATCTTTCCTGTCCTACCTAGTTTGCTGTCCTTTTCGGCACTTGATGTCAAAGGGGGAGAGGACTTAGGGGGAATAGGGGGAGTAGGGGAGAAGAGAAGACTTAAGGGAAGAAGAAAAGCAATCTTATCTTAAGGGGGAGAGAATCACATCAAAGCTTTGTCGTGTTTTACTCTGGACATCATTCTCATTTACTATTGGCATCTTTCTTTTGATTTTGCTTTTTCCATCACACCCCTTGTTCTCACAATTGGTATCTTATGAAATCTTTTAGTTTAGGGGGAGAAGACTTAGAGGAATCGTCACAATTGATATCCTATGAAAAGCAAAATCTCTCAGAGTTCATTGAAAATCTTTTAGCTTCGGAGACATGTTTGCTGATTCAAGCATGTGCTCAATATGAGACACTCTTTATACATGTCCTCCCTGGCTTGGTACTCTTGATGTTCTTGCAGTTGGTTGAAGGAATACTCTTGTGTTATCTAACCTTGTTTTCCCAAGTTTATCCCTTCAGGTACAATGCCAAGGAACCTCAAGGTAAGTATATGCATCTTGCAGAATGTGCATGATGGTGACTTGCTTGTAAATACTTGTTTGCAAGAAATCACCATGCACATATGCATTATCACTCACTTCCTTTTTCTTCTGCTCTGATGCATATAGCCAAGCTGCATGTAGCACATCTTGCTTATCTCTCTTGTGTGCTTGTGGTAGTCCAAAACCATAATCTATGAAAATCTTGCACACTTGTAGGGGGAGCCTGTGTACTACATGCTTGTCAAAGCTTTCATGATAATTCTGTCTTTCTTTCAATAAGCTTTGATGTCTTGTTTAGTATAATTTTAGTGTGTTGCCATCAATTACCAAAAAGGGGGAGATTGAAAGCACATTTGCTCTCCGGGTGGTTTTGGTAATTAATGACAACATACTTTGTGGTTGGACTAATGCTTTTATCAAGTATGTTTCAGGAAACCCAATCACATTGGTATGGCAAGATGACTGAAGAAGTGGACCCCTCAAATGCTAAGGCAAGCATTGGCAAAAGCTCAAGACTCCATTTCTGGTTTAGTGATCAAAGATCACATTGAGTCCATAGGAAAAGCCAATACTATTAAAAGGGGATGAGGTTGTGTTGATGATCTGGTTGCTCAAGTGCTTAGTGATTTAGCTCCTTCAACTATCAGCACCTTTCACTACTATTCACACCCATAAGTAATCTCGGACAAACCGATTCTTCCAACTCAGTCCCACCGAGATGAACCACTTCTGCCATATTCCAAACCCTAGAAAAATCGGTCACACCGAGTTTGAGATCGGTCTCACCGAAACTGAACTGCCAACCTTCTGTAACCTTTTCACATCATATCGGAATATCCGAGTTTGCATTTTCGGTCTTACCGAAATGGCCAGGTTCTGTCTTGGGTCAAATCGGTCTCACCGAGATTGCATTATCGGTCTAACCGATTCTGGCATGTTCCTGCTCTTTCTCAAATCGGTCCAACCGAGTTTTCTTTCTCGGTCCCACCGAAAACTCCAACGTTCATATCAGATACACTTTCGGTCCCACCGAGATGGTATTTTCGGTCCCACCGAAAATCCCAACGTTCACTATATTTGAACTTTCGGTCTGACCGAGTTTTCACTTCGGTCTCACCGAGATTGGTCAAATGTGTGTGTAACGGTTGGATTTTGTGTGGAGGCTATATATACCCCTCCACCCCCTCTTCATTCGTGAGGAGAGCCATCAGAAAGTACCACCACTTCTACCATACACTTTCTGAGAAGTGAACCACCTACCCTTGTGTTGAGATCAAGCCATTCCATTCCTACCATATGAAACTTGATTTCTAGTCTTCCCAAGTTGCTTTCCACTCAAATCTTTCTTCCACCACAGCCATATCAGTGAGGAGAGTTGAGTGTTGGGGAGATTATCACTTGAAGCACAAGAGCAAGGAGTTCATCACCATCAACACCGTCTATTACCTTTTGGGGGGTGGTGCCTCCTAGATTGGTTAGGTGTCGCTTGGGAGCCTCCGTCTTTGAGATGTGGAGTTGAACCAAGAAGTTTGTAAGGGCAAGGAGATCGCCTACTTCGTGAAGATCTACCCCGAGTAAGGCTAGTCCTCCGTGGGCGTAGGCCATGATGGAATAGACAAGGTTGCTTCTTCGTGGACCCTTCGTGGGTGGAGCCCTCCGTGGACTCGCGCAGCCGTTACCCTCCATGGGTTGAAGTCTCCATCAACGTGGATGTACGATAGCACCACCTATCGGAACCACGACAAAAATCTCCGTGTCACCAAACTGCGTTTGATCTTCTCCACCTCTCTTTACTATACATGCAATTTACTTTCCGCTGCCCATACTCTAGAATTGCATGTGTAGTGTGTTACTTGACATAATCTTAATTGTGAAACTGCCAAAAACTTTGCTTAATCAAAAGGCAGATTTTTATATTGTCAAGTAGTCTAATCACCCCCCCCTCTAGACCTACTTCTTCGATCCTACAGCTAGACTGGGAGTACGACGAGGAGCGTAGCCGTTACTACGTGAACTATCCGGTTGATCAGTAGAGCTTCTACTAGGATTCGTTTCAGACCCGTGGTTCTAAGTTATGTTTGGTATCTTTCATTTGGATCTTTTACCCTTAGATGGGATGTGATGTTTAATTGAATGATGTTTGGGACATGTAATGAATTGTGTGACGTGGCGAGTGTAAGCCAACTACCTTTTCAACTTTCATCCCTATTTTTACATGAGATGTGCAAAGGTACCAAACTTGCGATCATTCCAGAATGGGCTTATATCTTTAAGTCGTGCCTCGACACGTAGGAGATATAGTCCCATCCTGGGCATTACAAGTTGGTATTCAGAGCCTTCTCCGACCTAGAAGCCCCCACTGATTGATCGAATCGTTGACGGTCAAGTCTAGGCACACACTGAAAATGTTTTGAGTCCTATATTAATATCGGAGAGTAGGATTTCTTTGCTCCTCATCTCTTTTCACTCTGGTGAGGACTCCTGACGACTATTATTGCCTCTTCTACTTTCAAAAATTGCACCAAATTTTTTTAGGAATCTCGCGAGTATTGTTTGGATTGTTTCGATGTCTTTGTGACGAGAATATTGTTCTTGATGCCTCCTGACATTAGGGGTTGTGGCAGTGTCCCGGGGAGTTGAGCTTTGGGGTATTGTCGTCACAAACATATCGTGGCAGTACTAGAATACTTAAGACGGCCGACATCGAAAACTCTCCTATACGGTTGGTGGCAAGATAACCCCGACATCACCCAGTACTGGGGAGGTAGTTCGGGAGTATTGCCATAGCTTGTATAGTAGATGCGTTTCGAAGGTCCGAGGTAGACGGTTTCCGAGAACAACTGGTTATGTGTTGAAGGATGGATACAGCTGGATGTAGGATTAGAGTTGTGTGCGCGATGCTTCCCCTGTATCCCCAACACCTGATTGCATAACTGGAAATTTTCGGAAATTCATAGGTGGGTTCATCTAGTAGATCGTAGGCATTCTTCCAACGAATGCAGGTTACGGAGTTCGGGGTTCTACATTGAGTGAAGTGGTTTTATGGCCGATGTTCTGATCGGGAGTTGCATCTTAAAGGGTCCTTGGCTATGCTGATCCGGGGATTGCAAAACCCTTTCGTAACACGTTCCATAAGCTTTCAGCACAAAGATGTCAAACGAAGCTCC
This sequence comes from Secale cereale, assembly GCA_902687465.1. Lineage (NCBI taxonomy): Eukaryota > Viridiplantae > Streptophyta > Magnoliopsida > Poales > Poaceae > Secale > Secale cereale. Next base: position 164,244,319 of record LR738713.1, read on the forward strand.
TATCTTGTGTTTGTTCCATCTGTACCTTGTTGTTTTTCTTATTTACCTTTTGTCTCGCAGTGGCTTCTCGTGAAGATTGTTGTTATCATTAAACTGAGAATTTCATTCGTTCCTCTTGTTCGAATGATTCTTGTGAAGACTATGTTGCAATTTCTATCCGTTATTTCAGCTTATATCTTCTTTCAATCAATTGTCTGATTGGTGGTCATCTCTTTCAGGATGGCTCCGAAACGGGTTCCCAACGCTAACCTAGAGGGTGAAGAGGTTCCAGATCGTCCTCCTTCCCCTCCTCCTCCGTCTGAGGCCTGGAGAGCGATTATGCAGACTACGAACCAAAACACCCAGATGTTGATGCAGATGATGCAGCAAATGCAAGCAAATCAAGCAAATCAAGGTGCTCTGGGGAACCAAGGCAATCTCTTCAACCAACAGCACCATGCTACGCTCAACCAGTTCTTGGCCAATCAACCAAAGGCTTTCAGTTACTGTGTCGACCCTCTCGATGCTGAAGATTGGATTACTGATATCAAGAAGCATTTTGAGTGCAGCAACGTAAGGCCTGAGGACTATGTGAAGTTTGCAGCCTTCCAACTCAAGGACCAAGCAGCTGATTGGTGGCAGCAGTACAAAGACTCCAGAGAAGGGCGTGTGATCTCTTGGGAGAATTTCTGCAAGGACTTTCGCTCTCACCACATTCCAACAAGTGTCATCGAGGGTATGCGTGAGCAATTCCGCAACCTGAAGCAAGGCTCTATGACTGTCTACCAGTATAATGTCAAGTTCCAAAACCTTGCCCGCTATGCCAAGCAAGACATACCAGATGCCAAGAGCAAGATCTATCAGTTCCGTGGTGGTCTGAAGGATGAACTTCAACTTGCTCTCACCTTGTTCGAGCCTGATGAGTTTGACAAATTCTATAACATGGCACTTAAGCAAGAGGCAGCCCAGCTCAAGATGGAAGCTTCCAAAAAGAGGATTCGAGATGCTGTTCACTCCTCCTCATCTTCTCAAGTGGTCGCGAAGCAACAAAAGTTTTGGCTTCCACCTCCTCCTGTGATCCGAGCTCCCTACAACAACAACAACAAGAACTCTGGTGGCCGTGGTTTCTCCCACCCACACAACCAAGGCAACCAGTCCAAGTCGCCGTTCCATGCTTCCAAGTCAACTGTTCCTCTGTCTCGTCCACTTTCTGAGGTCACTTGCTACAAGTGTGGCTAGAAGGGTCATTATTCCAACAAGTGCAACAACCCAAGGCGCCTTCCGCCTCCTCCACCTGTCAGCACAGCTATTGTCAAGCATGATCCAAAGTCTGCAAGAGTGAATCTGATGAATGCAGCGCAAGCGGAGAATTCTTCTGATGTCATATTGGGTAACCTTCCAGTGAACTCTTTTCCTGCAAAAGTCTTGTTTGATTCGGGTGCTTCATGTTCTTTCATGTCATATCCATTTGCATCCAAGCACAACATGGTCACCAAAAGTTTGCCAAGGGAATTGTCAGTTGTTTCTCCGGGCAAACTAATGCATTCAAAGATATTTGCTCCGGATGTATCTATTCGCATGGGTGATTATTGCTTTCTGGCTAAACCGGTGGTTCTCGGCAATTCCGACATCGATCTTATCCTCGGAATGGATTGGCTTTCTCAGCATGATGCTCAAATTGACTGTGCACAGAAGGAAGTCGAGATTACTCATTCCGATGATGATGCGATTATCTTCGCCTCTCGGGATAACACAATCAGGCTTTTCTCTCTCAATGACAAGGGTGAAATGAATGCCATATCTCAAATTCTGGTGGTTAACGAATACGAAGACGTCTTTCCTGAAGAACTTCTAGGCATGCCTCCACATCGCCAAGTTGAATTCGTCATTGAACTCGAGCCGAGTACTGAGCCAGCATGCCGGCGTCCGTACAAGCTCTCTCTTAAAGAATTGAAGGAGTTGAAGAAACAGCTTGATGAACAAGAGCGTATGGGTCTGATCAGGCCTAGTACGTCTCCTTGGGGCTGTGGTGTCTTATTTGTCAAGAAGAAGGATGGCACGGAGCGCCTCTGCGTTGATTACCGGCCATTGAACAAGAAGACAATAAAGAACAAGCATCCGCTCCCCAATATCAATGAATTGTTCGAGCAGCTCAAAGGAGCTAAAGTGTTCTCTAAGCTCGATCTCCGAATGGGCTATCACCAGATTCACATTCGAGAAGAAGATATCCCCAAGACTGCTTTCAGAATGAGCTATGGCTCATATGAGTATACAGTCATGTCCTTTGGTCTCGCCAATGCTCCACCTACCTTCTCGAGAATGATGCACTACATTTTCAACCCCTACACCGGCGAGTTTGTGCTTGTGTATCTGGATGACATTTTGATTTTCTTCAAAAACGAAGAAGATCACGAAAAGCACCTCCATCTCGTTCTCGACAGACTCCGTGAACATAAGTTCTATGCCAAGTTCTCCAAGTGTGAATTTTGGCTCGATAAGGTCTTGTATCTGGGCCATATCATCTCCGCTGACGGTATTGCGGTAAACCCCGAGAAAGTTGAAGCAATTGTCAACTGGGAACCTCCTCAGAACGTCAAGCAACTCCGAAGCTTTCTTGGTCTTGCCAGCTATTGCAGAAGGTTCGTTGAGAACTTCTCCAAGATTGCTAAGCCTCTTTCCAACTTGCTGCAGAAGAATGCCAAGTACTACTGGTCTCCAGATTGTGAAGTGGCATTCAAAACTCTCAAAGAAAAGCTCGTCTCTGCTCCAGTTCTTACTCCTCCAGATGAGTCCAAGCCCTACGAAGTATTCTGTGATGCTTCTCTTCAAGGACTTGGTGGTGTGCTTATGCAGGACAAGAGAATTGTGGCATACACTTCTCGTCAGCTGAAGCCAAGTGAGAAGAACTACCCCACACATGATCTTGAACTAGCAGCTGTGTACATTCTTTGATTACGTGGAGACACCTTCTGTTGGGCAGAAAAGTCGACATCTTCACCGATCACAAGAGCTTGAAGTACACCTTCACACAGCCGAATCTGAACTTCCGCCAGACTCGGTGGGTCAAAATGATTCAAGAGTATGATCCCAGCATCGAATACACACCTGGCAAGGCGAATGTGATTGCAGATGCTTTGAGCAGAAAGGCATATTGCAACAGCCTCCTTATCAAGCCGTTCCAGCCTGAGCTTTGTGAAGCATTCAGGAAGCTGAACCTCCAAGTTGTTCTGCAAGGTTTTCTTGCAAATCTTCAAGTTGCTCCTACCTTGGAAGATCAGATCCGTGAGGCCCAACTCAGTGATGCTATGGTGCAGAAAGTGAAACATGGTATTGCAAAGGGTACTCCAAAATACAAGTGCTATCGCGTTGATGAGAGAGATACCTTGTTCTTTGAGGACAGACTTGTGGTTCCCAAAGGTGATCTCAGGAAGCTCATAATGGACGAAGCACATGATTCCCTCCTTTCCATTCATCCTGGTAGTTCCAAGATGTACCAAGACCTCAAGCAATCTTACTGGTGGACTCGCATGAAAAGGGAGATTGCCCAATTCGTGAATGAATGTGATGTCTGCAGAAGAGTGTGAAGGAAATATGCCCTAGAGGCAATAATAAAGTTGTTATTTTATATTTCCTTATATCATGATAAATGTTTATTATTCATGCTAGAATTGTATTAACCGGAAACTTAATACATGTGTGAATACATAGACAAAACAGAGTGTCCCTAGTATGCCTCTACTAGACTAGCTCATTGATCAAAGATGGTTATGTTTCCTAACCATAGACATGAGTTGTCATTTGATCAACGGGATCACATCATTAGGAGAATGATGTGATGGACAAGACCCATCCGTTAGCTTAACAACTTGATCGTTTAGTTTTATTGCTATTGCTTTCTTCATGACTTATACATGTTCCTATGACTATGAGATTATGCAACTCCCGAATACCGGAGGAACACTTTGTGTGCTACCAAACGTCACAACGTAACTGGGTGATTATAAAGGTGCTCTACAGGTGTCTCCGTGTGACGCCCGAGACCGACGTCCCAGAAGATTCCAGAAGATTCCAGATGTTCCGGGTTGCCCGTGTGTTTCTTTTGAGCTTGTGTTATTTATTTTTGCATTGCATCATGTCATCATGCCATCATGTCATATTTTATTTTGCATCTCAACCTAAATAAATTGTGTGGACCTTCGGTCCATTTAAATCGAGGGAAGGTGACTTCTCTTTATAACTTATAAAAGTCTCTCAATATTTAGGGAGCTATATAATAAATATTCCATTGTTTGGAATTACCCGCAACACACGTGCATAATTTCCCCATGTCTTTTCACTTCGAGTTTCCCCTTCAAAAACCTTGCCAATACTTCTTTTCCGTTGTTTCGAGGTTCCTCCAAAAATTCGAACATTTTTGGACACTTCAATAATCAAGTCTTAGTTCAAACCTATTTGAATTAAATTCAAATATGTTTGAATTATTTTCTGATCTGGCCTTTTATATTTTCTCCGGTCGTGCTCATTTTTATGAGCCCGAGAAAATTAACCTTGTCCAAATTCTTGCCTTAACCCCCCCTCCTCTTTTCCTTACCTTCTCTTTTGTTTTTCTGCAAAGGGAAATAAAAAGGAGAAGCCCAGCCTCCTTTTCCCAGCCTCCCACCTCCTGGCCTATAGGCCCAACTCCTCCAGCCGGCCCATCAGCAACCCTAGCGGTGCCCGACCGCAGCCCTCACCCCTCGATCCCTCGCTCCTCCCTCTGTTTTTCCCAGCGCCGCCGCCGCACTCTTCTCGTTCCCCCTCGCCACCTCTCGTTCCCTTGAGCCCTCGATCTCCTCCTCGTAGCGCCGCGCTCCCCCTCCTGTCGATCCCCCTTCCATCGCCCGACGTCCTCCGTGCCTGGCGCCCGCGAGGCCGAGCGGCTCCTCCTCGACGCGCCCTGGCTCCTGCGACCGGGCCCCTCGCCTCCTTCCCCGTCGATCTCCACGGCCAGACCGCGTCTCTGCGCCCGGCCTTTTTCCCTTCGATCCCGAGCGCCTCGTCGTGCGCCCGAACTCCGCCGCGGGAGCCGCAGCGCCCGGTCCCTCCTGTCGCCGGCCAGGAGCCCTGGCCTCCCGCGCCACCTTCTCACCATCGCGCGCCCCGTCTGTCGGGTAGGAGCACGCCCCAGGCGACGGCGCCTGGCCTTCTTCCTCGTAGCGCACGAGCGCCCCGCGCCCCATCCAAGTCCTCCAGCGCGCCGCAGCTCTTCCCGTCGCCAGCGCCGCCCGTCTCGTTTCCAGCGCCGCCGAGGCACTTCTTCTGCCTGCCGAGCAGCTCCACCGCGACGAGGCCCTGCCTCCACTTTGTCCTTGCTGCTGCCTTGGCCTCGTCTAGCCCCGACAGCGCCGGCGACCTCCTAGTTGCTGCTGTGCTTCGTCTGTTTTGCTCGGTGTTTTGTTTTGGGCCAGCAGGTATCCCCGGATCGACAAGTTCCAGGAGGAGTTAACGAGTACATCTACAGACGCACCCGAACATCTACATAACGAGTACAACTACCGTCGACATGTACACCAACGTGAACATCTACATCCCCGACGTCCGAGAACGACTACCGTCGCCGAGACCGCAAGTACATCTACGAACGGGAACGCCTACACGACTACACGATGACCCGACAAGTACCACGACGACCTTATGACAAGTACCACGACGACCGAACGGCTACGTTGGCGAGTACCTCTCCGATGAACGAGAACACCTACTTCCCTCTACGGCATGTACCACTACCGTCGCCCGGAAACGAGGAATTCGCCAAGTACCACGACACGATGACGTGAACGGCTACTTCCTCTACGACCCGCAAGAACGACTCCTTCCTCTACGTTCTCGAACCGCCCCGAAACGTTGGTTCCGAAGGTATAACCCGAGACGATGACCCGTGTGATGCATGCTTGTGTTGTATGAAATGTTTCCTTGTGTGCTTCGTGCCCGTTTCGACCTTTTGTCATGTTCCTCGGTTGCCTCGTCGCCGACTCGTGGGAACCCGGCAACGGGATCGCCCCACCTTTCATCTCGTTTGACTCGCTCACGCCACCTTTCTCTTGCACCGGACTCTCAACGAGTTACCGGAACCGATATGACGCGTTGCATCATTTTCGGATCGTTGCCGTGGCACCCTTTTCTTTCCACCACGGTGACAAATACTTCATATCTCTTTTAAGTCAACCTTTTAAAAATTGCATAAACTTGATCATGTCATCCGCATCATGTTAACAACCTTTGAATGTTTAATTGTTGTTTGCTTATAATTACTAAACATGCTCATGGGGATTTTCCGGATATGTTGTTGTTATTCTCCGGCCTCATTTAAAATGCCTAAATAGTGTAGTTTTATTATGCTTCACCTCTTGCCATGTTAACAAACATTTAACCTTGTCTTGTAAATAAACAAGAGTCATTTAAATAATTAAATGTGGTGTTTCGTCAATATGCAACTCGTTGCATATTGATCTCCACTTAACTTGTAGTATTTGTTTGTGCATTTTGCCATGCCATGCATAATTAAACCGGACATGCATCATACTTGGATGTGCATCGTATGCCATGTTTAGGCTTGTGTGTTTACCGTGTTGTTTGTTTCTTTCCGGTTTGCTTCTCTTAATAGCTTCGGTTTCGTTCCGGAGTTGTGAGGATTCTCTCGTCTGTGTTGCTCCGTCTACTTCATGGATCCGTTCTTCTCCCTTGTGGAATCCCAGGCAAGATGACCGAACCTTGATAACATTACTATCTTTGCCTATCGCTAGAGTATCGCTCTTTAGTATATTGCCTCGATGCCCATGTTTTCCTGTCAGCCTCCTATTGTAACCATGATCCTGTCTAACCACCCTACCCATGCAAACCATTGATTGGCTAAGTACGCTTCGCTCATCCCCTCTTATAGCATTGTTAGTTGCAGGTGAAGATTGAAGATGCTTGCTTCATGTTGAAGTTTGGTTGGGTTATATCACACTATATATATGCTTAAAATGAAATCATCTATATATTGGCAAGGGTGGAAGGCTAAGCCTTTTGCTTGGTGTTTTGTTCCACTCATGCCGTTAGGAACCGTATAAACCGGTGTTATGTTCCTTGATTATGCGTTCCTAACACGGTTGGGGTGTATGGGACCCCCTTGATAAACCGCTAAGTGCTAAGTCTTTTCCAGCAAGTCCCAACATTGGTACTATTTGCCTAATAACTAATAAAACTTGCATGTGGACTAGCTATCCCTTTTATTTTAATTCAACCCCCCGGGCCAGTGCTCCACATGAGTGTTGGTCCGAAGTGGCCAACCTGCGGGGCCACCTCGAGGAAACTCAAGGTCTGGTAAAAACCCGTAGCTTGTCCCATCCGGTCGTGACCTGAGACGAGATACGCGCGGCTACTATCAGGGTGTCGGCACGCCGGGAGGATTTGCTGGATTAGCCTTACCTTAGTTCGGTTTAACTTGAGCACGGGATTCCGAGAATACTCGGGTCTTCCCACCTATGGAGTTGCGACTCCGCGGATCGTGGGCTTGTAATGGGTCAAGTTGGAACACCCCTGCAGGGTTTGAACTTTCGAAAGCCGTGCCCGCGGTTATGTGGCAGATGGGAGCTTGTTAATATCCGGTTGTAGATAACTTGACACAATGTTTCTAATACACTACCAGCGTGTGTACCGTGACTGTCAATTTCCGAATAGGGATTCGGGAGTTGAACACGGTGGGGTTATGTTTGACTGGCTTTAGTTAGGATCACTTCGTGATCATCTTTCGACCGAGGCTCTTCTCTTCTCGCTCTCTATTACGTAAGCTAGTTGCTAGTTGCTGCTGCAGACTCTTGTTGTTCCTTCACCTCTTGTTCTTTCTTCAGCCTTATCCACACCCAAGGCTTAAATAGTCATGTTACCCGGGAACGGGATTGCTGAGTCCTCTGTGGCTCACAGTTACTTCACCACCCCAGATGCAGGTTCAGCCGAGTTTGATGCAGGAGATGGATCAGTACTTCACCAGGAGTTCGATGAAGAGTTTGGCTGTATGCTTGTGATGTTTCGACGATCAGTAGTGGTTTCTACTAGGATTCGATCCTGACCTGTGGCTTTATGTTGTTTTGGTATCTTTCTTTTGGATCTTCACCCGTAGTCGGGTTGTGATGTTTTGTATGATGTATTGCTTATGTATTGTATTGTGTGAAGTGGCGAGTGTAAGCCAACTATCTCCTTTTGCATTTTAATCCCTCTTTTACATGAGTTGTGCAAAGATACCAAACTTGAGATCATTCTAGGATGGGCTTATACCCTTAAGTCGTGCCTTGACACGTAGGAGGTATAGTCCCATCCTGGGCATTACACTCCGAAGGTACTTGTTGGGTTGGCGTATTTCGAGATTAGGATTTGTCACTCCGATTGTCGGAGAGGTATCTCTGGGCCCTCTCGGTAATGCACATCATAATAAGCCTTGCAAGCAAAGACTAATGAGTTAGTCACGAGATGATGTATTACGGAACGAGTAAAGAGACTTGCCGGTAACGAGATTGAACTAGGTATTGAGATACCGACGATCGAATCTCGGGCAAGTAACATACCGATGACAAAGGGAACAATGTATATTGTTATGCGGTTCGACCGATAAAGATCTTCGTAGAATATGTAGGAGCCAATATGGGCATCCAGGTTCCGCTATTGGTTATTGACCGGAGAGATGTCTCGGTCATGTCTACATAGTTCTCGAACCCGTAGGGTCCGCACGCTTAAGCGTTCGTTGACGATATAGTATTTAATGAGTTATATATGTTGGTGACCGAATGTTATTCGGAGTCCCGGATGTGATCACGGACATGACGAGGAATTCTGGAATGGTCCGAAGATAAATATTAATATATGGGATAATAGTGTTTGACCTCCGGAAGGGTTCCGGAATTCACCGGAAGGGGTTTCGGATGTTTCCCGAAGTGTTTGGGTACGAGAACACTTTATTTGGGCCAAAGGGGAAAGCCCACGAGGCTTTAGGAAAGTGCAAAAGGAAGTTTTGCGGAGACCAGAGGCTAGATGCCAGGAACCCTGGCGTCTAGGGGGTAGACGCCGGTAACCCTGGCGTCTAGCCCTGGAGTCCGAGTGGGACTCTTTCCTTTCGGGCAAAACCGACTTTGAGGAGGCTTTTGCTCCAAGTTTCGACCCCAGGGCTCAACATATAAATAGAGGGGCAGGGCTAGCACCTGGAACACATCAAGATACACCAAGCCGTGTGCCGGCAACCCCAACCCTCTAGTTTATCCTCCGTCTAGTTTCTGTAGTGCTTGGCGAAGCCCTGCAGAGATTGTTCTTCATCAACAACCGTCACCACGCCGTCGTGTTGCCGGAACTCATCTACTACTTCGCCCGTCTTGCTGGATCAAGAAGGTGAGGACGTCATCGAGCTGAACGTGTGCTGAACGCGGAGGTGCTGTACGTTCAGTACTAGATCGGGACGGATCGTGAAGGTGTACGACTACATCAACCGCGTTGATAAACGCTTCCGCTTTCGGTCTACGAGGGTACGTAGACACACTCTCCCCTCTCGTTGCTATGCATCTAGTAGGTAGATCTTGCGTGATCGTAGGAAAATTTTGAAAATACTACGTTCCCCAACAGTGGCATCATGAGCCAGGTCTATGCGTAGATGGTATGCATGAGTAGAACACAATGAGTTGTCGGCGATACTAGTCAAACTGCTTACCAGCATGTCATACTTTGCTTCGGCGGTATTGTGAGATGAAGCGGCCCGGACCGACATTACGCGTACGCTTACGCGAGACTGGTTTCACCGTTATGAGCACTCGTTGCTTAAAGGTGACTGGCGGGTGTCTGTCTCTTTCACTTTAGCTGAATCGAGTGTGGCTACGCCCGGTCCTTGTGAAGGTTAAAACAGCACATACTTGACGAAACATCGTTGTGGTTTTGTATGCGTAGGTAAGAACGGTTCTTGCTAAGCCCGTAGCAGCCACGTAAAACTTGCAACAACATAGTAGAGGACGTCTAACTTGTTTTTGCAGGGCATGTTGTGATGTGATATGGTCAAGACATGATGAATTATAAGGTTTTGTATGAGATGATCATGTTTTGTAATGTTATCGGCAACTGGCAGGAGCCATATGGTTGTCGCTTTATTGTATGAAATGCAGTCGCCATGTAATTGCTTTACTTTATCACTAAGCAGTAGCGATAGTCGTAGAAGCAATAGTTGGCGAGACGACAACGATGCTACGATGGAGATCAAGGTGTCGCGCCGGTGACGAAGGTGATCATGACGGTGCTTTGGAGATGGAGATCAAAAGCACAAGATGATGATGGCCATATCATGTCACATATTTTGATTGCATGTGATGTTTATCTTATTATGCTTCTTATTTTGCTTAGAATGACGGTAGCATTATAAGATGATCCCTTACTAAATTTCAAGGTATAAGTGTTCTCCCTGAGTATGCACCGTTGCGAAAGTTCGTCGTGCCGAGACACCACGTGATGATCGGGTGTGATAAGCTCTACGTTCAAATACAACGGGTGTAAGCCAGTTTTGCACACGCAGAATACTCGGGTTAAACTTGACAAGCCTAGCATATACAGATATGGCCTCGGAACACTGGAGACCGAAAGGTCGAGCGTGAATCATATAGTAGATATGATCAACATAAGATGTTCACCATTGAAAACTACTCAATCTCACGTGATGATCGGACATGGTTTAGTTGATTTGGATCACGTGATCATTTAGATGACCAGAGGGATGTCTATCTAAGTGGGAGTTCTTAAGTAATATGATTAAATTGAATTTTAATTTATCATGAAGTTAGTCCTGGTAGTATTAGCATATCTATGTTGTAGATCAATAGCTCGCGATGTTGCTCCCCGTTTATTTTATATGTTCCTAGAGAAAACTAAGTTGAAAGATGTTAGTAGCAATGATGCGGAATTGTTCCGTGATCTGAGGATTATCCTCATTGCTGCACAGAAGAATTATGTCCTTGATGCACCGCTAGGTGACAGACCTATTGCAGGAGCAGATGTAGACGTTATGAACGTTTTGACAAAAACTCGGTATGATGACTACTTGATAGTTTAGTGCACCATGCTTTACGGCTTAGAACCGGGACTTCAAAAACGTTTTGAACGTCACAGAGCATATAAGATGTTCCAAGAGTTGAAATTAGTATTTCATACTCATGCCCGTGTCGAGAGGTATAAGACCTCTGACAGTACTTTGCCTACAAGATGGAGGAGAATAGCTCAACTAGTGAGCATGTGCTCATATTGTCTGGGTACTGCAATTGCTTGAATCAAGTGGGAGTTAATCTTCCAGATAAGATAGTATTTGACAAAGTTCTCTAGTCACTATCACCAAGTTAGTAGAACTTCGTGATGAACTATAATATGCAAGGGATGACGAAAGTAATTCCAGAGCTCTTCGCGATGCTGAAATCGGCGAAGGTAGAAATCAAGAAAGAGCATCAAGTGTTGATGGTTAACAAGACCACTTGTTTCAAGTAAAGGGCAAAGGGATAGAAGGGGAACTTCAAGAAGAATGACAAGAAAGTTGTCACTCCCATGAAGAAACCCAAAGCTAGACTCAAGCCTGAAACTAAGTGCTTCTACTACAAAGGAAATGGTCAGTGGAAGTGGAACTGCCCTAGATACTTGGCGGATAAGAAGGATGGCAAAGTGAACAAAGGTATATTTTGATATACAGATTATTGATGTGTATTTTACTAGTGTTCATAGCAACCCCTAAGTATTTGATACTGGTTCAGTTGCTAAAGAGGTGTAACTCGAAATGGGAGTTGCATAATGAACAGAAACTAGTTAAAGGATGAAGTGACGATGTGTATTGGAAGTAGTTCCAAGATTGATATGATCATCGTCGCACACTCCCTATACTTTCGGGATTAGTGTTGAACCTAAATAAGTGTTATTTGGTGTTTGTGTTGAACATGAATATGATTTGATCATGTTTATTGCAATACAGTTATTCATGTAAGTTAGAGAATAATTGTTGTTCTGTTTACATGAATAAAACCTTCTATGGTCATACACCCAATGAAAATGGTTTGTTGGATCTCGATCGTGTGATACACATATTCATAATATTGAAGCCAAAAGATGCAAGGTTAATAATGATAGTGCAACTTATTTGTGGCACTGTCGTTTAGGTCATATTGGTGTAAAGTGCATGAAGAAACTCCATAGTGATGGACTTTTGGAATCACTTGATTATGAATCACTTGGTGCTTGCGAACCATGCCTCATGGGCAAGATGACTAAAACTCCGTTCTCCAGAACTGCGGAGCGAGCAACAGAGTTGTTGGAAATCATACATACTGATGTATGCAGACCAATAAGTGTTGAAGCTCGCGGCGGGTATCGTTATTTTCTGACCTTCACTGATGATTTGAGCAGATATGGGTATATCTACTTAATGAAGCACAAGTCTGAAACATTTGAAAAGTTCAAAGAATTTCAGAGTGAAGTGGAGAATCATCATAACAGAAAATAAGAGTTTCTATGATATGATCGTAGAGGTAAAATATTTGAGTTAGCGAGTTTGGCCTTCAGTAAAAACAATGTGAAATAGTTTCACTACTCACGCCACCTGGAACACCATAGTGTAATGGTGTGTCCGAACGTCATAACCGTACTTTATTAGATATGGTGCGATCGATGATGTCTCTTACCGATCTACCACTATCGCTTTTGGGGTTATGCATTAGAGACAGCTACATTCACGTTAAATAGGGCACCATCTAAATCCGTGGAGATGACACCGTATGAACTGTGGTTTGACGAGAAACCTAAGTTGTCATTTCTTTAAGTTTGGGACTGCGATGCTTATGTGAAAAAGTTTCAACATGATAAGCTCGAACCCAAATCGGAGAAGTAAATCTTCATAGGATACCCAAAAGAAACTGTTGGGTACACCTTCTATCATAGATCCGAAGGCAAGGTCTTTGTTGCTAAGAGTGAATCCTTTCTAGATAAGGAGTTTCTCTCGAAAGAAGTGAGTGGGAGGAAAGTAGAACTTGATGAGGTAATTGTACCTTCTCCCGAATTGGAAGGTAGTACATCACAGAAACTAGTTCCAGTGATTCCTACACCAATTAGTGAGGAAGCTAATGATGATGATCATGAAACTTCAGATCAAGTTTCTGCCGAACTTCGTAGATCAACCAGAGTTCGTTCCGCACCAGAGTGGTACGGCAACCCGGTTCTGGAAGTCATGTTACTGGAACATGATGAACCTACGAACTATGAGGAAGCGATGATGAGCCCAGATTCCGCAAAATGGCTTGAGGCCATGAAATCTGAGATGGGATCCATGTATGAGAACAAAGTGTGGACTTTGGTTGACTTGCCCGATGATCGACAAGCCATCGAAAATAAATGGATCTTCAAGAGGAAGACTGACGCTGACGGTAATGTTACTGTTTACAAAGCTCGACTTGTTGCGAAAGGTTTTCGACAAGTTCAAGGAGTTGACTACGATGAGACTTTCTCACCCGTAGCGATGCTTAAGTCTGTCCGAATCATGTTAGCAATTGCCGCAGTTTATGAAATCTGGCAAATGGATAACAAAACTGCATTCTTTAATGGATTTATTAAATAAGAATTGTATATGATGCAACCAGAAATTTTTTGTCAATCCTAAAGGTGCTAACAATATGTGCAAGCTCCAGCGATCCATCTATGGACTGGTGCAAGCATCTCGGAGTTGGAATATACGCTTTGATAAGTTGATCAAAGCATATAGATTTATACAGACTTGCGGCGAAGCCTGTATTTATAAGAAAGTGAATGGGAGCACTACAACCTTTCTGATAAGTATATGTGAATGACATATTGTCGATCGGAAATGATGTAGAATTTTCTGGAAAGCATAAAGGAGTGTTTGAAAGGAGTTTTTCAAAGAAAGACCTTTGTGAAGCTGCTTACATACTGGGCATCAAGATCTATAGAGATAGATTAAGACGCTTGAATAAGACTTTCGATGAGTACATACCTTGATAAGATTTTGAAGTAGTTCAAAATGGACCAGTCAAAGAAGGAGTTCTTGCCTGACTTGTAAGGTGTGAAGTTGAGTAAGACTCAAAGCCAGACCACGGCAGAAAAATATAGAGAGAATGAAAGTCATTTCCTATGCCTCAGCCATAGGTTCTATAAAGTATGCCATGCTGTGTACCAAACATGTTGTGTACCTTGCCATGAGTTTGACAAGGAGGTACAATAGTAATCCAGGAGTAGATCACTGTACAACGGTGAAAATTATCCTTAGTAACTGGATGACTAAGGAAATGTTTCTCGATTATGGAGGTGATAAAGAGTTCGTCGTAAAGGGTTACGCCGATGCAAGCTTTGACACTAAATCCAGATGACTCTAAGTATCAATCTGGATGCATATTGAAAGTGGGAGCAATTAGCTAGAGTAGCTCTACGCAGAGCATTGTAGACATAGAAATTTGCGAAATACATATGGATCTGAATGTGACAGACCCGTTGACTAAACTTCTCTCACAAAACATGATCACACCTTATTACTCTTGGGTATTAATCACATAGTGATGTGAACTAGATTATTGACTCTAGTAAACCATTTGGGTGTTAGTCACACGGCGATGTGAACTATGGGTGTTATTCACATAACGATGTGAACAATCGGTATTAAATCACATGGCGATGTGAGCTAGATTATTGACTCTAGTGCAAGTGGGAGACTGAAGGAAATATGCCCTAGAGGCAATAATAAAGTTGTTATTTTATATTTCCTTATATCATGATAAATGTTTATTATTCATGCTAGAATTGTATTAACCGGAAACTTAAATACATGTGTGAATACATAGACAAAACAGAGTGTCCCTAGTATGCCTCTACTAGACTAGCTCATTGATCAAAGATGGTTATGTTTCCTAACCATAGACATGAGTTGTCATTTGATCAAAGGGATCACATCATTAGGAGAATGATGTGATGGACAAGACCCATTCGTTAGCTTAGCAACTTGATCGTTTAGTTTTATTGCTATTGCTTTCTTCATGACTTATACATGTTCCTATGACTATGAGATTATGCAACTCCCGAATACCGGAGGAACACTTTGTGTGCTACCAAACGTCACAACGTAACTGGGTGATTATAAAGGTGCTCTACAGGTGTCTCCGAAGGTACTTGTTGGGTTGGCGTATTTCGAGATTAGGATTTGTCACTCCGATTGTCGGAGAGGTATCTCTGGGCCCTCTCGGTAATGCACATCATAATAAGCCTTGCAAGCAAAGACTAATGAGTTAGTCACGAGATGATGTATTACGGTACGAGTAAAGAGACTTGCCGGTAACGAGATTGAACTAGGTATTGAGATACCGACGATCGAATCTCGGGCAAGTAACATACCGATGACAAAGGTAACAATGTATGTTGTTATGCGGCTCGCCCGATAAAGATCTTCGTAGAATATGTAGGAGCCAATATGGGCATCCAGGTTCCGCTATTGGTTATTGACCGGAGAGATGTCTCGGTCATGTCTACATAGTTCTCGAACCCGTAGGGTCCGCACGCTTAAACGTTTGTTGATGATATAGTATTTAATGAGTTATGTATGTTGGTGACCGAATGTTATTCGGAGTCCCGGATGTGATCACGGACATGACGAGGAATTCTAGAATGGTCCGGAGATAAAGATTAATATATGGGATAATAGTGTTTGACCTCCGGAAGGGTTCCGAAATTCACCGGAAGGGGTTCCGGATGTTTCCCGAAGTGTTTGGGTACGAGAACACTTTATTTGGGCCAAAGGGGAAAGCCCACGAGGCTTTAGGAAAGTGCAAAAGGAAGTTTTGCGGAGACCAGAGGCTAGACGCCAGGAACCCTGGCATCTAGGGGGTAGACGCCGGGAAACCTGGCGTCTAGCCCTGGAGTCTGAGTGGGACTCTTTCCTTTCGGGCAAAACCGACTTTGAGGAGGCTTTTGCTCCAAGTTTCGACCCCAGGGCTCAACATGTAAATAGAGGGGCAGGGCTAGCACCTGGAACACATCAAGATACACCAAGCCGTGTGCCGGCAACCCCAACCCTCTAGTTTATCCTCCGTCTAGTTTCTGTAGTGCTTGGCGAAGCCCTGCAGAGATTGTTCTTCATCAACAACTGTCACCACGCCGTCGTGTTGCCGGAACTCATCTACTACTTCGCCCGTCTTGCTGGATCAAGAAGGCGAGGACGTCATCGAGCTGAACGTGTGCTGAACGCGGAGGTGCCGTACGTTCGGTACTAGATCAGGACGGATTGTAAAGGTGTACGACTACATCAACCGCGTTGATAAACGCTTCCGCTTTCGGTCTACGAGTGTACGTAGACACACTCTCCCCTCTCGTTGCTATGCATCTAGTAGATAGATCTTGCGTGATCGTAGGAAAATTTTGAAAATACTACGTTCCCCAACAGAGTGAAGGCAGAGCATCAACGTCCAGCCGTTCTTCTCCAACCTCTTCCTATTCCCGAGTGGAAATTCGACCACATTGAAATGGATTTCGTCACTGGCTTTCCTAAGTCCAAGAGAGGGAATGATTCTATCTTTGTGGTGATTGACAAGCTTACCAAAGTCGCTCACTTCCTTCCAGTCAAACAATCCAGCAATGCAGCGCAACTGGCAGAATTGTACACTTCCAGAATTGTGTCCTTACATGGCATTCCTCAAGTTATCTCCTCAGACCGTGGAAGTTTGTTCACTTCTAAGTTCTGGGACGCCTTTCAGTCCGCCATGGGCACTAAGATTCGTTTCAGCACTGCATTTCACCCTCAGACTAGTGGTCAAGTCGAGAGAGTGAATCAGATCCTAGAAGACATGCTTAGAGCCTGTGTCATATCTTTTGGCATTGTAGGATCGAAAGTATGTCTAGAGGGGGGGGGGGTGATTAGACTACTTGTAAGTATAAAAATTCTGCCTTTTGACAAAGAACAGTTTTTGGCAGATTCACAGTTTTGATCAAGTCAAGCATCACCCTACACATGCAATTCTAGAGTATAGGCAGCGGAAAGTAAATTGCACATGTAGTAAAGAGAGGTGGAGAAGAGCAAACGCAATTTTGGAGACGCGGTGATTTTTCCGTGGTTCCGAATGGTGGCGCTATCGTACATCCACGTTGATGGAGACTTCAACCCACGGAGGGTAACGGCTGCGAGAGTCCACGGAGGGCTCCACCCACGAAGGGTCCACGAAGAAGCAACCTTGTCTATTCCATCATGGCCTACGCCCACGGAGGGCTAGCCTTACTCGGGGTAGATCTTCACGAAGTAGGCGATCTCCTTGCCCTTACAAACTTCTTGGTTCAACTCCACATCTCGACGACGGAGGCTCCAAAGCGACACCTAACCAATCTAGGAGGCACCACCCTCCAAAAGGTAATAGATGTTGTAGATGATGATGAACTCCTTGCTCTTGTGCTTCAAATGATAATCTCCCCAACACTCAACTCTCCTCACTGATTTGGCTGTGGTGGAAGAAAGGATTGAGTGGAAAGCAACTTGGGAAGGCTAGAGATCAAGCTTCATATGGTGGGAGTGGAGCAACTTGATCTCAACACAAGGGTAGGTAGTTCTCTTCTCAGAAATGTAAGGTAAGAGTGGTAGTTCTTTCTGATGGCTCTCTCCACGAATGAAGAGGGGGTGGAGGGGTATAAATAGCCTCCACACAAAATCCAACCGTTACACACATTTGAGCAATCTCGGTGGGACCAAAGTGGACAACTCGGTGAGACCGATAGTTCAAATAATGTGAACGTTGGGGTTTTTGGTGGGACCGAATATACAATCTCGGTTAGTCCGATTCGTGCAATGACAAGAGCATGCCAGTTTCGGTGGGACCGACTTCATCATCTCGGTGACACCGATTTGATGACAGAAGGTTACAGAACCTTGGCAACTCATGTTTCGGTGAAACCGAGTTCAGAATCGGAAAATCCGAGTTTACTAGGGTTTGGCTTATGGCTGAGGTGGTTCATCTCGGTGTGACTGAGTTTGGAATATCGGTGGGACCGAGATTACTTATGAGTGTATATGGCAGTGAAAGTTGCTGATAGTTTAGGAGATGTATCACTAAGCACTTGAGCAACCAGATCATCATCATAACCTCATCCCCTTTTAATAGTATTGGCTTTTCCTATGGACTCAATGTGATCTTGGATCACTAAACCAAAAATGGAGTCTTGAGCTTTTGCCAATGCTTGCCTTAGCATTTTGAGGGGTCCACTTCTTCAGTCCTTGCCATACCCATATCACTTAACTTCTCTGAAATGATTCTCAAGTAACTATTAGTTCAATGATATATATGTTGTTATTAATTACCAAAACCACCCGGGGATTAGTTGCACTTTCAATCTCCCCCTTTTTGGTAATTGATGAAAACATATAGATCAAAGCTTCGACAAAGGATATAATCAATGAATAATATCGTCGCTTTGAGAAGTATGTGATAAGCAATAGCTCCCCCTAAGTTTGTGCATTATTTAAGATTTGCGTTTGAATGCAAATGCACAATCGATTAGGATCATGGGTCACTCTTCCATGTCACATATATCTTGGTGGAGCGCACAAAATGATAAGAATGAACAGCATGCACCCAATCACCAAGACATGAGTAAATAGTCATACGAGATAGGAATGGCATATGATAAGCATTAAGCACACATTAAAGCATAGTACGACCAAGCACACTGAATGTCTCGAAAACCAAAAGTATCTCAAAGAAACCGCAAAAGAACGAAAGAGCAAAAGCGCAAAGACAACAGCACTCTCTCTCTCGAAGCCCTATGATCTATACAATTTCTCCCCCTTTGGCAACAAGTTACCAAAAAGTTCGAAAAAGCATAGAGCTAAACGTCACTGTGGACTCTGCTGGCGGCTCCCGTCTGGGTCGATGTCGGAGTAGATATGACAGCATCGGCGAAGACTTCAGCTGATGTCTGTGCTGGAGGAGTGGACACTGGAGCTGGATCTGGAGTAACTGCTGGAACTGTGGGAGGTGCTGAAGCTGTAGTCCTGGTGTCAGTCACTGGAATAGCAGCTGATCGGGATCCTTTGGGAACCGGAGCAGTCTATCGATGAGAATCCTGGACTAAGTCATCCTGCAACTCACGCATAAGCTCTGCCTTGTCCTGCTTTGCTTCCTCAATGTATGCCTCGAGCTTGTTGACGGTCACTTGTACTTCAGTTAGCTTCACGTCCAGAGCGTGGATCTTCTCGTCAACAATCCTCTCTAAGCTCTCCTGAGACTGTTCAATGCTGGCCAGGCATTGTTCAATCCTTTGAGTAGCTTCAAGAATCTGCTCTCCGAAACTCTTTGGTTTAGCTGCTGCTGCTGCTGCTTTGTCAGCTTTGGCTTTCTTAGCAGCTGCTATCTTGGCTTGACCTTCAACAGATTTCGGATCCTCCTCATCCATCACAACAACATTGTCTTCATGCTCTGGCTGCAACGGTAAATGTTTTCTATCCAACAAGAATGTGCCCGTGCCAAACTTGGCATTGATAAGCATCTGAATCTGCGGGGCAAATCCACATGACCTTTTCTGGTCAGCTGCAGTCCTCTTAATGGTCTCTACCATTAAGTCCATCACCTTGAAAGGTGCTTTCTCATCAAGTATATGCAGCATGTTGATAGAGTATCCTCTGATTATGCGATGATCTCCAGATTTGGGCATCAAGGTATGCCTCAAAATGGTATTAGTGGTAGGTAAGCCTGCCTGGAGATGGTAGACTGAGCCGAGCTTCCAGATTTCCAAATCCTCTGCTGGAACCTCTTTGTACATGTTTTTCATGGATTCATGATTCTTCTTTGGAATCCCATATACATCAATATCATCTTCTCGTTGCACTGGAGCATTCAGAATTTCTGCCCATTCTTCAACAGAAGAAGAAAACCTTTGACCTTCAGTCATCCACGTAATATTTCCATCAGGGTAGAAGTGAGCTGTGGCATAAAATTGCATTATCATCTCATCGTTCCAACTGGTCAATTTCTGACCTACAAAATCTACAACTCCACATGCAGTGAAACTTTCATGCACATGTGGAAAGAAATCTTTGTGCTCTTCGCTGTCAATGTACTCCCAGTCAACATATCTGGTGTCTGCGACTATGGGCGTCTTGTCCATCAGCACGGTCTCATAGAAGTCCTGCTGCTCTCTGGTGTGAAATCTGGGATCTACAGCAGTTATTCTCCTCACGGCATATGGGTCAGTTTGTCTCCATAGCTTGAGACCTCTATCTTTCCTTGCCTTCATATCCTCAGCTTGAGGATGAGCATCATTATGGAGTGGCAGTTTTGGATGAAGTTTCAGCAAAACTTGTCCTTCATCGTCAGACTCAGCTGGTGGCACATCATCCTTGTTCTTTTCAGACGCTGGAATGTTTCTGATGGTCCTCTTGGGCTTGGCAGCAAGCTTTGCTGGAGCTGCCTTAGCTGGAGCAGATTTCTTGGGCTTTGATGTGGCTCCAGCCTTAATGGCATCACCCATGAGCTTCGGCTTCTGAGGAGGAGGCTGGGGTGCTTCCTCATCCTCATCCTCTACTGCTGCATCTGCATGAGAATCAATATACATATCTGCTCGAGCTTCTGACACATGCACTACCCTCTTTCTCTTGGTGGTTTTCTTCACTTTGCTTGCAGCTGCCTCTCCCAAATTCAGCTTCTTAGCAACAGTTGACTGCTTGACTTTGCTGGTGCCCTTCTTAGATTGTTGACCTTGTTGCTCTTCGGCAACAACCTTCCTTTTAGGCTTTGAGGTCACCTCTTCCTCAACAACAAAATCTGAATCCTCATCATCTGAATTCTTCTCCTTTCTAGCTCTGGTGGCTGCAGGAGGCATGCCACTTGGTGTACTCCTCTCACCATCATCAGATGTGCTACTAGGATCAGGACTAGTGTCTGCCTCTGGAATGTCTGCAATGGGTGTCTTTGACCTGTTCTCACTGTCACTGGTATCTGACATGGCTGACAACCTGTGAATAGATAAGGTATAGGCAGAGAAGAAGAGTCATCACAAACTGCAGAAGTTTTTGCAAAAAAATGAGTTCAAATTCTAGTATTAAGTTTTCACAGAAGACATTTCGGTCAGACCGAGTGTAAGTTTCGGTGAATCCGAAGTGTTAAACAGGAGCTTGGCACACCACTTTCGGTTTGACCGAAGTAGGTTTCGATCCTGCCGAAAACACTAGGGTTTCACAAAATCTTCATTTCGGTCACACCGATTTTGCACAACTCGGTCGGACCGAAGGGTGCAGTGCAATGGCCATAGGCCAAAACGGTCATACCGAAAATATAAAATCGGTCTCACCGAGATGTATTCCATGGAAACCTAAACCTAATTTTTTTTTACTCGAATCTAGTTCAAACGAACCAATCTGGTGTACATGAGGATTTCAATCGTGGCAAGATACTAGGCAATCCAAACGTGCATTGAATCGGAGATGGGAGCACGAGTGGGATCAAAACTCACCCTAACTTGGTGGAGTTTTTCTACGGCGGCAACGACGCGGAGGATATGGCCGTTGACGGCGACGGAGACCTGCGGCGAGGGCGCACAGGCGACGACGGCGACGATCCGGAGACCAAGGCGACGGCAGCAAGGGATGTGGGGGCGAAACGTTTGAAGGAGGAATCAACGCGCGCGGCCCTTGGAATATATACCCCTTTGCTGTCGGTGGGACCGAGTTGTAAAACTCGGTGGCACCGAGATGGATAACTGCTAGGCAGTTATGCACTTCGGTCACGCCGAAAATCACAACTCGGTTTCACCGAGATGAAAACCTAGATCAGTCTAAATGCTTTCGGTTCGACCGAGTTTGAGTGAGTTGGTCTGACCGAAATCAATTAGAAGGTTTTGGAGATTAGCCCTTGACGGATCGGTGGCTCCGAGTGCTCCTCACCCGGAGGGTCCGAAAATGACTTGTTCAAAGTTTGTGATGTAAGCATGAATAGAATTTGAGACAAGAAAGCATAGATAGCTAGGGGAGGTACTTAGGCATTCTTGTCCATCCATTTGGTCAGAAAAATCAAAACGACCAAAACAACAAATGGATGTCCTCGAATGGATAAAATCATGCATCCAACATGCTCACACAATAAGATAGCAAATGAAATATGTGTCAAACATGCACAACCAAAACTCTAGCAACTAACACACAATTTGTCGATGACTAGGTCATCTTTATATGAGTATTTTGACTTAGGGGTCAAATGAGAACATTTGATCATAGGTCATACTCATCGTTTAAGCACAAGTGGGGTTACCACTTTTACATAAAGCATTGATGTGTTCACATCATTTGAAGATGCTTTAGCTCAATTTTTTTTAGAGCAAAGCTCCCCCTAGATGTGAGAACCCCTTTTAAAGGGTCAAACTAACCTTGGGTTGTCGTAGAAGACTTCATGTAGATGTTGAAGATGTGGATGCTCAATGTTGATGGAGATCATCAAGAGTTGGGAGCTATCCTTTGGATTCGGGCACTTTCAATACCTACATGGGTTAGTCCTACAAGGAACAAACACGGATATCCATGGACATAGATTGACGTTCACAATAGATGATGTCCATGAAAGCAATGATTACCTTGTCCCTTGACTTACCAACAAGAGGGTTTGTGACTCCATGAACTAGTGCACGATATGGAAGTTGATTGCACAAGTTTTTTTTTTGCCAAAATGAATGTGAGTGAAGTATGTTGGCGGAGTCACCCTCAAGAACTTTCTAGTTCTTCTTCTTCGGGATCCACATCATCTTGATGGGAATCCTTGGGGTTGTGGTTGAGCTTGACGAAGTAGAACTTGACGTTTCCTTGGGAACCCACTTGACCATTGCTTGAGGTGCTTCAACAAATGCATCAATCTCCTCTTGAAGCTTGTCCTTGGCTTTTAGCTTGTGGTCTTGTGGTGGAAGGTCATCTTGAGCTTGTTCCACATTGGAAGAAGTAGGATCATACTTCTCCTTTTGAGAAACAAACTGTGGAGTAGGATATTGACCTTCTTCCCACTCAACACCTTCGGCGTTGAACTTTCGCTCAAAACCAATTCCTTGATTCTTCCGGTGCCTTCCTTGCTTGCGAACAATTTCCTCAAAGTTCTTGCTTCCGGCAAGGCTCTTGTAGACACCTTTCTCTATGATCCCTTTCAATAAGCTATTCTCTTGCTCAAGTGTAACTTAGCTTGAAACATTGTTAGTGGAATCAAGAGAACTACTAGAAGCAATAACATTGGATTTAGCATGGTTATTGTTATTGCTAGAGGAAGAATTTTTCTTATGCTTGTCATGCTTAGTCTTAATGGGTGGCAAGAAATTAGACAAGAGAAGTCGTTTGGCAAGATATGAAGAACTCTTCTTTCGAAGATCGTCATTGATTGCTTTTAGAAACTCATGTTCTTGCTCTAGAGTGAGCTTCTCGAAGCGTAGCTTCTCATGAGATCTTAGGAGCTCTCTATGATCTTCTTGAGTTGTTTCATGAGCTAACTTAAGAGTGTTTAGTTCTTTAGTTAGACGCTCAATCTCCTTCATAGCATTGTCATTCGACTCTTCTCGACTATAAAGACTACTAGCATGTTCATCGTTACTAGGCTCACTGGATTTATCATGCAAGAGCTCATCTTCACCAAGCAAGTCATCCTCATCACTATTGAAGTCAATGAATTCAGGGTGTGATACCTTGGGGCCTTTAGCCATGAAGCATCTTCCAATTCCCTCATTTGGTGAATCAAATAAGTCGTAGGAGTTGGAGTTGGAGGATACGAGAGCAAGACCAGCAACACCTTCATCTTGACTGTAGTCGGAGTCGGAGTGATAGCTTCCATCGGATTGATTGTCGGAGTCGGAGCCGGAGACCCATTCACCTACATGAGCTTGATGTTTTCTTCTTGTGTACCTCCTTGATGACTTGTCTTTCCTCTCCGAATCCTTGCTTCTCCGAGAGGGTCTTCGTTCATAACGATCATCTCTACTCCTTCTCTCTTTCCGAGGTGACTCATCTCTTGAACTTCTTCTTCTTGGAGATTCTTCTCTTCTCTTGTGGGGAGCCGTACACTCATTTGAGTAGTGTCCGGGTCTTCCACAATTGTAGCAGTTTCGATCACGACTAGAAGATCTCTTTTCATCATATGATCTAGACTTTGAGCTTCTCTCTTTGCCTCTATTCTTGTAGAATTTGTTGAAGTTCTTAACCATTAGGCTTATCTCTTCATTGGAAACTAACTTGTCACTTGAGGTTGTGGGAGCATCACTTGTAGCTTTGTAAGCACCACTCGACTTGTTGTGAAGCTCTTCCTTATCCTTAAGTGTCATCTCATGAGCAACAATTCTTCCAATGTCTTCGGTTGGCTTGAGAGTCTTGTAGTTTGGCATCATTTGGATCAAAGTGCACACGGTGTCATACTTTCCATCCAAAGCTCTGAGAATCTTCTTGATGATGAATCGGTCGGTCATTTCTTCGCTTCCTAAGCCGGCAATCTCATTTGTGATGAGAGCAAGCCTAGAGTACATTTCAGCGACTCCTTCACCATCCTTCATCTTGAACTTGTCAAGTTGACCTTGAAGAATATCTAGCTTTGATTCCTTCACGGACTCGGTACCTTCGTGCATTTCAACCAAAGTATCCCAAATCTCTTTTGCATTTTCAAGACGGCTGATTTTGTTGAACTCCTCGGGACACAAGGCATTGAAGAGAATGTCACAAGCTTGAGCATTGTTTTGCAACATCCGCAATTCTTCCGGTGTAGCTTCGTGATCCGGAACTTTTCCTTCCTCGAAGAATTCACCTTGCATACCAACACAAATAATGCCCCATGCGACTGGGTTATGACCAAGAATATGCATTTTCATTTTATGCTTCCAACTAGCAAAATTTGTACCATCAAAGTAAGGACCTCTACGAAAATTACCCTCACTAGACGCCATACTCTCCTAGGTTGTGAAACCAAGCTTATGGAGTCCAATGCAATGGAAACCAATACAATGGAGACCAAAGCTCTGATACCACTTGTAGGATCGAAAGTATGTCTAGAGGGGGAGTGATTAGACTACTTGCAAGTATAAAAATTCTGCCTTTTGACAAAGAACAGTTTTTGGCAGATTCACAGTTTTGATCAAGTCAAGCATCACCCTACACATGCAATTCTAGAGTATAGGCAGCGGAAAGTAAATTGCACATGTAGTAACGAGAGGTGGAGAAGAGCAAACGCAATTTTGGAGACGCGGTGATTTTTCCGTGGTTCCGATAGGTGGCGCTATCGTACATCCACGTTGATGGAGACTTGAACCCATGGAGGGTAACGGCTGCGAGAGTCCACGGAGGGCTCCACCCACGAAGGGTCCACGAAGAAGCAACCTTGTCTATTCCATCATGGCCTACGCCCACGGAGGGCTAGCCTTACTCGGGGTAGATCTTCACGAAGTAGGCGATCTCCTTGCCCTTACAAACTTCTTGGTTCAACTCCACATCTCGACGACGGAGGCTCCCAAGCGACACCTAACCAATCTAGGAGGCACCACCCTGCAAAAGGTAATAGATGTTGTAGATGATGATGAACTCCTTGCTCTTGTGCTTCAAATGATAATCTCCCCAACACTCAACTCTCCTCACTGATTTGGCTGTGGTGGAAGAAAGGATTGAGTGGAAAGCAACTTGGGAAGGCTAGAGATCAAGCTTCATATGGTGGGAGTGGAGCAACTTGATCTCAACACAAGGGTAGGTAGTTCTCTTCTCAGAAATGTAAGGTAGGAGTGGTAGTTCTTTCTGATGGCTCTCTCCACGAATGAAGAGGGGATGGAGGGGTATAAATAGCCTCCACACAAAATCCAACCGTTACACACATTTGAGCAATCTCGGTGGGACCGAAGTGGACAACTCGGTGAGACCGATAGTTCAAATAATGTGAACGTTGGGGTTTTCGGTGGGACTGAATATACAATCTCGGTTAGTCCGATTCGTGCAATGACAAGAGCATGCCAGTTTCGGTGGGACCGACTTCATCATATCGGTGACACCGATTTGATGACAGAAGGTTACAGAACCTTGGCAACTCATGTTTCGGTGAAACCGAGTTCAGAATCGGAAAATCCGAGTTTACTAGGGTTTGGCTTATGGCTGAGGTGGTTCATCTCGGTGTGACTGAGTTTGGAATATCGGTGGGACCAAGATTACTTATGAGTGTATATGGCAGTGAAAGTTGCTGATAGTTTAGGAGATGTATCACTAAGCACTTGAGCAACCAGATCATCATCATAACCTCATCCCCTTTTAATAGTATTGGCTTTTCCTATGGACTCAATGTGATCTTGGATCACTAAACCAAAAATGGAGTCTTGAGCTTTTGCCAATGCTTGCCTTAGCATTTTGAGGGGTCCACTTCTTCAGTCCTTGCCATACCCATATCACTGAACTTCTCTGAAATGATTCTCAAGTAACTATTAGTTCAATGATATATATGTTGTTATTAATTACCAAAACCACCCGGGGATTAGTTGCACTTTCAGGCATGAAATGGGAAGATTGCCTTCCATTTGCCGAGTTCTCTTACAACAACAGCTTCCAAGCAAGTGCCGGCAAAGCTCCGTTTGAAATCCTCTATGGCAGAAAGTGCCGTACCCCTCTCAACTGGTCCGAGACTGGTGAACGTCAACTTCTTGGCAATGACTTGATCTCAGAAGCCGAAGAAATGTGCAAAGTCATACGTGAGAATCTCAAGGCCGCCCAGTCGCGTCAGAAGAGCTACTATGACGGCAAGCATCGTGATTTGGCCTTCAACATTGGGGATCATGTCTATCTCCGTGTTTCTCCTATGAAAGGCACCCAAAGATTCGGTATCAAAGGAAAGCTTGCTCCTAGATACGTCGGGCCTTTCAAGATCCTTGTCAAAAGAGGCGATCTAGCCTATCAACTTGAGCTCCCTTCCAACTTCGCCAATGCTCTGCTAGGCTGGCCCACCCCGCACGCGAGCCCAGCCGCCTTCCAGCCGAGGCCCGAGCCGCTGCAGCCACCGCGTGGGCCGAGCCCTTCCAGCCGGCCCACCTCCTCCTCCAGTCCGCCTCCCTCTTCTTTGGGCCGAGCCCGTGGTGAGCAGCCCCTCTATCTCCCGCCCGTGCGAAGTATAGTTTTAGAGCGCCCGTGTTTTTTTCCCCTAGTCAAAATCTGCTAAGTCATGGTATTTTAAGTTTCTGATGCATATTTGTTTTGTGGATAACTTTTTGTGTGCATGTCCGATTTGAGCAAATGATATGTCAAAATGATCGTGGTGACTTGTACTACGTTTTGTTCCATTGTGCCATGCATGTTTGAGGTCATCTAGATGCTTAAATATCTGTTGCAAGAGTGCTACTTGTTATAAACTGCTGTTAGTAGATGTTTTCATGCCATGTTTGCAATGTGATATCTTGGTGCATGTTTATCCAAATGAAGCAAATGATATGTCCACATGTTCATCATGAAATGCTCTACATGTTGGTTGCTTTAGCTTGCATGATAGATTTCATCTTGCCATGTTTATCTCCTTTGCAAAGTGCTATGTGGCTGTTATGTTGTTAAACTTGTTACGAGATGCCTCGTTGAGGAGCCCGTTGCTATTGATGTGTTTGTCCCCTTGATGCATGCTTAGATGTTTTGGATTCACCATCATGTGTACTTTGCTATGGTGAAAACCACTTGTCTTGATATGCTTTGAGGTGACTTAAACTTGCTCTCAAAGATGCCATGATGTTACTGCTGTTTTAACACTAAGTCTGGAATCTGTAATTTCCAGATGCCATGTTTGCTTGTTGTTCTAGGCAAATCCATAATAGTTTTGGGGTGACTCTTGATGATTCCTTGTTGTATAAGTTGTTGGCTATTGATTCATGCTCTCACATGCTTATTTGAGTGGCTGTAGCATATTTAGTTCTTGCTCCCAAGTTGCAACAAATTACTGCTGTCAGATATTTGTTGTCAAGTTCAAAATGTCATAGCTTGTTGCTATTGATCCATGGCTCCTTTGGAGATGCTCCAATGGATTTGTTTTCTGTAGGATATGTATACTTTATGTCCATGCTCCTTGCCATGATGTTTGAGTGCTGTAGACTATTTATCTCATGCTCCGAAGATGCTATGTGGCTGTTAATTTCAGCTTGTGCATGTTTATTGTTTCGGGTGTAACTTTTAGCCCGTTGCTCCGTTTTGAGAAAGTCCTATATGTAACTTGTGTGATTTTGCATGTAGATTCATATTATCCTCTTGTTATCATGTTTTGAAGCATTTTGCTTGATGCATATTGTTGTGCTGTAACACTGTGCTTCCTAAGTAGACTTTCTGTGCTTCCATAGTGCATCTGCATTGCTTCCATAGTGCATCAGCCATGCATCCAGTATTTTTCTTGTGCATTGCATCTTGTTTGATTCGTGCCTTGTGTTCTTGTGTTTGAGTAGAGCCGGGAGCTGAGTACGAGTACGAGAACGAGGTTACTACCGAGGTTGAGAACGAGGAGCTCTCTTATGATCCCATCGACGACTCTTCAGGCAAGATGACCGAACCCGGATACCATTACTATCTTTGCCTATTGCTAGAAGTATCGCTCTATAGTTTTGCCTCGATGCCCATGTTTTCCTGTCAGCCTCCTATTGTAACCATGAACCTGTTTAACCACCCTACCTATGCAAACCCTTGATTGGCTATACGTAGGCTTCGCTCAGCCCCTCTTATAGCGTTGTTAGTTGCAGGAGAAGATTGAAGATTCTTGCTTCTTGTTGAAGCTTGTTGGGATATCACACTATATTATTATTAAATGAAATCATCTATATATTGGTAATGGGTGGAAGGCTAAGCCTTTTGCTTGGTGTTTTGTTCCACTCATGCCGCCTAGGAACCGTATAAACCGGTGTTATGTTCCTTGATTATGTGTTCCTCACACGGTTGGGGTTATGGGACCCCCTCGATAAACCGCTAAGTGCTAAGTCTTTTCCAGCAAGTCCCAACATTGGTACTATTTGCCTAATAACTAAAACTTGCATAGGGTCTTGCAAACCCGATTTCTTAATCAACAACCCGGGCCAGTGCTCCTCATGAGTGTTGGTTCAAACTGGGGGTTATGCGGGGCCACCACGAGGAAACTCGAGGATTGGTTTTACCTGTAGGATCGCCCATCCGGTTGTGGCCTGAGACTAGATACGCGAGGCTACTGTCAGGGTGTCGGCACGCCGGGAGGATTTGCTGGATTAGCCTTACCTTAGTCGGAGTATCTTGAGCACGGGATTCCGAGGATACTCGGGCCTTCCCACCTTGGAGTTGCGACTCCGCGGATCGTGGGCTTGTCATGGGCCAAGTTGGAACACCCCTGCAGGGTTTTGAACTTTCGAAAGCCGTGCCCGCGGTTATGTGGCAGATGGGAGCTTGTTAATATCCGGTTGTAGAAAACTTGACACCATGTTCCAGTACACTACCAGCGTGAGTACCGTGACGGTCATTTTCCAAAAGGGATTCGGGAAGTGAGCACGGTGGGGTTATGTTTGACTTGCTAGTTAGGATCACTTCGTGATCATCTCTCGATCGAGGCACTTCTCTTCTCGCTCTCTTTTACGTAAGTTAGTGCTAGTGCTGCTGCAACTCTTGTTCTTTCTTCAGCCTTGTTTCACACCCAAGGCTTGGATAGTCGTGTTACCCGGGAACGGGATTGCTGAGTCCTCTGTGGCTCACAGTTACTTCAACACACCAGATGCAGGTACTATGGTGAGCTACACAGGTGATGGCACTGAGCTAGACTGGGAGTACGACGAGGAGCGTAGCCGTTACTACGTGAACTATCCGGTTGATCAGTAGAGCTTCTACTAGGATTCGTTTCAGACCTGTGGTTCTAAGTTATGTTTGGTATCTTTCATTTGGATCTTTTACCCTTAGATGGGCCGTGATTTTTAATTGAATGATGTTTGGACATGTAATGAATTGTGTGACGTGGCGAGTGTAAGCCAACTATCTTTTCAGCTTTCATCCCTATTTTTACATGAGATGTGCAAAGGTACCAAACTTGTGTTCATTCCAGAATGGGCTTATATCTTTAAGTCGTGCCTCGACACGTAGGAGATATAGTCCCATCCTGGGCATTACAATACTGTAGCACTCAGCGCTCCCGAGCAAGAACTCAATACAAACCACAAAGCAGGAGTAGGGTTTTACGTATCCGTGCGGCCCGAACCTGGGTAAAATGCTCGTGTGCTTCGTCTCGATCTGCTCTTCGTGCGATCTCCGCCCCCGCCGAACCGAAAGGGACTCGGTCCGCCGGTCCCATAGGTGCTCGTGGATCAGTTTCCCCGACATCTTTGGCGCGCCAGGTAGGGGGCGTTGAGGTTGTGTGAACCTGATCCGGCGTTCACACGAGCTAGATCTTCATCATCTTCATCAACATGCCGCCAAAGAAGAAGGCTTCGGAAGCGGCTGCTCCGTCCGCACAGAACCCACCACCGCCGGAGCAAACGACTGGTGGGGTAGACGCCGGCGGAAGTACGGGCGTCGACGAGGGAGCTCACGGTGCTGCCAGGTCCAAGGACAAGGCTGCGCTGCCCATCGGCGGCGTAGCCGGCTCCCACGACGACCGGGCGCACTCGAAGACCTCGGCGTCCGTACATGCACCGCGCCCATCTCAGGAGGCGCGGGACCGGCAGCGTCATGGTACTCACGGTACCATACGTTTGCTGGACCAAAATCGAGCTGGTGGATCTCGGAATCCTCAAGACCAGCATGCACGCCAACATGCTGGCACGAGCGAGGCACGGACGCCTGGACGGGATACTGCTCCTTCTAACATAGTTAGAAGTCCGAGCATATCCCGCTCCTCACACCGTTCGCCACCGCTACCCACCACTCCAGCAGAAGCTTTGGGGCGAGCTCAACTGCTTCTAGACTACCCTCCAACGGCAGACAAGATCGACGACTGGAGGGCCACTATTCAGAGTCTCATCGGCTTCGCCAACGGCGACACTCCACGGCAGCCAAGTACATCGCAGCCGCGGCAAGCTAGCCAGGCACGAGCTAGTGGCAACAAGACCGATGGGGGTGCAACCACCGTGCACTCTCCGCCCCGAAGGCCAAGATCGTCGACTCGCCGGATCCACCTCGACAGCGACTCCACCGCGTCATCGGATCCGCGGGCTCGTCGCGATCAGCGCCAAGTTCTTCACGAACGAGAACAAGAAGGCGCTCACACTCGCATCGAGCGCCGAAGAGAAGCGCGGCGTCAATCCGACCAGCGCCCTGGGCCCGCTGTCGACATGCATGCGCCAGGGGAACCAGGCGACTTGCCATACGCGGTAGGTTGCCCTGCGGTTACTCGTGAGCTGCGGCAAGTCCAGTGGCCCAGTATGAAGAATTTCAAGCCAGACGTACCAGAGAAGTACGACGGCAAGTCGCATCCATCGGAGTTCGTCAGCATCTGCACCATCGCGGTGCAAGCTGCCGGGGGGCGGGACGACAAGATCCTTGCCAACTACTTCCCGCTGGTGCTCAAGCCCAACGTCAGATCCTGGCTCATGCACTTGCCGGACAACTCCATATCCTCCTGGGCAGACCTATGCCATCAGTTTGTTGGCGCCTTTACAGGCGGCCACAAACCTCATGGCCAAGAGAGTGACCTTCATATGCTCGCCTAGAAGGAAGGAGAGCCCCTGCGCAAGTACATACAGAGATTCAGCCGTGTACAGCACAACATCCCAGACGTCCACCCTGCCGCGGTCATCAATGCGTTCCATCAGAACGTACGTAACCGCAGGATGCGGGAGGAGATGGCGATGTGCAAGATCAGAGACGTCAGTGAGCTGTATGCCCTGGCCGACAAGTGTGCACGTGTCGAGGAAGGGAAGAAACTCCCCGGAGAGAATACAGGAGCAGGAGGATCTGACAGCGAGGATGCTGCCCCGGCAAAGAAAAACCGGCGGCGGAACAACATGAAGAAAAGGAAGGGCAAAGATGTACTAGTCGTTGAGCAGTCCGGCAACGGTACTGGCGCCAAGCAAGCCAAAGTTGGTGGCTCCGTCAAGGAGATTGCCGCATGCACCAACTGCCAGGCTGTGGCGGCCGCCGACAAGCAGGACGGCACCGACAAGCAGTACTGCAAGATCCACCGCACCAATGGTCATGACCTCCAGAACTGCAAAAGGGTTGAGCAGCTTGTTGAGCAGCAAAAGGCTGAATACGAGCGACGCGACAAGGAGAAGGCCCAAGGAGGTGCTGGAGGATCCGGCCAGAAGCGCCCCGGTCGGGGAGGACGCCGCGTCAAGGCCAAGCAGCGGCAAGGGGACAGACCTCCCCGCGGCCGCGACAAGGACGAAGATGACGACGACGATGAAGACATGGATGATGTTGAGACCAGTGAGCAGGAGTTCCAGAAATCCACAGAGGTCTTGTGCGTCGACGGTGGTGCTTCTCTGCATACTTCACACCGCCAACTCAAACAGTGGGTGCGGGAAGTCAATGCAGCAGAACCACCCGTCGAGTCACGCAAGCTTCTGAAATGGTCTAGCACGCCTATCATCTTTGATATTGAGGACCACCCTGATCGCACAACTGTGGTCGAGTGCTTGCCGATGTTGGTTTCACCAACTATCCGCAACCTCAAGGTCACTAAGATGTTAGTTGACGGCGGGGCCGGCTTGAACCTGATCTCCTCCGCTATACTCCAGAAACTCCAGATCCCTGACAGCGAGCTCGAAGAGACCGGCACGTTCCAAGGAATCAACCCGGGAAGGAGCAAGTCGAAAGGGAAGGTCACGTTGCCAGTGACATTTGGCAGCGAGTTGAACTTCAGGACTGAGAGGGTCACTTTTGACGTTGCCGATTTTCCATTGCCTTACAATGGGATACTCGGCCGTCCAGCACTCGCCAAGTTCATGGCAGCCTCTCACTACGCATAAAATATGCTGAAGATGCCAGGCCCAATAAGCGTCATCTCTGTCCCTGGCGACAAGAAGGATGCTCTTATCTGCGCCGACAAGATCTACCGGGAAGCAGCCGCCGCAACAGATCGCAAGTCACTTGCCGTTGAAGCTCCCGGGGGGAAGAAGAAGACCAAGTCCGGCAAGAGTTCTGATGCCTACTCCGGCAAGCGCACCTCTTCGGAGTGCTGCGCTACCGTCGAGGACGCACCATCGAGCTCCACCGGCAAGTGTAAGAAGACAATGGCAGCTCCGCCAGAGACCAAGAAGGTGTCCGCCAAGGAGGACGGCACTGGTGGTACCTTCACCATCAGTGCCACTCTAGACCCTAAATAGGAAAGCGCGCTCATTGCTTTCCTGCGGGCGAACGTCGACGTGTTTGCGTGGCAACCGTCTGACATCCCCGGTGTTCCCAGGAAAGTAATTGAGCACCACCTTGCCGTCTGTCCTCATGCGCGGCCCGTCAAGCAGAAAGTCAGGAAGCAAGCAGTGGAGCACCAAGAATTCATTGCAGAAGAGATCAAGAAGTTTGAAGCAGCAGGCCTTGTCAGAGGAGTGCTCCATCCTACGTGGTTGGCCAATCCTGTAGTTGTGCGCAAGGCAAACGGGAAATGGAGGCTTTGTATCGACTTCACCGATGTGAATAAAGCTTGTCCCAAAGACCCATTTCCCTTGCCGCGCATTGACCAGATTGTTGACTCCACGACCGGATGTGACCTGCTTTCATTCCTTGACGCATACTCAGGATACCATCAGATCTTCATGGCAGAAGAGGATGAGGAGAAGACCGCATTCATCACTCCATGTGGCACGTACAGTTTCATACGAATGCCTTTCGGTTTGAAGAATGCTGGTTCAACATTTGCAAGGGTAGTCCATGTCGCTCTTGAGCCACAAATACACATAAATGTGGAAGCCTACATGGATGACATAGTGGTCAAGAGCAAGGACAAGGCAACTCTGATTCAAGATTTAGACGAGACCTTTGCAAAAAACCTGCGCAAGATCAAGCTCAAGCTCAACCCCGAGAAGTGTGTGTTTGGAGTCCCTTCCGGCAAGCTTCTCGGGTTCTTCGTGTCTCAGCGGGGAATTGAAGCCAATCCCGACAAGATCAAGGCCATTGAGCAGATTGAAGCACCAAAGCGCGTCAAGGATGTACGAAGACTTGCCGGTTGCGTGGCTGCTCTCAGCAGGTTTATCTCTAAGTCTGCTGAGCGCGCCCTGCCGTTTTTCAAAATATTGAAAAAGGCAGGTCCAATGAAATGGACTCCGGAAGCGGAGGCTGCGCTGCAAGACTTGAAGAGATACATGTCCTCCACTCCAATACTTGTCGCACCTAAGCCACAAGAGAAGTTGCTGCTGTATATAGCGGCAACCAATCAAGTGGTTAGTGCTGCGTTAGT
The DNA here is from genome assembly GCA_902687465.1 of Secale cereale. Taxonomy (NCBI): domain Eukaryota; kingdom Viridiplantae; phylum Streptophyta; class Magnoliopsida; order Poales; family Poaceae; genus Secale; species Secale cereale. Next base: position 164,278,638 of record LR738713.1, read on the forward strand.
AGCGGAGAGGGAGGCAGATGATGAGCCAGCAACCGCGGCAGGCGCATCTAGCGACAAGCAGGGGGCTTCCCCGACAAGCTCTGGTCCCGACAAAGATGGATCTGCGCAGCCGCAGAGGAGAATAGTGCAGCGCCCAGTTTACTTTGTCAGTTCCCTTCTGCAGGGGGCTAGGTCAAGGTACTCTGGTGTGCAGAAATTGCTTTTCGGCCTTCTCACGGCCTCGAGAAAGCTGCGCCATTACTTCCAAGCACATGAGATCACAGTTGTCACTCGCTTTCCGCTGAAGAGGATACCGCAGAATCCAGAAGCAACAGGTAGGATTGTTGAGTGGGCACTGGAACTGTCAAGCTTTGGCCTCAAGTTTGAGAGCACTTCAACTATCCAAAGCAGAGCATTGGCAGAGTTCATAGCAGAGTGGACGCCAACACCAGATGAAGAGATCCCAGAAACGAGCATCCCCGTCAAGGAGGCAAGCAAAGAATGGCTGATGTACTTTGATGGTGCCTTCTCGCTGCAAGGCGCCGGTGCTGGCGTGCTGCTTGTCGCACCCACCGGAGAGCACCTCAAGTACGTAGTCCAGATGCACTTTCCCAAGGAGCAAGCAATGAACAATACCGTAGAGTATGAAGGTTTGCTTTCCGGTCTCAGGATCGCGGCAGAACTTGGGATCAAGAAGCTCATTGTAAGGGGTGACTCGCAGCTTGTCGTCTGCCAAGTGAACAAGAATTATCAGAGTCCGTTGATGGAAGCCTACGTCGATGAAGTGAGAAAGCTAGAAGAGCACTTTGACGGCCTACAGATGGAACATGTTCCAAGAGATCAGAACGACATTGCCGATGGCCTATCGAAGTGCGCCGCACTTAAGTTACCTGTGGAACCAGGGATCTTTGTGCTCAAGCTGACTCAACCGTCCGTAACGCCATCAACTGGACAAAGCAAGAAGAGGAAGTTGATTTCTGGCGACTATTTTCCGGCAGAGCTTCCCGAAGCCGCCGCCAAGAAGGTCCCCAAGATCAACTCCAAGAGTGCTGAGGAGCAGTCTGCTCCGGCAAGCCCTAGGGTTTGTTCCGTTGAAGCAGACGCTCCCGACAAGTTTTGCTCTGGCAAGATTGCCGGGGAACATCAAGCTCCGGCTGAGCCGCAGGTTCTCGTCGTGGAAGCGGATGTTCCCGCAGCAGCAAATGCGCCTTTAGTCCTTGTTGTCGAGCCACAAGCTCCAGCATGGGCACAACAGATCGCCCGTTTCCTTCAGACAGGAGAACTTCCCGAAGAGCAAGAACAAGCGGAGAGAGTAGCCCGGCAGTCAAGTATGTACCAGTTTGTCGACAACACACTGTACAGAAGAAGACTCAACGGTGTGAAATTGAAGTGTATTCGCCGGGAAGATGGACAGAAGCTGTTGGCAGAGATACATGGAGGCATATGTGGTCACCACATTGGCGCAAGAGCACTTGCCGGCAAAGCGTTCCGGCAAGGTTTCTTTCGGCCGACATCCCTCCAGGATGCAACTGCACAAGTAACCAAGTGTGAAGCGTGCCAGTTCCATTCCAACCAGATACGCCAGCCAGCTCAAGCTCTCCAGTCGATCCCTTTATCCTGGCCATTTTCGGTCTGGGGGCTCGACATCCTCGGCCCCTTTCCCCGAGCAGTCGGGGGCTTTGAGTACTTGTACGTTGCAATCAACAAGTTCACAAAGTGGCCGGAAGTGGAAGCAGTGAGGAAGGTGACAGCACAGTTAGCAGTCAAGTTCTTCAGGTCGATTGTTTGCCGCTTCGGGATCCCTAACAGGATCATCACCGACAACGGTACGCAATTCACGAGCCGCACCTTCATGCAGTACATCCAAGATCTTGGCGCCAAGGTCTGCTTCGCTTCCGTTGCTCACCTGAGAAGCAACGGTCAAGCGGAGAGGCCAAATGCTGAAGTGCTGCGCGGGCTCAAGACCAGAACTTTCGACAGGCTGCGCAAGTGCGGAAGAAACTGGATCGAGGAGCTGCCGGTGGTTCTTTGGTCGATCAGGACGACGCCAAATCGAGCTACTGACCAGACACCTTTTGCTCTAGTCTATGGAGCAGAGGCAGTTCTCCCCACGGAACTCGTATATGGGTCACCTCGAGTGCTTGCTTATGATGAGCTTGAGCAAGAGCAGCTGCGACAAGATGACGCGCTACTCCTTGAGGAAGACCGTCTTTAGGCTGTTGTACGAGCTGCTCGCTACCAGCAAGCTTTGCGCCGCTACCATAGCCGCAAAGTTAACGCCAGAAGTCTCGAGGAAGGCGACCTTGTTCTTCGGCGCGTTCAGTCCGCTAAGAATTCCAACAAGTTGACGCCGAAGTGGGAAGGCCCTTACCGGGTGAAACGAGTCACTAGGCCTGGCGCTGTCCGCCTTGAGACCGAAGATGGCATTCCGGTGAGCAACTCCTGGAGTATCAAGCATCTTCGTAAGTTTTACCCGTAAGGCGCGGTTGCCGGAACCCGTTCCGGCAACCACCTTTTGTACAAGTCTTGCCGCTGTTGCATGTAATCCTTTGTACAAAGCCGGGCGCAGACCCCGTGCATAAGTAAAGCTCATGTGCTCCGCACATCTTGTCAATTTCATGCTTTCTATTTTTTGCATGTGTTATCTGACACTTTGTGTAGCACCTACCCCCGGTAAGCAATAACGAGCTGTAAGGCTCCATATCTATATTTTCTCTTCTTTCTTTTTCTCAAGGAAAGGAAGGTTCCCTCGCGCACAAGTTTGCCGGGGGGGAGGAGAAGATAATGGTATGGACCAGGCGTCATTCAAGAGAGTTCCGCCTTGCCGGGAAGCAAACAACAGAAAAGCTAAGTTGCCAAAGTTTGAGCAATCAGATTTTTAAATTTTTTAAATTATCTTCCTTGAACGACCGTGCTTTGTATGGAAAACCTGTGTGCGGAGGAACCAACTCGTAGCTAGTTGCGCCCTTAACTTTGTTTCGAGCCCGCTCAACAACTTTGTTTCGAGTCCGCTCAACAACTTTGTTTCGAGTCCGCTCAACAACTTAAGTGTGCTGCGACTAGTTGCGACAAGGTTTCTTGTCGGTAACGGCACCGCCAGCAGGCTGCTGACATCCCGTACTCAGCGCTCACGGCAAGGGTGCCTACGCCGGCAAGTTCCCTAAAAGCGTAGGGTAAAAACATACAAAGGAAGGAATCAAGTAAAGGAAATAACATTGCAAACACTACCCAAAATAGAGTTATATTACAAGGTAGCTTGTCGCAGCTCTAACAGATTGTTCTCATAACGTGACAAGCAGCGACAAGGAAAGAAGAAAACGGGCGAGCCTAGTCTACGCGATCGCCCTCGACCCTCTTGATCCCGCTCACCTTGTCCACAATGGGTACGACAAGGGCCTTGAGCGCCTCCAGATCAGCATCCGGCGGCACGGACTTGAGGACGTTGGTGAGGTTGAGGCCCGGGTTGTGGAAGACCACCTTCACCAACACCTTTTGAAGAGCTCCCGCGCAGATCTTGCGCGACTCGTCGGCCAGTCGCTTTGGAGTCGTCTCTCGGAGTCGCTGGAGGGCCGTCGCCATGCCTTTGAAGAACAGGGTGAGCTTGGCGCTGGGTTGGAGGTTCTCATCGGAGGGATACCCGAGATCCTCCATCCCGAGCTGCGCCAGCTCCTTGTCAATATCTGCGACAGCGTTCACGAGCCCCTCCGTCCAGTGCTCCACGGTCTCCCTAAAAGTGTTCTGGACGGCAGCAGCACTCGCCAGCAGCGCCTTCTCGGCCTTGATCTCCTCCGTCAAGGCCGCCTCCTGCTCCCGGGCACCGTCCAGCGTCTTGGTCAAAGTGGTCAGCTTCAACTCAAGATCTGCGTTGGAGTCCTTGGCGGCGGCAAGCTCCTTACCCTTCTCGGCGAGGCGAATCTGCAGCTCTGAGTTGCTGTGGGCGTCCTTCTCCCGCTCATGCTTGAGCGCGGCAATCTCCTCACCGCTCGCCTTGAGATCGGCCTCCAGCTGCGCCACCTTCGTCTCCAGCTCCTTTTTGGCGACCTCGGCAGCTGCGGCAGCGTCCTCTGCTTGCTTGAGGGCTCCGCCGAATGATTGCTCGCACGCGGCAAGCTCCTCCTCGTGGCTGTCGAGGTTGATCTTCCGCTGTGCCAGCTCGCCCTCCTGCGTAGACAGCTTCTCAGCGGCAAGCCACTATTGCTCTTCGACTTCAGCCTTCTCAAGGTAGAAGGCCGTCTGCTCTTCGGCAAGTTGCTCCCGCTCCTCTGCCAGGGGCCGGAGAGCTGCCTGGTGAAGACCCCGGAGCTCCTCCACGCACTTCTCGATGTCTGCTCCCGCCTTCGCGGAAAGCGCCTCTCGGGACTCCAGCTTGGCTTGCCGGGCGCGGTAGAGCGACACCAGTTTCCGCAGCAGCCGCTCCTCCTCGGGCTCGCCACTGCTGCTGCTCGGAGTGTCATCTAGCATCAGCCCAGCGGAGGCGAGCACCTCTCCGTCAAAGCTGTCTCCTTCGACCGACGCCCTGGAGCTCGACGCCCAGGGGAGGTTGATGAAGACGCCATCGCCGGCCTTCAAGTAGACGCCTGGCTGGGGCTCTTCGGAGCCTGGCGCTGCGGCAGCGGCGGAGGGATCGGCGGTCGGCGTAGTGCCTGGCGCTCCTGCGGCCTCAGGGCCGTCAGTGCGATCGCCAGACCCCTCGCCAGCTGCTGCGGCGGCAGCCGGCCTCATCGCCGGCGGGATCGTCAGAGCCGGCTGCTTCTCCGGTGGCAGCGGCGTCATCGGTGTTGCCGCGCGTGTTCTCCTCGCCAACAACCTCCGTCTCCATCGGCTCCGCAGCAGATGGGTCTGACGGCCGGAAAGGGGAGAAAAGTCAAGCAAATATCCAAAAAGAAGAAGAACCCAAGGGAAGTTTTTAAGCAAGAGGATTACCTGCACCAGTTTCTGCAGTTGTAGTCTCCGCCGCCGGAGGGCCGCTGGTGCTGTCCCTTGCCGGAGACTTCTCCCTTGCCGGAGACCTCCCCCTTGCCGGAGGACTCTCCCTTGGCGGAGAATTCTCCCTTGCCGGAGAGACCCTTGCCGGAGAACTCTCCCTTGGCGGTGTGGTCGAAGCAGATGGCATGTCAGGGGCGGTCTCCGGGCGCTCCTGGTGGGGCTGCTCTGCTCCTACACAAACCAACAAACATATATTAGCAAAGAAAGAGCATCCACACGCGCCTAACAGCGGAAAGTGAACCATATACTTACGCTGGGGGCTGCGCTGAAGATTAGTTGTCGGATCCGGCAAGGTGGTCTCGGTGGGTTCGTCCTCGACGATGATCACCTCCTCTCTCCTCGCCGGGACCTTGGCTCTCTTCGCCGCTCTCTGGGCCAGAGTCCTGAGAAGGAGTAAAGCAAATGAGATACAAGAAAAAACAGCAAGGATTGAAGAAATACAAGTACAACAAGAATCTTACTCTTCTTCTTCCTCGTCGGAGCTGAGCGCGGAGAAGTCGAAGTCCGGCTCACGTCCGGCGCGAGGAGGCGGAGGAGTAGGCTCCCTTGGCCGCTTGGCGGGAGTAGTGGCGGTGGTCTGAGACGACCCCGCCCTGGCTGCCGCCGCGGCGTGAGAAGCGGCAGGAGCAGAAGCGGTGGTCCGGGAAGACCCCGCTCCAGTTGCCGCAGCGGCGCGAGGTGCTCCCGCGGCAACAGAGCTTGTCGCGGAGGAGCGTGTCACGCGGCACGGCGGCTGTCGACTCGTCTGCCACTCCGCTACGTCCCCGGCCTTGCGAAGACGCCTTCTTGGTGGAGCTGGGGGCTCTTCTTGCGGCGAGCTGTCCGAAGATGAGGAGGAGGAGGAGTCGATCTCCAACGAGCCGCTCGTGTCCTCAGCGGGCTCGTTTTGCTCAACGTCATGCCCAGCAAGCTCTCCCTCGCCGGCAAACTCCTCTCGCTCGGCAAGGCTTGCCGCCTCCGCTGCCTCTGCCTCCTCCACGGTGAATCCAAACTCGCCCGCGGCTGCGGCTGCCGCCGCCTCTTCCAGCCTAGTGGCGATGTACTTCATCTCCTCATCAGTGGTGTCGCGAGTGAGGCCTTTCTTTTCGTCGGAGCGAATCAGCACTTCTTCCAAGCCGTCAAAGAACTCCTGCACGGCATCATCTGCAGGCTCTTGCCAAGTTGGGTCAATCCCATGCAAGTCGCACAGCGGCATCATTGCGCGGATGCGGCCGAGCGCGTAGTTGTTGCACAGCGGAACGACACCCTTCGGCAACCTGAACACTTCGGGATGTTGGGGGGTCGTACTTGAACAACTCCTGGAGCATCGTGTTAAGCTCCATAACAGTAAGTTGAAGTTGAGGCCCGGGCGCAACCTCATGATGTCCGCCGCATTCTCGAACTCCCAGGCGGGTCTCCTCCTCTCTTGCAGGGGGGCGATGCGGCGGCGAAGAAAATCTGCGCCAACTGCGCCTACAGTGAGCCAGGCAAGCCTGAGGCGTTGGATCTGGGCGATGGCAATCTTCAGCCTACCGTCTTCCGGGGCCACGTTGCTCTAATCGTTGCCGCGTACTACTGGGGCTTGGCGTCGGGCGGTAAATGGCTGCGGGTTCTCCTCGACAATCCAGCACCAGTTTGCTCTCCATTCCTCCCATTTGCTGCGGAGCTCTCCCTCCAGATAAGCTTCCTTCTTGTGGGCTCTCGAGATCTAGGAGACTCCGCCGGATAAAGGCTATCCTCTCACAACTCGGGGCATAAAGAAGTAGCGGAAAAGGGCTACATTGGGATAGACTCCGACAAAGTTTTCGCAGAGATGTGCGAAAACTGCCATGGTCAGAACGGCGTTGGGGGGTGAAATCAAGGAGGTGGAACCCGTAGGTGTTCATAATGTCGCAGAAAAATTCAGAGAAAGGCGGGCAGAGCCCGCAGTAGAAGAACAAGGCGAAGAAAGGGTATCCATTCGGAGCCATTTTCCAAGCGACGGCTGGGAGTACCTTCGTGCGCGGGTGCACCCGCGTCTCCCCCGACCAGAAGAGGTAGTAGTACTCCCTCAGCTCCCTCGCGGCAAGCTTGGGGGGGAGGGGGAGATTGCCCGCTCCTTTCGCAGCGCCGCGAGCCGCTGCGCCTCGGCCGACTTCACGCCCTTCCCCTTGTCGGTTTTCGGAGCCATGGCGGAAGTGGTGAGGGAGGTCGACGGCGTTGGTGGTGCTGGTGGCGATGGGGAGCGGAGCGCTGCTCTCTTTCAGCTTTGGGATGAAGGGCAGGGGCGGAGGTTTCCGAGATTGCAATGGCAACGGGCGAGTGGGCAAACTGCCCCTGTTTCCCCTGCTTATAAAGAGGGAGGAGGCGGACGTTCCGCCCTTCCGAATAAAGAAACCACCCACGATCTCTCCCACGACGCCGCATTCAACGCGTGCCGTGGATACGGAGAAAGATATGCGGCGTAACCCAGGCCGCGCGTGCCCGTGCCCTGTTTTGGGCCTGGCCCAACAGCGCTCGGCACCGTGTATGGCCCAGGCCTGGGGGCTCCTGTCGGTGTACTAGAGTAGGGGTACCCTAGTATCCCGAACTTGTGCACGGGCAGTCGCAGCACCCCGCGGCAAGGCTTGCCGGGTGACCGCCAAGGTCCTCCGTGGTTCCTTTGGATCCATTCAAGAACAAAGTATTCAAGCCAAGGAGACAAGACCCCGGCAAGAGGAGCTTGCTGATGGGCCTCGAACCCCTCATTGGTTACCCCAAGTGGAAGGTGTAAGATGCAGTATGTAGAAGTGTTTTCCCTTAGCAAAGATGCCAAGGATCGAATCCCCAGAGACTCCTAGGTTCAACAAGTAGGTGTCAACTGCTAACAGCGCGTATTAGCAATCAACGTGGACCTGCACACAGATACAAAAAACTTTGCTCCCAACGAGTACAGAGAGGTTGTCAATCCCTCCGGCCTTGTAGTTCACAAAGGGTTAAAAGCAAATGATAGTAGTGATTGATAGTGTTTTGCAAAAGTAAGTAAATAGCGAAAAGTAAATAGCGGATGTGATCAATGATGGTAATATGGACCGGAGTCTCATGATTTTCACTAGTGATGTCTCTCTCCCAAAAGACGATAAAATAGCTATGTGAGGTAAACAAATTACAGCTGGGCAATTGACAGGACCACGAATGCAAACCAATGCTGATTACATTGCAAGAAAGGTCGAGGTTCAAAGCATGGGCGGTACGCCAAAGTAAGTAGACCGAAATCCATCAATATCTACTACTAATCATCCACCTTGAGATATCTATCCAGAACATCTCGCTGGTATTAAGTTGCGAGTCCCACCCATAGTGTAAACTCAATGCAACAGACAACTGCATTAAAAGAACTTTGCGTAAAGTAAACAATCCTTGCACCCGCGGGCACAAGCACCGTTGTTTTCCCCCTTGTGGCAACAGCACATCCCCTAGACTCATGTTTCTGTCACTCAAGCTAGTCATCGAGGGGCATGAACCCACAATCGAGCATAACGTTCCCTCTTGGAGTCACTACGTATTACTTGGCCAAAGCAATAAATAACAACGGAGAACATGCAAGAATTACTTATGAACATAAATATAAAAGTGGTAGATCAAATATATTACTCAAGATCAATCTGAACATAATCTCATAATCCATCGGATCCCAGCAAACTCAACATAGCAACAGCATAAGGATTACATATGTGCCTCGATCATGTAGGGCAGCTCACGAGGACTAATTAGTGAAGCACAAGAACGGGAGGAGAACATCACATAGCTACTGGTCATGGACTCATGGTCCAAGGGAGACTACTCACGAGTCATCCGGGAGGCGTCCATGGTGGTGGAGAAGCTCCCGGTGGTGATCCTCCCCTCCGGCAGGGTGCCGGGAAGAGTTCTCCTGGTGCTCCCGATCTTGGAAGCGGCGGCGGCAGCGGAACAAAGATGGGATCGCGAAAAGAGTTCCTGTTCCGAGGGTTTCGGAGGACGCTTTAAATATATGCCAAAGGGGAGCATCGGGGAAGCTTCGGGGGGCCCAGGCGCCCCCCCCTGGCGCGGCCCAGGGGGGGCGCGCCGCCAGGGCGCCTGGAGCCCTGGTGGCCCCCCCCCCCCGGCTGCCCTTCGGACGCACGGTAGTTTCCAGAACGCTGATTTTTTATATAATTTTTCTGGATTTTTCCTGGCAGTTCTCGTAACGTGAAAACCTGAAATACAAAAACAGCCGAAAATAGAAACTGACACTGGGGTGCACTGCATTAGTAAGTTAGTCCAAATATGATCAAAAGTGTATGGAAGTGTATGAATATCATAGCAATATCACCCAAAGTGGCATGGAGCAAGCAGAAATTATAGATACGTTTTGGATGTATCAACATCCCCAAGCTTAATTCCTGCTCGTCCTCGAGTAGGTAAATGATAACAAGAATAATTTCTGTGGTGACATGCTATTAACCATATAGGACTTTTTATAGTCATATTACAAAAGCTTACTGAGACAATGATTCTATAGTAATTAAGTTGCCTCATAAGAAAATCACAAATGACTGAAAGTTTTACAACATGACATTGAAGCATCAAAAAGATTTGCAATGAATATGATGTGCAAATATGATAAAGTGATATCTAGCTTGCCCCCTTTAGTGAAGCAAAACATAAATGTAGGGGCACCTTCAAGGTTTAAGTGATGACTAGATACAATGATATCAAAATAAACTTTATCACAATCATGCAAAAGACAATGCTACTTTGGGACAATGCACATTACACTCAGAATGACCATCATGCTCTCAGTAGTTGGTGCTTGAAGAAATGGTTATGTGCTAGAGCTTTTTATTTTGAAAACATGGAAGCAATTTTGTCAACGGTAGTAGTACTTCATATGTGTCATGTATAAGACATCCTATAAGTTGCAAGCCTCATGCATCGAATACCAATAGTGCTCGCACCTTGTCCTAATTAGCTCGGATTTCCATGGGTTATCATTGCATTACATATGTTTCAACCAAGTGTCACAAAGGGTTACCTCTATGCCACCTGTACAAAGGTAAAAGGAGATAAATCGCATTTGATTTCTCGTTTTTGATAGATCTCAACTTGAGGACATCCATACCGGGACAACATAGAAAATAGATGATGGACTCCTCTTTAATGCATAAGCATATTCTCATAAGAGATTGAGGATTAATGTCCAAGCTAAAACTTCCACCATGATGCATGGCTTTGGTTGGCGGCCCAATGTTCTTCTCTAACAATATGCATATTCATTCAACCCATGGCAAATCACCCTTACTTCAGACAAGACGAACATGCATAGCAACTCACATGATATTCAACAAAAGTGTGACAGTTGATGGCGTCCCCAGAAACATGGTTACCGCTCAGCAAGCAACTTATAAGAAATAAGATACATAGGCAACATATTCTTTACCACAATAGTTTTTAAGCCACTTTCCCATGAGCTATGTATTCCAAGGTTAGTCTTAGTACAGGTGGAGGTTAGCAAAAGACTGGAAGCGACCAACTAAGAGAGCAATGACGGTCATAATCATGCAGAGCGACAAAGCAATATTGAATCAGGCATGGTAGTTATATCGCTACTCAGAAATAAAAGATCATCAAGGCTTGACAGACTTTCTTTACAGTCTTAAATATGCGTGAGCATACGCCAAGTCAATCAAAATAAATTCTCGAAGGAAGATATTAGTAAACCATACCACATCATCGGCAAACAAATCAAGTTGGTACTCCAATAACACATTGGGAATCCCCCAGCTATTTGAGACTAACCATAAGAAAACCTGAACTACTAAGTGCCATTATGCATGTAGCATCTTTATCATAGACATATTAACCAATGCAACGGAAACAAACTCTCTTAATAAGGTGAGCATGATAATTAAAGAGAGTTCAAGCAACCAACTAAACAAAAGCTCTTTGAAAAGATAAGCATGAATACTAAGAGCAGAGCATGATAGTAGCTATTAAAAGACAAAGAACATACACAACAAAGATAGACATGAAAATTCTATGTTATGTTCTAGGTAGCAGTGGAGCGTGTTTCTCTCCCACATAAAGAATGCTGAGTTCCGACTCGTTATGAAAAACTAAAAGCAAGACGCTCCAAGCATAGCACATAACACATGAAGTGAGAAAACTATAGCGGAACAAAAGACGAACTGATAATGTTGATGGAGAAGGGGATGCACGTGGGCATCCCCAAGCTTAGACGCTTGAGTCTCCTTGAATATTTCTTGGGGGTGCACGGGGGCATCCCCAAGCTTGAGCGCTTGACACTCCTGAATCTTTTTATCATCTTCCCTCGCACACTTGAAAACTCCCTTCATACATAACTCATCATAATCTGATTAGCGAGGTTAGTACCCTTAATAAAATAATTATACCTTGCTGGAAATAAAGATATTCTTGAAGTTCTACTGTTTCTCAAGATTGCCAAAAGGTTTTTGCAAAGAAAAAGCAAGCTCTTGATTTGCAAAATGAAGGAAACGCAAAACAGGACAGAATCTGTGAAAAACAGAACAGCAGGTAGTAATCGATCTGTTCGGGATACTTCTGCAACTCAAATCAAAAAACTCAGAACAGACGCACGAAAGAAAATTATATAGAGAACGCTGTCGAAAACATTCTGACCAAAAAGATGATCTGGTGATTTTATACGAATTTTTCTATCCAAGGACATAATCTGTTTCCTGGACAGCACCTCACAACTTTTGAACTTTCTAGCAATCAGAGGCTATACTTGGCACAAGTATGAAAAGAAAAGATACAATGATGATGCTACAGCAGTAAATATCATCAAGACACAACAAAAGCAAAAATTTATTCATGTGGGCTTGTGGGGACCCCGACTTAGAAGTCGAGATCACCGAATGCACGTGTACAGTGATCCCAGAGATCAATGCTCACTGAACACATAGAAGCTGAAATAACAAGAGTCTTACATCCATACAAATAGTCTTACACGAATTAAGGCCATTATGGCCAAGTCTTACATAGATAGAGCCTCACGGCTGAATAAGAAATAACTCAAATAGCGGAAGTCTTCGATAAACGGGTAGAACCCATGCCATCTGCCTTAACCCTACAGGCATTCTGACTGGGATAGCGTCCTAGTTCGCATGATCGTCTCCAAAGAACTCTTCCTCATATTCCTGCTCTTCCATGTCTGGCCAATTAAATAACCAGTGGCAAGCCAATGAGCACTTTGAATGTACTCGCAAGCAACCCATGATGTGGTAACAATGCAATGGAACAATAATGAACAATCCAGCAGGAAGCTAGAACAATATGCTATCATCAAGTTTATGCATCAATAACCTCGCGTAACCTCGAAGACAGGTTACCGACATCAACATGAATATGATTCATCTCATCGAGTCAAGTCACCACCTTGACTCACATACACACGCATGGTTTCACAAACATTGGACGTAGCCCAAGAGCGGTTACCCAACTGTCCATGACCGTGGACACGGCTATTCGAATAGTTTGACACTCTGCAGAGGTTGCGCACTTTACCCACAAGATCCGGGGAACTTCCGTGTCACCCACGACCCGCGGTACCTCAAGTACCCGGGGTAAGCACCCGGTCATTACCTTTCCTTAGACGACACTAACATAGAGTCCACTCGTTGGCACACGGCCTTCGGGTACAAACAATAGATCACGGGACTTGTCCTAATTTCAATGTCACGCATACCCGAAGGGACCAACGGTGTGTCCGGTGCCCTGTAAAAACAGTCATGGCCGTCTATCCAAGCACGACCCCGTCCCGGGAAAGACCTCAAGTCTTCCCGTCACTAGTAATGCGGGCACCACGCTAGTATCGACCTAAGTAATCAATAAAGCCCCGTCCCATAAGGGGTAGTGTGGTTGCACATGTATGGTTGGAATAACGGTTGCAACTCAAACCAATCCGTTTGAAAAACACACACACTTGCCTTGGCACACCACTTCGTCATCAAGTGGTCACCCAACTCATCATCATCATCTCCCTCGGGCATAAATGGCACCCGACGGGGTTTTATGCAAAGACTTCAACCATGAAGGTTCATGTCACTCATGCATCACTTTCCATAACTACTAACCATATGCAATTCATCTAGCACACAGCAAGATCAAGATCTTGTCATGCATTGTATAAGCATCATGGCCACCTATTGCATGTTATCTAGCATATAGCAAGATCAACAATAAAGCATGCATCATGTGGTGGTTCATCTAGGTTACCATCGTAACCCTAATCATCATGCATCGGAAACAAACGGGTTCCGAAGAACAAGTGTATCATGGTCAAAGGGCTGCTTGCCTGGATTGGCTTGGTCTTCAAAGTCTTCAAGTCCTTCTCCTTCTTCTTCCACAGCAACTTCGTCAAATACGGGATCTATACGTCTCATAATAACCACGGAAAATAAGAATACAAATAAAACAGAAAAATCAAAGTGCTCAGAAAAATGTCAACTCATTTTTGTAAAATACTAGAGGGATTTCTAAGATGGGAAAAAATCTTAGTTGGAGTTTTGGAGTTACAGAATAGGACATATTAATTTTTGAACAGGAGTTATACTGCTCAAATTTGAATTTAAATTTGAACAGTACAGAAAAGTTTCATGGATTTGAGTGAAAGTAGTACCATTAAATAGGTTGGAATATTACAAGATTTTAGGAGTTGGAAATATTTAATTTGGATCAATATTCTTTTCTGTAGAAATGTTTAAAACATTAACAGAAAAGAAAAAAGGAAAAAGGGTCCTGTGCACTGGGCCAGAAGAGGCCACAGTGCACGGCCCAGGCGGACTGGCCCGGCCGCACGGAGCCAGCGCGCGCGCACGTCAGGTTTTCAAACCTGACGGGCGGGGCCCGTGGGTCAGCGGCACAGAGGAGGGGGAGAGAGGTGGGGGGATGACAGGCGGGGCCCGCCTGTCATCTCTAACCCCGCGGCCACGGCGGCGGGGAGCTCACCGGCGACGATTCCGGCCACGGCGACGGCAACGGAGGCCAGGGACGGACTCAGTGTTGAGTTGCGGTTGCAGTGGTGGTGGAGCGGCACGGCGGGGGGGTCCTGGTTCACCGGCGGCGAGGTGGGACGGCGGAGGCTCGTCAGAGGGTAGTTGCTGCGGCCGTTTCCGACTGCAAATGGAGGGGGAAATAGAGGGGAAAGGATCAGTGGAGGGTGGCGGTTCCGAAACGAGTGGAAGGAGAGGCAGGGGAGGCCTGTACCTCGAGATCGCCGGCGGCCCGACGCGGCGGAGCTCCGGTCGATCCCGAGCACAGGGGCGCCCTGGGGTTGAACTGAGGGTGTTGGGGGTCTCAGTGGAGAGGTGTGAGGCTGGTGAGGGTGTTGGAGAAGCTCGGGAGGGCCTTATATAGCCGCGCCCGTGGTTCACCGTGGACCTGTGCGCCGGCGAGGTTGCAGGCGAGGCTGTGGAGGGTTCTGGAGCCTGGGAACATGCCGGGGAGGTCCGTGGACTAGCTCGACGTCTAGCTGAGGTGAGAGGAGGAGCGGGGGAGCGTCAGAGGAGGGCGCGCGTGTGCGGCAGAGGAATGGCCGAAGCGGGCGGCCGGTGCGCGTGCGACGATGCTCACTGGAGGGCGCAGGAGGAGGGGGGACAGCGCCGGGGAGGTCGCGGACGTCGAGGCGCCTCCACTGGCGCGAGGGGGAGGCCCGAGGCTATCGGGGATCGGCGATTGGTTGGAGCCAGCGTGCGGGAGCACTGTTTGCACGCTCTAGAGCGTGCGTTTGACTGGCACCGCCGCGCTCTCGCCGGTTTGGTCCGTTCCAGCGTGCCCAACAGTGTCTAGCAAGCAGAGGGAGGAGTAAAGAAATGCCCTGAGGCCTTGGATGCCCTGGGGTTGCAGAGAGAGAGGGAGAGGGCTGGTAACATGGTGGAAACTGGCTGTACAGCAAGGTAAAACAAGGGTTTCACCCTCCAATCATGGAGCTGGGGTGCTGGGGGAGTTACTGGAGGTAGCTGGTAACTCAATGAGCCTGTGGTAAGAAATTGAGGCCATGGAGAAAAGTGAAAGTGGTCAAAATGGAGGTTTTAGAATTTCTGCAGAAGGTGTTTGATTTGTGTTTGGTCAAGTACATGAAGTCCACTTGACATGGCACTTGACAGGGTTGAAGGACATGAGAAAATAGGGTGCTTCACCAAATTTGGGCTCATTTGGAGAAACTAGCCAATGCAACTTTGGTGAACCCTAGAAATCAACAGAAACAGTTTCAACTTGATTGAGTCAAGCTAATCATCCCCCCTTGATGCACCACTTGGTGTAGCATCATCATTTGGGGTATTGATCATGCCCACAAAGTTTGAAGCTCCAGATAAAAAGTTGGTAATGTAAAGTTGTTCAAATTTGCATTTGAACAGAAAGGGTTTTGAGGTGATCTGATCAAGTTGCTCTATTCAAATTCTTGTGCCATTTGGTCTAGGTGCCTTATTAGGCCATTCTAGCATGTGCACCAAGTTTGAGAGCATTTGGACAAGTTTGGCAATGTAAAGTTGCTCAAACTTCAAATATGGACAGAATGGTTATGAAGGGGTTTGAGGAGGTTTTCTTGCTTCCCAAGGCATGGGACTTGGCAAGATCATCAAATATGTCATATATGACATGATAGAATTTCCCTGGAATTTTTGGAGAAAAATTCCTTTGTAAATATTTCAAAAGCTTGAAATATCCAGAAAGGGTTTTAGAGGGTTTAGCCCATTATTTTGAACATGACCAAGTGTTGAAACTCTTATATATGGACAATATATGTCCTATGAGTCTCTCTGAATTTTGGCAAATATTTTTGAAACAGTTAAATAATTTTCCCCTATTAAAGACAATTTCTGGCCTTAAGAAAAAGCTTTTAAATAAAATAGGAAAATAACTTTTAAAATTATACCTTTGTGGTTTCTGGGAGTCCTATGACTACTAGGTCTCAAATAAACCTTTTGAAATAATTTTCACACCCTTAATCAAGTTCTTGCAGTGCAAATCTCAATTCAGGGGTTTTTGGAAAACTAAATTTATAAAATGCTTTTTGGCCAAAATAATTTTGTAAGAAAATACTATACTGTTATATGACACTTGGCATGATCATTGGGCAGAAGTTTAGAGTATGGAGATGAAATCTACAAGAGATCATAGTTGACTTTAATGAGCACATGAAAAAGCAAATGAAGAAAACTCAATTCCAAATAAAAGCCAAATGATGCTAAAATTTTTCGCTGGTCCAAATTTTCATGCTTCAAAGTTACAAACAACATGTTACAAAATGCAGGGTGTGACCGACCTACCCCCTTACAAGAATCTCGTCCCTGAGATTCCTAAACTAGGGCTTAAAAGAGGTCGGGAAACTCGGATCTAAGATAGTCTTCTCGTTCCCAGGTTGCTTCTGCTTCGGTGTGGTTGCTCCACTGGACCTTGAAGTACTTGATGGTACGGCTCCACGTACGTCGTTCTGCTTCGTCCAGAATACGAATGGGCTTCTCGCGGTAGGTCAAATCAGGCTGCAGATCAATGGCTTGGTGATCCACATCCTTGTAGAGACTGGGCTTGTCTGGAACTTGGAGACATTTCCGGAGTTGTGACACATGGAACACATTGTGCACATCGGATAGCTCAGGTGGTAGTTCCAACTGATAAGCCACTTCTCCTCGTCGGTCGGTGATCTTGAAAGGGCCAATGAACCTTGGCGCGAGCTTCCCCTTGACGTGGAAACATTTGGTTCCCTTCAGAGGAGTTACCCGCAGGTACACATGATCTCCGACACGGAAACTCATGTCTCGGCGTCGAGTGTCAGCATAACTCTTCTGCCTTGACTTGGCTGCCTTTAATCGCTCTCTGACTAGTTGGACTTGCTCTTCTGCTGCGCGGAGAATATCCGGTCCAAAGACTAGTCCTTCTCCAGTCTCTGACCAATTGAGGGGTGTGCGGCATCTGCGTCCGTACAACACCTCAAATGGTGCCATCTGAAGGCTTGACTGGTAACTGTTGTTATAGGAGAACTCGGCAAAAGGGAGACAGTCTTCCCACTTGGCTCCATACGCCAGGACACAGGCTCGGAGCATGTCTTCGAGAATCTGATTGACTCGCTCAGTTTGTCCTCCGGTCTGTGGGTGGAAAGCTGTCCTGAAAGACAATTTGGTTCCCAAGGCTTCTTGGAATCTCTTCCAGAACCTTGAAGTGAACTGGGTGCCTCGATCTGACACAATCTCCTTGGGAACACCGTGAAGACTTACGATTCGGTTGATATAGAGAGTTGCCAGCTGGTTGCCTGAGTATGTAGTCTTGACTGGAATGAAATGAGCCACCTTGGTCAAATGATCGACTATGACCCAGATAGAGTCATGTCCTCTATTCGACCTTGGTAGTCCAGTGATGAAGTCCATTCCGACTTTATCCCACTTCCACTCAGGAACCTTGAGTGGTTGAAGCAATCCAGCAGGTCGCTGATACTCAGCCTTGACCCTTTGGCACACATCACACTTCGCAACATAGGTTGCAATCTCTCTCTTCATACCGTGCCACCAGAATCGTGCCTTCAAATCTTGGTACATCTTGGTTCCTCCGGGGTGGATGGAATACGGGGTGTCGTGGGCTTCTTGCAGAATCAGCGTCTTCAGCTCGGTGTTGTTTGGTACGCAGAGGCGACCTTTGTACCGAACAATCCCGTGCTCGTCTTCGGAGAATCCTGGGGCCTTGCCCAGCTTCATCTTCTTCTTGATACCTTCGATGCTTGCGTGTCCATCTTGAGCCTTCTTGACGTCGTCCAGCAGGGTCGGTGTGACTTCCAAATGATCCAGAAATCCGGGGGTGACCAATTCCAAACTGAATTGTTCGATCTCCTTAAACAAGGCTGGCTGCCTTTCCTGAATAATGACATTCAAAGAGCAAGCCTTCCTGCTTAAGGCATCGGCCACCACGTTGGCCTTCCCAGGGTGATATTGAACACTGAGGTCATAATCTTTGATGAGTTCCAACCATCTCCGCTGCCTCATGTTCAATTCTTTTTGGGTGAAAATATACTTCGGACTTTTGTGGTCTGTGTAAATCTCACACCGTTTCCCTAGGAGGTAATGCCGCCATGTCTTCAAGGCATGAACTACTGCCGCTAGCTCAAGATCGTGAGTAGCGTAGTTCTCCTCATGGGGTCGTAGCTGCCTGGAGAGGTATGCTATGACGCGGCCTTCTTGCATCAGAACGCTTCCCAATCCGGTTCGAGAGGCATCACAATATATCATGAACTCCTTGTGAATATCAGGTGTTGCCAGAACTGGGGCGGTGGTCAATCTCTTCTTGAGCTCTTGGAAGCTCTCTTCGCATTTTGGCGTCCACTCGAACTTCTTGTCCTTCTTGAGGAGCTGAGTCATTGGTCGTGCAATGCTAGAGAATCCTTCCACGAACTTGCGGTAATAGCCCGCTAATCCGAGGAAGCTTCTGACTTCCTTGACGGTCGTTGGAGATTGCCATTGGGTCACAGCTTCGATTTTTGCAGGATCAACAGATAACCCTTCCTCGGTCAAGACATGACCTAAGAATCCAACTTTATGCAGCCAGAACTCACACTTGCTGAATTTGGCATACAGTTGGTGCTCACGAAGCTTGTCTAGGACCATCCTCAGGTGCTGCTCTTGCTCTTCCTCCGACTTTGAGAACACAAGAATGTCATCAATGAAGACAACAACGAACTTGTCCAAATATTCCATGAAGACTTTATTCATGAGATACATGAAGTAAGCTGGGGCATTGGTTAACCCAAAGGATATGACCGTGCACTCGTACAGGCCATATCTGGTTACGAATGCCGTCTTCGGAATATCTTGGGGTCTGATCTTCAGCTGGTAATACCCAGATCTGAGGTCGATCTTGGAGAATACCTTGGCTCCGCTGAGTTGATCAAACAGATCTTCGATCTTGGGAAGTGGATACTTGTTCTTGATTGTAACTTCATTGAGGGAACGGTAGTCAATGCATAAACGGATGGTACCGTCCCTCTTTGCCACAAACAGAACAGGAGATCCCCAAGGGGAGGCACTCGGGCGGATAAATCCCTTCCTTAGCTGCTCTTCTAGCTGTTTCTTCAACTCGGCTAGTTCTTCCGTCCCCATTCTATAAGGCTTCTTATAGATGGGTCCTGCTCCAGGAACGAGCTCGATGATGAACTCAATGTCACGGTCAGGGGGCATTCCCGGTAGTTCATCCGGAAAGACATCAGGATACTCACATACCACCGATACTTGATCTAGCCCAACTTCAGACAGATAGTTGACTTTAGCGGCTGGAGCGGAAGAGGAGTTGGGGGCAAACTTGACTTCTACTCCTTGGTCATTGGTCACAGTGACTGTCCGATTGTCACAGTCTAACAAGCCTTGGTGCTTGCTGAGCCAATTCATACCTAGGATCACATCCAAGCCTTGCGATCTCAGGACAATAAGGTCTGCTAGGAAGTCTACACCATTAATGGTAATACTGACTCCTTTACAGCCTATCTTGGCTCTCATCTCGGCTCCGGGGGTTTGTACCACCATAGGGTTATTCAGGGGTGTAGGGGTCATGCCACTTTTTAATGCAAATCTTTGAGTGACAAATGAATGCGTTGCTCCAGAATCAAACAAGACAGTTGCAGGTGCTGAGTTGACAAGGAACGTACCCAGCACGACGTCCGGGTCTTCCTGGGCTTCTTCAGCAGTGACGTGATTCACACGCCCCTTCCCATAGTTCGGTGGATTGCGAGGAGCTGGGTTCCTTGGTGGCATTCCACGGCCTTGTCCCTGGTTCTGCGCATTGGGGCGCGGGGCATCAGGCTTCTTGTTGGGGCACACCCTGGAGATGTGTCCAGGCTGACCACACCCAAAGCAATTGACTTGGTTTGGAGTGTTGATCTTGTTGCCACCACTGGTATTGGGGTTGAAAGCTGGCCTGGGGTTGGCATACTGCTGAGGCTGAGGATTGGCACGAGGTGCAGGAGCTCTTGGCTGCTGATAGGTTGGCTTGGCCGGGGCTGACTGCCACGGACGAGGCTTCTGGTTGCTGGAACTTCCCTTACTGACCAACTTGCGCTTGCGAGTGTCTTCCAAAGCACGCCGCTTGTCTTCAAGCATAAGTGCCTTGTTCACCAGGTCAGGGAAAGACGGGCAGTCGCACATGACAAGCGAGTATTGCAGAGTCTGATTAAGGCCTTCCATGAAGCGCTCCCTTTTGGCAGCATCAGTGCTGACATCTTCAGGGGCATACCTTGACAGAATGCTGAACTTCTGCATGTACTCCTTGACAGTGCCACTTCCTTGCTTCAGGGCTCGGAACTCGCGCTTTTTGATAGCCATAATTCCGGAAGGAATGTGGGCCTTGCGGAATTCTGCCTTGAAGTTCACCCAAGTGATGTCTTGTTCAGCATGCATGACCTTGAATCCATCCCACCAAGCTCTAGCAGTTCCCCCGAGGCAGTGGGCTGCATAAGCCACCTTCTCGCGATCTTCGGTGCATCCGACTAGTTCCAGGATTTCCTCAATGGAACGGACCCAGTCATCTACATCCAGGGGTTCAGCAGTCTCGATGAAGGTTGGCGGTGCATGCTTCTTGACCTCTGCCAACGTGGAACGTCCATTGACATTCCTCGCCGGCTGGCGGTTGTTGGTGACAGCTTGAGCAATCAGCTGGAGAGCTGCAGTGTTGGCTTGGCGTTCCTCTCGGAAAGCATGGAGAAGGTGAGCCATGTCCATGCTTGGAGGAGGTGGTGGTGGAGCTTGGTCGTTGGTTTGGTCGTGGCCTGCCTCTGGCTGAGAGGATGCTCCGGCTTCGGGCTGCTGGGTAGAGGTACCAGTACGAGTTACAACAGGCATCCTGTTGGAGCAGTAAAAGGTCTCATGACTCGGAAGAGGGAAAGCAAGAAAGATGGGTGCCTAGTAAGGG
>LR738713.1:164299600-164332457 GCA_902687465.1 Secale cereale
GACACTAAATCAAATCATGCAAGGGCCGTAAGGCCAAAACATATTCATTAAAATCCAAATGGGTGATGTAGTCGTTTACATATTCCCGAAGGAAGATTACGACTTACATCCAGACACGACAAAAGCAAACACTAGATGGTTTCATATGAACCATACAAGGACTCGACTGCGCATAGGGGTTACACGACCTATCCTACCGTAGGGGTTACAACGGGCATATCCGAGTAGCGAATAATGCCTAAGCGGCGGAATGCTCGGTCGCGTATTCCGGCTCTTCTGGGTCTTCCTCCTTCTCTTCATCTGTCTGGGCTCCCTTGTCGCTTGAGGGAGTGGGGGAGTGGAGGAGTTGGATACGACGGTGCTTCGACGGTGGTGCAGGGAAAAGCTTGCGATATTCCCTTGCTGTCATCCGACGTCGCCGAGGTGGTTCTTCACCCTTGGAAGACACATCCTCGGAGGGCCTTCCGCCTCGATATGCGATAGCGGATTGTCCAGAAGGTGCCCCTTCTTTCTTGATCCTGTTTGCCTTCTCTTGAGCTCGACGAAGAAGTGCCTTGGTCTTGTAAAGTTCTTCTCGAAGCTTCATTGATTCCGAGGCCAAGTCTTGTGCCAGGCTGTCGGCACATAGACTGAAGTAGGTCTGGAACCGAAGCGAGAGTCCTTCCTTCAGTGGAGGGGCTAGTGCGCTGCTTTCTTCGTCACCTTCCTTCCGGTAAGGTAAGAAGCGAGTTGCCATCTTGGCTGCCATCTCCGGAAGAAGCTCGCGGAGACGGGTTAGTGCCTTGAGTGCAGCAGCCTCAACTGCGAGTGGTAGTGTCGCCATCTGTGGTCCCTCGAAGAACCAACTTGTGGGAGGATCGTTTGCCTTCACGATCACTTCCACATGGTACTCCACCTCAGTATCGCTCACCCAATGCTCAAGGTAGGTGAGGATGGGTGCTCGGTGGAACTGACACTCCTGGAGGCTATCCTCGAGAAGTAGGGGAAACCCAGTGGTCAGGTGCTCTTCAGGAACAGCGGCCATCTACAAAGGTGGAATAGGAGGGGTTAATAAGCTGAGGAAATCTCAGGTTTAGAAAAGAAGAGAGGTTCAGAAGGTTTTGAAAAAGGGGGTCTCAACTAACTAACGCCCATGCTAACTAAGGCTTCCTACAGTCAGGATGGCTCTGATACCAGCTCTGTGGGAACCCCGACTTAGAAGTCGAGATCACCGAATGCGCGTGTATATTGATCCCAGAGATCAATGCTCACTGAACACACAGAAGCTGAAATAACAAGAGTCTTACATCCATACAAATAGTCTTACACGAATTAAGGCCATTATGGCCAAGTCTTACATAGATAGAGCCTCACGGCTGAATAAGAAATAACTCAAATAGCGGAAGTCTTCGATAAACGGGTAGGACCCATGCCATCTGCCTTAACCCTACAGGCATTCTGACTGGGATAGCGTCCTAGTTCGCATGATCGTCTCCAAAGAACTCTTCCTCATATTCCTGCTCTTCCATGCCTGGCCAATTAAATAACCAGTGGCAAGCCAATGAGCACTTTGAATGTACTCGCAAGCAACCCATGATGTGGTAACAATGCAATGGAACAATAATGAACAATCCAGCAGGAAGCTAGAACAATATGCTATCATCAAGTTTATGCATCAATAACCTCGCGTAACCTCGAAGACAGGTTACCGACATCAACATGAATATGATTCATCTCATCGAGTCAAGTCACCACCTTGACTCACATACACACGCATGGTTTCACAAACATTGGACGTAGCCCAAGAGCGGTTACCCAACTGTCCATGACCGTGGACACGACTATTCGAATAGTTTGACACTCTGCAGAGGTTGCGCACTTTACCCACAAGATCCGGGGAACTTCCGTGTCATCCACGACCCGCGGTACCTCAAGTACACGGGGTAAGCACCCGATCATTACCTTTCCTTAGACGACACTAACATAGAGTCCACTCGTTGGCACACGGCCTTCGGGTACAAACAATAGATCACGGGACTTGCCCTAATTTCAATGTCACACATACCCGAAGGGACCAACGGTGTGTCCGGTGCCCTGTAAAAACAGTCATGGCCGTCTATCCAAGCACGACCCCGTCCCGGGAAAGACCTCAAGTCTTCCCGTCACTAGTAATGCGGGCACCACGCTAGTATCGACCTAAGTAATCAATAAAGCCCCGTCCCATAAGGGGTAGTGTGGTTGCACATGTATGGTTGGAATAACGGTCGCAACTCAAACCAATCCGTTTGAAAAACACACACACTTGCCTTGGCACACCACTTCGTCATCAAGTGGTCACCCAACTCATCATCATCATCTCCCTCGGGCATAAATGGCACCCGACGGGGTTTTATGCAAAGACTTCAACCATGAAGGTTCATGTCACTCATGCATCACTTTCCATAACTACTAACCATATGCAATTCATCTAGCACACAACAAGATCAAGATCTTGTCATGCATTGTATAAGCATCATGGCCACCTATTGCATGTTATCTAGCATATAGCAAGATCAACAATAAAGCATGCATCATGTGGTGGTTCATCTAGGTTACCATCGTAACCCTAATCATCATGCATCGGAAACAAACGGGTTCCGAAGAACAAGTGTATCATGGTCAAAGGGCTGCTTGCCTGGATTGGCTTGGTCTTCAAAGTCTTCAAGTCCTTCTCCTTCTTCTTCCACAGCAACTTCGTCAAATACGGGATCTATACGTCGCATAATAACCACGGAAAATAAGAATACAAATAAAACAGAAAAATCAAAGTGCTCAGAAAAATGTCAACTCATTTTTGTAAAATACTAGAGGGATTTCTAAGATGGGGAAAAATCTTAGTTGGAGTTTTGGAGTTACAGAATAGGACATATTAATTTTTGAACAGGAGTTATACTGCTCAAATTTGAATTTAAATTTGAACAGTACAGAAAAGTTTCATGGATTTGAGTGAAAGTAGTACCATTAAATAGGTTGGAATATTACAAGATTTTAGGAGTTGGAAATATTTAATTTGGATCAATATTCTTTTCTGTAGAAATGTTTAAAACATTAACAGAAAAGAAAAAAGGAAAAAGGGTCCTGTGCACTGGGCCAGAAGAGGCCACAGTGCACGGCCCAGGCGGACTGGCCCGGCCGCACAGAGCCAGCGCGCGCGCACGTCAGGTTTTCAAACCTGACGGGCGGGGCCCGTGGGTCAGCGGCACAGAGGAGGGGGAGAGAGGTGGGGGGATGACAGGCGGGGCCCGCCTGTCATCTCTAACCCCGCGGCCACGGCGGCGGCGAGCTCACCGGCGACGATTCCGGCCACGACGACGGCAACGGAGGCCAGGGACGGACTCAGTGTTGAGTTGCGGTTGCAGTGGTGGTGGAGCGGCACGGCGGGGGGTCCTGGTTCACCGGCGGCGAGGTGGGACGGCGGAGGCACGTCGGAGGGTAGTTGCTGCGGCCGTTTCCGACTGCAAATGGAGGGGGAAATAGAGGGGAAAGGATCAGTGGAGGGTGGCGGTTCCGAAACGAGTGGAAGGAGAGGCAGGGGAGGCCTGTACCTCGAGCTCGTCGGCGGCCCGACGCGGCGGAGCTCCGGTCGATCCCGAGCACAGGGGCGCCCTGGGGTCGAACTGAGGGTGTTGGGGGTCTCAGTGGAGAGGTGTGAGGCTGGTGAGGGTGTTGGGGAAGCTCGGGAGGGCCTTATATAGCCGCGCCCGTGGTTCACCGTGGACCTGTGCGCCGGCGAGGTTGCAGGCGAGGCTGTGGAGGGTTCTGGAGCCTGGGAACATGCCGGGGAGGTCCGTGGACTAGCTCCACGTCCAGCTGAGGTGAGAGGAGGAGCGGGGGAGCGTCAGAGGAGGGCGCGCGTGTGAGGCAGAGGAATGGCCGAAGCGGGCGGCCGGTGCGCATGCGACGACGCTCACTTGAGGGCGCAGGAGGAGGGGGGACAGCGCCGGGGAGGTCGCGGACGTCGAGGCGCCTCGACTGGCGCGAGGGGGAGGCCCGAGGCTGTCGGGGATCGGCGATTGGTTGGAGCCAGCGTGCGGGAGCACTGTTTGCACGCTCTAGAGCGTGCGTTTGACTGGCACCGCCGCGCTCTCGCCGGTTTGGTCCGTTCCAGCGTGCCCAACAGTGTCTAGCAAGCAGAGGGAGGAGTAAAGAAATGCCCTGAGGCCTTGGATGCCCTGGGGTTGCAGAGAGAGAGGGAGAGGGCTGGTAACATGGTGGAAACTGGCTGTACATCAAGGTAAAACAAGGGTTTCACCCTCCAATCATGGAGCTGGGGTGCTGGGGGAGTTACTGGAGGTAGCTGGTAACTCAATGAGCCTGTGGTAAGAAATTGAGGCCATGGAGAAAAGTGAAAGTGGTCAAAATGGAGGTTTTAGAATTTCTGCAGAAGGTGTTTGATTTGTGTTTGGTCAAGTAAATGAAGTCCACTTGACATGGCACTTGACAGGGTTGAAGGACATGAGAAAATAGGGTGCTTCACCAAATTCGGGCTCATTTGGAGAAACTAGCCAATGCAACTTTGGTGAACCTTAGAAATCAACAGAAACAGTTTCAACTTGATTGAGTCAAGCTAATCATCCCCCCTTGATGCACCACTTGGTGTAGCATCATCATTTGGGGTATTGATCATGCCCACAAAGTTTGAAGCTCCAGATAAAAAGTTGGTAATGTAAAGTTGTTCAAATTTGCATTTGAACAGAAAGGGTTTTGAGGTGATCTGATCAAGTTGCTCTATTCAAATTCTTGTGCCATTTGGTCTAGGTGCCTTATTAGGCCATTCTAGCATGTGCACCAAGTTTGAGAGCATTTGGACAAGTTTGGCAATGTAAAGTTGCTCAAACTTCAAATATGGACAGAATGGTTATGAAGGGGTTTGAGGAGGTTTTCTTGCTTCCCAAGGCATGGGACTTGGCAAGATCATCAAATATGTCATATATGACATGATAGAATTTCCCTGGAATTTTTGGAGAAAAATTCCTTTGTAAATATTTCAAAAGCTTAAAATATCCAGAAAGGGTTTCAGAGGGTTTAGCCCATTATTTTGAACATGACCAAGTGTTGAAACTCTTATATATGGACAATATATGTCCTATGAGTCTCTCTGAATTTTGGCAAATATTTTTGAAACAGTTAAATAATTTTCCCCTATTAAAGACCATTTCTGGCCTTAAGAAAAAGCTTTTAAATAAAATAGGAAAATAACTTTTAAAATTATACCTTTGTGGTTTCTGGGAGTCCTATGACTACTAGGTATCAAATAAACCTTTTGAAATAATTTTCACACCCTTAATCAAGTTCTTGCAGTGCAAATCTCAATTCAGGGGTTTTTGGAAAACTAAATTTATAAAATGCTTTTTGGCCAAAATAATTTTGTAAGAAAATACTATACTGTTATATGACACTTGGCATGATCATTGGGCAGAAGTTTAGAGTATGGAGATGAAATCTACAAGAGATCATAGTTGACTTTAATGAGCACATGAAAAAGCAAATGAAGAAAACTCAATTCCAAATAAAAGCCAAATGATGCTAAAATTTTTTGCTGGTCCAAATTTTCATGCTTCAAAGTTACAAACAACATGTTACAAAATGCAGGGTGTGACTGGGCTGCCTCCAAAAGCGCTTTCTTTTATGCCTTTAAGCTAGGCATAATGCATATAGATCAAGTTTTATCAAGAGTAAAAGAATAGCTAGCCCGTACAACGGACTCAAAAGGTAACTTGATCTTCTTTCGAGGGAAGTGTTCCATCCCTTTCTTGAGAGGAAACTGAAATTTTATATTACCCTCTTTCATGTCAATGATAGCACCAACGGTGCGTAAAAAGGGACGTCCCAAAATAATTGGACATGAAGGATCACATTCAATATCCATAATAGTGAAATCAACGGGAACATAATTATCATTAACAACGATAAGAATATCGTCGATCCTCCCCAAAGGTTTCTTTATGGAAGAATCAACGAGACGAACACCAAAAGAACAAGAATCATAAGGTTTCAATTTAAGCATATCATACATTCTTTTGGGCATAACAGAGGTACTAGCTCCAACATCACATAATGCATAGCAAGAGAAGTCATTCAATTTAATTTTTATCATAGGATCACAACCATCCTCTAGCTTTCTAGGTATGGAGGCTTCTACTCTAAGTTTCTCCTCCCTAGCTTTAATGAGAGCATTAGTGATATGCTCTGTGAAGGCAAGGTTAAGCGTGCTAGTGCGGGGATCTCTAGACATCTTGTGAAGGAAATCAATAACTTCGGTAAGAGTGCAATTATCAAAATCAAGGTCACGAGCATCAAGTAAAGTGGTAGTGGTGTCCTTTAGGTTCACATGTTTGGTAGTTTCTATAGTCATAGCATCACAATTAATAGGTCCATTGGGACCAGGAGTACATTGGGTGCTAAGAGTTTGGATATCCTCAACAACTTTGATAGTAGCAACAGTGTGGTGGGTAGGAAGGCTCTTAATTCTATCCTCTTCCTCCCTTTCTCTAGCCCATCTTTCTTTAAGTTTAGCCATCATCCTAATATTTTCATTAATTTGCACCTGAGTAGCATTAATAGGAATGACTTCCCTCTCCTTAAGAGGAGAAGTTTCAATTTTTAGCAATTTTACCTCATTGGCTAAATGGTCTACCTTAAAAGAAAGATCATCTAGTTTATGTAGTTTTTCTTCTGTACTCTTATTAAAGGCTTTTTGGGTAGTGATGAAATCTTTAAGCATAATCTCTAGTTCAGTAGTGGAGTTCTTGGTACTAGGATAAGCATTGTTGTTCCCATAAGAATTAGAGGGGAACGGTCTAGGATTGTTACCAAAGTTACTCCTATAAGCATTGTTGTTAAAATTGTTTCTAGAGATAAAGTTCACATCTACTTGTTCTTGAGCAATCAAAGAATTTAAAGGAACATCACGAGGATCAACAGTAGATTGCTTTGAAAGTAGAGACATGATCAAGTCAACTTTTTCATTTAAGGAGGAAATCTCCTCGACAGAGTTTACCTTCCTACCTGTTGGAGCACGTTCGGTGTGCCATTGGGAATAGTTGGTCATCATCTCATCGAGAAGCTTTGTGGCAGCACCAAGTGTAGTTGACATAAAAGTTCCTCCCGCGGCTGAATCTAACAAGTTCCGCGAGGTAAAGTTCAAGCCTGCATAAAAAGTTTGGATAACCATCCAAGTAGTCAAACCGTGAGTAGGGCAGTTCTTGATAAGAGATTTCATACGTTCCCAAGCTTGTGCAACGTGTTCATTATCCAATTGTTTAAAATTCATTATGTTACTTATAAGTTGGATAATTTTAGCAGGTGTATAGTATTTTCCAATAAAAGCATCTTTGCACTTGTCCCATGAATCTATGCTGTTTCTAGGCAAAGACTGAAACCATATTTTAGCTCCTCCTCTCAAGGAGAAAGGAAAAAGCTTAAGCTTAACAATATTACCATCTATTTCTTGGTACTTTTGCATATCACAAAGTTCAACAAAGTTGTTTAAGTGTAAAGTAGCATCATCTCCAGCACCGGAGAATTGTTCTCTCATGACTAAGTTCAGTAAAGCAGGTTTAATTTCATATGAAGGTGCTGAAGTGGCAGGTGTAGTGATAGGTGTGCTGATAAAGTCATCGTTGTTGTGACTAGTGAAGTCACACAACTTGGTGCTCTCGGTGGAACCCATAGTAGCAAGCAAGCAAGATAACTATTTTTGTGATTTTCGATAAAAGATACTAAAGCAAAAACTGAAAGGTAAACTAACAAGACTAAAAAGCAAAGGTAAAAGATAGCGTGCAACTCCCCTATCCTGAAGAGTGGAGTCCCCGGCAACGGCGCCGGAAAATACTCCTTGATGGGCCTCGAACCCCTCGTTGGTTACCCCAAGTGGAAGGTGTAAGATGCAGTATGTAGAAGTGTTTTCCCTTAGCAAAGATGCCAAGGATCGAATCCCCAGAGACTCCTAGGTTCAACAAGTAGGTGTCAACTGCTAACGGCGCGTATTAGCAATCAACGTGGACCTGCACATAGATACAAATAACTTTGCTCCCAACGAGTACAGAGAGGTTGTCAATCCCTCCGGCCTTGTAGTTCACAAATGGTTAATAGCAAATGATAGTAGTGATAGATAGTGTTTTGCAATAGTAAGTAAATAGCGAAAAGTAAATAGCGGATGTGATCAATGATGGTAATATGGACCGGAGTCTCATGATGTTCACTAGTTATGTCTCCCTCCCAAAAGACGATAAAACAACTATGCGAGGTAAACAAATTACAGCTGGGCAATTGACAGGACCACGAACGCAAACCAATGCTGATTACATTGCAAGAAAGGTTGAGGTTCAAAGCATGGGCGGTATGCCAAAGTAAGTAGACCGAAATCCATCAATATCTACTACTAATCATCCACCTTGAGATATCTATCCAGAACATCTCGCCGGTATTAAGTTGCGAGTCCCACCCATAGTGTAAACTCAACGCAACAGACAACTGCATTAAAAGAACTTTGCGTAAAGTAAACAATCCTTGCACCCGTGGGCACAAGCACCGTTGTTTCCCCCCTTGTGGCAACACCACATCCCCTAGACTCATGTTTCTGTCACTCAAGCTAGTCATCGAGGGGCATCAACACACAATCGAGCATAACGCTCCCTCTTGGAGTCACTACGTATTACTTGGCCAAAGCAATAAATAACAACGGAGAACATGCAAGAATTACTTATGAACATAAATATAAAAGAGGTAGATCAAATATATTACTCAAGATCAATCTGAACATAATCTCATAATCCATCGGATCCCAGCAAACTCAACATAGCAACAGCATAAGGATTACATATGTGCCTCGATCATGTAGGGCAGCTCACGAGGACTAATTAGTGAAGCACAAGAACAGGAGGAGAACATCACATAGCTACTGGTCATGGACTCATGGTCCAAGGGAGACTACTCACGAGTCATCCGGGAGGCGTCCATGGTGGTGGAGAAGCTCCCGGTGGTGATCCTCCCCTCCGGCAGGGTGCCGGGAAGAGTTCTCCTGGTGCTCCCGATCTTGGAAGCGGCGGCGGCGGCGGAACAGAGATGGGATCGCGAAAAGAGTTCCTGTTCTGAGGGTTTCGGAGGACGCTTTAAATATATGCCAAAGGGGAGCATCGGGGAAGCTTCGGGGGGCCCAGGCGCCCCCCCCCGACGCACCGCCAGGGCGCCTGGAGCCCTGGTGCCCCCCCCGGCTGCCCTTCGGACGCACGGTAGTTTTCAGAACGCTGATTTTTTATATAATTTTTCTGGATTTTTCCTGGCAGTTCTCGTAAAGTGAAATCCTGAAATACAAAAACA
Organism: Secale cereale; assembly: GCA_902687465.1. NCBI lineage: Eukaryota > Viridiplantae > Streptophyta > Magnoliopsida > Poales > Poaceae > Secale > Secale cereale. The sequence continues at coordinate 164,308,940 of LR738713.1, forward strand.
GCCGAAAACAGAAACTAGCACTGGGGTGCACTGGATTAGTAAGTTAGTCCAAATATGATCAAAAGTGTATGGAAGTGTATGAATATCATAGCAATATCACCCAAAAGTGGCATGGAGCAAGCAGAAATTATAGACACGTTTTGGACGTATCACTTGCCGGGAAGGCCATTCAAGGCACAAGACCCCGACGAGAGGAGCTTGCCGGGAAGGCCAACCAAGGCATCTCAAGGAACTTGCCGCACGGCGCCACGCGTCCCGGCAAGACCCGGTGAGCGACAAGCTCCTGGGCGCGACAAGACAACGACCGCGACAAGGCGTTTGCCGCGGCAAGCTACCACTCTGTACCCACGCTCCAGCACATCCGCCAACGTGTCGCTTTAGGACCCTGTGCAGCCAGCGGTACGCGGTGGCAAGCGGCGCTGACAAGATCGCCATTGTGGCGAGCGGTGGCGTCCCTGACGACCCCTTTTTTTGCACTGTTTGGGCGACGCAGATGGGCATTTAATGCCCTTGTCCCCTACCGTCAGGGTTAGGTATGATACACTGTACGGGTAGTTGTACCAACTACAACACCTTTCCAATTTTACCCTTGTCTGTGTTGCCACCTGTCGGTGACCCCTTGAGCATATAAAAGGAGGCCCGTGCGCAACGTGAAAGGGAGAGGGAAGAACACTCACGCTCGGTCTCGTTAGCTGCTGGTGTGTACTATAGCACTCAGCGCTCCCGAGCAAGAACTCAATACAAACCACAAAGCAGGAGTAGGGTTTTACGCATCCGTGCGGCCCGAACCTGGGTAAACTGCTCGTGTGCTTTGTCTCGATCTGCTCTTCGTGCGATCTCCGCCCCCGCCGAACCGAAAGGGACTCGGTCCGCCGGTCCCATAGGTGCTCGTGGATCAGTTTCCTCGACATCTTGGTTCGTTTTCGTGGCTTCTTCTTCTTCACTCGTTCTTCTTCCTAGCGGGATCTCAGGAAAGATGACTGTCACCTTGGATCTCATTACTGTCATTCCTATGCTGGTTGTCTTGATGCTATCGCTATATGTCGTGCTACCCACCATTTGTTTGTCAGCCTCTCTTTGTTGCCATGAAACCTCTTGTAACATCCCAAATTTTCAATTTGGAATGTTATACACAGATCATCATATGCATATCATATTTTGTTTGCATTGTTGGTTTTGGATCCTAAAGATACTAAGCAACTCAAGGACCCACGGAAAGAGTTGGAGATTTCTTTATTTTCATATTTGAATTTTCTCAAATATTGAAAAGAGGATCATTTGATTTTAATTATTTTTCTCACTGAAATATTTCAATATGAAAATATATGAGAGGAGATAATATGAATTCTCCAAAATAAAAGAAATATTGCAGGAAAAAAATGTTAAAATCAAATAAACAATTTTATTTAGATTTTATTGCTATTTTATTCGAATTAGAAAAAATATGCATTTTTTTAAATATGCATTTTTTTAAAAAATTGCATTTTAGGCCAAGAAAATGTTCACTTTGTTCTAAATATTTTATTTAGACGGTGAAAATTGTTTTTGGCATTTTTAGTTTTTAAAAATATTTATGTAGGATTTTTCTGTTCGGGCGATTTAAAAAAAAAATCTTTTTCGGACCGACCGGGCCGAAGGCCTAGCCGGCCCAGCTCGCGCCGCCGCCTTCCCCGCACAGCCGCCGTGTGCCGGCCGGACTCAGAGGAGTCTGAATCCGCTACCGCCTCCTCTTGCACCACCCGCAAGCACCCCGACCCCCGGCCTCCTATAAAAGCCGGCCCGCCCCCACTCGAGCACACCCCCACCGCTGCGTGCCGTCGCGGCCGCTCGCCGATGTCGCCGCGGCCGTGGCAGCCGCCGCTGCTGCACCGTCGTTCCGCGCCGCCGTCGCCTCGCCGCCACTCTGCGCCACCGCCGCCTCGCCGCCATCCGCCGCCGCCACGCCCGACGCACCGACCCGCCGCCACCCGTTGATTTGACCATACCCGCGGACCGGACCTGATCCGTGAGGTAATAATCCACCGTTTTTTTTCTTTTATTAGATCGTTTTTTTAGTTTCGGTTCATTTTTGTTCCGTTTTTCTTTGGTTTTATTATTTAACGAACGTCCGCTGTTTAGTCTCAGAAAACAAACCTTCGCAAATTAGTCTTTTCTTTTCTGTTTATTTTCATCGAGGACTTATCCGCGATGAAAATTTTATAGATCGGTCCCTGATCTTCAAACCCTCGTAACTTTTTACTCGTTAGTCGGAATTAGATGAAACCAACGCCAATTTCTTTGTCTCGATCTTAACTTTCCAGTAGTGCAGCTCAAAGTTGTTTTTGAAAGTTTTAGATTTTGAATTCAAACAATTTTGTGTTTGAACTTTGTTTGATCGTAATTTGAGCTTTGTAACTCCGTTTGAGTTGATTCTTTTTGCAAATCGAAGCTCTTGACCTAAACTTTCTGATAATGCCAAATTCACTTAATTTTGGTACTATTGGAAATTATTTTTCTTAAAAGAGTGATTCATTTATTTTTGAAGTCTTTCGAGTTCTGTTCCTCGATTCTGTTGCATGATTGCTTATGTATGCTATTGTTTGATTGCGATAGAATTCCTGGAGTGCAAAGCGTGCTACTACGAGTCTTTAGATTTCAGTGATCGTCAGAAAGGCAAGTTCATACTTTGATCATACTTTCCGATACCCAGTTTTTACTACATTAGCTATAACCTCAAACACTTGCATGAGTAGGACTGGTTACATAATGTGATGCTTTGTAGATCATGAGGTAGGAACCCAATGACTTGAGAGCAACCAAGGGAATATACACTTTGCTACTTATTGCTTAGCCATGCTCGTAGACGTGGATTGGTATGAGTGATTTCATGAAAGTTGTGAGAGTAATAACAACTAAGCATTTCCTTAAGGTGGAATTTAATACACATCTAGGTGGATTGGTTGTAGGGCACCTGGAGAATACAATGTTGTCCTAGGAAATCCCGGAGGACCCATGTGATTATCCTATGGAATGCCACCCAGGCTCAAAGGGATCATATATAATTCATGCCTAGAAACTTCCGTGTGCAGCCACAATGCCATCATGGGCAGATGTAGCGGATGTAGGTGGCACGGTCTACCCAGGGTTAAGAGTTAATGCTTCTGAAAGACCATGTATCGGTCATCCATTTCTCAAACACAATGTAGTGCAAGAAATCAAACGAAGGAGATCGAGTCCTATGGTATAAAGTGCACAAATCTCTGCAGAGTGTACAAACTATTCATGAGTAGCCGTGTCCCCGGTTATGGACATCTTGAGTATCCCGGTATTTGAAATTATGGACTGATCTCATCACTTTACTAATTTGTTGGTTTAATAATGACTTTGGTTTGGGATTGAGATGGAGGAACAATACTCAATTGTTCATGATATAAATTTAACAAAGTAGTTAAATAAATGCATTCCTTTGTTGTAGGGAAAAACTAGCTTTATGCAAAAATAAACCTTACAGCCTGCACCAGCCAAATATGCATGTAGTTGTAGGTTTTGCTCATTATCATTACAGTGTGTTCTTGCCAGCATATTCAATGTGCTGACCTACATGGCTGCAACGACGTATCATGTTGCAGAGTTTTCAGACGAGGATTAAGGTGCGATAGGTCGTTGTCATGCACTCAATGTTTGCCGTGGAGTTGGATGGACTCAACTACTCTTCATAGCTTCCGCAGTTTATTTTATTTAGATGGCCTTCAGCCATTATCGTGTAATGAATATTGCCTCTTCAAGGATCTTTGATGTAATAAAGTGTGATTGAATCTCTACTATAAATCCTCGAGTACTGTGTGTGTCAGCATACCGATCCAGGGATGACACTGAGCACAGAGACTTCGGTTCATTGGAATCGTGGTCGCTACAAGATGGTATCATAACACTCGTTGACTGTAGGACGCGACCACTAGGATAAGCCATAGGATGTTCTTCTCTTTCATTCTACTTCTTCTCTACTCATTCTAATTCTTCTCTATTTCTTCTCTATAGATGTCGGACCTAGTAAGAAAGTTCACTCAGCCAGATGATGACACCCCATTTGGAAAGCACTTGAAGGAAGTCACTAGATACTTGCACATTGGAATACCAAGTATCACTGGAGATCTCTATGCAACATCACCAGAAGAGGAATGCTGGAAGGTCAAAGTTAGTGTACCTGGGAGGATTATAGCACCATTCACGGAGCCACTAGAGCTAGAATTCGACGCACCGACTTGGAGCTTGGAAAAGAGTATGTCAGCTCACATCTCATTTGGCCGCATATGTGAAGTCTACAACAAGGACCTTGAAGACACCATCTACCAGATTTGTGGACGACGAGACCAGCAATGGGAGATGCTTCGCACCAGGAAGGATGGATCTATTGCAACATATATCCAGGAGATGGACCAACATATTCAACACCACTAGAATCAGATGTGCGCACTTATGTAGAAGACCAGCATGGTGATAATCTGGAACATGGAGCTAGAAGAACTCAAGACAGTATGTGATGGATACGAAGAAGAAATTGCCGTACTATTGGAGCAGAATGAAGCGCTGAAGAAGAAGGTTGGAACTGGCGCAGTGAAGCTAGAACCGGAGATAGGAATTACCATGGAGAACTACATACTGATAGACGACACCGACAGTGATGAAAGTGACTATGAAGACGAAGCTGGAGAAAATATCATGGAGTCTTCAGATGACAGTGATTAGATGACCACCCTGTAATCATTAGTATTAATCCGAGCAGTTAGAATCGTTCGCTAGCTTTGTAATAGGATCTTTGTTTGCTCTTGTTTGAAATTGAGTATTACGATATGAAGTGTTTGTCTCATGTGCATATGGGTAGTGATTTCCCCAAGACCTCATTCTATTCTAATCTCTCCCCTCTAAACCCTCAGATGCATCCGAGACGCGAGCCCGAATTTGAGTTTCCCCCTGAGCTCACCTAGTTGATCCAGCAGCATAACACTTTGTTGCAACTCCTTGTCCAGAACCAGAACAACAACAACAACAACAACAACAACAACAACAACAACAACAACAACAACAACAACAACAACAACAACAACAACAACAACAACAACCCTCCTCCACCTCCCCATGACAACTTGACCCAGTTCTTAAGGTTGCAACCACCAGTGTTCTCTAGTAGCACCGAGCCTATAGATGCAGATGACTGGCTCCGTAAGATGGATAGAGAGCTAGCCACTGCAGGATGCACTGATGCAGAGAGAGTGCGTTTTGCTGCACATCAGCTTGAGGGACCAGCAGCCGCTTGGTGGGAGAACTACACCTCCACCTACCCACTTGCTGCAATCACTTGGGATCAGTTTCAGCGGGCTTTTCGCACTACACATGTCTCAGCAGGAGCCATGAGCCTAAAGAAGCGTGAGTTTCGCAACATGCGCCAAGGAAACCGTACTGTGGGGCAGTACGTGGATGACTTTAGGCAGTTAGCTCGCTACGAGCCAGATGATGTGTCCATTGACGCCATGAAGCAGGAGAAGTTTCTAGAAGGACTCAATGATGAGATGAGTATGTAGCTGATGCTAGCAACCTACAACAACTATCAAGAGCTAGTGGACAAAGCTATTATGTTGGAAGGAAAGCAGCAACAGATTGACAGCCGCAATAAGAAGTATGGAGGTGGGAAGTTTAACTCTGGAGCCCAGCAGAAACCTCGCTATACCCCATACTCAGGAGGACACAACCATCCCACCCATAACCATGGGGGCCATTCTAATAATGGAGGGAATGCACACAACCACAGTGGTGCTAGGAATGCCAATGGGAATGGAGGAAGCAACAATCAGAATCGTTCCACTCCCTCAACACCCGCCAAAAAGGATCTGAGTCACATTACTTGTTTCAAGTGCGGGAAGACCAGACACTACGCCACCGAGTGCCCCGAGTGAAAGAATAAGAATGGCAATGGAAGTTCATGAAAGAAGCCCAACCTGTTCACCAAAGGACAAGTGAACAACGTCAACGTGGAGGAGATTGACGAGCAGCCCGACGCAGTAGTCGGTAAGTTTTTGATTAATGCATTTACTGCCCTTGTTCTTTTTGACACTGGTGCATCGCATTCATACATATCAAGGGGTTTTGTGGAAAAGTATAAGTTGCCCATCGTAGCCCTTAGGACACCCATATTAGTAAGTTCCCCGGGAGCAGAGTATATGGCAAGTCATGGATGCTATCAAGTGCCATTAACCATTGGAAGACATGTATTTCCCATGGATCTCATTCTTTTGGAATCCCAAGGTTTGGATGTGATCATAGGAATGGATTGGCTATCCAAGTTTGGAGGAAACATCGATTGCGCCAGCAAATCAATTCTTCTCACCACTCCGGAAGGAAAGAGGATCAAGTATGTGTCTAGACACACACCCAGAAAAGCGCATTTCAATGCACTCACGGGAGTTGTTCAGGAAGAAGTGCCAGTCGTGAAAGATTATCCTGATGTATTCCCGGAGGAGTTACCCGGCATGCCACCGGATAGGGATATAGAGTTCTTAATTGAGCTATTACCCGGCACCGGGCCAATATCTAAGAGACCATACCAGATGCCCACTAATGATCTGGAGGAGATCAAGAAGCAAATCAAGGAGTTAATGGATAAGGATTACATACGACCAAGTTCATCGCCGTGGGGAGCACTAGTGCTCTTAGTCGAGAAGAAGGATGGATCATTAAGAATGGTTGTTGACTATCATGCACTGAACAAGGTTACAATCAAGAATAAGTACCCACTGCCGATGATCTACGATCTGTTTGACCAGATGCAAGGAGCCAAGGTATTATCTAAGATCGATTTGCAATCAGGATATGATCAGCTGAAGATCCGAGAACAGGATATACCCAGGACAGCTTTTACCACAAGGCACGGGCTTAATGAGTATACAGTTATGTCATTTGGTTTGACTAACGCTCCTGCCTATTTCATGAGTATGAGTATTCATGGAATTCTTGGATAAGTTCGTGGTAGTATTCATTGATGATATATTGGTATACTCCAAGAATGAAGAGGAGCACAAGGAACATTTGCGTTTAGTTCTTGAGAAGCTCCGAGAACATCAGTTATACGCCAAGTTCAGTAAGTGTGAGTTTTGGTTGAAGGAAATTGGATTCCTTGGACATGTCATATCAGGAGATGGTATATCCGTAGACCCCGCCAAGGTTGAGGAAGTCACAGAATGGAAGGCACCCACCTCAGTGGGCGAAATTCGCGGTTTTCTTGGACTCACAGGATACTACCGGAGATTTATTGAGAATTTCTCAAAGATTCCGAAACCCTGACTGAATTTCTCAAAGATTTCTTGGACTCACAGTATAAGTGGACCGAAGAGTGTGAGGCCAGTTTTCAGGAGTTGAAGAAACATTTGGTTACAGCCCGAGTGCTGATTCTTCCGGATATACGCAAGGATTTCCAAGTATATTGTGACGCTTCTCGTCAAGGACTTGGAGGTGTTCTCATGCAAGACGAAAGAGTTGTGTCGTACGCTTCACGTCAGCTTCGACCACATGAGTTGAATTATGCTACGCATGATTTGGAGTTAGCAGCCGTGGTGCACGCACTCAAAACCTAGAGACATTTCCTTATCGGAAGCCGTTGTGATGTATACACGGATCATAAGAGTTTGAAGTATATCTTCACGCAGAAGGAATTGAATCTCAGGCAAAGGAGATGGCTTGAGCTTATAAAGGATTACGACATGAGGTTGCATTACCATGCAGGAAAAGCCAATGTCGTAGCAGATGCTCTAAGCCGTAAGAGTTATGTTAACACAATCATTTCCTGAGGTTTACCCCGGGAGTTAGTCAATGATCTTAGGGTTTTGAAGATGGAAATAGCCCCTAGAGGTTATGTTGCCACATTGGAGATTTCAGTCCACATTATTGGGAAGGATCCGAGAAGCCCAGAAGATGGACAAAGAGATTGCTGAAATAAAGGAGAGAATGGCTGAGGGAAAGTTTCAGGGGTATTACTAGCAGGTATGAACCGGCTAGTATAAACCGGATTATGGTAATTTAGTTGCATAATTGTAATACCCAGTAGGAGTTACGACCCATGAAGGCTTAGGGCCCATGTGTGACGTTATGATTTGTAAACCGCCTGATCATGTAACTTGAGAGATAAGGAAGAAAGAGCAGAGACCGAGACGGACACAAGTATGAGCCGGCCTCGGGACTCTGTAAACCGGACCGGGCGTCGCCTCTATATAAAGGGACGACCCGGCGACGGTTCAGGGACAAGAAACAACCCGTCGAGACACAGGCAAGCGATCCACTCCCTATTCATCGACGCCCAAGCAATACCAAACCAAACTAGACGTAGGCTTTTACCTTCATCGAAGGGGCCGAACTAGTATAAACCCTCTGTGTCCTTTGTGTGCTTTTAACCCCTTCAAGCTAACCTGTGCGATGGTTCCATCACTAAGTCCGTTAAACCGGACATCTGCCGTGTTAATTCCACGACAGTTGGCGCCCACCTTGGGGCCTCCGCACGATGGTTTCGAGTTCTTGAAGGGCAGCTTTGAAGGGCTCAAGGGTTACGCGGTCGGCCGGATGACAAAGAGTCGCCGCGGCCGGATCTACATCGACGACGCAGGTTGGGGACCGAAGGCCGATTCAATCGAATACGGGTACCGGGTTCCCTTCGGCGACATCCACGTTTTCATCGGCAAGATTGGTGAACCGGGGCCTGAGCCGGACATCATCCCCAACATCGTCGAGCCGGCTCAGCATGCGAGATCGGCCCGGATTCAGCCTGCCATGAAGCGTGTTTTCGTTGGAGTAATTCACGGGGTTCAAGCCGAGGACGGATCGGATTCTGGTGGCGAGACAGTTATCTATTCCGACGATGAATCTTCATCCAGAGAGACTGAGTCTTTGTATCAGTTGCGGGATGGCCGGTCTGACGGTATGTCCGACAGAGACAGTATTCCGGACCCCTTTGATCCGCCAAACCGAGTGGTTGTCTTTATGGCCGTTTCACAACCTACGCAGCAGTTCACGGTGAACGGGGCGATGATAGCAGACGCTGGTGTAGGGGGGAGCGGCCAAGCCCTCTCGCCCTCTGACGCTCTATCCACCTTAGTCGAGGAGTTTACAACCCGAGCCATGGCAGAGGTGGCTCCAGCAGACAAGGCGCAACACGATGCAGAACTACTTCAACTGAAAGGCCGGATTGAGCAAGCAAGAGAAGATCTGAAAGCAGAGAAAGCTATGATAGAGATGAGGCAAGCAGAGCTGGAGTCTCAGAATTTTCAGTTGAGGATGGAACAGTCCTCTGTACAGGGAGTAAGGAGTCGGAAGTACCAGTCTCGTCTACCGCCGGTTTACGAGGCGACGAATCTTTTCAGGACACCGGGAGCGGGAACCAGCAATGATCTGGCGGCAAACCGGAGGGCGGCCCCGGCTAGGGATGAGCCGGTTCAGCAGCCCACTGCGGAGCAAGATCGGCGGGTCATGTCCATGCATCACGTTCCTGCCCCTCCGGGTCATTATTCAAATCCTTTGGACAATATTGTTGCTGCCGCTTCACGCCTGGCCGCTTTACCCATTGAGGGGACATCCCCCGTGGCGTTGGAGGCACGCAGGGTCAAGGATCTGCTTAACACGGCATTAACACAACAGCAAGCATATTCTTATAGCAGGGAAAGGCTCCACTCAACACCACGCCACAGCCGGAGTTACACTAGGCATTGGGAGGAACCAGAAGTGTCTAGTAGTGAACGCAGGCGACACCGTCATAGACAAAATAATCCGGCAGGTAAGGATGCACAAGTTCAGGATGCAAACCGGGTTAGATCGGTGGATCGTGAGGAGATCCGTCAAGCGACGCCGGTTCACACAACCACAGCAGAGATAGGAGTCACAACGAGTTCCTTTGGGGTGCAATGTCTTATCCCCACTTTACGGAGCGTGAAGCTGCCCAAGGATTTTAAAGGTCCACGTAAGGTGCCTAATTACACAGCAGATTTGGCTCCAGAAGCTTGGGTTGAGAGTTACGAGATGGCCATGGAGATGCTGGACGTGGATGAAGCGACTTGTGCGAAATACTTCACCATGATGCTTGAAGGTACAGCCCGGACCTGGCTAAAGGGTTTACCCCCTAATTCTATTGGATCGTGGGGAGAGTTACGTCGCCACTTTATCAAAAACTTCAAGGATACGTGCAAGCAGCCAATGTCAGTGGTAGATCTAGCAGTTTGTATACAAGGAGAACAGGAGTCCACAAGTGCATGGGTGCGGCGAGTATCGGAAATTTTGCACTCTTCGAATGGTATCAATCCCAGTACGGCAATAGTGACACTGGAAAACAATTGCCGCTTTGAGTCTCTGAAATTAAAACTGGGACGGCTCAAACGGGATTGTAATGACATGGGAACTCTCATGAGTGCTCTGGTGAAGTACGGGGACTCCGACAACACTAAGTATCCAGAAGCGGAGGGAGACAAAGTTGGAAAAGTCAATAAGCCTGGTAAACCGGGGCAGGCTAGCCCGGTTAGTACAAGTTTCTTAGGCAAGCGTAAAGCGGAAGGTGGCTCTGATTTCGTGGCCAATACCCAAGTTCAAGGGGGCTTCCAGCGCAATAAGGGTAAGCCACCTCCACAAATCGGCGGAGGGTCCGTTAGCTGGGAGCAGGAGTTAAATGAGCCTTGTCCGAAACATAGCACAAGGGAACGACCAGCAAAACACACTATAGGAGAATGCAAGCCTTTGATGGAAGCCATAATGAGCCGGTTCAGCTCTAACAACGGGCCTCCAAACGGCGGTTCAGGCCCGGGGTTTTACGGTCCCGGTCACTAGGGGAACAGCTCCGGATCTGGATATCGTGGCAACAACAGTGGTTATAATAACCGAGGCAATAATCAATATGGTCAAGGCGGTTATAATAACCAAGGCAATCAGCAGCATGGTCAAGGTGGTTACAATAACCAAAACAACCAACAGCAGGGCCAGGGTAATCATAATAACCAAGGCAGTCAGCAGCAGCAGCAGCAGCAGCAACCCGGATATCAGAGTAATCCGAAGGAGCTGAGTAGTGGGCAGTATCATGTGTTTACTACAAGTTTGTGTAAACGGGATCAAAAAGTTTTGAAGCGGGCGGTCCACGCGGTTGAACCGGCGACACCGCAATTCCTGCGCTGGTCAGAGCAGCCTATTGTGTGGAGCAGGGAGGATCACCCGTTACGAGTTGATAATCCGGGTCACTTGGCCCTGGTGGTAGCACCACAAGTGGGTGGCTACAAGTTCACTAAAGTTCTCATGGACGGCGGCAGCAGCATCAATATCTTGTATTATGAGACTTTCCGTCGTATGGGCTTGACGGATAAAAAGCTAAGACAGTCAAACACGGTGCTTCATTGAGTAGTGCCAGGTAAATCAGCTTACCCAGTTGGGAAAATTGACCTAGAAGTTACCTTTGGAGATGAACAGGATTCCAGGTCAGAGATGATAACTTTTGAAGTCGTCAAGATCCGGAGCCCTTATCATGCTCTGTTCGGGAGGACGGTTTATGCCAAGTTTATGGCCAGGCCGTGTTATGTTTATCTACAGCTCAAGATGCTGGGTCACAAAGGAACAATCACGGTTCATGGAAGTTGCAAGATTGCATTGGAGTGTGAAGAGGGAGACGCTGCCTACGCGGAGGCAGTGTGTGCTACAGAGGAGTTGAAGTTTTACAAAGACAATGTTGATCCGGCATATATGACCCCGTTGAAGAAGCCAACTACGGAGCACGATCCGGCATTGAAGTTTAAATCAGCGGAGGAGACCAAGCAAGTTGATTTTGTGCCAGGCGATTCATCTAAGCAGTTCACTATCAGCGCTAACCTTGATCCCTAATAGGAAAGCGCACTCATCGAGTTCATCCGTGAGAACCGGGATATCTTTGCATGGAAACCTTCTAACATGCCAGGTATACCGAGGGAACTCGCTGAGCACAGTCTTAACATTGATCCGAAGTTTAAACCGGTCAAGCAGTATCTACGCCGTTTCAACGAAGAAAGACACAAAGCTATAGGAGAGGAAGTGGCCAGGCTTTTGGCCGCAGGGTTCATAGTGGAAGTTTTTCACCCGGAGTGGTTGGCTAATCCAGTGCTGGTGTTAAAGAAAAATGGAAAGTGGAGAATGTGTGTGGATTATACGGACCTAAACAAAGCTTGTCCAACTGATCCTTTTGCTCTTCCTCGCATTGATCAGATCATCGATGCTACAGCAGGATGTGAGCGGCTAAGTTTTTTGGATGCATATTCAGGGTATCACCAGATCAAGATGGCAGTTAAAGATCAGGAGAAGACGTCCTTCATAACACCTTTTGGTGCTTTTTGCTATGTGTCTATTCCCTTTGGGCTCAAGAGTGCCCAAGCCACCTACCAGCATTGTGTACAGAACTATCTTAAGGGGCAGATAGGCAGGAATGTTCATGCTTATGTGCATGATATCATGGTGAAGTCAAGGAAGGAGGAGACGATGATAGAGGACCTCAGGGAGACTTTTGACAATCTTCGGGCCTATAAAATGATGCTTCATCCAGAGAAGTGTGCCTTTGGTGTTCCGGCGGGCAAGCTGCTTGGGTTCTTGGTGTCAAATAGAGGAATAGAAGCTAATCCGGAGAAGATCAAGGCAATCACATCTTTGACTAAACCGGTTTGCATCAATGATGTTCAGCGTATCGCCAACATGATCACAGCATTGAGCCGGTTCATCAGCCGTTTGGGGGAGAAGGCGATTCCGCTTTATCAGATGCTGAAAAAGATGGACCGGTTTATATGGAGTGATGAATTGAACGCTGCATTTGAGGATTTGAAGCGGCAGCTGGCAAAGCCGCCGGTCCTGGCTGCCCCTGTTGATAAGGAGCCGTTGCTGTTATACGTCGCCGCCAATGCACGGGAAGTCAGCGTGGCAATCGTGGTTGAGCGCAAGGAAGCAGGGAAGGAATACCCGGTCCAGCGTCCAGTTTATTATGTCAGTGAAGTTCTCATCGAGTCCAAGCAAAGGTACCCACATTGGTAGAAGTTGGTGTATGGTGTGTTCATGGCAAACCGGAAATTGAAACATTATTTCCATGGCCATCCAATAACTGTTGTTAGTTCACCACCATTGGGAGATATAATTCAGAACAGAGAAGCTACGGGCAGAGTGGCGAAATGGGCCATTGAGCTTAGCCCACACGAGTTGAAATATGTGCCGCGTACTGCTATCAAATCTCAAGCATTGGTAGACTTCATCAACGATTGGACAGAACTGCAAATACCAGAGGAGAAGCCGGATCTTACATACTGGACGATTCACTTTGACGGTTCAAGGCAATTAGAAGGCTCGGGGCTGGAGTTGTTTTAACTTCCCCGCGAGGTGATAAGTTTTGTTACGTCCTCCGTCTATTGTTTCCTTGTACTAATAATGCAGCAGAGTATGAAGCATTGCTTCATGGCTTGCAGATGGCCAAGGAGATGAACTTGAGCCGGGTCAAGTGTTTTGGCGATTCAGATCTGGTGGCACAGCAAGTATCCGGCAAGTGGGATTCAAGAGATCCTCTCATGGCAGCTTACAGACGAGAAGTCGAAGCAGTTGCAGGATATTTCAAAGGGTATCAGGTGGATCACATAAACCGGCGAAAGAATGAAGCGGCCAATGCTCTAAGCCGGCTGGGTTCTCAGCGTAAACCGGTACCACCGAATACTTTTTTGGATGAGCTGCACAGTCCATCAGTCCAAGTACCATCGGAGGAAGACCTGGCTGTTCCTGATCCGGAGGCACAGCTGGTTGCAGCACTTCATGTTATTCCGGATTGTACGCTGCCGTATTTGGCGTATCTAAGCCGGGGAGAGCTGCCGGACGACGAGATCGAAGCAAGACAGATAATCCGGCGCTCTAAGTCCATGACAATTGCAAACGGAGAACTTCACCATCGCAGAGTTTCTGGAGCGTTTCAGCGGTGTGTATCAGCTGAGGAAGGTTGTGATATTCTTCGTGAGATCCATGAAGGGGATTGTGGTCATCACGCCGGTTCAAAATCCTTGGTGGCTAAAGCTTTTCGACATGGGTTCTATTGGTTGACAGCCCATGCTGATGCGGCAGATCTAGTCCGGAAGTGTGATGCTTGTCAGAAGTTTTCACGACGTGCTCTTGTTCCGGCACAGGAGCTCCGGATGATACCAATAACCTGGCCGTTTGCGACTTGGGGGCTGGATATGGTCGGGCCCTTCAAACGATCCCAAGATCAGAAAACTCATCTACTGGTGGCTGTGGATAAGTTTACAAAATGGATTGAGGCAGAGCCTGTGAGCAAGTGTGATGCGGCAACAACGGTCAAATTTATCAAAAAGGTAATTTTCCGGTTTGGCTTTCCACACAGCATCATCACAGATAACGGCACCAATTTATCTAAAGGAGAGATGGAAGAGTTTTGTCAACGAGAGCATATTCGCCTGGATGTGTCTTTCGTAGCGCACCCTCAATCCAATGGTCAAGCTGAAAGAGCGAATCAGGAGATTTTGCGAGGTATCAAGCCCCGGCTTATGACTCCCTTGCAAAGAACACCAGGGTGCTGGGTTGAGGAGTTACCTTCTGTCCTTTGGAGTATCAATACTACGCCAAACCGGTCCACAGGTTACACGCCTTTCTTTATGGTGTATGGGGCTGAAGCGGTCCTTCCAAGTGATATCCGCCATGATTCGCCAAGGGTGACGGCCTATGTTGAAACGGCCAACGAGCAGGCGAGACAGGACAGTTTGGACCGGCTAGATGAAGAGCGTGATATAGCAGCAGCACGGTCTGTGATTTATCAACATGACTTGCGCAGATATCACAGCCGCCGGATCAAGACCAGGACGTTCCAGGAGGGAGATTTGGTGCTCTGGCTCATCCAAGATCAAACTGATATGCACAAGTTATCCCCGCCTTGGGAAGGACCCTTTGTGGTCAGCAAGAATCTGCACAACGGTTCATATTACTTGGTGGACGTTCGAGAACACAAGGACTCACGGACATCGAAGGAAGAGACAAAGAGGTCGTGGAACATCGCCCTCTTACGGACCTATTATACCTGAGCCAGGAGCTCCACTGTATCCTATGTATATATTATGATTAATGAATAAACCGGCACCCTCGGTAAACCGGGGGCTCAGCCTTTTGTCCAATACAAGTGTCTTATGGTGATAACCATACATCTCTTATCATATGTCATATTTCAAATACTTTGATCAGTTTAACTGGTTGTGCAGGGCATATGTACTCTAGAGCGATAACTCACTGAAGGGCTTTCTGTTCAAACATAGGTCGTATCCGAACCAAAGAGGACATGGCATAAGGCTCAATGGATTGTACCCGAATCCATTGCTTGGCAAAGTTTTATATGGCCAGCAGGGGGCAGGATTGTACCCGAATCCTAGCTTAAACCCCTGTGGTTGTATCAGGTTCTTATGGTTGTACCCGAGCCATACAGCTTAATGGATTGTACCCGAATCCATTGCTTGGCTAAGTTTTATATGGCCAGCAGGGGGCAGGATTGTACCCGAATCCTAGCTTAAACCCCTGTGGTTGTATCCGGTTCTTATGGTTGTACCCGAACCATAAAGCTCAATGGATTGTACCCGAATCCATTGCTTGGCTAAATTTTATATGGCCAGCAGGGGGCAGGATTGTACCCGAATCCTAGCTTAACCCCTGTTGGTCATATCCAGTTCCTATGGTCGTATCCGAACCATAAGGCCCTCTGGATGGTACCCTCATCCATTGATTGGCTGAACCTTGCTTTGAGCCTGGCAGCTCACAAAAAGCCTCGACTACATGTTTTTATTTGCAAACTTGTATTTCTGGTATTTATGGTTTATGGTTCTTTAATCCGGAGTGGAACAACTCTAGAGTTGACCACATATCTTCAAAAGTCTGGACAGAGTTCCAGCATGATCTAAGCCGGTAGCTTCTATAAAACCCGGGATTATTATTGGGTCTATCAAAGGCTCCCTCAGAAAATTGCAAATTTCGCCGGATTAAGAGTATCAAGCATATTTCAGGTATGAAGTTATTTCTGGTACAAATAAAACTTTTGTTTGATATATATTGTGTGAGCAATTTAATTGGTCCAGCGGTAAACCGCTAGGACATATTTTCAGTGTTATCTATGCAGAAACAAATAATATGCAGGATAAACCATATCAGACCAGATTTAAACTGGCAACGCCAAAACAAGAAGTTGGAACATCCGGATCAAGACGAAACAATGTTTTATGCTATCCTATTACAAGGCATAGCAAGCCTGAACGGATTAAAAGACAGTCCAGCAAAATGAGACTGCAAACTACAAAGATACACTATGGTCTACGCCTCCTCCTGCTGCGACGGCTGGGGATCAACTTGTTCCGGAGCATCTTCCTCTTCTTGAAGCGGCTGAAAGTCAAGGACGCACCAATCGATTTTTGCTAAAGCGCGGAAGTACATCTCTTCCATAATAAGTTCAGACGGATCAACATCTGGAGCGAAAGTATGGGGGTGCACTGGTGGGATTAGATTCACGGTATCATAAACCGGCCGATCCACCCGCTCGATCTGTAAATCACACCCCGGATGATACCTGGTTAAGTCTGTTTCGGCAGCAAGCTTGCTAGCATGCGGACGCATTGCCTTAGTCAAAGCTTGCTAACAGTGAAAGCTGATCCGTCTTCTTTAGTGTTGGGATACCCATTCAAAGCTTCTTCCGGATCAAAATCTGGAACCCACGCTTTGGCTCTAGTAAGCGCCATGAGAGAACCGACTCGAGCTGCAGACTTCTTGACTTCCTCCAAGCGTGCTGGCAAGACAGAAAGCTTTTCTAATGTGCCTTGGATAGTAGTGGGAGCCGGTTTATTGAAGGACATTGCACTTATGATCCTTTGAGCGCCGGAATACAGCTGCTCGACCAGAGTATAAGACGCTTTGAGTTTCTTCCGTAAGTCATCCCCAAGATGGGTGACACGGCGCCCTGCATATGATTATCATAGTTAAACCGGAACGGATTCAAGATTGTAAGGATGAAAGCAGAAGCACAGATTAAGTACTTACCGAAGACAGCAGAAGTCATCAGTTCTATTTGCCGCTTTAAACCGGTTAACTCTTCAGCCACCGGATTAAGGGCTTCCTCAGCGTACTTTGCCCTTTTTCCAGGTCCTTCTTTTGTACTTCAAAGGTTGTCCGCTCCTCTTCAAAAAATTTCTTCAGTTGTTCAACGGTAGTTAAGCTCAGCGCCAATTCTTTTTTGTCCTTAGCAGCGGCAGACTCAGTTTCAGCCAGTCTGTTCCGGAGTTCAGTGATTTCTTCAGCCCTCCGGTTTAAATCAGCCTGCAAAGAAAATCAAGTGGAACAAGGGCAAAATTCATACAACTCTCAAGCACACAAACAAGTTGTCTACTTGACACTTGGGGGCTAATGGACGATTGAAGTATCAAGGAGTTACAATTCAAAACAAGTCTCAAGCACACAAACAAGTTGTCTACTTGACACTTGGGGGCTAATGCATAGTTGAAACGTCAAAGAATTCAGACAAGTCCGAGGCACATAAACCGAATTATGCCCCTGGCACTTGGGGGCTAATGTAAGGCCATCTGCTCAAACAGGAAGTACCGGTTCACCTTCTAAATGCAGCTAAACCGGAACTTGGGGGCTACCATGGTATGGACAGAAACACAACAAAGGAAAAACAAAGACAAGGAAGTTACCTCGTATTTTTCTTTCATCATGTTGATTAAGCCCGCTTCATAGTCCCGGCCAGTGTGAATCCGGTTCAAATACCCGGAATAGAGCTCTTGGGCACTCAACTCGGCGAAACCAGACAACTCCGTGCTCCATTTACCCTTCTCTTGATGAATTTTCTCCGCTTTAGCCGTATGCTTGGCTAGCACAGTGGGCTCAGCAGGAGCGGTGTAAGCTATACCGGTTATTTGGACATCTGGAGAAGGAGCAGCTGTTGGTGGTGGACTAGCAGTGTGAACCGGGCTAGCAGGAGCCGGGCTAGTCCGAGGAGGGTTGGCCCGGGCAAGACTCGCCGGTTCATGGACATTTTCTGTGTTGGGGTTCTCAGGAACGGTAGCATAAGTGTGCTCCATAGGAGCAAGATCTTCAGGCTGAACTATGGGCTCACCTTCCGGATCAGCCGCCGGATCATCAGTGGCAGTCTCGGCAGCCGTTTGATTGGCCTTTGCCTTTTTGCTAGGCTTAGGCTTGCTAAAAGAGTTAGAAAATAAGTCAGTCACAAAGCAAAGTGCAATCATAAACCGGATAAATTAAAAGACTTACCCTGGGATAGTTTTTAGGGCTGGGAGTTGTGTGGCAGTTGATTCGCCGGAAGAAGATAAAGGAGTATCCTGATAATAAGGGTCAGACGGTTTAAGTGGTTTGCATATAAGCCCCGCCTTGGGATGAAGGAGAGTTGGAGAGAGTATAACCTCAGAGCGGCACCTCCGAGCCGGAGTAAGAGATATTCCGGACGATTCAACTGCAAGGCCGCTGTGGCGGGTAGTCCGGCGAAGGGCTTCATGTTGCTGTTTCTTCAAAAGAAAATTGGGGTCCAATTGAGCATAAGGGTGAGAAAACTGATATTTCCGGACTGTCCGACGAATTTTTGATGGAGGTGGTTCTGAATCTGAAGAAAGAATAGTTACCTCAATTTCTGCCGGTTTATCTCCTTCAGCCAACTCCTGTGAAAAGATACTGTTAACACAAATCTGGATAAAAGTGAACAAGTCATAGCCGAATTAACTCATACCTCAGAATCCGGATCATCATCTTCAGCGTGTGAACCGGAGCCAGCAGCCGCCTTTTTCTTCTTGATAGTGTAAGTTTTCCGGCGTGGCTGTTTTCCAGCCTTCTCCTGAGGCTTCCTCTTCCAAAAAGGATCATCAGCCTGTTCAAAAGGTGAAAGATAATTGAAAGAACGATTTAAAGGAATGGATTACAAACATACAGAAAAGAGTAAGACTTACTGCAGGCAGCTTGTTTTTCTTATAATATGG
The DNA here is from genome assembly GCA_902687465.1 of Secale cereale. Classification (NCBI taxonomy): domain Eukaryota; kingdom Viridiplantae; phylum Streptophyta; class Magnoliopsida; order Poales; family Poaceae; genus Secale; species Secale cereale. Next base: position 164,327,950 of record LR738713.1, read on the forward strand.
AGCTAGTCCGGTTTGGCCACATTCTTCTAAGGAGACATTGAGCATCTTCTTAGCAGACTCAATGACTTCCGATTCAGAAAGTTTGTCCTTGGAAAAACGTTGAGGATCATCCGGTTTACCAGAATATTTACACATTAGACTCGGGCGTGGACTCAGAGGAAGGATACTCCAAGAAAGCCAGCAGCGCATAAAATCAATTCCGGTTAAACCGTTGGCCATAAAGGCTTTCGGCCTAGCAAGTTGGGAAGCAAACCGGGGCCATTCTGAAGAGCTGAGGCGCTGCGGCAAAGGGTGATCCTCCGGAAGACGATGCTCGCGATAACCCGGTAGTGGGTTTTCCCCTTCAGGTGAAGTATCAATGCAATAAAACCAAGACTTGTTCCAATCTTTGGGGTGCGTGTGGAGAGCGACATGAGGAAAGACTGCGTCTCTTCTCTTTTGAATGCTGACCCCGCCCAGTGCTTGATGAGGTCCGCCAGTAAACTCAGTTCTCCGGTTCAAGTGGAAGAAGTCCCGGAACAGGTCGACTGATGGCTCTTCTTGCAAATACACCTCTGAGAAAACTTGAAAATCACAAATATTTGAAATAGAGTTGGGACCTATGTCCTGAGGGTGAAGTTGGAAAGCGGCAAGCACGTCCCGGAAGAATTTTGAACCGGGAGGAGTGAAACCTCGAGCCATGTGGTCAAAGAAGACAATGACCTCCCCTTCTCTGGGAGTCGGGGGACATTCATTTCCTCGGGCTCGCCATTTTAAAACGGACTGAGGACCCAGAGTACCAACTTTAGCAGCGTTAACTAAATCTTCTTCCGTAACAACGGAAGGAACCCAATCGCAGGAAAAAAACTGTTTGGCAGCCATGGTAGCAGAATGAAAGTGCTGAAAGGGAAATGCATAAAGTCCGGATTATTCAAGTACAGATATATAAACCGGATCACATATACAAGGTTACACTGACGGTTTAGACAAGGGACTAATGATATTACTAATCCGGCAGTAAGCAGGAAGCACACTACTACCGGTTCATGAAAACGAACGAGAGAAGCTAAACCGTCGTGTTTGTTGTTGATGCATTACAAGAGCAATATATGACTGGTTATAGATCTAAAAGGATGAGGAAACAAGTTTCTACCGAAAGCTAAGGTAGAACAGATCTGAGCGGTAAGAAAAAAGAAAAATTATACAGGTCTATTACAGGAAGAACTACAAGGATCTTATACGGAGTGGATAAATCTAAAGATTGAATCTAAACGCTGAAATCTAAGCATACGGCAACGGAACAGAAGCAAGTTTTAAGGGAAAGATCTAGAGGCTGAAGCTACTTCGAACTTGATGCCTAGGACGAGCAGATAAAGCTTTCTCCTAGGTTTAATGGCGGAGGCGCGAGAAGAACCCTAAAGCTACAGATCTACAGCAAAGGAGAAAGGGTTACCTGAGGCTGCAGGAGATGGCGGCGGAGTTATCTGGTCACGTTCGGGTTGATGCGGCGGCCGGACTTGCTGACGACGACGAGCTTGACGGACGACGGCGGAGGTTCGAGCTCGGGCGGCAGAGGAAGAAGACAAGCGGAAGGAGAATGAGGAAGAGAGGCAGCAGTATTTAGAAAGGGGCAGAGAACAATACGGCAGGCGCGAGATTTGAGGAAGCAGAAGATTGGATAAAGATTCCTTGTCGCCTCGATTCTCGGGATAGCCTTTAAACAAAGGTGAAAGACAGCTGCGCGCGTTAAATGCGGAGGTGGTGTCACGGTTAAATTAAGTGATTTTTAAGGATGACATCATGGTCCGGTTTACAAAATGAGAAGACACACGAAAAGAAGATCATACAAGACTGAGAAGATTGATGTGAACAAGTTCAAATCATTCTGGGGCCTAATGTCAGGGATATTACTAGCAGGTATGAACCGGCTAGTATAAACCGGATTATGGTAATTTAGTTGCATAATTGTAATACCCAGTAGGAGTTACGACCCATGAAGGCTTAGGGCCCATGTGTAACATTATGATTTGTAAACCGCCTGATCATGTAACTTGAGAGATAAGGAAGAAAGAGCAGAGACCGAGACGGACACAAGTATGAGCCGGCCTCGAGACTCTGTAAACCGGACCGGGCGTCGCCCCTATATAAAGGGACGACCCGGCGACGGTTCAGGGACAAGAAACAACCCGTCGAGACACAGGCAAGCGATCCGCTCCCTGTTCATCGACGCCCAAGCAATACCAAACCAAACTAGACGTAGGCTTTTACCTTCATCGAAGGGGCCGAACTAGTATAAACCCTCTGTGTCCTTTGTGTGCTTTTAACCCCTTCAAGCTAACCTGTGTGATGGTTCCATCACTAAGTCCGTTAAACCGGACATCTACCGTGTTAATTCCACGACAGAAAGGATGAAGGATTTCGCGAGGATGAATACGAGACACTTTGTTTTGAGAAGCGCATTTATGTGCCCAACGACCCCGAGATTAGGAAGTTGATCCTCGAGGAGGCACATGACTCGTCGTATTCCATTCACCCAGGCAACACTAAGATGTATTTGGATTTGAAGCAGAATTTCTGGTGGACCAGAATGAAGAAGGACATTGCCGAGTATGTAACAGTGTGTGACGTTTGTCAGTGAGTCAAGGCTGAACATCAAAAACCAGCAGGGTTATTACAACCGTTACCTATACCCGAATGGAAGTGGGATAAACTTGGAATAGATTTCATCACGGGACTACCCAGGACACGTTCAGGGTATGATTCTATCTAGGTGATAGTCGATCGTTTGACAAAAGTAGCTCACTTTATCCCCGTGAAGACCACTTACACGAGTGCCAAGTTGGACAAGATATACATGACCAGGATCGCATGTCTGCATGGAGTTCCGAGGACTATTGTATCAGATAGAGGAACACATTTTACCTCAAAGTTTTGGAAGCAGTTGCACGAGACTTTAGGTACTAGGCTAGAATTTAGTACAACCTTCCATCCACAGACAGATGGACAGACCGAGAGAGTCAATCAGATTCTGGAGGACATGCTGAGAGCTTGTGTGCTCGATTATGGATCCAGCTGGGATGATAATTTGCCATACCCGGAGTTTTCTTACAACAACAATTATCAAACCAGTTTGCAAATGGCCCCTCTCGAGGCTTTGTACAAAAGGAGATGCAGAACACCATTAATGTGGGATGAAGTTGGAGACCGTCAGTTATTTGGACCCGATTTGATCAAGGATTCGGAAGAGAAGGTCAAGATGATCCGCGATAGACTTAAGGTAGCCCAGTCTAGGCAGAAGAGTTATGCAGATACGAAGCGCAAGGAAGTGACCTATGAAGTTGGAGATAGAGCCTATCTTCGGGTTTCTACGCTTCGAGGAGTTAAGTGTTTCGGATTTAAGGGTAAATTGGCACCAAGATTTGTGGCACCGTACAAGGTTTTGGAGCGCAAAGGAGAAGTAGCTTATCAGCTATAGTTGCCCGAGACTTTGTCCGGAGTTCATGATGTGTTCCACGTATCACAGTTGAAGAAGTGTCACACATAGATGGCCAAGAATTCGTTATGTGATACGGTGCTTCTGGAAGCAATACAATTAGAGAGCGACCTGACCTCCGAGGAGAAGCCCGTGAAGATTCTCGAGTTTGCTGACAGAGTTACCCTCAGCAAAGTCATCAAGTTCTGCAAAGTACAGTGGAGCCACCACACAGAAGTCGAAGCCACCTGGGAACGAGAGGATGATCTACGTCAGGACCACCCACACCTATTTTCTAGCCAACCCGAATCTCGAGGGCGAGATTCATCTTAAGGGGGGTAGGTTTGTAACATCCCAAATTTTCAATTTGGAATGTTATACATAGATCATCATATGCATATCATATTTTGGTTGCATTGTTGGTTTTGGATCCTAAAAATCTTAAGCAACTCAAGGACCCACAGAGAGAGTTGGGGATTTCATTATTTTCATATTTGAATTTTCTCAAATATTGAAAAGAGGATCATTTGATTTTAATTTTTTTCTCTCCGAAATATTTCAATATCAAAATATATGAGAGGAGATAATATGACTTCTCCAAAATAAAAGAAATATTGGAGGAAAAATGTTAAAATTAAATAAACAATTTTATTTTGATTTTATTGCTATTTTATTGGAATTAGAGAAAAATATGCATTTTAGGCCAAGAAAACGTTCACTTTGTTCTAAATATTTTATTTAGATGGTGAAAATTGTTTTTGGTATTTTTAGAAATTTTTATATTTATTTAGGATTTTTCTATTCGGGCGATTAAAAAAATAATCTTTTTCGGACCGACCGGGCCGAAGGCCCAGCCGGCCCAACTCACGCCGCCGCCTTCCCCGCGCAGCCGCCGAGCGCCGGCCGAACTCGGAGGAGTCCGACTCCACTGTCGCCTCCTCTTGCCCCTCCCGCAAGCACCCCGACCCCCGGCCTCCTATAAAAGCCGACCCGCCCCCCTCGAGCACACCGCTGCCGCTGCCTGCCTGCTGCCGCCGCCGCCGCCCCACACGACCGT
>LR738713.1:164334054-164368918 GCA_902687465.1 Secale cereale
CGCCGCCCCACACGACCGTCGCCTCACCGCCACTCCGCGCCGCCGCCCCACGCCGCCGTCGCCTCACCGCCGCTGTCCGCCGCCGCCATGCCCGACCCGCCGACCCGCCGCCGCCCGTTGCCCCGACCCGACCCGCGGACCGGACTCGATCCACAAGGTAATAAACCGCCGTTTCTTCTTCTTTTATTAGATCGTTTTTTTTTTAAACCCTTGTTCGTTTTTTAGTTTCGATTCATTTTTTCCGTTTTTCTTTGGTTTTATTATTTAACAAACATCCGTTGTTCAGTCTCAGAAAACGAACGTTCACAAATTAGTCTTTTCTTTTTCTGTTTATTTTCATCGAGGACTTACCCGCGATTAAAATTTTACAGATCTTTCCCTGATCTTCAAACCCTCGTAACTTTTTACTCGTTAGTCGGAATTAGATGAAACCAACGCCAATTTCTTCGTCTCGATCTTACCTTTCCACTAGTGCAGCTCAAAGTTGTTTTTGAAAGTTTTAGATCTTGTATTCAAACAATTTTGTGTTTGAACTTTCATGGATCGTAATTTGAGTTTCGTAACTCGTTTGAGTTGATTCTTTTTGCAAATCAAAGCTCTTGACCTAAACTTTCTGATAAGGCCAAATTCACTTAATTTTGGTACTGTTAGAAATTATTTTCTGTTACAAGAGTGATTCGGTTGTTTTCGAAGTCTTTCGAGTTCTGTTCCTCGATTCTGTTGCATGATTGCTTATGTATGCTATTGTTTTATTGCGATAGAATTCCCGGAGTGCGAAGCGTGCTACTACGAGTCTTTAGGTTTCAGCGATCGTCAGCAAGGCAAGTTCATACTTTGATCAACTTTCCAGTACCCAGTTTTTACTACATTAGTTATAACCTCAAACACTTGCATGAGTAGGACTGGTTACATAATGTGATGCTTTGTAGATCATGAGGTAGAAACCCAATGACTTGAGAGCAACCAAGGGAATATTTTCTTTGTTACTTATTGCTTAGCCATGCTCGTAGACGTGGATTTGGTATGAGTGATTTCATGTAAGTTGTGAGAGTAATAGCAACTAAGGGTTTCCTTAAGGTGGAATTTAATACACATCTGGGTGGATTGGTTGCAGGGCACCTGGAGAATCTAGTGTTGTCCTAGGAAATCCCGGAGGACCGGTGTGATTATCCTATGGAATGCCACCCAAGCTCAAAGGGATCATATATCATTCATGCCTAGAAACTTCAGTGTGCAGCCACAATGCCATTATGGGCTCTGGCATAGTTGAGTATGTTGTGTGACCTCTTTCCGTGGTAGACTAGCAGATGTAGCGGATGTAGGTGGTACGGTCTACCCAGGGTTAAGAGTTAATGCTTCTGAAAGACTGTGTCTCGGTCATCCGTTTCTCAAACACCATGTAGTGCGAGAAATCAAACGAAGGAGATCGAGTCTTGTTGGGAAAAGTGCACAAACCTCTGCAGAGTGTACAAACTATTCATGAGTAGCCATGTCCCCGGTTATGGACATCTTGAGTATCCTGGTATTTGAAATTATGGACTGATCTCATCACTTTACTAATTTGTTGGGTTAATAATGACTCTGGTTTGGGATTGAGATGGAGGAACCATACTCAATTGTTCATGATATAAATTTAACAATGTAGTTAAATAAAGCATTCCTTTGTTGTAGGGAAAAACTAGCTTTATGCAAAATAAACCTTACAGCCTCCACCAGCCAAATATGCATGTAGTCGTAGGTTTTGCTCATTATCATTACAATGTGTTCTTGCCAGCATATTCAATGTGCTGACCTACATGGCTGCAACGTATCATGTTGCAGAGTTTTCAGACGAGGATTAAGGTGCGATAGGTCGTTGTCATGCACTCAATGTTTGCCATGGAGTTGGATGTAATAAAGTGTGATTGAATCTTTGCTATAAATCCCCGAGTACTGTGTGTGTTAGCATACCGATCCAGGGATGACACTGAGCACAGAGACTTCGGTTCATTGGAATCATGGTCGCTACACCTCTAATCTTTGACACAATCCCAGCAAACCGTTGAATGGCTATGTTACCGCTTGCTGAGCCCCTCTTATAGCGTTGTTAGTTCCATGTGAAGATGATGATTGCTCCATGTCGGAACTTGGATGTCGAAATATCACAATATTTATTGCTATAATTAATACACCTATATACTTGGCAATGGGTGGAAGGCTTGGCCTTTTGCTTGGTGTTTTGTTCCACTCATGCCGCCTTAAGAACCGATAAACTGGTGTTATGTTCCTTGATTTTGCATTCCTAACACGGTTGGGCGTATGGGACCCCCTTGACAGTTTGCTTTGAATAAAACTCCTCCAGCAAGGCCCAACAATGGTTTTACCATTTGCCCCACATAATAAACTTAATTAAATTTGACGCATAAGGAGTTAGCGCTACCCAAGGTTCGTACCACATTTTTACAGGGGGGCCAGTGCTGATGGTGTTGGTCCCAAACTAGAGCCACTTGCGGTGCCACCCAATTATCTGGGGTATTCGGTTGCTGTATGTATTGCTCATCTGGTCGTGGCCTGAGATGAGATACGCGCGGCTACTATCCGGGTGTCCGCGCGCCGGGAGGTCTTGCTGAACTTGTTTTACCATTGTCGAAATGTCTTGTGCACCAGGATTCCGAGTCTGATCAGGTTGTCCCTAAGATAAGAGGTTTTATCTCTGCTGATCATGAGAGCTTGTGATGGGCTAAGTTGGGACACCCCTGCATGGTTATGATCTTTCGAAAGCCGTTACCGCGGTTATGTGGTAGATTGGAATTTGTTAATGTACGGTTGTAGAAAACTTGACAGAGGATGAGCAACTGTGACCATTTCTTTTCACTTTGAGAAGAGAACATGGTGGGGTTATGTTTGACCCGTAGGTAGTTCATGATCTCTTAGCGATCATTACTAGTTTCCGACCGTTTGCATAGATGCTCATCTTATTCTTGTACTCTTAAGTTAGCCACCATACAATGCTTAGTCGCTGCTGCAACCTCACCACTTATCCTTTCCATACCCTTAAGCTTTGCTAGTCTTGATACCCATGGTTATGGGATTGCTGAGTCCTCGTGGGTCACAGTTACTACAATAATAGTTGCAGGTCCAGGTTTCCGATGACTTGACGTGAGAGCGATGTTTACTTATGTTGGAGTTCCTTCTTCTTCTTCTTTGTCAATCTTGGGATAGGTTCTTGGTCGACAGCCTGGGATAGCAGGATGGATGTCGTGTGCTTTTCATGTGTTTTCATCCATAGTCGGATGTCTTGTGTATGATGTATTGTATTCATGTGACTATTGTATGGCTTGTATGTATCCCCATTTATTTCTGTAATGGTACGATGTAATGATATCCTTCTTGCTAAGCGCCCGAAATGCGATTGTGCCCCAATCACGAAGTTATCACGTGATCGGGATAGAATCGCATCTTGGGCGTGACAAGTTGGTATCAGAGCCTTAACCGACCATAGGAGCCCCCCTTGATTGATCGTAGTTTGGTCGTTGTCGAGTCTAGGAGAAAACTATTTTCGGAGTCCAGTTATATCGGAGAGTAGGAATTCTTTTTACTCCTCAGCACCTTTGTCGCTCTGGTGAGGAAACTTGACGTAGATGTTTTCAATTATTCCTCTTCCCCTTCAATTTTTTTAGAATCACACAGTTAGTTTTTTGATCGTTGCGATGCCAGCTCTTTTCATCCGATGCCATTCTCTTAGTTGATTTGATCCTCTTCATCTTTTGTAAGGCGAGTCCTCAGTTCTTTCCAACCGGCGTCGTTTTCCCCGTCCGATGTGGTCTTTGTTTTTCCCACCCACCCACCCTTTTTCTTCTCGGAGCCAGAGTCCTTAATCGAGTATCCATCTTATTCGTGCGAAGTTTCTTCATTCTTTCCTTAATTATTTTCAACTGTTGAATTTTCCTCTCGTTCGACATTCTTCATCTCTTTTCTTTCCGGTGGTTCCAATTCAATTGTATTCGGTGCTCATCATATTCTTTCCCTCGGCTCAAATGATTTCAATTGCTCGCTCGCCTCTCGCCATTTAATCATTTAATTCGAGGTTGTCACCTCCTCCGAGTCTTTTAATCGTTCCGGTGCATTATCTCCTTTTCAATCCTTTCAACGATGTTTTCTTTTTGGTGGGCTCATAATCCACAGGTCTTTCCCAGGATCTTACCTGATTCTTATAATATTTCCGGAGCTATTCCCAAAATCTTTTCAAGTATGACGTAAGTATGGATTCCATTAGTCATATGCCTTTTCAAAGATCGCTTTCAAATTCTTTTCATACATGGTTCAACCTTTTCCTCTTTTCATTCGTCCGGAGTATCTCAACAATTTTGGTTGTGTTTCTCGTCGTCATTTGAAGACCGAAGAAGAGTTTTCCACTGAATCTTGTTCATTCTTTTGACTATTCGTCGTTCAAGCTTAAATGTTATCCCCTCAATTATCCGATAATGACAAATTCTTTTCATACTCATCCGGAGTAGTTCATGAATTCTTTCAATTGTGATCCTTCGAAGGCCATCATTTCAGAAGATTTCTTCGTTCTTAGTTTTCAACTTCGTCCTCCAACTATTCTCAATTGATGCCTCTTCGTTCGTCTCTATATTCTACTGGTGCTTCGTTCAAGCATTCTTTAATCCGTTCGCGATCTCTTTGTTCTCTTCTATCTAAATTTCCTCAAGTGCTTTATTCTTCCCGACGATTCATTCTCTCGTATTCACTCAATTTCAATTCATATGGTGGCTCGTTCAAGATTCTTTTCATGTGTTATCATATCAACCCATTCGTTCTTTCAACCCTACCGGTGGTTCATGAAGACTTTCTCAAGTTTTGCGCTATATCTCCCCTTAATATTGTTTTAATGCGAATAAGTGATATGCAAATCCATTGCTTCTCATCAATTTAATTGGTGGAGGATAAGCATAACATAATTCTTATTCTTTTCATCGAGTTGATTAATTCCTTCCTTCGGAGTTTGTTCATGATGAATATATCCTAATCCCAAGTGTTTTCATCTTTTCTTTTCTGGAGTTCAAAGCCTCCTCGGCCATCTCGTCGGAAGCTATATCTAAATCATTTCAAGGCTTCACTCTTGTTCCTTTCAACATTCAATGCCTTCCGAGCATTTCTTTTCTTACCGGAGTTCTTCATGGTGGTTCTTCATGTCATAATTCATTCTTCAAGTGTTCATCAAATTCTAGTGGAGCAGCCCAAGCTTTATTTTCTTGCGTCTTGAGATGCAAATAATTCTCCATATTCTTTTGAAGTGGATTTTTGCATTCATCATTCTTGTCATTAATTCAATCATTTGGTGACGGCAGAAATTCACCTCAAGTTTGAGATGTTTTCCATAAGCCCACAACAAGCAAATTCTCTTGCTGTTGATTTTTTGAACTCCCTTCTTCGCAAGGAGGCTTTTAATTCGTTTGTGCTGGAAGTCATCATCTCTTCTCCATTCTTTTCATTCCGTTCTTTCAAAAAAAAATCGGAGGCATTATGTTGTTCCTCTCGTCAATTATCGTTCCATCTTGTCAAGATCATGTTCTATTCCTTCCATTTTCAGCCAGAGTGCTGCCCAAATCCCTTCGTTTGAATTCATTTTCTATCTCTTTTAACCGAAGTGGTTTCAATGTCGCTCTTGTCAATTAAGCTCTTTATTCTGGTAATGTTCCTTGTTCCTCTTTTGTAACGGAGCTTCTCTATCTCATTCATCTCCGTTGTATTCTTCCTTGCAAGTTGTTCAACCTCTCAAGTTTCTTTGGTTTCCCTCCTTTGTCCAAGAAGAACTTTGTTCTTCCTTTTTCCCTTCTGTCTCATTCCTAAGATCTTGGGACGAGATCTCTTGTTAGTAGGGGAGTGTTGTGACACCCCGAAATCGATGCGCCAGGTGTCTTCCTGTTACTCGCTGCCGTTGCCTTGTTATTTGCTTGCGTGTTGCATTTTGCCATGTCATCATGTGCATTGCATCTGCATAGTTTTAAAAACTTGCATCCGTCCGTAGTTCCGGGTCTCTCCGTTGTCCGTTCTGAGTCCAGACACACTCACACGCGCCCGCGGCACCTCCGAAACCTTGTTTTGTAAGTGGCCGGAAAATGTTCCCGGAATGGGATGAAACTTGGCGTGTGCTCTTATTATAGTGTAGGTAGACCGCCTGTCAAATTTCTTCGCATTCAGAGTCCGTTTGATGCCTCAACGAAGACTAAAGGAAATATGCCCTAGAGGAAATAATAAAGTTGTTAGTTATATTTCCTTATATATCATGATAAATGTCTTTTATTCATGCTAGAATTATATTAACCAGAAACTTGATACATGTGTGAATACATAGACAAAACAGAGTGTCCCTAGTATGCCTCTACTAGACTAGCTCGTTAATCAAAGATGGTTAAGTTTCCTAGCCATAGACATGTGTTGTCATTTGATGAACGGGATCACATCATTAGGAGAATGATGTGATGGACAAGTCCCATCCGTTAGCTTAGCACTATGACCGTTTAGTTTTATTGCTATTGCTTTCTCCATGACTTATACATGTTCCTATGACTATGAGGTTATGCAACTCCCGAATACCGGAGGAACACCTTGTGTGCTATCAAACGTCACAACATAACTGGGTGATTATAAAGATGCTATACAGGTGTCTCCGAAGGTGTTTGTGGTGTTGGCATAGATCGAGAATAGGATTTGTCACTCCGAGTGTCGGAGAGGTATCTCTGGGCCCTCTCGGTAATACACATCGTAATAAGCCTTGCAAGCAAGCGACTAATGAGTTAGTCACGAGATGATGTATTACAAAATGAGTAAAGAGACTTGCCGGTAACAAGATTGAACTAGGTATGATCATACCGATGATCGAATCTCGGCAAGTAACATAACGATGACAAAGGGAACAACGTATGTTGTTATGTGGTTTGACCGATAAAGATCTTCGTAGAATATGTAGGAACCAATATGGGCATCCATGTTCCGCTTTTGGTTATTGACAGGAGATAAGTCTTGGTCATGTCTACATTGTTCTCGAACCCGTAGGGTCCGCACGCTTAACGTTTGATGACAATCGGTATTATGAGTTTATGTGTTTTGATGTACCGAAGGTTGTTTGGAGTCCCGAATGAGATCACGGACATGACGAGGAGTCTCGAAATGGTCGAGATATAAATATTGATATATTGGAAGGTTATATTCAGACACCGAAAGGGTTCCGGGGGTCACCGGATAAATACCGGAGTACCGGGGAGTTATCGGAACCCCCCCGGGGGCTTAATGGGCCTACATGGGCTTTAGTGGAAGAGAGAGGAGGCGGCCAAGAGGTGGGGTGCGCGCCCCAAGCCCAATCCGAATTGGGAAGGGGGCAGACCCCCTTTCCTTCTTCTCCTCTTCCCCTTCCTTCCCCCCTCCTAGTTGGACTAGGAAAGGGGGGAACCCTACTCCTAGTAGGAGTAGGAATCCCCCCTTGGGGCGCGCCATAGGAGGCCTGCCGGCCCCCTCCTCCACTCCTTTATATACGTGGCCGGGGGGCACCCCATAGACACACAAGTTGACAATTGTTTTAGCCGTGTGTGGTGCCCTCCTCCACTGTTACACACCTCGGTCATATTGTCACAGTGCTTAGGCGAAGCCCTGCATCGGTAACTTCATCAACACCGTCACAACGCCGTCGTGCTGATGAAACTCTCCCTCGGCCTCAACTGGATCAAGAGTACGAGGGACGTCAACAAGCTGAGCGTGTGCATCTCGCGGAGGTGCCGTGTGTTTGGTGCTTGATAGGTTGGATCATGAAGACGTTCGACTACATCAACCGCGTTACTAAACGCTTCCGCTTTCGGTTTACGAGGGTACGTGGACACTCTCTCCCCGCTTGTTGCTATGCTTCTCCTAGATAGATCTGGCGTGATCGTAGGAATTTTTTGAAATACTACATTCCCCAACACCATATCTGCCGGGGAACAGGCAGAGGGGGCAACCCCCCGCCAACTTCTTTTTACCGAAGGCTACTGCGACCATCCCGACCGAAGCAGCGTTCGAGTCAAGGATGGGAGCACCTAAGTTTCAAAAGAGAGAGGTGAGGTTTCCTCATGCAAAGTTATAGCTTTACAGAACACTAATGGATAGGAGGTAAACTTTCTGTCTGGCTTGCCGGGGATTGTTGCACCGCGCAATCTTTCGTCCTTTGTCGGAGCCAAGTTCACGGCAGGAAGCTGCAACTCCATGTAGATGAGAATGAATGCAGGATGCAATCCTATCTATATGCATATGCTGATGCAGTGATCTTGGTGTGCTTGTGCATGCATGCAATCTTAGTTGGGGCCCCCCTACAACGCCTCTTTATTTTCTCTTGCACGGGGTCATCGCCCCGACTTTGTACGAGGGGTTACATGCAACTGAGGCAAGGCCTGTACAAAAGGGTGGCTGCCAGGCACCGCCCGGCTGCCTCGCACCTTACGGGTAGTACTTACAGAGATGTTCAATATTCCATGAGTTTTGCAACTGAATGCCATCTCCAGTCTCCAGACGGACTGCGCCGGGTCTAGTGACTCGTACCACCCGGTAAGGGCCTTCCCACTTCGGTGACAACTTGTTTGTACCCTTGGCGGACTGAACGCGCCTAAGGACAAGGTCACCTTCCTCAAAACACCGGGCATGAACCCTACGGCCTGTGATAGCGACGCAGGGCTTGCTGATAGCATGCAGCACGCGTAGCAGCCCGGAGACGGTTCTCTTCGAGTATCACAGCGTCGTCACGCCGGTGCTGATCTTGCCCTAATTTATCATAGGAAAGCGCTCTAGGAGACCCGTAAATGAGTTCCGTGGGGATAACTGCTTCTGCCTCGTAGACCAGGGAGAAGGGAGTCTGCCCGGTAGCTCAGTTTGGTGTCATTCTGAGGGACCAGAGAACTACCGGCTTCTTCTCGATCCACTGCTTGCCGTACTTCTGCTGCGTATCAAAAGTTCTTGTGTTGAGTCCACGAAGCACTCCAGCGTTCGCCCTCCCAGCTTGTCCATTGCTCCAGGGATGTGCCACAGAAGCGAATGAGATCTTGCATCTGAGGGCATGAACATATTGCATGAAGGCGTGGCTCATGAACTGGGTGCCATTGTAAGTGATGATCCTTGCCGGAACTCCGAAACGACACACCAATTCTTTCATGAACTTGATAGCTGACTGGGCAGTCACCTTTCTCACGGCAATCACTTTTGACCAGTTTGTAAACTTGTTGATGGCAACGAACAAGTATTCAAAGCCCCCGATTGCTCGGGGGAAGGGGCCGAGGATATCGAGCCCCCAGACCGAAAATGGCCATGAGAGAGGGATTGTCAGAAGAGCTTGGGTAGGCAGGTATGTTCTCTTGGAATGGAACTGACGGGCTTCACATGTCATGACGAGCTTGACAGCATCTTGGAGGGCTGTGGGCCAATAGAATCCTTATCGGAATGCTTTCCCAACAAACACTCTTGATCCAAGGTCCGAGCCGCACATTCCTTTGTGAATCTCAGCTAGCAGTTCCTTTCCATCCTCCCGGCAAACACACTTCAATTTCACACCATTGGACCTCCTTCTGTACAAAGTTTCATCGACAAACTGGTACATACTGGCCCTCCGGGCTACTTTATCAGCTTCATCTTGGTTGCCAGGGAGTTCTTCGGTTTGGAGGAAGTGGACAATGTGCCTCGCCCAAGTTGGAGCCTAAGGTTCATCAACAAGGACTAATGGCACCTCCTCTGCTGTGGGAGCACTGGCCTCGTGCGCGGGGCCCTTGGGCCCGGCAGGAGGGGGTGGTCTGGCAAGCTGTGAGGAGTTGTTTCCGGCAGGGTCTCTGCCGGGAGCGGATCGCTCTTCTGGGAGAGGCTTACCGTAGTCCAACTTTCTCCTTTTCCGGGCCATTGTGGCTGGTGATACGGAGGGCTGGGAGAGACGGAGAACAAAAGTTCCTGGTTCCACAGGAAGCTTCTGTGCAACACACTTTGACAGGTGATCACCTATGCTGTTTTCTGCACGAGGTACGTGCTCTGTTTACAGCCCATCAAAGTGCTCCTCCAATCTCCTCACTTCCTCGACGCATGCTTCCATCAATGGGCTTTGATAATCTTTGTTGACTTGTCTCACCACAAGTTGTGAGTCTCCTCGTATGATCAACTTCTTAATTCCCAATTCTGCTGCAATCCTGAGCCTGACAAGGAGCCCTTTATACTCAGTTGTATTGTTGGTGGATTCTTCCCGGGCAAAGTGCATTTGGACAACGTACTTCAAGTGCTCCCCGGAGGGTATGACGAGAAGCACGCCAGCCCCTGCACCTTGTTGGAAAAAAGCACCATCAAAATACATGATCCATTCTTGGGGTGATTCCTTGCCGGGGAGAACTGTTTTTGTTACTTCCTCGTCAGGGGTTGGCGTCCAGTCTACAATAAACTCTACCAGTGCCCTACTCTGAATGGTTGAAGTGGTCTGAAACTTCAAACCAAAGCTGGATAACTCCAAAGCCCACTCCACTATTCTGCCAGTAGCCTCAGGGTTTCGGAGTATCCTTTGCAACGGGAAATGAGTGACAACGTGATCTCATGGGCTTGGAAGTAGTGGCGCAGTTTCCTTGAGGCCATGACAAGGCGAAAGATCAACTTTTGCATGCCAGAGTACGTCGATCGAGCCCCTTGTAACAAGGAGCTGATGAAGTACACTAGGCGCTGCACCACTTTCTTCCTTGCCACGTCCTTGGGGTTGCTCTCATTGCCATGCTTATTGTTGTCCTGATCCTTTCCTGACTCTACCGTGATCTGGCCACTTTCCGCTTCATCTACTTCCCGCTGTGCTACCAAGGCCACACTGACCACTTGGTTGGTTGCCGCCAAGTAAAGCAATAACAACTCTTGGGGTTTGGGTGCAACTAAGGTAAGCACATACGATAGGTAGGCCTTCAACTCTTGCAATGCTGCATCTGCTTCCGGGATCCACTTCATCGGCCCGGCCTTCTTCAGAATTTTGAAGAACGGCAAGGTGCGCTCGACAGACTTGGAGATGAATCTGCTTAGCGCGGCAATGCATCCCGTCAAGTGCCATACACCCTTCACTGTCCTTGGCGCCTAGATCTGCTCAATGGCTCTGATCTTGTCAGGGTTGGCTTCAATCCCCTGATGGGATATGAAGAATCCAAGCAGTTTGTTGGAGGGAACACCAAACACACACTTCTCCGGGTTAAGCTTCAAGTTGATCTTGCACAGATTAGCAAATGTCTCCTCTAGATCCTGGATAAGGGTGGCCTTATCCTTGGTTTTGACAACGATGTCATCCATATAAGCTTCTATATTCCTGTGTAGCTGAGGCTCAAAACCAATATGGACTACTCTTGCAAAAGTGGACCCGACACTCTTCAATCCGAAAGGCATGCGAACAAAGCAGTATGTGCCACACGGAGTGATGAATGATGTCTTTTCCTCATCTTCTGTGGACATGAATATATCTGGTGGTAGCCGGAGTATGCATCCAAAAAGGAGAGTAGATCACAACCTGATGTGGAATCCACAATCTGGTCGATACGCGACAAAGGGAATAGGTCCTTTGGGCAAGCCTTGCTGAGATCCGTGAAATCAATGCAAAGCCTCCATTTCCCATTAGCTTTCCAGACTACCACTGGATTTGCCAACCATGTAGGGTGCAATACTCCTCTGACCAAACCAGCTGCCTCTAGTTTCTTGATTTCCTTGGCAATGAACTGCTGCCGTTCCAAGGCCTGCTTCCTAACTCTCTGCTTGACAGGTCGGGCATGTGGGCAGACAACAAGGTGGTGCTCAATTACCTCCCTGGGAACACCGGAGATATCAGATGTTTGCCAGGCAAACACATCGATATTCGCCTACAGGAAGGCAACGAGCGTGTTTTCCTATTTGTCATCAAGGGTGGCGCTGATAGTGAAAGTACCATCAACGCCAGCCAGCCCTCCCGGGACCTTTTTCACTTGGGGTGCAGCAACCTTGGCCCGCTTGCTATTGGAACACTCCGGCACGTCGTCAACAGGTGTCGTGCACTCGGTGGGGGCACGCTTCCCGGACTCCTTGCCGGAGGTCCAACAATCCCTCTGCTTTCCCTTGCTTTCCGAGGTGGGAGGTGCTGCTGTCGCATCCTCTGCTGTGACTGCATCCCGGTACATCTTGTCCACGCAGATAATGGCGTCCTTCTCGTCGGATGGGATAGTGGTGACTCCTACTGGCCCAGGCATCTTCAAAGTGTTATAAGTATAATGGGATGCTGCCATGAACTTAACCAGGGCTAGGCGTCCCAAAATCCCATTGTACGGCAGGGGGAGGTCAACCACATCAAACACAACCCTGTCAGTCCGGTAGTTCAACTCTCCCCCAAACGTCACCGACAATGTAATCTTTCCCTTAGGATGGCTCCTGTCGGGATTGACTCCTTGAAACGTGCCGGTAACCTATAGGTCTTCTTCTCCTATATGAAGCTTCTTGATGACTGTCGGGGAAATCAGATTCAACCCAGCCCCGCCATCCACTAGCATCTTTGTGACCTTGAGGTTGCAAATTGTTGGAGAGACCAACAATGGCAGACACCCTACTACCGTGACGCGGCCAGGGTGGTCCTCCTCATCAAATATGATGGGCGTGCAGGACCACCTGAGCGGCTTCCGGGCCTCTTGCGCTGGCTCCACAACATTGACCTCCCTTGCCCATCGTTTGAGTTGGCGGTGGGATGTATGCAAAGATGCACCTCCGTCAATGCATAGGGCGTCAGTGGCCCTCTGAAATTCCCGCTCACTGGTTTCCTCTTCATTCCCTCCATCACTCACATTGCCACGAGTTTTCTTCTCTTGGGCCCTGGCGGGTTTTCCTTGGTTCCGAAAGGGTTTGCCGGGGCGATTTGCTTCACCGCCTCGGCCCTTACAGCCAGTAACATTCTGACCTCTTTCCTTATCCCTCTTATCATACTCTTCCCTCTACCTCTTGGCAAGCTGCTCAACTCGATAACACTCCTGGAGGTCATGGCCCTTGGTCGAGTGGATCTTGCAGTACATACCATCACCTTTCCCAGCTTTCTCGGCAGCAGCAGCTTCCCAGCAAGCCGTGCAGGTAGTAACTTCCTTGCTGAGGGGCTCAACTTCAGCCTTCTTGCCGGTACTAGGCGTGCCTGAACCTTCCACATTCATCACTACCTTACCTCTTGGTTTCTTGTTGTGCTTCTTGTCCTTCTTCTGACTGATTGACTCATCTTCATCCTCTGAATCAATATTGATGCAATCTTCCTCTTTGGGCAATTTCCTTCCTTCCTCCATCCGAGCACACTTATCCACCAGTGTGTATAGTTCCTTCACAGTCTTGGACTCTTGGGAAACTGCACATTCATTTTGGAACGAATGCGGCGGTTGCGCACATTGGACTGGTAAGCTGCTATAACGGCTGTCGGATGGATATTTAGAATATTTATATGAACTTTACTGAATCTCTATAAATACATACGGAGGGTTTCTCCTTCTTTCTGTTGAAGGAGTTGCAGGTCGCTGGGCCTGCCGGGTTCCTAGTGCCCACCGATGAAGGCTCCGATGAACTCATGGCATAGATCTGCCCATGACGAAATGGAGTTCTCCGACAAGTGCATCAGCCAAGACCTCACATTGGACTTGAGGGCCAAAGGGAAGTAGTTGGCGAACACCTTCTCGTCTCTTCCCCGGCAACCTGAACAGCAATGGTGTAGATGCTCAGGAACTCTATCGGGTTCAGCCTCCCGTCATACTTCTCAGGTATCTCTGGCATGAACATGCGGACGGACGACCAACAGACTTGTCGCAACTCTCATGTAAAGGCAGGGCAGCCTACCTCAAAGGGTAGGCACCCGCCAACACCGAGCGTAGGCTCGTCAACGTCGGGGCCGTCGTGCCCGTCGGTTGGGCGAGGGTTGTCATGGTGTCGATCTATGACAGCGCGCGCGTCTCCCCGTCACCTATCCTCTGGGATCCAACGTCGGCCCGGACGTGCTCGAGGGTCAGAAGAGGCCATCGAGACGTCGTCGGTGTCTTGATTTGGTTGCGCTCACGCCGGCTGCCGGTGAGGGGACTGCACGATGGGGACGCCCCCTCCGTTCGGCCAGCCGTATGGGCGATTGCTTTTGCTTGGGGAGGCTGTGGCGGGCAGGCACGTCGCGAGCCCCCAGCTTCAGCAAAACCGAGTAGGCTCTGGATGGTGGCACACCATTCATCCATCTGCTCGGCCACTGGCGGGAACCTTAGCAGCAGTTGGGCTCGCGCCATGGCTTCGGTGACTGTGCTTGGCATGTATGTCGAGGATGTAGACCGCACCGTCGTCTGGCTCCTAATGGTGCCAACGGCGGCGACGGCGGCGTCGCGCCCACACTGCTGTGGAATGACCACCTGAGCAGCGGGATTGCATGGCGGTGGTGCTCGAAGATCAGCAGCTCCACCCAGCGCATCGGTCTGGTTGGCCCGGCCCGGAGGTGATGCATGCGCCGCAGTCGCTCCCTAGGTGGGGACGACTGGAGGGCGGTGGTTTGCCCCGGATAGAGTGCCGTTGCCGCGGCTGTGCTCGTCAGCGGGAGGAAAGGGTGTGGATGGAGTGACCCCCTCGACCGCATCTTGCTGAGCGTGATCGATGAGATGCTGCTGGTGCTGCTCTCCTATGACGCCTTCAGCCATCGTGTCGACCGTTGGGGGAGTGGCAGTGGCGCCACCTGCTCCAACCAAGCCCCCAGCGACGCTCATGTCCTCGCTTGTCTCCGCATCCCCCGCAACATTAAAGGCCACGGGCGGCGGGGCCTTCGAGGTAGATGGCTGGGCCGAAGGGCCAGATTTCTTCTTCTTGGGCGCCATGGCTGATGGCGTCGTCGAAGATGAAGATGTCGATGAAGATGACGCACTGCGCACACTTTCAGGTTCACGCAAGCGCTCCCCCTACCTGGCGCGCCAAAGATGTCGCGGGATATCCGTGGCCACCTATGGGACTGAGCGGCCCCTTGTTGGTTCAGTGGGGAGATGGCGAGTTGCACAAAGAGCAGAACAGCGCACGACAGCACGACAGGGAGCACACAAGCAATTTACCCAGGTTCAGGCCGCCGCGAGGGGTAAGAGCCTACTCCTGCTTTGGTGGATTGATGGTAGAATGAATGTGGTGGTGCATAGTACACTCGCCCGACAAGACGTGCCTCGGGGTCACAGCGACTACGCCCGTATGGTGGCTTGGGTTCATCAACTTTTCAACCCCTCCTACGGGTGCCGTGGGCCTCCTTTTATAGATCAAGGGGTCCCAACAGTGGCAAAAATGGTCATTATCGATTGATATGATAGCGAACAGTGCTATCATACCTAACTATGCTGGCTAACAGGGCGCATTAAATGAACCGCTTAGTGTCACATCGCTGGTCGTCCTGCAAGGCTCGCTGGGCTGTCTTGCTAGCTCCGCATCTGTTTCCCTGACACGTCGCCGGACGGGTGTCCTTTGTGGGTTTCTTCCGCAGGAGATGACTACCATGTGGCGAATAACTGCCACTTAGTCACTTCGCGGCTTGACACCGAACTGATCGATGGCGTGGGTCGTGCTTGGGTGGTTGGCGGGGTGGTTTACCCCCCGCGACCCCCAGCAGGCCCTGCCGGGGAGTCTCCGATAGCTTGTTTCTGGTGGTGGCCTTGCCCCTTGCCGGTCCTGCCTGCCCGGCAAGGGAGGCTCTTCTCTTGTCGATAGCTCGTCCTCCTGGCTTGGCCTTGCTCTCTCTGGTTGTGTGTTAGTTCTTCGAATCACTTGGTTCTTCAATCTTGGGCTTGCTCTGGTGCTTCATCCTTGGTCTTGTGCATGTGCATAGTTGGGCAATAGACCCAGGGTTTGTTGCACCGACAACCTCCATGATTTTCCTTTACCCAAGGTTTACCTAGATCGCGCTGCTATGGATCACCACCAGTTTACTGCTGTCGATTATCCTAACATTCCTATTCTTTATAACCTGGTTTTTAGCATGACTACTTGTGATATCATTCCACTGCCAGCACCTGCTTTGTTTGATCCTATCTCCAGGGGCGGATACAGGATTATGCCTGCGGATATCATTGCCTATCGGAACGCCCAGGCTGCAGGAGAGGAGGAGCCTCAACAATGGGATGAGTGGATGCCTGCTTCTCAGTACCCCGACTACTATCCACGCTACTGACTGCATGCCAAGTTAGGACAAAAGCCTAAGCTTGGGGGAGTACGTGTTTCTCACCGACTTTACATTCATGATCACACATTTCAATCGTCAGTGTTCACACTTTTCATTGTATTAACCATGCTTAATTTATTTTCTCACCTTCTTCTTGTGTGTTTGAAAGACCTTGGAAAAACAAAAAAAATGTCGAGCCGTAGTTAGTTTAATTTCTATGCTTGCCTAGTTGTAATATTAAGAAGAAAACCCAAAATGATTTCCTTGTTCTTCTCTTGCTTGTTGGGAGTTTTCCCGTGTGAATAGTTTTTCTTGTTTTTGCTTTCATCTTTCGTTTGTTTGTTCTGGAAAACCAAAAATTCCAAAAATATTTCAGTATGTTTCTCTGAATTTATTTGTTTTTATTTCCGAGTCTCCTCCCGTTGAATAAAATATTTGCGGATTCTAGCTTAGTCCACATCACTCTTGCACCATAATTATTATTTCGCATCATTCGATCGTGCAAGTGAAAGGCAATAATGATGATATTTGATGAACTGGCCATGGCAGAGAGAAACTGGTATGAACTCGACTTGTTCTATTTTTGTAAATAGGTTTAACCTAGTATCCATGATTCAGCCCATTATGATTAAACATGTTTGCAATGACAATTAGAGATTATAGTTTCACATGCCATGCATAAGTAGCTAAAAGTTGATAACGATTTATCTTGGATATCAACATTGCGTTAAAATGATTGTGATGTAGTATGATGATATGGCATCCTCATCTGAATGTTCGAGTGGCTTGACTTGGCACATGTTTATGCATGTAGTTGAATCAAAACCAACACAGCCTCTATGATATTTATGTTCTTGGTGTCCATATCCTACTCATGCGGGTGCCCAATGTTTATTATGCATGATGCATGTTCATGACCATTGTTGCTCTCTAGCGTGCCGCTTCTCAACCTATTTGCTAGCCTTCACCTGTACTAAGTGGGATTACTGCTTGTGCATCAAATTCAAAAACTCAAGGTATTCTAGATGAGTCCACCACACCTACCTATATGCGGTATTACCCGGCCGTCCTAAGTAAATTTGCATGTGCAACCTCTAAAAACTTCAAATAAATATCCTTTTTGTGTGTCTGGATCGTTCATGGAACGATAGGAGGTGGTCGATATCTTTCATGCTAAGCGGGTTATTATCAGGTCGAGTGTTTATTCACTCACCATCACACGAGAAAAGGGTGGTAATAGGGATTTCCTGTCCCAAATTGCGAAAAGAAAAAGTTTATAAATAAAAAAAAACAAGAACTCCCAAAGGAGCCCAAACCTTTACTTTTCTTATTGTGAACTGCCACTAGCGTGTTTAGCATGGGAGATATTGATAACTGATAGTCGTGAAGTAAATGAGAAGGGTGAATCTCTCAAAATATCATTTACCTCTGTTTTAAAAACTTGAGCTCTAGCACCTCTGCAAATCACTGCTTCCCTCCACGAAAGGACTATCTATTTACTTTATGTTGTGTCATCACCTTCTCAAATAAGCGCCAGATCTGAGAGCACTGTTGTCATGCCTATGCATTGTGTGTAGTGAATGTTGGATGTTATCATGACTGGATCTTTTCTACCATGAATTACAATGTTTAGTCGCAGCTCGGACTTTGGAGGTGCTCTATGTTTATGTTTTGCGGTCTCAGAAAGGTGCTCAAACTTTGATAACGTGTTGCTGTCTGAGATATCTTATATTGCTTGCTAGCTGATTATGTCATTGATATGAGTTATTATAATTTTTAAGAGTTATTGTCGATATGGTTGGTTATAATGTTGGCTGAAAACCTGGGTGCTGTTTAAGCTTATTTATGCAAACAAGAGTAAAAGAGTTCGTAAAAGTTTTTCTTTCACTTTCAATTTATCAACTAAATTGCTTGAGGACAAGCAAAGGTTTAAGCTTGCGGGAGTTGATACGTCTCCAACGTATCTACTTTTCCTAACGCTTTTCCTCTTGTTTTGGACTCTAATTTGCATGATTTGAATGAAACTAACCCCGGACAGATGCTGTTTTCAGCATAACTACCATGGTGTTGTTTTGTGCAGACATAAAAGTTCTCGGAATGGAATGAAACTTTGCGAGGATTTTTTATACAATAAAAGAAAAATACTAGAGCCAAGAACCACCGGAGGGGGGCACCTGGGTGGGCACAACCCACCAGGGCGCGCCCCCTCCTAGCGCGCCCAGGTGCGTTGTCCCCACCTGGTGGCCCCGCAGACGTCAACCCTGATACTATATATTCACATTTACAGAGGAAAAAATTAAGAAGAAAGAGTAATCGTCATCTACGAGATGGAGCAGCCGCCACCTCCTGTTCTTCATCGGGAGGCCAGATCCGGAGTCCATTTGGGGCTCCGGAGAGGGGGATCTTCATCCTTCGTCAACACCAACCCTTCTCCATCGCCAATTCCATGATGCTCCCCATCGGGAGTGAGTAATTCCTTCGTAGGCTCGCTGGTCGGTGAGGAGTTGGATGAGATTCATCATGTAATCTAGTTAGTTTTGTTAGGGCCGATCCCTAGTATCCACTATGTCTAAGATTGATGTTGCTATGACTTTGCCATGCTTAATGCTTGTCACTTTGGGCCCGGGTGCCATGATTTCAGATCTGAACTGTTTATGTTATTACCATTATATTCATGTTTTAGATCCGATCTTGCAAGTTATAGTCACCGACTATGTGTTATGACCCGGCAACCCCGGAGTGACAGTAACCGGAACCCCTCCCGGTGATGACCGTAACTTGAGGAGTTCATGTATTCACCGTGTGTTAATGCTTTGTTTCGACTCTCTATAAAAATGAGGCCTTAATATCCCTTAGTTTCCAATATGGACCCCGCTGCCATGGAAGGGTAGGACAAAAGATGTCATGCAAGTTCTTTACATAAGCACGTATGACTATTTACGGAATACATGCCTACATTATATTTATGAACTGGAGCTAGTCTCGTATCGCCCTAGGTTATGACTGTCACACGATGAATATCATCCAACAAATTGTCGATCCAATGCCTATGAATTTATCCTATATTTATCTTGCTAAGTAACTACTGCTACTGTTACTGTTGCACTTGTTACAAAACTACTGCTACCACTGTTACCGTTACTATTGTTGCTGCCACTACTATCAAAACTATCATATTACGGTGTTACTGATTACTTTGTTATAGATAATTAATCTCTAGTGTGGTTGAATTGACAACTCAGCTGCTAATACTTACAAATATTCTTTGGCTCCCCTTGTGTCGAATCTATTAATTTGGGTTGAATACTATACCCTCGAAAACTGTTGCGATCCCCTATACTTGTGGGTTATCAATGATCCTACAACAACACTGAGATTATGACGTTAAAAGAATAATCAAATTGAACCGACCCAATATTGTTTTTTATGAATTGAGTTAACATCCTCTGCATTCAATTGTAATAACACATAGTGTTTGTCGGATCTAGGGTTCCGGCAAAACCCTTAATATTCGATCTTTAGGGTGCGCACGAAGATCTCTCCTTTCGCCCTAGCTCGTCTACTCAACAACCCTAGGCCTAGCTCGTCTGATTCATAGAATAAGGGACACAAAGTTTATACTGGTTCGGGCCACCGTTGTGGTGTAATACCCTAATCCAGTGTGGTGTGGTGGATTGCCTTGTAGGCTGATGAAGAACTAGTACATGGAGGAACTGCCTCCTGAGGAGAGGGGTTCTTGTGCTTGGGTGAGCTTATGGTGTGTGGCCTTCTATCTGATCAGCTCCAGATGAGATGAGCCCAATGGTGGTGGCTAGTCCTATTTATAGTGGCCCGTGTCCTCTTCCCAAATATTGAGCGGGAAGGGATCCCACAATGGCCAAATTTGAAGGGGGGCAACTAGTACAAGCTATCCTGATAAAAGGTGGTCTTCGCCTGCCAAAGGCTCTAGTGGTGACGCCGTCGTCGGCTCCACGATGACCTCCATTCTACTGTCCTGCTGGTCTTGGTCTTGTTGCACCGATATGGAAACTTCTTCGTGTGCACCTACTCCTTTAGCACCAAAGAGGAAACTAGCACTCTGCGTCCGCTGGCGCCCGCCTGGCCTTGGTTGTCACTGCTCATGGCACGAGGACTCGCGAGGTGTCCCTCGCCTCGATATCTCCGATCCTTACGAGTCGGCCAAGTGAGGCCACCTCAGGGGATGCCTTGTGTCATCCGCCTCACAAGGCTTGGCCCCTCGCGAGGGTCTTGAGTGGTCGCTGAAGATGCCGGCCCGTACCAGGCCTCCTGGTGAGCCACGCCCTGGGCCGCTGGCAGGCAAGTCTGGGTACCCCCGTTCCCAGAACGCCGACAGTAGCCCCCGGGCCCAAGGTGCGCTCGGGCTTGGCTTCGCGGCGAAGCCAAGGGTCAAGTGTGAAGCGCCGTGGACCCCAAAAGCACGTGGCCTCGACTGACGCATGGTGATTGATGGGACGTGGGCGTCTCCACTTCCCCAAGCAGCCTCGGCGACTGCACGACTTGACAAGTCCCTGCGTGCATAGAGGATCATCATTACCTGCGATTATGGAGGCCGACGGTTGGCCTTCTCCTGCCTATAAATAAGGTGGCGAGTGGGGGTCCTCACCGCCCATCTTCTTCCTTCGGTCATGTCGCTTCTTCTTCTCTCTTGCCCTTCGCCTGGCCGAGCCGCTTATGGCGCCACCCAGGAAGTTCTCGTCCGTGGAGAAGGGGAAGGCCCGGCAAGAGGGGCCCGGCTCACCACTGGCTAAGAGGGGACGAGGCCGTCCCCGCAAGCGTGCCACGACTCCTGCCAGAGCGGCTAGCGGGCATGTGCGGGCCCCCACGGTGCCGGCAGCCGCTCTTGGTAACCGTGGCGGCGGCCCTTCAAGCGACGGGAGCCGTCGTGGCGCCGGCCGTCCCGTGAATGAAGGGAGGTGCTCTGGGGTCACCAGGCCTCCTCAGCCGTGCCCCCAGTTGGCGGAGGTGACGCTGGAGTTTGTCGTGTGGTCGGAGAGCCCAGTCGGCACCCGGCTCCAGCTCCCATGCTCCCTTGCCGGCGAACTTCTCGCCGCGAGCTCCGGAGGCTTTTGGCTGCAAGCGGATGGTTGTTGCAGCAGGGATTCATGGGTCGTGGTGGAGGTCTCCACCTCAGGCGCCGTGCCTTTGGCTCGTGGCTGGCAGACGTTTGCCCGCGCGGATGGCTTGGGCGGACGGTGCGCCCTTCATTTCAGATATGGCGATGACTCGACCCTCTTCGTGAGGGTGTTTGGGAAAGACGGGCGCCGCGCCGAGTGCTGCCCCGAGGACAATGTCGGCGGCGAGGTGCTTGGCCTGGGCGATGGACGCAACTCGTCCAGCTACGGTGGCTCCTCCTTCAGCGGCAGCTCCAACTGCGGTGGCTATGACCAGCCGCCCTGCCTCCGTGCCTGCCTGGAAGGTGGCGCTGGGTCGTCTCGCCGTCACGCCTAGGTGAAGCGTGAGGACGACTCTGGCTAAGCTCGGGGTGCAGGTCCTCGGGAGCATCCACGCCTCGAGGGTCGTCGTCTGCCGTTCTTGGTTTTTTCTTTCCCCTGCATTACTTGAAAAAGCAAGTATGGAGCCCTGGAAGGGCATGTAATGAAGCGTGATTTTATGATATTCAGCACCATGCTTAGTGTTTCTGTCCATTGTTGCGCAATCTATGTGTTATGCGTTTTTAGGGCGAGGAGACCTATCTTGACGCACTTGGGATTGCCTTCACCCCATGATGTTTGACCCTTCGTGAGGCTGCAAAAATTTGTTAGGTGGTTATTATCCTTTACTGCTCGAGGCCCTTGACGTGGGCTGAGCATGGTAGGCCGCCCCTTGTCGCGGTACCCGTGGGGCACGGACATGAGGATGGGGTGCGTGCCAATCACAAGCCTTGGTTTGGGCGCCTCGTGAAGGCTAAAAGGGGAGCGCTGGGGAGAGCACCGTGCAACTGCCTCTCTCCCGAAAAATGAGAGAAGGATCACAGAGGGAAATCAAAACTAAGCAATCGAGGAACGCGAGAACCTTTCAGAATCCATTAAAAAGGGAAGAGAGGGGCAAGCCAACTCTAGAAAGCAAATGAACGGCCGCGTCCGGCACCTAATCTAGTCTTCTCACCAGCGCGGAGCTAAGTGCTGCCACTAGGACGTGAGAGGGAGCCCCCGCGGCCAGAGGGCGGCTCTCCGGAGACTCCGGGGCGTGTACAGCCCCACTCATTATTACGTGAGAGTGTCATGAGCGGAGATCTTCATAGGCGTGAGCCTTGCTTCACAGGCACCGGGCCTCGGCTTCTCAAGCGCAAGGGCCTTGTTCCTCGCAGGCACGGAGCCTAGTCCTCTCAGGCGCAAGGGCCTTGTTCCTTGCAGGCACGGAGCCTAGTCTTCTCAGGCGCAAGGGCCTTGTTCCTCGCAGGCACGGAGCCTAGTCTTCTCAGGCACAAGGGCCTTGTTCCTCGCAGGCACGGAGCCTAGTCTTCTCAGGTGCAAGGGCCTTGTTCCTCGCAGGCACGGAGCCTAGTCTTCCCAGGCGCAAGGGCCTTGTTCCTCGCAGGCACGGAGCCTAGTCCTCTCAGGCGCAAGGGCCTTGTTTCACGGATAGAACCTCCGGAGGTGCCGGATGTTCCACGCGTTCGGGACCGGGATGCCGTCCCCTGTTTCCAGGCACACGGCACCAGGTCTGGAGACGTGGGTGATCTTGGACGGGCCTTCCCACATGGGTGAGAGCTTGTGCAGCCCCTTCCTGGAGAGGACTCTCCTCAAGACGAGGTCACCTACCTCGAGTGTCCTGGGGTAGATGCTGCGGCAATGGTACCGCCGCAACGCCTGCTGGTATCTTGCCGCTCGGAGTGAAGCGTCATGCCGGCACTCCTCCCCCGACACGTCGTCCGCTCCTTGGATGCGCCCTGCCGCGCCTCGCCGAACGCTGGGACTCACGGGGACCGCTGCCTAACCTCGTGAGGGAGGACCGCCTCGGCTCCGTAGACGAGGAAGAATGGGGTCTCGCTTGTTGGCTTAGTGGCAGTGGTGTGGATTGACCACAGCACGGACGTGAGCTCGTCGTGCCAACCCCTCCCGCAAGCTTCGAGCTTCTTCTTGAAGGTCCTGGTCTTGAGGCCTCTCAGGACCTCCACATTGGCGCACTCGGCTTGGCCATTGCTCATGGGGTGTGCTACAGAGGCGTAGCAAATCTGTGTTCCAAGGTTAGCACAATATGTCTTGAAAATGTTGCTAATGAACTGTGAGCCGTTGTCGGTGATGATGCGGTTAGGGACCCCGAACCGGTTTACGAGGCCCTTCATGAACTTGACTACGGAGGCGGCTGGGATGGTTCGGACAGCTTCCACCTCAGCCCATTTGGTAAACTTGTCGACGACGACGTAGAGGTATCGGTAGCCCCCGGGCGCTCGAGGGAAAGAGCCTAGGATGTCGAGCCCCCAGACCGCGAACGACCAGGAGAGTGGGATGGTTTGGAGGCCCTCAGCCGGTTGGTGGATCTGCTTGGCATGGAACTGGCAAGCCTCGCAAGACTTTACTAGCTCGGCGGCATCGTTGAGTGTTGTGGGCCAGTAAAAACAACTGCGGAATGCCTTTCCGACCAAGGTGTGCGATGATGAGTGATGTCCGCAGTCCCCGGCATGGATGTCAGCTAGTAGCTCGCCTCCTTGCTTCCTGGAGATGCATCGTAAAGAAACGTCATTTGATCGCTTCCTGTAAAGCTCACCGTCTTGGATGCAGTATGCCATAGCCTATCGGGCCACGCGTTCGGCGTCCTCCTCCTTTTCCGGTATTTCTCCTCGCACCAGGTATGACTTGAGTTCCTCGGTCCAGCATCCCTCCTAAGGCTCGAGCGCCAGGAGCAAGCGGGCTCCTGAGGACGGGCCGCAGGCGGGGGCTCCCGAGGCTGGTGGTTAGGGGAGTTCCTCCTGAGGCTTTGCCGGCCCTTCTCGCGAGGGTGTCGCCGAGGGCCGGAGGAGCCTCTCCTCGAAGACACCTGGTTCTTGGGGCAGGCGCCTGGACGCTCTCTTGGCGATGTCGTCGGCCTCCTTATTGGTGCCACGAGGCACTTGCTCCAGCTCCAGGCCCAAGAACTGCTTCTCCATCTGGCGTACCTCCGCGAGGTATGCCTCCATATGCTCGTCCCTCTGCTTGTATACCTTGTTGGAGAAGTTGACGAGGAGCTGGGAGTCGCCCCTGATGACGAGGCGCTTCACCCCCAGGGCCTTCGCCGCCTTGAGACCGGCGATGAGGCCCTCGTACTCCGCGATGTTGTTGGAGACCTTATCGCCAGGCTGGAAGCAGAGCTGCATTGTGTAGTAGAGCTTGTCTTGAGTGGGCGAGATGAGCACGACCCCAGCCCCCGCGCCCTGGCGGGCGAACGCGCCGTTGTAGTACATGATCCAGCCATCCGGCGCTTCACTCCCAGGCGAGAGGGACCGGCCCTGATTTCTTTGGGTCCTGGGGCGTCGGTCCATTCTACCACGAAGTCAGCAAGTGCAGCCCCCTTGATGACTCTGGTGGTGCTGAACTCTGGCTGGAATGCCTGCAGCTCTATGTTCCACTCCGCGACCCTTCCTACTGCGTTTGGGCTTCGGAGTACCCTTTCCAGAGGGTAAGCTAAGACGACCTTGATGGGGTGGCCTTGGAAGTAGTGGCGCAGCTTGTGCGAAGCGACGAGGAGCGCAAGGAAGAGCTTTTGCGACATGGGGTAGCGTGCCCGGGCATCACGGAGCACCGTGCTGATGAAATATACCGGGTGCTCGACGGAGGTGAAGTCCGGACTCGCCTACGGCTGTGTGGTATGGCTAGGTAAAGGTGCTCCAGGGGCTTGGTCGTCAGCTGGGGTAGCTGCAGCCTCAGGGGAGTTATCTTGCAGGACGCGGTCGCCCTCCGGCCCTGATGGGGCCTTGGGAGTGTCGTCCCTGGCTCGCAAGGTCTTGTCTTGCCGCTCCTCTCGAACAACCACCAGTGCTGCGCTAGATGAATGTGGTGTTCCGGCCAGGTAAAGCACTAATGGTTCTTGGGGCTTGGGTGACACCATCACCGGTGGACTGGTGAGGTATCTCTTGAGGTCTTCGAACGCCGCATCAGCCTCAGTGGTCCATTCAAACGGGCCCTTCCTTTTCATCAGCTTGAAGAAAGGGAGGGCTCTCTCCCCAGCTTGAAAATGAAACGCGCGAGCGACGTTACACAGCCGGCCAGTTTCAGCATCTCTTTGAGGTTCTTGGGCGGACTCATCTTTTCTATGGCCTTGACCTTCTCGGGGTTTGCCTCGATCCCTCGGTGCGACACCAGGAAGCCCAAAAGCTTGCCTGACGGGACACTGAACACGCACTTTTTCGGGTTGAGCCACAGGTCTACCTTGCACAGGTTTGCGAAGGTTTCTTCCAGGTCCGTGATGAGGGTTGTGGCCTCCTGATATTTCACCATGATGTCATCTACGTACGCCTCAGCGTTCCTCCCGAGCTGTTTCCCGGTGCGATGTGCATTAACAGCTGAAAGGTGGCTCCTGCATTCCATAACCCAAACGGCATGCAAGTGTAGCAGTATACTCCACGCGGGGTGAGGAAGGTAGTCTTCTCGACGTCTTGCAGCGCCATCTTTATCTGGTGGTAACCCGAAAAGGCGTCCAAGAAGCACAACAAGTCGCACTCGGCGGTGGAGTCGATGATCTGATCGATGCGGGGCAGAGGGAACGGGTCTTGCAGACAAGCTTTGTTGAGGTTGGTGAAGTCAACACACATGCGCTCTTTTCCTCCTTTCATGGGCATGACGACGGGGTTTGCCAGCCACTCTGGGTACCGGACCTCGTGGATGACACCCGCCGCCACCAGCTTGCGAGTCTCCTACATGATGAAGGATTGTTTCTCTATAGATTGGTGCTTGGCCTTCTGCTTCACAGGGCGCATATTGGGGCATACATTTAGGTGATGATCGATCACCTCCCTCGGGACTCCCGCCTTGTCCTTGGGTTCCCACGCGAACACATCCCTGTTCGCACGCAGAACCCAACCAGCGCCTCTTCTTATGCTTGGGGGAGACCAGCGCCTATGGCGAAGGTGACACCAAACGGCTCGTCTTCATCTACGGGTACGTGCTTCGTCTCGGCTTGGTCTTGAGAGAAAAGTTGCTTATTCTTGGCCGGTGCAGCCCCCTCGGTTACAGGGCGGCTTCACCGGACGACTGCGCCACCGCAGCGGTCCGGAAGACGCGCTTCAAGGCTGCCAGAGCTTCCTTGGTGTCCCCCACCACGGTGAGGACACCGCTACTCCCTGGCATCTTCATGAGGTTATAGGCCGGATGAGTCGCAACCATGAACTAAGTCAGCGCAGGGTACCCAAGGACGGCGTTGTACGGGAGGCCGATTCGGGCGATGTCGAAGTCAATCAGCTCGGTGCGGTAGTTGTTTCGGGTGCCGAAGCTGACCGGTAGGCGGATCTGCCCCAGAGGGCTGGTGGAACCATTGCTGACTCCTAAGAAGGGTTTGGTGGGGCGCAGCCGCTCGAGTGGCACTTGAAGCAAGCTGAAAGCCTCCACCGAGAGCACGTTGAGACCAGCCCCACCGTCGATGAGGGTCTTGGTGACTGCCACGTTGCAGATGGTGGGGGTGCAGAGCATCGGGAGTGCGCCTGAGCCTGCAGTGGAGGCGGGGTGGTCCCCCGAGTCGAAGGTGAGGTCGGCCTTGGGCGCCACCCATCCAGTAGGAGCCCCATGGCGTATGGAGGCGATGCCCGCCTGGCGAAAGATCGACTTGATGTGGCAGTCGGAGGGTGGTGCTTGGGAGCCGCGAGGAGGGCCGCGATGACATGGGGTGCCGGTGCCCCGAAGCGTGCGATGAAGAGGTCGCACAGCTCCTCCCAGGACGCCACAGACGATTCTTGCAAGCTAAAGAACCAGGCGCGCAGCACGCCGGTGAGCGCCATGTGGAGCCAGCTGGCCATGACCTTGCTGTCGCCGCCAGCCGCCGAGACGGCCTCTTCGTAAGCCTGGAGGAAGACGGCTGGGTCCTCTGCCCCGTTGTAATGGGGCGGCAGATCTGGCCTAAACCTGGGTGGCCACTGCACCTCTCGGAAGGCGGGGGTGAAGGCCCGGTGGCCCGGGGCGCCGCCGCGCGTGGCCGCCAAGCCGGCCGGAGGAGGGACACCTGCCATTGGAGCTTGGCGGATGGAGGGCGGGACAGACATGGGAGAAATTTCGGCACACCCCTACCTGGCGCGCCAAATGTCGGATCTTGGGTTCCGGCTGATGAGGTTACAGACCTAGGGTAGGGTCACATGCCTGACCAAGGTACCCCACCCAAGGTCACTACCCCAGAAGATCAAAAGACAAAACCTACGATGACAAAGATAGTCGACTGAGACGGCCCAAGGGGACATCCCACTCGACTGGACATCACCTACAAGATGACTCAACTCCACTCGACCCATCCAAGGCACTCGACCCCCGAAGGTCAAAGGTCCCTTAGGACAATAACGGTCTGGTATATACTCGTCATAGTGAATGCCTTTATTACTCTTTACTGTATACGCTATCAGTAACGTCTGCCTTAATGTACATTGGACCCTTGGTAACATGGAGCCTGGCTGGGGTCCTGGCACACTATATAAGCCACCCCCTCCTCCTGTACAAGGGTTCGCATCCCTGTAACTCACACCTATACACACATCAGTCGACCGCCTCTGGGCACCGAGACGTAGGGCTGTTACTTCCTCCGAGAAGGGCCTGAACTCGTAAAACACCTCGTGTACAACTCCACCATAGCTAGGGCCTTGCCTCCTCCTTCGTACCCCCTACTCATACTGTCAGGCTTAGAACCACGACAGTTGGCGCCCACCATGGGGCGAGGCGTCTTAGCGACATCTGGTGAGGTTGCAACCTTTTCTCCGACCTCCTTCATCATGGTGTCAGGCGGCGGTCTGGCGTTGGGCCACGAAATCCGGCTCGGCGCGCTCGTCTTCATCGCCGACGACTCCTCATGGCTCTACGAGGCCCCTCTCGACGTCGAGGCTCTGCCCGTCCGCGGGGCTGCGCACTTCCGTGCCAGCGCTGCGGCGTCCTCCTTCGGCAGCCGTCGACTCGGTACTTGTCGATCCCTACATCGTCCCCCATCCCCGCCGGACGCCATCGCAAGCGATCCGGTCGCTCACGGCTCCAGCGGTGGGTGAAACACATGGTGGCCCGCCAGACGGCCAACCCTCAAGTCACGGCCATCCCTCAAGTCACGGCCATCGAGCCCGACTGTTACCTCTACGGGCCGGTCCATCCGTCGATCGAGCTCATAGATTCTGTTTCCGAGTGATGGAGCAGCGATCCCACATCAGAGGTCCTCATGGTCGACTCACGCCATAGCCCGCCGGGTTTTCCTCGTGGTGGTGACGGCGGCAGCGGTGGCGGCCGTTCATACGACAACAACGGATACATTCCTCAACCCCTCACTGCCTAGCAGAGGGATGAGCTCTGTCGCCGCAACGAAGACGCGCTCTTCACTCCCATCGTGGGAGATGCTCCAAAGGCTCTGGCCCTAGAAGCCACGCGCTTGGCCACCGTGGCCGAGTGCGCGTGCTTGGAAAACATCCAGTGCGCACTAGACGAACAGGCCCGCCGACTGGTCCCCGAGTCCGGTCGATGACCGCGGCAATCGCACCCGCGCGAGACTCAGGTGTTCCGCACACCAGTCCAGAACCTCGAAGCCACGGCTTGCATTGCAGAGTCGATTCAACCATCTTAGTCGGAGGCTGAGAGAGGCCTTCAGCAGATCCGAGCTTTGCTCCGAACGGCTGAAGAGCAGAACGCGGTTGTTTCTCAGTCGCGCAATAGGATCCACAACGGATTGGGGGCTGCAGACACCGTTTGGTCAGCCCACAGTCCAAGATCGCCCCCGAGGCGTGAGGAACGTGGCCCGCAGCAAGACCGGCATCTGGGTCGGAATGACGAGCAACACGACCGTCGACCCGGTCATCATGACCGCCGTCGAGTGCCTACGCCTCCTCCGGGAAGCGGATCGTTCTCGCCCCGGCGACACGAGGGCAGGCGCCTGCGCGACGACGAGCGGAGGGTTCCCCCAGACCCCCGGAGGCCAGGTTTCGATGCAAGGTCTATCCTTGTGCAGGGACGGGTCGACCGTAACAGGGCGTTCAGAGAAGAGCAAGGCAGAGATCATCCGAGCGGAAGCCGAGCACATGTCTCTGGACCCGAATGTTTCTGCAGCGCCATCAGGGCTGCTGAGACCCCCCCCCCCCCCCGAACTTCAGGTTGGCGGCGGGGTTAAGTAAGTTCACCGGCGAGTCAAAACCAGACACCTGGCTAGAAGACTACCGAGTGGTTGTATAGATCAGAGGCGGCAACGACGATGTGGCCATGAAGCACCTTCCTCTGATGCTGGGCGGTTCGGCTCGGGCGTGGCTCAATCAGTTGGCCCCCGGGAGTATTTAAGCTGGGAAGAGCTAGCTCGAGTGTTCATTCGGACCTTCGAAGGCACCTGCAAGCGACCTGCTAGCCTCGCAGAGCTTCAGCACTACACGCAGAAGTCGAATGAAACTTTGATAGATTACATCCAGCGATGGACCACCTTGCATCACACTGTGGAAAATGTGTCTGAGCACCAGGCAGTTTGCGCCTTCAAGGAAGGCGTACGTAACCGAGAGCTGAATCTGAAGTTTGGTCTAACCGGCGATATGTCCCTGTCACGGATGATGGAGATTGCCAGTCGGTATGCCAACAGCGAAGAGGCCGATCGGCTCCGCAGTGGCAAGAAACCAGTCGGGCAGGATGATCAGAATTCCAATCGGAAGAACAAGCGCAAGGCCGAGCCGGCTGCTCAGGGCGAAGCTGCAGTGGTCAATCAAGGAAAGGGCAAAGGAAAGCCGAAGGGGCCCTGGGCCCCCAAGAAAGTGAAAGATCAAGCTGGGAATGGCATACTCGACCAGCCATGTCCCATTCACACGAAGAAAGATGAAGAGGGAAACTTGGTATATCCCAAGCACACCACTCGACAGTGCCGACTCCTAATCCAGAACTTCCAGAAAGATCAGTCGGCTGAGAAGGAGAAAGAATCAGAGGAGTCCGAAGACAAGGAAGGGGATGGAGGATACCCCCAGATCAACTCCACTTTGGTGATCTTCGCAGACGTCGAGAGCAAAAGTCGACTGAAAGTGATCAATAGAGAAGTCAACATGGTTGCCCCGGCGACCACCACGTTTTTGAAATGGTCCAAGACCCCCATCACATTCGATCAGTTTGATCACCCTGCGCACATTGTCACCCCCAGGCGGCAGGCACTGGTGGTCGACCCAATGGTCGCGGGCACGCGTCTGACCAGAGTCCTGATGGATGGGGGCAGTGGCTTGAATATTTTGTATGCAGCAACCCTCCGAGATATGGGCATTCCAATGTCCAAGCTGAGCAAAAGTAACATGAGGTTCCACGGGGTCATCCCCGGGAGGAAGGCCGACTCACTTGGCCAAATCACACTCGACGTGGTCTTTGGCGAGTCGAAGAATTATCGCAAAGAGAAGCCGACGTTCGAAGTGGTGGACTTCAACATCGTTTATCACGCCATTCCGGGTAGGCCCGCCTACGCCAGGAACATGGCTCGACCGTGTTATGTTTACCTCAAGCTGAAGATGCCGGGACCCAACGGCGTTATAACCATCACTGGGAACAGTCAGAAAGCGGAAGAGTGCTTCCAGAAAGGCTCGAAGGTCGCTGACGAGCAGATGGCAGCAGTAGAGATGGAGGAGTACCAAAAGAGCATAGATCCGAGTGATCTGCTGAGGGCAAAGAAGCCGGCTTCCGAGTCAGCTTTCCAGTCGGTCGGGGAGACGAAACCCGTACACATCCACCCCACCGACCCCAATGCAGCACCGACCCACATTTCCACTACACTCGACAACAAATAGGAAGAAGCGCTCATCCAGTTCCTCTGTGAGAACTAGGACATCTTCGCATGGAAACCATCAGACATGCCGGGTGTGCCCAGGGGACTGGCTGAGCACCATTTGCGAGTCGACCCAAATGTGAAGCCTGTGAAGGAACATCTCCGTCGGTCCGCTGCGGAGAAGAGAAAGGCAATTGGCGAGGAAGTGGCTCGGCTCCTGGCAGCTGAGTTTATTCACGAGATCTACCACTCCGAGTGGCTCGCCAATGTCGTCATGGTCCCCAAGAAGGACAAGTCTCTCCGCATGTGCATCGATTTAAATCACATCAATCGGGCCTGCCCAAAAGATCATTTTCCTCTCCCCCGCATCAATCAGATAGTTGATTCGACTGCGGGGTGCGAGCATTTGTCCTTTCTGGACGCGTATTCCGGGTACCATCAGATTCGTCTGTTCAGACCCGATGAAATCAAGACAGCTTTCATCACCCCCTTCGGGTGTTTCTGTTATGTCATCATGCCTTTCGGTCTCAAAAATGTCGGCGCTACCTTCACGTGCATGATCCAGAAGTGCTTGATAAAGCAAATCAATCGGAACATCGAGGCATACATGGATGACATTGTGGTCATGTCACGGAAAGGTTCCGACCTGCTGACCGACCTCGCTGAGACATTCGCAAACTTAAGAAGCTATGATATCAAGCTCAATCCGTCGAAGTGTACATTTGGAGTTCCTGGCGGCAAGTTGCTCGGTTTTCTCGTTTCCGAACGGGGAATCGATGCCAATCCAGAAAAGGTCAGCACCTTCCTCCGAATGAAATGCCCCGAGCATATACACGACGTCCAGAAACTTACTGGTTGCTTGGCCGCATTGAGTCGATTCATTTCTCGTCTCGGTGAGAAGGCATTGCCTCTCTACCGACTCATGAAGAAATCAGACAAGTTCGAGTGGAATTCCGAAGCCGAAGCAGCGTTTGAAGAGCTCAAAGCCCTACTGTCCACCCAGTCGGTGCTTGCTGCCACAGTCAGCAAAGAGCTTCTCCTACTATACATTGCAGCCACCGGACAAGTTGTCAGCACCGTACTCACGGTCGAGCGGGAAGAAGAGGGCAAGGCATACAAGGTCCAGCGCCCGATCTACTACATATCCGAAGTTTTGACTCCCTCCAAGCAAAGCTACCCGCATTAACAGAAGCTCGTGTATGGGATTTACTTGACTGCAAAAAAGGTTGCCCATTACTTCTCGGACCATACAATCTCAGTCGTGAGCGACGCCCCACTGTCAGAGATCCTGAACAACCGAGACGCAACCGGTCGAGTGGCAAAATGTGCGATTGAACTTCTTCCATTAGATATCAAGTTTGAAGCTAAGAAAGCCATCAAGTCTCAGGCTATAGCAGATTTTGTGGCTGAGTGGATAGAACAAGAGCGACCGACTCAAGTTCAGTCGGATCACTCGACTATGTTCTTCGATGGATCCAAGATGCTGAACAGAACCGGCACAGACGTGGTCCTGGTATCTCCCAGGGGCGACAAGCTCAGTTACGTCCTTCAGATCCACTTTGACTCATCGAACAACGAAGCTGAGTACGAAGCACTTTTGTACGGGTTGCGCATGGCCATCTCACTCGGCGTCCGTCGCCTGATGGTTTATGGCGACTCAGACTTAGTGGTGAACCAAGTGATGAAGGAATGGGACGTCAGGAGCCCGGCAATGACCAGTTATTGCAGTGCAGTACGGACGCTTGAAAAGAAGTTTGAAGGTTTAGAGCTCCATCACGTGCCCAGAGCCAAGAATCAGCTGGCCGATGACCTCGCAAAAATTGGGTCGACTCGGAAGCTTATACCCAAGAATGTGTTTCTGGAGCACCTGCGCACCCCTTCTGTCAAAGAAGACCCCTTCACGGAAGAACCCCTGCAGCCAGTCAGTACGTCAGATCCGACTGAAGTCGAAGTGCCTGTAGTGGTCGACCTGATCATGGAAGTTTTAGTGATTACGCCGGACTGGACTGTGCCATACATATCATATCTGCTCAGGCAAGAACTCCCGGAAGATGAGGAAGAAGTGCGCCAGATCGTCCGTCGATCCAAGGCGTTCACTATCATTCAGGGTCAACTCTATAGAGAAAGCGTCACCGGAGTCGCTCAGCGCTGCATCACCCCAAAGGAAGGTCGATTGATCCTGGATGAGATTCACTCGGGAACTTGTGGCCACCATGCTTCCTCTCGGACTATAGTGGCCAAAGCGTACCGAGCCGGGTTTTATTGGCCCCGTGCCAACAAGATGGCCAAGGATATTGTGGAAAAGTGCGCAGGTTGCCAGTTCTACTCCAACATGTCCCACAAGCCGGCGTCTGCTTTGAAGACCATTCTGCTAGTCTGGCCCTTTGCTGTTTGGGGCTTGGACATGGTCGGCCCCTTCAAAACGGGCAGAAGCGGATTCACTCAGCTTCTCATGGCAGTTGATAAATTTACCAAATGGATTGAGGCAAAGCCCATCAAGAACCTCGAGTCGAGCACCGCCATTAACTTCATCAGGGAATTGATATTCAGATATGGAGTTCCCCACAGCATCATCACGGACAACGGCTCCAACTTTGACTCGGATGAATTCAGAGCTTTCTGTGCTTCTCAAGGAACACGAGACGAGTACGCCTCCGTAGCGCATCCACAGTCGAATGGACATGCAGAAAGAGCAAATGGTTTGATTCTCCAAGGCCTAAAGCCACGGCTCATGCGTGAACTTAAGCATGTCGCTGGGGCTTGGGTAACCGAACTACCGTCTGTCCTATGGGGCCTGAGGACAACTCCAAACCGGTCGACTGGCCGTACCCCTTTCTTCATGGTCTATGGAGCCGAAGCTGTGTTGCCAAGCGACTTGTTGCATAACTCCCCCAGAGTGGAACTCTTCTCTGAAGCCGAGGCAGAGCAGGCCCGTCAGGATGCAGTCGACCTTTTGGAGGAGGAACGAGAGATGGCCTTGATCCGGTTGACCATCTATCAACAAGACCTGCGTCGACTCCATGCTCGCAACGTCCGAAGCCGAGCATTTCAGGAAGGAGACCTGGTCCTTCGAGTGCATCAGAAACGACCACACAAGCTCGCCCCGGCCTGGGAAGGCCCATTCATCATCACCAAGGTGCTGCACAACGGAGCGTACCACCTTTACAACATCGCCAAGAAGAAAGACGAACCTCGTTCGTGGAACGCGGACCTGCTCCGCCGCTTCTACAGTTGAGACAATCGACAGTCGAGTTGTAATAAAGATTTTCCGATTTATTTCAAAGACAAGTTTGCACCGATCCTTTAATGATTGTTGTTTTCTAAAATGCTGGTTTTCAAAATCCCCCAGTGGGTGCTTAGCCGCGAACCCGATTCACCTAAGTTTCAAAAATTACTCCGAGTGAAGAGCAACCCTCTCACTCAGGGGCTTAGCCGTGAACCTGATTCACCTAAGTTTCAGAAATTACTCCGAGTGAAGAGCAACCCTCTCACTCGGGGGCTTAGCCGCAAACCCGATTCGCCTAAGCTACAAAAACTACTCTGAGTGAAGAGCGATCTTCTCACTCGGGGACTTAGCTGCGACCCCGTGACTCGCCTAAGTTACAAAAACCACTCCGAGTGAAGAGCAATCCTCTCACCCGGGGGCTTAGCTGCGGTCCTCCGAGCTGCGTCATAAGTATAATGTGGCTCTGTCTTCCGAGCTCCGCCACAAATACAACGTGGCTTGGAATCGCCTAAGTTACAAAAACCACTCCGAGTGAAGAGCAATCCTCTCACTCGGGGGCTTAGCTGCGGTCCTCCGAGCTGCGTCATAAGTATAATGTGGCT
>LR738713.1:164369325-164452130 GCA_902687465.1 Secale cereale
GAAGAGCAATCCTCTCACTCGGGGGCTTAGCCGTGGTCCTCCGAGCTGCGTCATAAGTATAATGTGGCTCTGCCTTCCGAGCTCCGCCACAAATACAACGTAGCTTGGAATCGCCTAAGTTACAAAAAACCACTCCGAGTGAAGAGCGATCCTCTCACTCGGGGGATTAGCTACGACCCCGTGACTCACCTAAGTTACAAACACCCACTCCGAGTGAAGAGTGATCCTCTCACTCGGGGGCTTAGCTGCGGTCATCCGAGCTGCGTCATAAGTATAATGTGGCTCTGTCTTCCGAGCTCCGCCACAAATACAACGTGGCGTGGAATCACCTAAGTTACAGAAACTACTCCGGGTGAAGAGCAATCCTCTCACTCGGGGGCTTAGCTGCGACCCCGTGAATCGCCTAAGTTACAAAAACCACTCCGAGTGAAGAGCGGTCCTCTCACTCGGAGGCTCGACCGCGGTCCTCCGAGCTCCGCCACAAGCACAACGTCGCCATCAAGGCGTCGATTCAAAATACAAGCGATCAAAAAGAGTCACACACAAAAGGAATCAAATCCAGATAAAGTCCCGCAAGATT
Organism: Secale cereale; assembly: GCA_902687465.1. Classification (NCBI taxonomy): domain Eukaryota; kingdom Viridiplantae; phylum Streptophyta; class Magnoliopsida; order Poales; family Poaceae; genus Secale; species Secale cereale. The sequence continues at coordinate 164,369,906 of LR738713.1, forward strand.
CGGGCAAGAGTACCTGGGCCACAGGCCCACCAGAGTTTAACGATTACAGGATCACTCGGCATTCCGAGGCAAATTGAATTAAAGCATCAAAGTTCACTCACTCCTCCGGAGGAGGCGGGCTTGCAGGTTCAACAAACTGGTCCAGGTCGATCCCATCGGCGATGCGGGTTGCGGCTTCCAAGAAAGTCTCCATGAACGACTGGAACTGGAGCTCCTTTGTATTAGCGACCTTGAGCGCCGCGAGCCTTCTCTCCTTCACCTCCTTGCAGTGCACACGGAACAAGGATATCGCCACGTCGGCTCCACTCCGGGCGGACGACTTCTTCCACTCCTACACTCGACCGGGGATCTCATTGAGTCGAGTCATCAGAGACTCCAGGTCATTCTCCTGCACGACCCCCCTCCAGGGCGCAGTGTCGATCCGGGCCATCACTGTTTTCAGCCGTCCTAGGTAGTCCGTGGCAGCAGTAAGATGGGACTCCAGCCTCAAGATATTCATGGCAGCTTCGTCCTTGACGATAGAATTGGTTGGGTCTAGGCCGGGCTCAACCCGGCCAGTCTCTTCGTCGAAGTTGCGGCAGAATTCTAAACCACAAGAAACAAGTCGAGTCAGCAAGAAAAACACGGGTCGACCGATCCAACTTAGCCTGAGCCAAAGGGACATACCTTCGAGCACGAGGTACCACTTCTTGGTAAGGTCGCCCAGATAAGCCTCCAGATCAATCCTCTTCTGGAAGAGGGCCTCGTATTTGTCATTCAGAACACTCTTGGCATTCTTCAGCCGAGTCACCTCTTGCTTAGCTGCGTCGAGTGAACCCTTCAGCCTGGTGATCTTCGCCTCAAGCGCGCCTACGGAAGCAACTTTTGCACTGCCAGTTCTGCCTTCTCTTGAGCCGCCTGCTGTGCCGTCGCCAAGTCGAGGTCTTTCTGCTCCAAGGCCGCTTTCAGTTGACCTGCAGTCGAACAAATGAACATGAGGAGACACAAGGCATATTTATCAAAAGTCAGTCGACGAATGGTTAGCGTCAGTTACCAGCTGTGTCGTCCTGCATCTTCTTCAGGTGGTCCCGAGCCAGCTGCAAGTCGAGATTGAGCTAGATCTGCTTCTTCTCAAGATCTGCAAATTTGGCTCCAAACTCGCAAGATCTCTGCATCAACAAAACAAAACAAGATTCTAAGGCTACAGTCGAGTCAAACACTCAACCGCGGTCTCGGGGACTACACCCAGTGGGTGCACTGAGCGTGCCCCCACTGGTTCTCACTCGGCGAAGATCAGTCTGGATCGAGCTAAAAAAACAACAACAAGGAGGAAAGTCCTATCATCAGACCATGGCCGACTACCAGCAGTCGACCATGGTCTCGGGGACTACACCAAGTGGGTGCACTGAGCATGGCCCCACCGGTTCTCACTCAGCCAAGATCAGTCTGGCTCGAGCTCGAGGGAAGTTGAAAGCAAACGCTAAAAGACTACACATCAAAACTCTCACCCAGTGGGCGTGGCATCATCTTACGAACAAAGCAACATATTTTTTCCAGTGCAGCAAGCCAATCAGCGGAGAAAACAAACCTGGACGTCGGTCCGAAGGGCAGAACTAGCGTTGTAAGCAGCCATGTTGGCCTCGTACGCCGCCTTCATTTCTCCATCATCAACCCCGCCTGACGAACGGCTTCTTGAGCTGCACCCACGGGATCCTCCAGGAGGCGATAGGAGGAGAAGAGAACAGACGACGGAGCAGGCGCTGGGTCGACGGCCGGAGCGGGTGCTGGGTCGACAGCCGAAGCGGGCACTGGGTCGACAGCTGGGACAGGCGCTGGGTCGACGACCCCTCCAGCTGACGAGGCAGGGTGTTCGGTCGACACGGGGACGGCGAAGGAGACCGTGGCTCGGACCGCGTCTTCCTGTTGCTGGGCCTCCGGGCCAGAAGGCACCTTCCGGCCCTTCTTCCCCGTGCGCCGTCGAGCCCCTCCCAAGCGCTCCTCATCGACGTCATCATCATCTGAGAGCTCTATGACGTGGCGCGGCACTTCAGAACAAGCAATTGTGAGGTTCAGTCGACCATCAACCCTAACCGACGAAAAGTATGACACGATTTACAACTCACACCTGCGCGGGATGTTGCGGCATCTGTGGTCTCCTCGTTGTCCCGACCCTTGTCGATGTCCATCGAGGTCGTGGAGGCAGCAGCACTGAAGAATTTCCTCGAAGATGAGTTGACGAAGACATAGTCGACCTCCGAAAGGCAGAAAAGAACAAAACTGAATAGTACTTACGTGGAGGCGATGGGAACATCCACCTTAATCTTGGGCAGGGCCTTCCGGGGCTTGGCGATGATAACCTTGGGGTGCTTGGGCGCCTTCTCAGATGGATCGGGAGTGGCCGTGCGAGCTCGCTTGGGCGTTTGGGAGCTGGAGGGACCTGTCCGAGGGCACACAGCCCCTGGGTCGTGCTTCCCCTTGGACCGCTTCTCATCACAGGGAGGTGACTCGACCTCCTCCCCGCTGTTGTAGTCCTCGCTCTCATCTTCGGTCTCCTCCTCCGACTTCCACTCGGAGACGTCGCCCACGCCCTCTACGCCCTCCTGGACCTGATCCCCGTTGGGCAGCGAGTACATTTCAGTGTAGATCTGCAGAAAAGGAAGATTGGCCAAACGTCAGTCGGACTCATCAAGACAATTACAAGCCAACAACAAGAACACCACTCGGGAGCCGAGGACATACTTTGTTAGGCAGATGGTCAGCGTCGAATGGGAGGACCCTTCCGGACCCCCTGGGGTTGTCTTTGTTCCTCGTGACGCACTTCAGGCACTGCGCCACATTCTTCACGTCGGCCGCCTCCGGGTGGACTCGCGATGAGTCGTCGGTGCTGGAGTACATCCACATCGGGTGGTCCCGAGCCTGGAGCGGCTGTTTCCTCCGCATGAGGTACACCTCGAGCAGGTCCAACCCTGTTACCCCCTTGCGGACCAACTGGATGACCCGTTCCACCAACATGTTCACTTCAGCCCTCTCGGCTCGACCCACGATCATTGAAGGAGGCTGGCTGGCTCGACCAAGAGAGAAAGGGGGGAGTCCGGTCAACTGACCAGGAGTTGCACTGTCCTTGTAATAGAACCAAGTCGACTGCCACCCCGAATCGACTCCGGAAGAATCAGGGGGGGGAGCGCTCCTATTACTAAGTTGGATGCCGAGCCCGCCGCACGCCTGGAGGACGTGCGACTTCTCGTCACTCGAGTTCGCCTTCTTGACGATTTGCGAGCGGAAAGTAAAGATGTGTTTGAACAAACCCCAGTGCGGTCCGCAGCCGAGGAAGTTCTCGCACATGGAGACGAACGCGGCAAGGAAAGCGATGGAATTTGGCGTGAAGTAATGCAGCTGGGCGCCGAAGAATATCAAGAAAGCACGAAAAAAGGGGTGCGGAGGCATGGAGAAACCTAGGTTGACGTGGGTCGCGAGAAGGACGCACTCGCCCTCCCGCGGCCGGGGCTCGAGCTCGCCCTCCGGCACCTGCCAGGAGCCGTGAGCGACCAGTCCCTCCTCCTCCAACTCCTCCAAATCCTTCGTCGTGATGGTAGACCGGATCCAATCCCCCTGGATCCAACCAGGAGGGAGCCTGGACCTCGACGATGATTCGCTAAAGCCGGATCACCTCCCCTTCACCGTCGCCCCCTTCTTCGAACGCTCCATCGTCGTGGTCTTGTCCTTGCCCATGGCACGCAAGCCGTTGGTTGCTGTGGAGAAAGTGAGGGGGAGCAGAGGCGCGGCGGAGAGGCAGGGGCGAAAGAGCAGGGAATGGGCGCACAGTGCCCCCGCTTCAGGATCGGCGCGCACTTATAGCGCCCGGTAGAGTGTCTGACCGGTGGCCCCGAGTGATCTTATCAAATCCCACAACAGGCACGGATGCGATACGTGGCGAAAAAGGTGGCGCGAGGATCGAGGCGTCCCGAGCATATCCGTCCGATTGCTGCGGCACGTCCCGCCCCGCGTGCTTCCCCAAATTTCGAAACCCCATGGAATCCGGCGACCAAAGAGCAACCAACCCCGCCGAAAACTGCGCACGCCAACGGCACCCGACGCCTAGCGCAAAGTTCAGTCGACGGAAGACGCAACCAATGCACTCAACGGTTCCAGAGTCGATCAAGGCGACCAAGACAAGATTGAGGAGGACAGCCTAGTCCGCGAGCTCAGAGAAGACTACCCCAAGGGCATCGAGCCAGAACCGGAGCTTTCCTCAGCACTCTCTCCTGCTCAAGCCTCAATCCATTCGGGGGCTACTTACGAGGTTACATACCTAGGATAGGGTCACAGGCCTAACCAAGGTACCCCACCCAAGGTCACTACCCCAGAAGATCAAAAGACAAAACCTACGATGACAAAGACAGTCGACTGAGACGGCCCAAGGGGACATCCCACTCGACTGGACATCACCTACAAGATGACTCAACTCCACTCGACCAATCCAAGGCACTCGACCCCCGAAGGTCAAAGGTCCCTTAGGACAATAACGGTCTGGTATTTACTCGCCATAGTGAATGCCTTTATTACTCTTTACTGTAGACGTTATTAGTAATGTCTGCCTTAATGTACATTGAACCCTTGGTAACGTGGAGCATGCCTGGGGTCTTGGCACACTATATAAGCGACCCGCACCTCCTGTACAAGGGTTCGCATCCCTGTAACTCACACCTATACACACATCAGTCGACCGCCTCCGGGCACCCAGACGTAGGGCTGTTACTTCCTCCGAGAAGGGCCTGAACTCGTAAAACACCTCGTGTACAACTCCACCATAGCTAGGGCCTTGCCTCCTCCTTCGTACCCCCTACTCGTACTGTCAGGCTTATAACCACGACAGTTCACATCGAGTGGGTGTGGCATCATCTTACGAACAATGGAGCAGATTTTTTCCAGCACAGCAAGCCAATCATCGGAGAAAACAAACCTGGACGTTGGTCCAAAGGGTAGAACTAGCGTCGTAAGCAGCCATGCTGGCCTCGTACGCCGCCTTCGTCTGCTCCATCATCAACCCCGCCTGACGAACGGCTTCTTGAGCTGCTCCCACGGGATCCTCCGGGAGGCGATAGGAGGAGAAGAGAACGGACGACGGAGCAGGCGCTGGGTCGACGGCCGGAGCGGGCGCTGGGTCGACAACTGGGACAGGCGCTGGGTTGACAGACTCTCCAGCTGACGAGGCAGGGCGTTCGGTCGACACGAGGACGGTGAAGGAGACCATGGCTCGGACCGCGTCTTCCTGTTGCTGGGCCTCCGGGCCAGAAGGCACCTTTCGGCCCTTCTTCCCCGTGCGCTGTCGAGCCCCTCCCAAGCGCTCCTCTTCGACATCATCATCATCCGGGAGCTCTATGACGTGGCGTGGCACTTCAAAACAAGCAATTGTGAGGTTCAGTCGACCGTCAACCCTAACCGACGGAAAGTAAGACACGATCTACAACTCACACCTGCACGGGATGTTGCGGCATCTGCGGTCTCCTTGTCGTCCCGGCTCTTGTCGATGTCCATCGAGGTCGTGGAGGCAGCAGCACTGAAGAATTTCCTTGAAGATGAGTTGACGAAGACATAGTCGACCTCCGAAAGGCAGAAAAGAACAAAACTGAATAGTACTTACGTGGAGGCGATGGGAACATCCACCTTAATCTTGGGCAGGGCCTTCCGGGGCTTGGTAGTGATAACCTTGGGGTGCTTGGGCGCCTTCTCAGATGGATCGAGAGTGGCCGTGCGAGCTCGCTTGAGCGTTTGGGAGCTGGAGGGACCTGTCCGAGGGCGCACAGCCCCTGGGTCGTGCTTCCCCTTGGACCGCTTCTCATCACGAGGAGGTGACTCGACCTCGTCCCCGCTGCTGTAGTCCTCGCTCTCCTCTTTGGTCTCCTCCTCCGACTTCCACTCGGACATGTCGTCCACGCCCTCTTCGCCCACCTGGACCTGATCCCCATTGGGCAACGAGTACATTTCAGTGTAGATCTGCTGAAAAGGAAGATTGGCCAAACGTCAGTCGGACTCGTCAAGACAAATACAAGCCAACAACAGGAACACCACTCGGGAGCCGAGGACAGACCTTGTCAGGCAAATGGTCAACGTCGAATGGGAGGACCCTTCCGGACCCCCTGGGGTTGTCTTTGTTCCTCGTTACACACTTCAGGCACTGTGCCACGTACTTCACGTCGACCGCCTCTGGGTGGACTCGCGACGAGTCGTTGGTGCCGGAGTACGTCCACATCGGGTGGTCCCGAGCGTGGAGCGGCTGGATCCTCCTCATGAGGTACACCTCGAGCAGGTCCAACCCTATTACCCCCTTGCGGACCAACTGGATGACCCGTTCCACCAACATGTTCACTTCAGCCCTGTCGGCTCGACCCACGATCATTGAAGGACGCTGGCTGGCTCGACCAAGAGAGAAAGGGGGGAGTCCGGTCGACTGACCAGGAGTCGGACTGTCCTTGTAATAGAACCAAGTCGACTGCCAGCCCCGAATCGACTCCAGAAGAATCATGGGGTGGAAAAGCGCTCCTATTCCTAAGTTGGATGCCGAGCCCGCCGCACGCCTGGAGGACGTGCGTCTTCTCGTCACTCAGGTTCGCCTTCTTGACGGTTTGCGAGCGGCAAGTAAAGATGTGTTTGAACAAACCCCAGTGCGGCCGGCAGCCGAGGAAGTTCTCGCACATGGAGACAAACGCGGCAAGGAAAGCGATGGAATTGGGCGTGAAGTAATGCAGCTGGGCGCCGAAGAATATCAAGAAAGCACGAAAAAAGGGGTGCGGAGGCATGGAGAAACCTCGGTCGACGTGGGTCGCGAGAAGGATGCACTCTCCCTCCCACGGCCGGGGCTCGAGCTCGCCCTCCGGCACCCGCCAGGAGCCGTGAGCGACCAGTCCCTCCTCCTTCAACTCCTCCAAATCCTCCGCCGTGATGGTGACCGGATCCAATCCCCCTGGATCCAACCAGGAGGGAGCCCGGACCTCGACGACGATCCGCTACGGCCGGACCGTCTCCCCTTCCCCGTCGCCGCCTTCTTCGAACACTCCATCGCCGCGGTCTTGTCCTTGCCCATGGCACACAAGCCGACGGTTGCTGTGGAGAAATCGAGAGGGAGCAGAGGCGCGGCGGAGAGGCAGGGGCGAAAGAGCAGGGAATGGGCGCACAGTGCCCCCGCTTCGGGCTCGGCACGCACTTATAGCGCCCCGGTCGAGTGGCTGACCGGTGGCCCCGAGCGATCTTATCAAATCCCGCAACAGGCGCGGACGCGATACATGGCAATTAAGGTGGCGCGAGGATCGAGGCGTCCCAAACATATCCGTCTGATTGCTGCGGCACGTCCCGGCCCGCGCGCTTCCCCAAATTTCGAAACCCCGTGGAATCCGGCGACCAAAGAGCAACCAACCCCGCCGAAAAGTGCGGACACCAACGGCACCCGACGCCTAGTGCAAAGTTCAGTCGACGGAAGACGCAACCAACGCACTCGACGGTTCCAGAATCGATCAAGGCGACCAAGACAAGATTGAGCAGGACAGCCTAGTCCGCGAGCTTAGAGAAGGCTACCCCAGGGGCGTCGAGCCAGAACCGGAGCTTTCCTCAGCACTCTCTCCTGCTCAAGCCTCAATCCATTCGGGAGCTACTAACGAGGTTACATACCTAGGGTAGGGTCATATGCGTGACCAAGGTACCCCACCCAAGGTCACTACCCCAGAAGATCAAAAGACAAAAACTACAATGACAAAGACAGTCGACTGAGACGGCCCAAGGGGACATCCCACTCGACTGGACATCACCTACAAGACGACTCAACTCCACTCGACCAATCCAAGGCACTCGACCCTTGAAGGTCGAAGGTCCCTTAAGACAATAACGGTCTGGTATTTACTCGCCATAGTGAATGCCTTTATTACTCTTTACTGTAGACGTTATCAGTAACGTCTGCCTTAATGTACATTGAACCCTTGGTAACGTGGAGCATGGCTAGGGTCCTGGCACACTATATAAGCCACCCCCTCCTCCTGTACAAGGGTTCGCATCCCTGTAACTAACACCTATACACACATCAGTCGATCGCCTCCGGGCACCCAGACGTAGGGCTGTTACTTCCTCCGAGAAGGGCCTGAACTCGTAAAACACCACGTGTACAACTCCACCATAGCTAGGGCCTTGCCTCCTCCTTCGTACCCCTACTCGTACTGTCAGGCTTAGAACCACGACAGTTCACACCCAGTGGGTGTGGCATCATCTTACGAACACTGCATCAGATTTTTTCCAGCGCAGCAAGCCAATCAGCGGAGAAAACAAACCTGGACGTTGGTCCAAAGGGCAGAACTAGCGTCGTAAGCAGCCATGTTGGCCTCGTACGCCGCCTTCGTCTTCTCCATCATCAACCCCGCCTGACGAACGGCTTCTTGAGCTGCGCCCACGGGATCCTCCGGGCGGCGATAGGAGGAGAAGAGAACGGATGACGGAGCAGGCGCTGCGTCGAAGGCCGGAGCGGGCGCTGGGTCGATAGCTGGGACAGGCGCTGGGTTGACGGCCCCTCCAGCTGACGAGGCAGGGCGTTCAGTCGACACGGGGACGGCGAAGGAGATCGTGGCTCGGACCACGTCTTCCTGTTGCTGGGTCTCCGGGCCAGAAGGCACCTTTCGGCCCTTCTTCCCCGTGCGCCGTCGAGCCCCTCCCAAGCGCTCCTCATCGACATCATCATTATATGGGAGCTCTATGACGTGGCGTGAAACTTCAAAATAATCAATTGTGAGATTCAATCGACCGTCAACCCTAACCTACGGAAAGTAAGACACGATCTACAACTCGCACCTGCGCGGGATGTTGCGGCATCTGCGGTCTCCTCGTCGTCCCGGCCCTTGTCGATGTCCATCGAGGTCGTGGAGGCAGCAGCACTGAAGAATTTCCTCGAAGATGAGTCGACAAAGACATAGTCGACCTCCGAAAGGCAGAAAAGAACAAAACTGAATAGTACTAACGTGGAGGCGATGGGAACATCCACCTTAATCTTGGGCAGGGCCTTCTGGGGCTTGGCAGTGATAACCTTGGGGTGCTTGGGCGCCTTCTCAGATGGATCGGGAGTGGCCGTGCGAGCTCGCTTGGGCGTTTGGGAGCTGGAGGGACCTGTCCGAGGGCGCACAACCCCTGGGTCGTGCTTCCCCTTGGACCGCTTCTCATCACGGGGAGGTGACTCAACCTCGTCCGCGCTTCTGTAGTCCTCTCTCTCATCTTCGGTCTCCTCCTCCGACTTCCACTCGGAGACGTCGCCCACGCCCTCTTCGCCCTCCTGGACCTGATCCCCATTGGGCAGCGAGTACATTTCAGTGTAGATCTGCAGAAAAGGAAGATTGGCCAAACGTCAGTCGGACTCGTCAAGACAATTACAAGCCAACAACAGGAACGCCACTCGAGAGCCGAGGATAGACCTTGTCAGGCAGATGGTCAGCATCGAATGGGAGCACCCTTCCGGACCCCCTAGGGTTATCTTTGTTCCTCGTGATGCACTTCAGGCACTGCGCCACGTACTTCACGTCGGACACCTCCGGGTGGACTCGGACGAGTCGTCGGTGCCGGAGTACATCCACATCGGGTGGTCCCAAGCCTGGAGCGGTTGGATCCTCCACATGAGGTACACCTCGAGCAGGTCCAACCCTGTTACCCCTTTGCGGACCAACTGGATGACCTGTCCCACCAACATGTTCACTTCAGCCCTCTCGGCTCGACCCACGATCATTGAAGGAGGCTGGCTGGCTCGACCAAGAGAGAAAGGGGGGAGTCCGGTCGACTGACCAGGAGTCGGACTGTCCTTGTAATAGAACCAAGTCGACTACCAGCCCCGAATCGACTCCGGAAGAATCTTGGGGGGGGAGCGCTCCTATTCCTAAGTTGGATGCCGAGCCCGCCGCACGCCTGGAGGACGTGCGTCTTCTCATCACTCGGGTTCGCCTTCTTGACGGTTTGCGAGCGGCAAGTAAAGATATGTTAGAACAAACCCCAGTGCGGCCGGCAGCCGAGGAAGTTCTCGCACATGGAGACCAACGCGGCAAGGAAAGCGATGGAATTGGGCGTGAAGTAATGCAGCTGGGCGCCGGAGAATATCAAGAAAGCACGAAAAAAGGGGTGTAGAGGCATGGAGAAACCTCGGTCGACGTGGGTCATGAGAAGGAAGCACTCGCCCTCCCGCGGCCGGGGCTCGAGCTCGCCCTCCGGCACCCGCCAGGAGCCGTGAGCGACCAGTCCCTCCTCCTCCAACTCCTCCAAATCCTCCGCCGTGATGGTGGACCAGATCCAATCCCCCTGGATCCAACCAGGGGGGAGCCCGGACCTCGACGACGATCCGCTATGGCCGGACCGCCTCCCCTTCCCCGTCGCCGCCTTCTTCGAACACTCCATCACCGCGGTCTTCTCCTTGCCCATGGCATGCAAGCTGACAGTTGCTGTGGAGAAAGCGAGAGGGAGCAGAGGCGCGGCGGGGAGGCAGGGGCGAAAGAGCAGGGAATGGGCGCACAGTGCCCCCGCTTCGGGCTCGCCACACACTTATAGCGCCCCGGTCGAGTGGCTGACCGGTGGCCCCAAGCGATCTTATCAAATCCCGCAACAGGTGCGGACGCGATACGTGGTGAAAAAGGTGGCGCGATGATCGAGGCGTCCCGAGCATATCCGTCCAATTGCTGCGGCATGTCCCGCCCTGCGCGCTTCCCCAAATTTTGAAACCCCGTGGAATCTGGCGACCAAAGAGCAACCGACCCCGCCGAAAACTGCGCACGCCAACGGCACCCGACGCCTAGCACAAAGTTCAGTCGACGAAAGACGTAACCAACACAGTCGACGGTTCCAGAATCGATCAAGGCGACCAAGACAAGATTGAGGAGGACAGCCTAGTCCGCGAGCTCAGAGAAGACTACCCCAAGGGCGTCGAGCCAGAACCGGAGCTTTCCTCAGCACTCTCTCCTGCTCAAGCGTCAATCCATTTGGGGGCTACTGACGAGGTTACATGCCTAGGGTAGGGTCACATGCCTGACCAAGGTACCACACCCAAGGTCACTACCCCAGAAGATCAAAAGACAAAACCTATGATGACAAAGACAGTCGACTGAGACAGCCCAAGGGGACATCCCACTCGACTAGACATCCCTACAAGACGACTCAACTCCACTCGACCAATCCAAGGCACTCGACCCCCGAAGGTCAAAGGTCCCTTAGGACAATAACGGTCTGGTATTTACTCGCCATATGAATGCCTTTATTACTCTTTACTGTAGACGTTATCAGTAATGTCTGCCTTAATGTACTTCGAACCCTTGGTAACGTGGAGCATGGTTGGGGTCCTGGCACACTATATAAGCCACCCACTCCTCCTGTACAAGGGTTTCATCCCTGTAAATCACACCTATACACACATCAGTCGACTGCCTCCGGGCACCGAGACGTAAGGTTGTTACTTCCTCCGAGAAGGGCCTGAACTCATAAAACACCTCATGTACAACTCCACCATAGCTAGGGCCTTGCCTCCTCCTTCGTACCCCCTACTCGTACTGTCAGGCTTAGAACCATGACACCGGCAAAACCCTTAAGGTTCGAACTCTGGGGTGCGCACAAAGATCTCTCCTTCCGCCCTACCTCGTCGACTCAACAACCCTAGGCCTAGCTCGTCCAATTCGTAGAACAAGGGACACAAAGTTTATGCTGGTTTGGGCCACCGTTGTGGTGTAATACCCTAATCCAGTGTGGTGTGGTGGATTGCCTTGTAGGCTAATAAAGAACTAGTACATGGATGAACTGCCTCCTGAGGAGAGAGGTTCTTGTGCTCGGGTGAGCTTGTGGTGTGTGGCCGTCTATCTGATCAGCTCCAGATGAGATGAGCCCAATGGTGGTGGCTAGTCCTATTTATAGTGGCCCGGGTGCTATTCCCAAATATTGAGCGGGAAGGGATCCCACAACGCCCAAATTTGAAGGGGGACAGCTAGTACAAGCTATCCTAACAAAAGGTGGTCTTTTCCTGCCAAAGGCTCTGGTGGTGACGCCGTCGTGGGCTCCGCGATGACCTCCGTTCTGCTGTCCTGCTGGTCTTGGTCTTGTTGCACCGATATAGAAAGCTTTTCCTAATGCCTCGGGACTCCTCGCCTGCACCTACTCCTTTAGCACCAAAGAGGAAACTGGTACTCTGCGCTCGCTGGTGCCCGCCTGGCCTTGGTCGTCACTCCTCATGTCACGAGGACCTGGTGAGGTGTCCCTCGCCTCGATATCACCGATCCTTACGAGCCGGCCTAGTGAGGCCATCCCAGGGGATGCCTTGTGTTGTCCGCCTCGCGAGGCTTGGCCCCTTGCGAGGGTCTTCAGTGGTCGCTGAAGATGCCGGGCCATACCAGGCCGCCTGGTGAGCCACGCCCTGGGCCGCAGACAGGCAAGTCTGGGTACCCCCGTTCCTAGAACGCCGACAGTTTTAACATGTGATATTGATCCTTAGACCATGAGAGTATCGTGGTCACTTCTTACCGTACGATGGGCTTTGGGGTTGCTCAAACTTCACCTGTAACACGCTGATCGTAATGAAAACTCACAGGTACATCGGAAAGTTTGACAAGTGGTTGGATAGCTCAGGAGTGGAATTTGTTCCTCCGACGATGAAGAGATATTCTTAGGTACCTCTCGGTGTGACGGCATTGATCATCATCTGGCCAGACACACCTGACTTCGTTACGGGATGCCGGGACACAATAACAAGAAAGAAGAACAAAACTGGTAACGAGGATTTCGGTACATTGAGCATGGTGATGACTTTGGAGGATACCAATGCATCCCGGGTTTTGGGAAGTATCGCGAAGCGAAGGGAACATGACATGATGAACTAAGGTTCACTCAAATATCATTCGTGTACTCATAGGGACCAATACAGACATCCACGTTCCCGCTGCCGGTCATTGAACAAATGATTTCGTTCATGTCTATGAGTTACTGAACCTACGGGGTCACAAGCTTAAGACAATCATGATCTTCTAAGTGTTAGTAGGATCGAAGTCATGAGAATTTATTTGTGGAAATATTTCATAAATATTCGGAATAGTTCTGAGAGGACCTGGAAACGTTTCGGGGTCACCAGAAGGGTTTCGGTGAATATTGGGTAATAATCGGTATTATCAATTTATTATATATAGGTAAAAAATGTTTATAGAGATGTTAATATATATAAAATGGTCTAGAGGTATTTAGAATATTTGTGGCGATGTCGCGGACTAGAGCTACCCAGATAGGGAGGAACCACCGCCTGTTCTGGCTTATATTTGTGGCGATGTCGCGGACCTTATGGACGACACGTAATAAAATGGTGATTGAGGGGGTCTTCCTGAGGCACGCCTCAGATTTGTTCTTTAAATTCCTTACTTTCTTGCAGCACTGGCACCCGCTTTCTAAGCAGCGGGGCCGTGGTCGGCTTCGACTCATGCTGGATGGGCTTCTGGCTTCCACGCGCCGCCTCTCCTCATCGTAAGCATAGCATGGTGCATGCCACTAGGTGGTTTTTTTCTATTTCTTTTATGCTTTCTCTCGGCATGATTGTGTTGTTGCCCCGGCTGTCGTAGTTGTTGTGCCGTTGTGGACCTGAGTTGAATGGATGTTTGATTTATTTATAAAGTGGGGCAAAAGCTAATTTCGAGAGAGTTTCCGGTAGACACAAGTTTAGCCCTTGAATTTGAACTGTATATACATTTTCCTCTTTCATAAATAATTGTTTAGTATGATAAGGGCAGTAAAGAAAGTTCTCCTCAAAAGACATGCCGTTCTGTCAGATCTTGGGTTTCGGCAAACCCTTGAGGTTCGAACACCGGGGTGCGCATGAAGATCTCTCCATTCTGCTCTAGTTCGCTCTTGCACAAATTCCTAGGCCTAGCTCGACAAACCTGAAGAACAAGAGACACAAGGATTCTACTCCAGTGTTGTGACACCCCAAGACCGGTGCGCTAGGTGTCAGCCAGTTATTCGTTGCCGTTGCCATGTCATCTGCTTGCGGGTTGCATCTTGCCATGTCATCATGTGTGTTGCATCATCATGTTTTCAAAACTTGCATCCGTCCGAGTCCGCTCGTCCTTTCCGTTGTTCGTTCTGAGCCCGAACACACTTGCACGCGCCTGCGGCGCCTCCGAATATTTATTTTGTGAGTGGCCGGAAAATGTTCTTGGAATGGGTTGAAACTTGGCGTGTGGTCTTATTATAGCATAGGTAGACCGCCTGTCAAGTTTCGTCGCGTTCGGAGTTCGTTTGATAGCCCAACGGTTAATCGTGTTAACCGCCGGAAGCCTTTTCTCTTTTGGCCCAGCACCCCTTTCACACAGCCCATCAAGCCCATTCTAACCCCTCCATGCTCTTGTCCATTCGATCACGATCGCGTGGCCGCGAACGGCTCCTCATTTGGACACTCCTAGCTCCCTCTACCTATAAATATGTGCCTCTCCTTCCAAATCACGGATGAAACCCTAAAAATCCTCCTCCCCGCGCAGCCGGACATGTCCACTCCGCCTGGACATGTCCATCCCCGCAGCCACGTCCGTGCAGCCAATGAGAGGCCGCCACCTCAGCGTGCCGCCTCCCTCCTCCAATAGCACGCCGCCACGTCACCACCCCCACGCCCACTTCGCCGCCAGCCCAGATTGGGCCCGTCCCGAGCCCGCCGGGCCCGAACCCCGCCGCCGCGCAGGCCCGAACACCCGTGCCCGCGGACCCGTCCCCGCCGTCCATGCTCGCCGGCGACGAGCTCCACCATCGCCGGAGTTCCTTCGTCGCCGCCGCCAGCTTGCCACAACCCCTCGACGCCGATGGCCTGCTCCTCCGCGCTGGTCTACCCTCCAGCGCCGTTCCGCCGGTGCCGTGGCCAAATCCGGCCGGCACAACCGGATCCGCCACTGTCCCCTCCAGATCTGGGCCGGCGCCGCCCCGATCCCGCCGTCCCGTGCGGTTTCGCTCACCGCCGGCTCCTCCCTTGCGCCGTCGCCGGAGCCGAGCAGAGCGCCGCCGCCCCGCATCTTCCCGTCGGGAGCAAGGGGACGACGCCCTCCTCCTGGGCCACCCCTGCCCGCTGGCCCAGCAGCTCGGCCGCATGGGCCCTGAAGCCTGCCGTGTGCCCGGCCCGTCTCCCTGGCCTGCCTCCACCTCCCCCTCGATCTGGGCCAAGGCCTAGTGGTAAGAGCCCATCTACCCCTCGCCCGAGCGTGATGTTGTTATATTGCGCTCACCCCCCTTTTCTGTGTTTTTTTGGCTAAGTCCTAGAAAAACTTGTTGTCTGATGCATACTTTGAGTGCCTGTAAATATTTGTGTGTATGTCCAAATTGAGTGAATGATATGTCAAAATGATCGTGGTGATGTGCTCTACACTTTGTTCCATTGTGCCATGCTTGTTTGAGTTCATCTAGATGCCCTAATCTCTGTTGCAAGAGTGCTACTTGTTATAAACTGCTGCTACTTGTTATTTTGATGCCATGTTTGAGATGTGATAACTTGGTGCATGTTTATCCAAATGAAGCAAATGATATGTCAAAATGTTCATTATGAAGTGTACTACATGATGGTTGCGGTAGCATGCTTGTTTGAGTCCATATTGCCTTGTTAATCTCTATTACAAAAGTGCATTTGGCTGTTAGGTGCCGAAACTTGTTATGAGATGCTGATTTCACTTGATCATTGCTATTGATGTGTTTGTCCTCATGCCACATGTCTAGATGTTTTAGAAGCACCATTATATGGTATTTTCTGTGGTGTAATTCAATTTCCATGATATGCCTTGTCTTGACTTAAACATGCTTGTAAACATGCCATGTTATTATTGCTGTTTTATACTTAGTGAAAGAACTACTAAGTCTGGAATCTGTTATAACCTGATGCTATGTTTGCTTGATGCCCTTGTCAAATCCATGCTTGTTTTGGAGTGGCCAATGATCATGTCTTGTTGTCCATGTTATTGTCTATCCATTCATGCCCTTACTTGCTCATATGACCTGCTGTAGCTTATTTATTTCTTGCTCTCAAGTTGCTATAAATTATAACTGTTAGGATCTTATCAGCATGTTCAATTTGGTGTAGCTTGTTGCTATTGATCCATGCCTCCTATGGAGATGCTCCAATGGAGTTGTTTGTTGTAGGATATGTCTACTACATGTCCATGCTCTTTATATACTTAGTTGAGTTGATATGCATGTTGTTTTGTTCCTCCGAAGGCAGCATCGTGATGATGTTCTTGCCTTCCCAGATTTTGGCTAAGTCTGGATAATTTTATTGCAACTTGCCATGCTTGTTTAAATGTGTTCCAGCAAGCTTTTGGGTGTGTTCTAAGTTCCTACTTGTTAAGTATCATGTCTACTTCACATTCGTGCCTCTAGTTAACATGTTTGGGGGATTTAGCTTATATTTACCTTGCTCCAAAGTTGCTATGTGGCTGTTAACTTCAACTTGTTGTTATATCTTGTTTCATGTGTATCTTTTAGCCCGTTGCTCCGTTTTGAGTGTGCCCTATATGAAACTTGTGTGATTTTGCATGTACAATCATAATATCATGTTGTTTTCATGTTTGGAGTATGTTTGCTTGATGTTTGGGTGCGTCTTGCACCGTTGCCACGCTTGTCTTGTTTTGCTCATATCTTCTAGGCCGTAGCTCCGAAATAAACAAACTTTATATGAAACTTGACTAGAATTTCGTGTAGATCATCACGGTTGGGTATATGAGGACCCCTTGACAATTCGTCTTTGAATAAAACTCCTCCAGCAAGGCCCAACATTGGTTTTAATTTGCCTCATAATAACAACTTAATTAATTAATTAAAATTGCATAGGGGGACGCTCCCTCGAGATTCTTTTGTACATAGCATGGGGGGGGGCAGTGCTGATGGTGTTGGTATCAAACTAGAGCCACTTGCGGTGCCACCCAGTTATCTGGGGTCTTCGGTTACTGTACGTATTGCTCATCCGGACGTGGCCTGAGACGAGATGCGTGCGGCTACCATCAGGGTGTCGGCAAGCTGGGAGGTCTTGCTGGACTTGTTTTACCATTGTCAAAATGTCTTGTGAACCGGGATGCCGAGCCTGATCGGATTTCCCTAAGATAAGGGGTAATAATTATTATTACTTCAGCTGATCGTGAGAGCTTGTGATGGGCTAAGTTGGGACACCCCTGCAGGGTTATGATCTTTCGAAAGCCGTGCCCGCGGTTATGTGCCAGATTGGAATTTGTTAATGTCCGGTTGTAGAAAACTTGACAGAGGATCCAAAGTAAAACACACAACTATGTGAGTAACCATGACTGTCTCTTTTCACTTTGACAAGAGAACGCGGTGGGGTTATGTTTGACTCGTAGGTAGTTCAGGATCTTTAGCGATCACTACTAGTTTGCGAACGTTTGCGTAGATACTCATCTTATTCTGGTACTCGTAAGTTAGCCACCATATATTGCTTAGCCGCTACTGCAACCTCACCACTTTACCTCTTCCTACCCATTAAGCTTTGCTAGTCTTGTTACCCATGGTTATGGGATTGCTGAGTCCTCCTGGTTCACAGATACTACAACAACAGTTGCAAGTGCAGGTTTCCGATGACTTGACGTGAGAGCGATGATCGTTGTGTTGGAGTTCTTTCTTCTTCTTCTTCTTCAGTCTTGGGTTAGGTTCCGGGTCGGCAGCCTGGGATAGCAGATGGATGTCTTTGTGCTTTTCATGTTTGCATCCGTAGTCGGATGCCTTGTATTGATGTTGTTGTATTCAAGTGACTTGTATGTATTGTTGTATCCCCATGTATTTATGTAATGGTACGATGTAATGATATCCATCTTGCTAAGACCCTGATTTGCGGTTGTGCCCCAATCACGTAAGCGTCACGTGATCGGGATAGAATCGCATCTTGGGCCTGACAAGTGTGGTGTGGCAGATTGCCTTGTAGGCTGAGGATGAACAAGTACACGGGAAGAACGGCCTCATGAGGAGAGGTGTTCTTGTGCTCGGTGAGCTAGTGGGTGTAAGGGTGGACTGAATCTTATCTTCCTATGGTGGTAGCTAGCCCTATTTATAGAGGCCCGGGTCCTCTTCCCAAATATTGAGCGGGAAGGAATCCCACAACAGCCAAGTTTGAAGGGGGACAACTTGTAAAAGCTATCCTGACAAAAGGTGGTCTTCGCCTA
Source organism: Secale cereale (assembly GCA_902687465.1). NCBI lineage: Eukaryota > Viridiplantae > Streptophyta > Magnoliopsida > Poales > Poaceae > Secale > Secale cereale. The sequence goes on from LR738713.1 coordinate 164,388,052, forward strand.
CCAAAGGCTCTCGTGCTGACGTCGTCGTGGGCTCTGTGGTGACCTTCGCCCTGCCATCCTGCCGGTCTTGGTCTCATTGCACCGATATGGAAACCTTTGCCTGATGCCTCGGGACTCCTCGCTTGCGCTTGCCCCTTTAGCACCAAAGAGGAAACGTGCTTCCTATGCCCACTGGTGCCCGCTTGGCCTTGGTCGTCATGGCTCACGTCACGCGAACCTCGTGAGGTGTCCCTTGCCTTGATATCTCCGCTCCTCGCGAGCCAGCCTAGAAAGGCCGCCCCAGGGAGGTCTTGCATCGTCCGCCTCGCGAGGCTTGGCCCCTCACGAGGGTCTTGAGTGGTTGCTGATGAAGATGGGCCATACCAGGCCGCTGGATGAGCCATGCTCTCGGCCGCAGGCAGGCAAATCTGGGTACCCCCGTTCCCAGGACGCCGACAGTACCCCCGGGACCAAGGTGCGCTCAGACTTGGCTTCGCGACGAAGCCAATGGGTCAAGTGCGGAGCGCCGCGGGCCCCAAAAGTCTGCGGCCTTGATTGACGCAAGGGGATTGACAGTACATGGGCATCTCAACTTTCCCACGCCGCCTCGGCAACCGCATGACTGACAAAAGGCAGGTGCGTGCTGCAGTGCCTTCATTGCTCGCCTTCGCCTTGCTCCAGATCCCCTTTTTTGCTCCTCTCCCCCAAAGACTCTAGATCTGTGCTGTCTCTCCTCCGAGTTCGCAACCGATGGCGTCTGGTAAGGCAAAGGTCGCCGCTCCGCCCGCCTAGTACGAGCCGGCCCTGTGCGCGCCCAATGTCTCAGAGAAGAACCTTGCCGCCGTGCTCCTGATGACGGTGGAGGGCACCAATGAGAAGGGGAAGACCGCGCTCCGGGCCGCTTCCGCTGAGCCTGAGGACTCAATGAGCACTTTCTACCCCTTCTTCATGAGTAGTGTTGTTGCGGGGCTGGTTCCTGATGTTTTCCCCTGCACTGCCAGGCCAGCGCTGTCGGAAAAGAAGAAGAAGGAGGGGGCGACCGCATCAGAGGCCCAGCGGCCCGGCCTGGCTACGCTCTCTCTAACGCAGACGGGCGGTGGGGGCGCCCCAGCTTCTCCTGCTCAGTCATCCTCGCGAGGCCCAGTGGACCAACCTTAGGAGAGGATGGCCTCCTTCGTCAAGCTGGCCCCGGAGGCGCCCATCTCGAGCTCGCCTGCGGGTGTCGCCAGGGCTCAGGAGGTCTTGAACACGCCGCAGCCTCCTCCTCTGGCCACACCGCTAGCTCGCGGCCCTTTCGCCTCATCCGACGTCCTGTAGGAGGCTAATTCCGCGCTGACGCGGGTCCGGAATGACCTCCAAGGTGCTGACCGTCATCTGGTGGCAGGGCGCTTGGAGTTGGTCTCAGACTGCCTAAACTCCGATGCGTTTGTCAGGGCAGTGTTGAGCCGGGCCGTGGCGGCTTCCGAAGAGGACAAGTGGGCCGCCGACCAAGCCGCAGCCGCCCGCGAGGCGGCACTGAAGGATGTGCAGACCGCCAAGGAGTGCTGCCGGTCAATGGAGGACGAGCTGGAGACCATGCGCAGCAAGCGTGCGGCAGAGGAGGAGAATATGAAAGCCCGAGAAGACGCCGTAGCTAGTCATGACACCGAGTTGGAGCAGTTGGCGAGGGTGCGGGCTACAGAGCGCAGCCGCCTGGAGAAGCTAGAGCGGGAGGTGGAAGAAGAGAAGGCCCAGGTGAAGACTAAGGCGAAGGTTCTAGCTGAGGATCGCGCGGCCTTCAAGTCCCTTGAGGAGAGGTCCCGCCAAGCGCTAGGGGCACTCTACGAGAAGGGTTTGGAGAAACCGCTGGCGACAGACGACGAATGCCCTGCCCAGCTGCTTCTCAATCTTGTTATGGCGCTCGAGGGTGTCGCCAACGAGATCGGCCCCATGGTGGAGTGGGAAGCTCGCGCGCTTTCCTCCTCAGCCCTGAGGCGCGTCTTCAGCCACCTGCATCTTCACGATCCCAACGCCGACCTTGGTGCACTGCTCGAGCCTGTGGATGAAGAGCACTGTGAGGCTGCCGCTAAAGCCGTGAGGGCCAGGTGCAGGCCTTGTTGAAGAAGTTCCTCGCCATCGACCCCGCACCTCCAGCCGACGGCGTCACCGATCCCGTGGCCAAGGCCAACGACGCAGGCCATGGCAATGCTGCCGATGGAAAGGCGCTTCCTGGCGATGGCGCCTAAGGCTGAAGAAGGGGCTTGCTGGTGGACGACGGTGCTCCTCCCCAATTTTACTTTCCTACGAACTTACCTGCGACATGCGACGTGCCTCGTGGAGGCGTTAAAACTTCTGTTTGGTGTTTGAAGAACAATTTGGCTTGTAATAATTGCTAGATATTCGTGGTTCCGTCCCTATTTGCTTTATTGTTCTGTGTCGACAGAGCCCGGTCCCGCACATACCTCAGCCGCCGATGTCTCGTCCGGATCGCCAGGACGAGGTCAGGGGGTGAGGGGCTACGTGACTAGTTAGGCTCCTAAGTCGCGATGCTCAGGAGTCCTCCTTGACGTGCAAACAACCTCTAGGAAGGAAGCGCGAAACCATGCTTTAGCGTTCTGCGTCGGCAGGGCCCGGCCCCGTGCGTACCTGAGCTGCCGCTGACTCGTTCGGATCGCCAGGACGAGGCCAGGGGGTGAGGGGCTACGTGGCCAGTTAGGCTCCTGAGTCGCTATGCTCAGGAGTCCCCCTTGACGTATGAACAACCTTTGGGAAGGAAATGCAAGAGTAGGCCTTAGTGTTCTGCATTGGCAGAGCCCGGCCCCGCGCGTACCTCAGTCATCGTTGGGTCGTATGGATCACCAGGACGAGACCAAGGTGTGAGGGCCTATGTGACCAGTTAGGCCCTTGGATCGCGATGCCCAAGGCCCCCCCTTGACGTACGAACAGACCTCATACCTGTCCTCGCCGGGCTTTCACCCGGGAGGGTTGCACGGCGACTAGGTCCGGGGGACCTGGCGGGACGTACGCCAGACGTGACCTGAGCGTAGCCCCCGTGCCCAGCCCCCTCGCGCTACTCTCCCGAGGGAAAAGTAGCGCGGTGAGGCTAGTCACCGATCCTGGTGGCTCCCTGAGGTTAAAGCAGCTGTGAGGCCATCCCCAGTTGTTTATCACCAGCGCGGAGCATGGCGCTATCGTTCTTGCACGAGCATAGCCGCTCCTCGACCGTGTCGACTGCCAGCGCGGAGCATGGTGCTTCCACTGGCACGTGGGAGGGGACTCCCTACCGCGGAAAGCCCCGGGGCGTGTACAACCCTGCCCTGACACATGGCTTGCACGACAGGGCTAGACGAGGTGTATCTGGGCACCTGTGAGCCAGCATGGGGCTCACAGGGCCCTACCTCAAGGCGGGTTGCACCTGGTCTTGATTGAGAGGGCCTGAGATGATCCTGCGAGATAGTTAGGCAACCTGCGCCGAGTGGAATCCCTCGAGGTTGCCACATGAGAAGGCCAGACACCAATGACCCCAGGAGGTGACGTGAATGGGGCCGGCCCGCCAGACAAAGCTCAGCCGTTGGGTTTATCGACGCTGCAGGGACGGACCCAAGCACAGACGCCATGCCTAGTCTTGTCATGTGGATATCCTAAGGAAAGACAACCGGTGCGCGGCTCCCGTGGCGACGAGGCACCGTGTCGTGCGCCATTACCCACCTATTCACACTCAGCTCATCCAAGGGCGAGGCACCAAGGACCATGGGAGGTGACGTACACAGGACTGGCCCGCGAGCCAGAGCTCAGCTGCTTGGATCGGCCGACGCTGCAGGGACGTACCCGAGCACAGACGCCGTGCCTGTCCTTAATCATGAGGCGGGCGCAGGCAGGTCAGTGAGGGCGTACAACGTTCATGGCATCGAAGTGCCGGTCAGGCAGGTAAATAATTCTAAAGCTGCTGATGGGAAATGTAACGCTAGTTCAGGTAAGATGCAAGAACGATACATGCCACCGGGACAGACCCGGGCGGCCCGAGGATGATGCAGCCTGAGGGGCGCCCCCAACAAGGTAAATTAAAGATGCGAGAAGGATACACGCCACAAGGGCAGGCCCTTGCGACTGGGGAATAATGCAGCCCGAGGGACGCTCCCAGCTAAACAAAACTAGAAAATGCCACCTGGCACAGTTGCTGAAGTGGTGATGATGTAGCAGAAGACGCTCAATGCAAATGTCGCTCCTCACGAGCCGCCTGACTCCGGACCTCGCGAGGCTCTGGAGGTTCCGAGAGCTCGCGAAGAACCGAGGCCACCTCTGCCAAGATCTCATGATGCCTGGTCTCGCGAGTCGCCAAGACTTCCCGCATGTGGTGCTGGTCCAAGGCCGCCTGGTTCGACAAGCCGAAGGGCATGCGAACGTAGCTATGAGGGGGACCCTCGCATCGGCCCACCTGAGATGGCCAGTAGAGCTCCTGAGATGCGATCCTGTTGAGTCCTGGGACGTTGACTCAGACGCGCAACTCGTCGCCCGAGCCTGGGGCGACAGCCGCACTCCGAGGTGCTGGGCGACGCTCGCCCTGCATTGCCCTAGGCACTTGCAAGTCTTTGATGTTCTGGTTGATGAACTCCTGAGCACTTGGCGCCTCGCGCCGTGAGGCCTCCGGAAGGAAACGTGCAGTGGAGCACGCCTCCACAAGGTGCCCGAGCGCCTCCCTCGAGACATTGGCAAGGTCGGAGGCCCTCCAGAGGAGAGCCCTCGAGCCTAGCCTGAGGGGAGCGTCGGGCGCGCCTTCCTATGCAAGGGAGGGAGGCGCCCCATCCCTGAGCGATGGTCCTGAGGTGGTAACGCTGCTTTCCTGAGGCCCTTGGTGCAACAGCTGCTTCTTCCTGGGGACGGCCTCAGGAGGGTAGATGGCGCCATCATTGTCTGGATCCTCGACCGCCGCAGCCTGGTAAGCGCGCTCGAGTGAGCACACCGCATCCTTTTCTCCGCAGGCAACCGTGATGACGACGCCACTTCGTGGCATCTTGAAGACATTGTAGCCGTGGTGAGTCACTACCATGAACTTGGCCAGGGCTGGGTACCCGAGGATGGCGTTGTAGGGAAGATGAATGTGGGCGACATCGAAGTTGATGAGCTCGGTGCGTTAGTTGTCGTGCTTGCCAAAGGTGACAAGCAGGCAAACCTGCCCTATCGGGGTGGTGGAGCCGTCAGTCACTCCTGAGAAGGGCTTGGTAGGCTGTAACTGATCGTATGGCACTTGGAGGCTATCGAACGTCTCAACAGACAGGACATTGAGCCCTGCGTCGCCGTCGATGAGGGTCTTGGTGACTTGAACGTTGCTGATGACGGGTGAGCAGAGCATCGGGAGGGCGCTGGCAGTCGCCGCGCACTTGAGCTGGTCTGCTGAACTGAAGGTGATGGCGCACTTGGACCACCTGAGTGGGCGCGTGGCTTCGAGCTTGGGGAGAGCCGCGTTTACTTCTCGGGCGAACTGCTTGAAGAGACGCTGAGAGGCTGGGGCCTGCGCACCGCCCAAGATGCAGGCGATGGTGCGAGGCTCCTGGAAGCCCCCAACCCCCTCGTCCTGGTTATCATTTATCCTGGGTGGTGGCAGCGGAGGGAGGCCGGCCTTGCCTTGAGGATGGTCCTCGCGAGGCTGGTCCCTCCAAGCACCCTCGCGAGGTTGATCGTGCCAGCTGTCCTCACGAGGCTGATCACGCCACTCCTGACGGGGGCCGCGGTCGTCCCAGCGCCCCCGGTCCAGCTTCCTCCATGTTCGTAGCCCCGGTCACTACGCTCGGGGCATCGGCTGATGCGCCCTTCGCGGATGGCCCTGAGCTCTTGACAGTCGTTGGTGTTGTGGCTGTGGACGTTGTGGAAGGCGCAGAATGGACGGCTACTCTTGGATGACTCCGGGTGGTCGCGACCACGCTACATCTCTGGTTCGGCCGCGAGCACGGCCACCCCTTTGGGCTTCACGTCCTTACCCTTGGCCTTCTTATCTTCAGGTTCAACGGTGGGGAGCTCGACGAGGGAGAGGCGCCCCTCCTCAGCTCTGGCGCACTTGGTCGCGAGGTTGAACAGCTCCAGGGTCGTGCACAGATCTTCGTTGTTGGCGAGCTCCTCCTTCATCTTGATATCGCGGACGCCATCGGAGAATGCTGAGATCATGGCCTCGTCCGTGACCTTGGGGATCTTGACGCGGACGCTGTTGAAGCGCTGGATGAACTTCTGTAGAGTTTCTCCTGGTTGTTGCTTGATTTGCCGCAGGTCACCTGCGGTCGGGGGGCGATCACGGGTGCCCCAGAAATTGGCGATGAACCGCTCGCGCATCTCACCCCAGGAGGAGATCGATCCCGCGGGCAGGTTCAGGAGCCAAGAGCACGCGCCGTCCTTGAGAGCCATGGGAAACCAGTTCGTCATGATCTTCTCGTCGACATTGGATGCCTCGATGCTCAGCTCGTAGAGCTGCATGAACTCAGCAGGGTCGGGGGTGCCGTCGTAGCGTGGAGGCATGTCCGGCTTGAACTTCCCGGCCCAGTTGACATTGCGCAGCTCGGGGGGCGAGGGCCTTGCAGCCTGCTCTGGATACCGGAGCTTGTTGCGGAGGCGCAGCCTGGTCTTGGTTCCCGTTCGGCACCATGGCACGGGGCGCACGGTCTCGACGCGGCGGTGGAGGGAGTGATGGCGCTCCTCCTCGAGGCCACTGAATCTCTTGGCAGCTTCCTTCTTCATGCACGGGCGCCACACATGGGAGGTCGCGCCGCGGGCCGCGTGCCTTGTATCGTGGACGACGCCTTGATGCGGAGGTGGTGGAGGTGCTTCATGGGCTACTTTGCCTGTAGAGGGAGGCCAGCGAGGTAGCGAGAGGGATGGTGCAGGAGAGCCCCCAGTGGCGTCGACGAGCTCGGCGATGCAGTCGAGCCAGTCTTCATAGAAGTCGTTGACGGGGCGGTAACGCAGGAGCTCGCGTGCCATGAGCAACGCAGCCTGCGCATCCACGGGTCCGCGACGATCGCGGGATGAGGAGGCCGCCGGAGTCAGTGATGGGGTGGCGGTGCATCCGTCCCGTCGCATGGAGGGGTGCAGGGATGAGGCCTGCTGCTCGCGCCGCGCTGGGCCGGTGACGGCGTTGGCAGCAGGCGATGGCGAGCGGCGGGGAGGTTCGCCGACGGGAGCCGTCTAGGCGACGCGGGCAGCAAGGGCGGCCCGGCGCTCAGCATGGGCTCGGCGAGCGTCGGCCATGGAACCGGCAGAACGATGGAGCGTGGATCGACGAAAGGGAAGCTTCGGCGCACCCCTACCTGGCGCGCCAAATGTCGGATCTTGGGTTCCATCAAACCCTTGACGTTTGAACACTGGGGTGCGCACGAAGATCTCTACTTTCCGCTCTAGTTCGCTCTCGCACTGATTCCTAGGCCTAGCTCGACAAACCCGAAGAACAAGAGCCACAAGGATTTATACTGGTTCGGGCCACCGTTGTGGTGTAATACCCTACTCCAGTGTGGTGTGGTGGATTGCCTCGTAGGCTGAGGATGAACAAGTACACGGGAATAACAGCCTCCTGAGGAGAGGTGTTCTTGTGCTCGGTGAGCTAGTGGGTGTAAGGGTGGACTGAATCTGATCTTCCTATGGTGGTGGCTAGCCCTATTGATAGAGGCCCGGGTCTCTTCCCAAATATTGAGCAGGAAGGAATCCCACAACGGCCAAGTTTGAAGGAGGACAGCTAGTAAAAGCTATCATGATAAAAGGTGGTCTTCGCTTGCCAAAGGCTCTGATGGTGACGTCGTCGTGGGCTCCATGGTGACCTTCGCCTTGCCATCCTGCCGGTCTTGGTCTCATTGCACCGATATGGAAACCTTTGCCTGACGCATCGGGACTCCTCGCCTGCGCTTGCCCCTTTAGCACCAAAGAGGAAACTGGCTTCCTGCGCCCACTGGCGCCCGCTTGGCCTTGGTCTTCATGACTCACGTCACGCGAACCTTGCGAGGTGTCCCTTGACTTGATATCTCCACTCCTCGGGAGGCAGCCTAGAGAGGCCGCCCCAGGGGAGGTCTTGCGTTGTCCGCCTCGCGAGGCTTGGCCCGTCGCGAGGGCCTTGAGTGGTTGCTGATGAAGATGGGCCGTACCAGGCCGCTGGATGAGCCACGCTCTGGGCCGCAAGCAGGCAAGTTTGGGTACCCCCATTTCCAGAACGCCAACAAGATCATCAACAAATTTGAAGTATGACGGTACAGAAAAATCAGACTCAATGCAACTTGCTAATTAAACCAGATAAAATCATAGAAACTACAGCAAAATGCACAATTGTATTTTTGTTTTTTAAGAATTAAGCAATAAACCATTACAAAATTCTTCAAAAAATTGTGTCCTGATATACTTATCAACGAAAGAACATCAATATTGTTATACATCACAAAATGGCTAGATTTATAGTTCATCAAAAGATTCATTACTTGGGGGCAACAATGAAAGTTGCTTTAACAAAATCTCTAGCATCCAATTGCACTCCAAAAACATGTGCACCGATTTACTAGTAAGATGTCGAATCTGACATGAAAAATCATCATAGATAAAAAAAATGCACAGACAAATCAGGACGAACAGGAAATTTGCGTATCGAAATTTCATGGAGCAAAAGCGTTGCCGGAAAATAGTTCGCTGACCTCTTCCTTAGCCTCATCTCTGCACTGAACAGCCGGTACAATCTGGGTTCGGATGACAACACCCTCCATCTCCCCATGTTGTATTTCTCATGGATGATCATTGCGATGTCGGATTCGGCCGGGAGCACCACCCGACTTCTGTCCAAACAGGAAGTCAATATCTTGGCTCACGTCTCCTCCGCCTCCCCTCCCCTCCGTTTCCACATCCCTCCGGTCTCCTCCCCTCCCCTCTGCCTCCGATCCCAGATGGGCGGATCCGCCTGGGCAAAGCCCGTGCGGGGGGATGATGACGGCGGCGGGGCGTCCCTCCGTCGTGGCTTGGAGACGTGGCCGTCATGGTGAATCTTGAGCGAGCGCTTCAGGACGACGTGTGTGGCCATTGCGCCGGTCACGCAACAATGTGACATCCTCTCTCTTTGGTTGTCTTCATCGTCGGTCCAAAGGGATCTGGTCGGTGGGTGTTGCCTCGCGGTGGCTTTCCGGCGGCGGATCAACTGGAGGAGGAGATGGTGGCCTAACTGCTGAAGTGGGTAAGGATGCCACCATCGTCGGCGGCGGCCGTGGGTGTCGTTTTACTCGTTGGTGGCGATAGTGGGGGCGTCCCTCGCTCCATTGTTTCCGGAGAAACCTCAAATCTGGAGGAGGCTATCATTGACGGCGACGTCCGTGGGCATCGTAGCCCTCGTTGGAGGCATTGAGGGGCCTCGTGGGCATCATCTTTGGAGACATTCATCGGCTGGACGAACATTTGGACGTCTTGGTGGCTGGGCGTCGGTAGGTGGTGGAGTGGTGCTTCATTCTACACATCGATTGCGGCGGATTTCGGCGGCTTGGCGGCGCAGTGGAGACTCGGCGTCCGATGGATGGCGATGGACTCGCGCAGGAGGACGACGATGTCTGGTGTCGATGACAAAGAGGCCTGACAAGGTCGATGTGTCAGTATCTGAACAGAGGATGGATCGATGGATGAAGGAGGTGATGGTCCTTGCAGCATGCGCATGTGGTGCCCACTGAAAGTGCGCCGGACCGGTGTACATCGTAGTCCAAGTATTTTGGCTTGGATCGGGCATCCGGTAGATGTTAGGTGTTGATGCGATGTTTGTTTGGTACTAGGCTCGGACATTCGGCACGCCTTCATCACGGAGATAGGAGTAACGACAGGTGTTGCCAAGATGGTTGCTTCCGATTTATTAATGTATTACTTTATAAAAGTTTTGTGAATAATTAATAAAATGACTGCATGCATCGCCTAGATGAAGAAGCCGAGGCACATCCTCCTTTTCAGGAAAAAAACAGATCAGGTATCAGACAAATGAGTACATGAAATTGCAACAGAAGAATGCCATCGATATTTTAAACTAGACACAGTTCGGCTTCCAGACATCGGGATAACTCAAACTGCTTTTACCATGCACCAACGATTAGAATAGCTCTTGCAAAATAACAGTTCATCGCTAGCATGTACGGTCATTAAACATGGGTCATCAGTTAAACAATACTGTATATACTTATGTACATCCGGTGATCAGCACACAGCTTCAGCTGCATTTCTGGAATGATAACGAGATTGTACAGAACAGGTAAGCATCAATCTTAGAGGTGCGACAACCATCACCGATCTTCTTCATATACATCTGATTTCATGCATGTGTTCTTCCAGTCGCCAATGTTTCTATGCCTCCTGCAGCGAATAAAAGGTAGTGCCGATGACAGGATTAACAATCGATTTGGATGGCGATCCACGCTTAGGTTAAGTGGTTAGACATACTTATTCTGTTTGTGCCGGTTGTGGCCGATTTTCTCTTTTTTAGCCAAGTGTGGCTTTTTGATCCTTTTACTTTTTTCAACTTGAGACTTGTTGTTTGAACCTTGAACATTTAATAAGAGGGCTGTGTGCATCATAAGATGCAGAGGCCGGAGACATCCTTTTTTTCGAAAAAAAATCCGTATATAATCTGTGGTGGAATGTCTTAAAAGACTTATATTTTAGAACAGAGGAAGTACATCCTTTGTAGAACAGAGGATGTAGTACATTATTTTTATGCTTAGCAACTATTGCCAAAACGTGTTATATTTAGATACAAATGTAGTTCATTATTTTTCTGCTTAGCATAATCCTTGATCGACGTCCCCAATGCATTAGCTCTCGCTGGGTTCTTCTTCTGTTCCTCCAGAGCTTTGCTGACCGCACCCTAATACACAAATTTTCTTTTGAGAAATCGCAATGAACACACGGCATCATAATCGCAATGAACACAATTTTTCTTCCGGTGGTAGCTGACTTCTCCCTCTGGATTTGTTGCTTCGAAAACATTGAGCTCATGGACTATGCTACGCAGTGGCTCATGTACCTCTCTCTAGATTACCCTTTCTATAATAATGATGTTGTAATATTCCTTGTAAACCTGGTTGAGTGGTAATATATTCAGGCGGGGAAAACCCCCGCCCCTGACCGTTCAAAATAATAATATGTTATCTAAATTGTGGGGATCTACACCAGTACTATAATGAACGTGTTGAGTATATGTGTCATGTGCATATTGTGTATTGGGCCCAGATCCTAGTTTTTTGTATAGTTGAGATCCGTGGCCCACTTTTATACATCATATATACATGCATATGCACGAAGAGCAATACATTGTACAATTCCCACAACATACGTGATACTATCAGTTTTTTAGGTTTCGTTCCTCGCTTCCGCTCCGCCGCCGCCACCGTGCGTCTACCCGTGCCGCCGCCGCCGCCGCCCTCCTGTCGCGATCCGCCGCCGCTGCTTCACTTCTCCACGCGCTGCCGCCCGCGATCCCATCGCGCCAGCCGCCCCGTCCCGAGCCGAGCTGCTGCTGCATCCCGCCCGATCCGTGCATCCCGATCCGAGCCGCTGCAGTCACTGCTCACCAGCACGCCGCTTGAAGAGGCCACGAGGACCTGCTCCATCCATCCTGCCCTTACGCTGCTGCAAGCTCTGAGCGGCCTTATAGTGGCCACGCTTTAGAGCCCGCCAAACCTGGTTGTTTTGGTGGTCGCCGTAGCCGCGCTTCAAGATTTGAGCGGCTGCTAGTGCTACTGCTATCCACCGCCGGTTGTTGACCATGCCGCCCGCCTGCCGCTTCGTTCTCTGCTGCATCGCTCGCCGGCACATACCAGCCGCATCGCCGAGCCGCACGCAGCTGTATCACCCGCGTCCGCTCGCCAGATCATCCGAGCCGCCCGACCCATCGCCAGCTGCCCGATGGCGTTCACCGGCCCATCCGCCGCTGCATTTGCCGTCCCGCTGAGCCGCCGGTGTCCTACGGCGCGGCCCTGCCACCGCTGGTGCTCTCCGGCCAGTCTCGCTACGGGCCCGCTGGCGCAGCTCCGGCGCCGCCGGCGTCCTATGGCGCGGCCCCGTCACCGCACGCGCTCTCCGGCCAGCCCGTCGTCGCCCCGCCACCGGCGCCGCCTCTGTCCGTTGACCCCTTGCTGTTGAGCGGGGCATTTGACGTGCCCGCTCCCACGTACAGGAATCCTACGTACGGGGCTCCGTTTGTGTACGGGTCTTCCGGTTACTGGTGGGGGTCATCAGCAGGCCACCACTCGCAGCAGCCTGACGGCGCCCAGCACTTGCAGCATCTGTCAGCGGGCCAACATGTTTTTCCAACAGGCCATCCGGCCTTCCCGACACCGCAGTCGCAGCCGGGGCTGCTACCCATACCGTATGGAGAGTACCCACCGCCGCAACCGAGCGGCAGCTACGGCCTCCCCATGGCGTCTTCGTCCCCCTCGCCGGCCCTGCCGCCGGCGCCCTGGGACCCAGTGCTCTTCCCCGCACTGCTTCCCGCTCCTACGCCGAATAACTACACTGGAGGTGGTGATTGGTACATGGACACCGGTGCTACGTCTCACATGCTTGCTCATCCTGGTAACCTTGCCTCCTTCACTCCTGTCTCCACCGACCGCCGCATCATTGTCGGCGACGGTTCCACACTTCCGATCACACACATTGGGCACACTTCTTTTCCTTCTAGTTCTACTCCATTATCCTTGTCTAACATACTTGTGTCACCTCATCTTATTAAGAATCTCATTTCTGTTCGTTGTTTCACTCGTGAAAATCCTGTTATCGTTGAATTTGACGAGCTTGGTTTTTGTGTTAAAGACGCTCGAACCAGGATGGTACTTCGCCGATGTGACAGCCCCGACGAGCTCTATCGAGTGCACTCGCCTTCATCCACCACCACCGCACCGGTTGCTCTCTCCGCTGGAGTCGATCTCTGGCATGCTCGCTTGGGTCATCCCAACCCCGTCACACTTCGTCATATTCTTAGGAGTTTCAGTTTCAGTTGCAATAAGATCGAGGATCACACTCGTCATGCCTGTCGAGTCGGCAAACATGTTCGTCTGCCGTTTAATAATTCCACCACCATTGCTTTTTTTCCTTTTCAGTTGATTCACAGTGATGTGTGGACTTCTCTGGTTCCCAGTAACTCGGGCTATTTATATTATCTGGTCATTCTTAATGATTATTCTCATTATGTGTGGACTTTTTCTTTGCGCGGAAAGTCGGATGAACTCTCTACCTTGACGGCTTTTTACTCCTATGTCTGCACGCACTTTGGGCGTCCCATCCTTGCGCTTCAGACGGACAATGGAAAAGAGTTCGACAACCTTGCTTTCCGCACCTTTTTGTCGCATCACGGTACAGTTTTCCGCCTCACATGCCCGTACACTTCGCAGCAGAACGATCGTGCTGAACGCGTCCTTCACACTTTGAATGATTGTGTTCGCATGCTCCTGTTTCATGCCAACGTGCCGCCTCGTTTCTGGCCGGACGCACTCGCCACTGCATCACTTCTTAACATTAGACCCTGCCGCCCACGATGGAACTACGCACCTCACGATCTTCTCTTTGGTACGCCCCTGTCTTATGACGACTTGCGTATTTTTGGGTGCCTTTATTATCCTAGCACTGCCGACACTACTTCACACAAGCTTGCACCTCGATCTGTCGCTTGCATCTTCATCGGCTACCCCTCTAACTCTAAGGGATATTGGTGCTATGATCCCGTCTCCCACCGTGTGTTCACTTCCCGGCACGTTTACTTTGATGAGAATGTGTTTCCGTTTCATCAGGTACCCCCGGCTGTCCCTCCCGCCATCGGTGACGCGGGCTCCTCGACGCCTCTCCCAGGGCGCTCGCGCGCCTCTCTTGGCTCGCCCCTGGCTTTGAGGCGCGCCCCCCGCATGCGGCGCCTCCTACAGTCGCGGTGCTGGCGCCCCCGACGTGGGCACCCGCGGCCCGATCGGCGCCCCCGGCGCCCCCGACGTTGGCCGGAGATCTAGTATGCCGTGCAGCAGGTGTGTCTTCATATGAATGCTCCTCGAGACGTTCACTGGGCTGCGGTCAAGCGAATTCTCCGCTATGTCTGTGGCACTATGGATCTTGGCGTCACGCTTCATGCCTCCGCCGACACTGCCGTCACCACCTACTCCGATGCAGACTGGGCGGCCTGCCCTGACACCCGTCGCTCCACCTCGGGCTATTGTGTCTACCTTGGACCCTCACTTATCTCGTGGTTGTCCAAGCGGCAGCCTATGGTCTCTCGTTCCAGTGCTGAGGCTGAGTATCGCGCGGTGGCCAACGCCGTCGCCGAGTGTTCGTGGCTTCGCCAGCTGCTTTAGGAGCTTTCTTGCCCTGTTGACCGTGCCATGGTGGTCTACTGCGATAATGTCTCGGCGGTCTACCTCTCCGCTAACCCGGTGCATCATCGACGGACCAAGCATATTGAGTTGGATATTCATTTTGTTCGGGAACAGGTGGCCCTTGGCCATATTCGTGTTTTACACGTCCCTATGTCCCAACAATTTGCAGATATCATGACCAAGGGCTTGCCTACGGCGTCATTTGAGGAGTTTCGGTCCAGGCTTTGCGTCAGCCGCGGTGCCGCTTTGACTGCCGGGGGGGGGGGGTGTTGAGTATATGTGTTATGTGCATATTGTGTATTGGGCCCGCCTCCTAGTTCCTTGTATAGTTGAGGTCCGTGGCCCACCTTTGTACATCATATATACGTGCATAGGCACGAAGAACAATACATTGTGCAATTCCCACAACATACAGAACGAACTAGGAGTGAAGTCTATATTAGTGAAGCAGATAATTCCTCCTGTATAACTTAAGTTTTGCAGTTGATGTTTCACAGGGTATTCTCAACATGGAATTCTTCACTCCACTAGTTTGTGATACCTCAAAATCTTCAATTGTACTACTGAAAACAGATGCAATTGTCCCTGCAATTTGATACTTCCCACTAAAATGCGATGTCTCAATGCCAAGTCCAATTACTAAAAAGGATATATTAGATGATCAATCGATTGTCCTTGTAGCATTGTGCCAATGCAAAATCGACCATGTTGAGTTCAGTTTTATAACACAAGGCACATATAGTTGCAAACAAACCAGCATTTTACATCTTCAAAGAAAATAGACTCCTCCCAAGCTAACACAGTAGTATCCTCCCTGGGTCAATATGGAACAGAGACGCTACACGGTAACATAAATACACTAGAATATCAAATGCGGGGCAACCAGAAACACAAAATTCCAGAACAAATATGCTGGTGCAAACATGCATGCCCGGGGGTTCCTCGTTGTAAGCCAGATTTAGTTGAATAAGTTAGGGTGAATTTTAAATCACCGTCATAATGCAGTGCTCTGCAATTCAAATCCATCCATCAGATTGAAAAACCAGATTTGTACAAACCCGATAACTAAATGCCCATCACAGCAGAAAAAGATTACACATCTTTTTGAGACGCTAAGCCAAGCCGACAGAAAGGCATAATATCATGAACTGCTGAGAAGCCTGAGAATAATAATAATAAAACAAGAATGCATGAGCTACAGTTTAGTAACTCCAACTTTAACAGGTAATAAAATTCTAAAACTCTCATGTGGAGATGTTTTTTGGACAGAACACTTGAATTATTATATAAGATCAAACAACGATCTCCCTTGTCAATTCTAAGCGACCCGATAGCATCTAGAAAGCAACGTACTACTGACTCAGTCAATCACAAAGCATATTAGATAATCTATCAATTGTCCTCTGGCATTACTAGGGAAAACCTTATACACAAAATCTTACCAGCAGCGCGTCTCAAAATAAGGCGCTACTGCTACTTAGTAGCACCGCGCGTATAAAAACTGCGCTGCTCCTACATCCGTAGCAATAGCGCGTCAAAGAAAAAGAGCGCTACTACTACAAATGCCAGGACGTTGCCTCCGGAGTAGGTTTAGTAGTAGCACTCATGCATGCGATGGAGGGATATCACAATGGGACATAACGAAGGCTACATCAACGTCAGAAAAAACCACTAGAGTGACGGATTTGCAAGTGACGACACAGGGTGCCCTCGACATGAGGATCCTGCGGCCAGTGAATATTGTGAAGCAGATCTTAGCCCTCAATTCAAGAGAGTCGTAATACAAATCTCTGGGTGGATGTGATCACGAGATCCTAATGTTAGATTTAGCAAAAACATTTAATCCCGAATAGAAGATAGGTCAGAGTCCCAGAGTATAGACGAGGAGTAAAAGATCCCAATACCACCCAATGGCGACGTGTGCCTATAAGCCACACATCCATGTTAGTAAATCAATTTTTCAAAGACTAGACTCAACTGCGGCCAAGGAGTTGGAAAGGGGGATTCCTACACGTAGTCGGCTCTGATACCAACTTGTGACGCCCCTGATTTGACCGTAACGAATCATGCACATAAATGTGTACGACCAAGATCAAGGACTCACGAAAAGATATCACAACACAACTCTAGACACCAATTAAAATAATACAAGCTTCATATTACAAGCCAGAGGCCTCAAGGGCTCGAATACAGAAGCTCGAAAGCAACAAAGTCAGCGGAAGCAACAATATTGGAGTACAGAAATAAGTTAAACAAGTTTTGCCTTAAGAAGGCTAGCACAAACATCAACGATCGAAGAGGCAAGGCCTCCTGCCTGGGACCTCCTAACTACTCCTGTTCGTCGGCGGCCTCCACGTAGTAGTAGGCTCCGTCGGGGTAGTAGTAGTAGTAATCGGCTGGGGTGGCATCTGGCTCCTGGGATCCGCCATCTGGTTGCAACAGCCAGAAAGAAGAAAAATGGGGGAAAGGGGGAGAAAAGCAACCATGAGTACTCATCCAAAGTACTCGCAAGCATCAGATCTATACTAAGTATGCATCAGTATCAAAGGAATAAGCTGTATATGTGGATTGAACTGTAGAATGCTAGAAAGAGGGAAAGGCCTAGCCTATCGAAGACTAGCATCTTTAAGCATCTTCTGGAAACCACCATCTTGCAGCAGTAGAAGAGAGTACAAAATAGCAGTTTATAATTAACAAGCATGTTGTAGCATTAACGGCCTAGAGATCCTTCCTCGACTCCCTGCGAGAAAGAATCTCGCAGCCAACATATCCATCACATATCTCAAGTATCCATTTCTAGTTATAATAGATCAGGATATAAGACTGAACGTCCATTACCGTGGACACGGCTATTCGAATAGTTAACTTCCCTGCAGGGGTGCACCATGTTACCCTCACGCTTGATCATCTCTGGCCGGACACGTTTTTCTGGGTCAATGCCCGGCCTCGAAAGATCAACACGTCGCAGCCCTACCTAGGCTGAGCAGAGAGGTCCCGCCCGGTCTACATCCTAAGTGCTCCGGGGTCATGGAGCATCGCCCCGTTGCACTCTAGTCGTTGCGCACAGGGTGGATACCAGCACCACCTCGGATGGCCAACACGATCCGACTGTGTCGCCATGCAGAACTGGACGTTTGACAAAGCTTCGGATGATACCACGACGCCGAGGCCCATATCTATTCTCGCGTGGCGGTTAGTGCGTAAAGGCCAGAGGCCAATTCAAATCAAATACAGAAATCTGTTAGTGCATTATTGACAGAAGTGACGGCTGTCGGGACATGTCCGGAGCTATCACACCTCCAGGGTGATACCGCTAAACAGCCAGCCGCCACCGTAACAACTCTTGCGGGTGCTCATCGGGCCCGCCCGTCTTTCACAATGGTCTCAAGTAAATTCCATGCAACCGTGTGTCCAAAACATCAAGGTGGAAAACCTGAGGAATCACCCTTGACGAATTCCACTCGATGTGTCCGTCAAGGCGAACCATGAGGAATCACCCTCTAGGTTCAAACTTGAGGGGTTGCACGACATAGTCGTATTAGGAGTGGTGAAGGTGGAATCACCCTCGATGACCACGACCGAATAGCTATACTACAGAATTATCATCAGGAGTGCATTACGAGGTGTCACCGTCGACACTCGATAGTAACTATGTAGAGTCGTACAACTAAGGGGTGTGATGTGATGTGAGGTGTCAAGCTCTGGTCGTCGTTCACGTTGCTCGAGTCATCGATGATGAAGCAGGGGCGACAAAGACAAGGTGGGGTCACTGGTGGATCACTATCCAACCTATACTAAGAAGTTTAGCATAAGCATGTAGGTAATAATAATAGGTACAAAAGCAGGCTATGCATCAGAATAGGATCAATCAATAACAGTAGCATAATCTAATTCAAGCATGAGAGAGAATAGAATGGCTGATATCAGGATGATCAAAGGGGGGGGCTTGCCTGGAAGCTCTGCTGAAATGGAAGGAGGGTCATCGTCGACGTAGTCGATTACAGGGGCATCAGCAGTGGTCTCGGGGTCTACCGGAGAAGAAGAGGGGGAAGAAACAATAAATACATAGCACACAGATGCACGACATGACAACACGCAGCGTTAGGGGTGCTCTAACGTAGTACTACACGATACCAGCGAAGGGGGAAAACAACCGGGAAAGCATTCCCGGTGTTAGGCATTTTCGGACTAGCAAACCGGAGGGGGGTTATTCCATGTTCGGTATGCAAGGGATGTGTGGCAGATGAACGGACCGTGTATACGAATGCGTCTCGTCGTTCTGAACAACTTTCATGTATAAAACTTTTTCATCCAAGTTACAGATTATTTTATATCAATTTTCAATGTTTTAATAATATTCTGAAATTATTATTAATTCGAAAACAAATGGGAAAATGCTAGGTGTACCCAGCATAGTGCACACATGGATGCACTAAGGGGCTGACATGTGGGTCCAGGGGGTCCCGGTTGACCAGTCAATGTTTGACTGGTCAACGGGTGGCAGGGCCCCCTATCATAGTCACAGTAGTTAACCTAACAATTTAATTAGACTAATTATGTAATTAGCTAATTAAATAAGATTAATTAAGTTAATTAATTAATTAATTATTTATTTATATATATATATATATATAGATTTATCCTTTTAAATTATTTTGACAGGGGCGGGCCCCACGTGCCATAGGCACAGGGGCCATAGCGGGCGGGTTAATGGGGCTGCGGGTGTGGGCGGGGGTCGCACACCCGAACGACCACCGGAGAGGGGATGCGCCAGGGCGCCGGCGGTGGCCGCGGGGCGGAACGACGGCGCGGGAGGGCCCGCGTGCAGCGGGGCGCGAGGGGGGCTGCAGGCGGGGCGCGCAGGCGAGGCGGGCAACAACGGGCAACGGCGCAAGGACCGAGCAGGGCGGTGCGGGCGCCGGACCCGAGCGCGGCCAGCCAGGGCCACGGCGAGCCCGACTGACGAGGCAGCCGGCGGCGGCGGCCATGGTGCGAGGCGGGCGAGGCGAAGCAGGGCAGCGGGAGATGCGCAGCCTGGCGAGAGCGACGACAAGCGGCGGTGGCCAGCAGCACCGCGACAGCTGTGGTGGGCGGAGGTTGCAGCCGCGGGTGACGATGAGAGGCACAGCGGGCGGCAAGGGGCGACGAGGCCGCTATAGAGATGAGCAAGGCGAGGCATGCGGTGTACGCGCGCGATGGCGCTGCGGGGGCAGGGGCGTGGCACGGGACGCACGCATGCGGTGGCCGCGGACGGCATGCATCGAGCGCGAGGCATCAGGGAGGCGCGGCGGGGTGAGCACGGGCACGAGGTGGACGAGCGCGGTGACCGCGAAGGAGAGGAAGAGGAGAGGAGAGGTGGAGGCCGACGGCCACACCGGCGTTCGTGGGAAGAGGGCGGCGAGGCTCGAGGAAGCCGGTCGGGGAGGAGGTCGGGGATGGGGCGACGACGAGGCAGTGGCGACGGCGGACGGCGACGAGGAGGTGAGCAGACGATACGGTGACAGGGACAGGGCGCCGCGGGTGTCCAGATCCAGGAGGGGAACCAAGGGGGAGGAGGAATGGGCGAGGGTTAGGGTTTGGGCACCGGGGGAGGAGGTATTGGCGCCGAGGGGGGTGGATGGGCGCCACGGGAACGGCCTGAGCCGTGAGGGCCATCGATGGCGACCACGCCTCCCTCGATGAAAAGAGGGGAGAGGCAGGAGCAGATGGGTCGGCCTTTTGGCTAGTTGGGCCTAAGTGCCCAGTAGAATAGGACCTACTTCTTTTCCCTTTTTACTGTTTTCTTTTATGTTTTATTTTTCCTTTACTATTTACAACTTTTCTGTTTTATTTAATATCCTCAATATTTTAGCCTAACTAAAATACAAAAATTGTTTCAAAAATAATATTACTTTTTATAGCTCTGCCACAAAAAGTTTGGTACTTTATTAAATTAACTTGATATTTTAGAATTTATAAATGGCACTTGTTAATTAATATTGCCACTGTTCTATTCTCAAAATGGCACTTACATACTTCATAAAAATGAAGGGTCACCACCATAATTAGTTACAGAATATTTGCCATACTTTGAACATTTTAGTTTTGTCATTTGGAAACTTTATTTGTTTGACTTCATTTTAAATTTGAATTCGAACCGGTTTGAACCAAAGTAATTTCTAGCAACAGTAAAAGCGATGATGTCGCATCATTAGCAGAGGATTACTGTAGCTTAATTATCTAGGCGTTGCAAAAGAGGTACAAAATCACCATATTTAATTCATGGGATTTGCAGTGGTTCCTAAGGCCACAACGTGAGACCTTTTGGGCATGATCAACATTTGTACTAATGCGGACAACAAAAGGATTGATTAACCGAGACATTGTAAGCCCAAATCGATCGAACAGATCATGATAATTGTTCGTAAAATAATTGAAACAACAAGTATCAGCTAGGGAAGATTAATTCAATGATAAATATACAAACAAAATCCTTACTGATAGAACGTCGCCTCCTTGCCAAGACTCAAGGTTGACCATACCTACAAACTTGGGAAGACTACCTAGCAGTTGGGAACTGAATTTGTCTGTGTATACAGTGAATAGAGGTAGATGTGTGACTACTATGGAGGAGGATGGGAATGAGATGAGTTGTGGAGCACCCAATTTAAATGGGAATACATCCGTTACTCGTGGAGATCATGGGGAGATGAAGCGCAGAGTTGATCATCAATGACTTGCAGCAAAAGGGTTTCTTTGCTTTTTAGTTAAATAGTTTAATTGATAAGATAAAGTGTGGGCCATTTGGTTAGTGTTATCAAGATACAAATTACTAAAGAACAACGGGATTACATCACCTCCACATCGACAAGCTTATTCAGCAGCAGTGAAGTAAATGCCGCTCTGTTCACCTGCGGAAGACGTGGATAAAACCGGGTCCTGGCCAACGATGACGGCGGCGGAGCGGAGCAACGGCGTCCGTGGCCAAAGGGTGGAGCAGAACAATGGCGCCGGTGGCCAACGGGCGGAGCAGAGCAACAACACTGATGGCCAAAGCGCGGATGGCTCCTAGAAGCTTTGATCAGAGGAAGGGGGTGCGCCTAGCCCGATAGTGTTGTTCCTCGATGACCTGGGGCAACAACAACGGAACCCCGCTCAGTCCGCGTCCCAGCGCCTAGGAGACATCATACTGACGGCCGCCACTCAGCCGGAACATACGGCATATGGCGAGCAGTGCACGGTGGTGGACGGGGGTGCTACCTCTTGAGCTTGCGTTGTATTCCCTCGAAGAGGAAAGGGAGATGCAACACAATAGCGTAAGTATTTCCCTCAGTTTTTGAGAACCAAGGTATCAATCCAGTAGGAGACCACGCGTCAGTCCCTCGCACCTGCACAAACAAATAAGAACTTCGCAGCCAACGTGATAAGGCGTTGTCAATCCCTTTATGGTCACTTACGATAGTCAGATCTGATAGAGATGATAGTTTATATTTTTGGTATTTTTTAGTTTAATAAAACAACAAATAAACAAGGGCAAAATAAATTAACGGAAAGTAGTATGATAGAGATAGACCCGGGGGCCATAGTTTTCTCCAGTGGCTTCTCTCATGATACCGATGTTCTACTGTCGGGGTTTTGGGGCGACATATGCGAATGGATGGCTTATCATGCATGGGGACAATAGAGCGTCGCCGGGCCCTGGAAGCGGGATAAGGCGGAACTTAGGACGCCTAAGGATCTTACCCAGGTTCGGGGCTCTCCGTGGAGATAACACCCATAGTCCTGCTCTGCGAGGACTCCGTGTCATGACTAATGTCACTATGGTAGCTACAAGGTTGCTCCTCGAGCTGTGTCGTCTAGAGGAGGAAGATGAACAAGGCAGGCTCACTACCTCCGCTCTAGGGAATTGGGGTGGTTGCTAGGGTTTTTCTCTCTCTTTCTCTTCGTGCTCTCTTTCTTCTAGGGCTTAATCTTCCAACCCCTCCTCATGGAGGATCTTGAGGGGTTTATATAGGCCTACCACCCAGGGGTACAATTGTAATCTCGATGGAGTGGCCCCCGGCTGTCAGGGTCCTCTGGTGCCGGCTTCGCCGTCTGTCTGCTGGGGCCCGCCACCTGCGGGCCCATGTGATTGCTTTTCATTGTAGGCGCGCTCCTACTGACGGCAGCGTCGTCCGGAGGGAAGTGGCTATAGTGCCACCGTCTCCTGCCGTACACTGCCGCCACGCCCTGTCTTGTCATCTTGATGAGGTTCAGACTTCTAGGGCAGGACTCGCCGTCTGCTACCAGGCAGCCGCCTCCCCTGGCGGCCTGCCATGGGCGGCTTGTTTATGACTTACCCACTGGCCGGTGGGGCCGGCCGCCTGCGGGTAGTGGGGTCGTGGCTTCCTCTGATCGAAGCTTGGTCACTGGCAGCGTGGCTACAGTGACTCGCCGCTTAAGAGACGGCCATAAGGTACACATTCACTGTAGCCACGCCCTTATAGATTCTCTAAGGACGTGCTCAACTGTAGCCATGTTTCAGCCGCGCGGTGGTCCCCCAGCACGCATCCCGAGGAACGGGTGTAGGACCGTCTGCTAGCTGCTGGCTGTGGGGCTGCCGCCTGTTTGAGCCCCTGCCGCCTGCTGGCAGCCGGCTCCTAGGGCAAGCTATCCTAGGAGGCGGCCCGATGAGCAGACGGTCGGGGGTAACATGCGGCCCCAAATTGTCTTGAAATACCATGGATGGTCGATGAGGACACCCGTGGTCAATATCTCCGATAGTAGTCCCCGAAGCTGGTGGAACTCCGCGGTTTGTGTTGGAGGGCTGCGGGGTTCCAGCAGCTTCCCTCCCTAGGCTGGACTAGCGTCCTTTGTCCGTCTTCTGAAAAGATCTGTCTGCTGGCGGCCGGGCCTTCGCAAAGGGGGCCGGCTCCTGGCAGTCAGACTTCCATCTTCAAATCTTCGAAGGGAAGGCACCGCCTGGTCGGCAGGCCGCCGCGCAGGTTTGCCGACCGTTGACGCCCCCCCATGCGTTGCCGCCCCGTCGCGTCGGCCTGCCAGCCCACGCGCATGATGGGATGCAACAGTGGGTCGGGGCACACCACTACAGGGCCTCGGTCCGCGCGCAGATCCAGTATGGCAGGGGTAATCGATTGCCCTCCCCACGCGCATTTAATGCGCGCGGATTAGGAGCGCAAAAGGTGGGGGTCGTGCGGGGCGTGGAGCAGTTGATCCCACGCCCGCCCCCTCGGCTTCGCCGCCCGAGCCTATAAGTAGGCCCGGGGAGAGGGGTTAGCGCCGTTCTCGCGCTCGCCCCTCCCCACTTTCCTTCTTCTTCCTTGCTCCTGTCCGATCCTCTCGCCAACTCCGCAGCGAGCTATCGCCTGAGCCATGACCGCCGCAACGCCGGTCCGCTACCACGGCGAGTGGGACGGCAGTGACGTCCTTGAGGAGCACATCGACAACCTCCGCCGGTCGCGGAAGCTGCCCCCCGTCGACAAGGTCGCCGTGCGCCTAGCGCCAGCGGCGGAGATTAGGCCGGCCTCGCGGTTGGGCGAGTGGGTCGTCTTTCGCTCGCACTTCCTGTGCGGCTTCGGCCTCCCCGCAAGCGGCTTCTTCTGGTCGTTCTTGGAGTTCTTCAACATCCAACCCCACCACCTCACGCCGAACACGATGGTGACGTTGTCTGCCTTCGTCGTCCTGTGCGAGGCATACTTCGGCATCCTCCCCACAATGGAGTTGTGGACCGAGCTTTTCTACATGAAGCTCGGTACCGCAATCCAGAGCGTGGCCGCCCAGTGCGGGGGTTGTATTGCGGTGAAGTGCAGCGTTTCAAGAAAATTCTTCCCGACGCCGCAGCTCATGGTGTCGGTGAAGTTGTGGCAGAAGACATACTTCTATGTCTCCAACGTCGATCCCGCCCATGACTTCATTCGCTTGCCGGACTGGGCACCTTGGCCGCCTGCCGAGCCTCGTGACTCCTGGAGGACCCGACCCACCTCTCTCACGGTAGGTGCTTCCATTGCCATGCGGCGTCTCCGGGAGCTGAGGGACGGCGAGGGCTTGGTTTTTGCGGACCTTTTGCTCACGTTCGCGGAGCATCGAGTGCTGCCGCTGCAGCGCCGCCCTCACTTGATTTGTGACATGAGCGGGCGCCGGGACCCTAGCCGGACGTGCACCAAGTTAATGCTATACAAGGAGGTGGCAAACTTGGTGAACTATATATCCAACTGCAAGGTCTCCGACTCCAGCTGGGCCTTTGGCAAGCCGCCGTACAGCCGCAACAACCAACCGCCTGCGGTGAGCTTTTCTGCCTTTTCTTATTTTTCTTTCTTTTCTTTCCGGCTGCCATAGCCGTCTGATCCTGGTGCCGTTTGTAGATCTTCCCCGGCCAGCCGGTGCCGGGTTCTGACCAGCCAGGCCACCCTCTGGAACCAGATCACTCCCAGAGCGACACGAGCGACCCCGATCTTGGGGCCGCCGCCATGGAGGAGGAAGAGTTGACAGGCGGCGGGGGCCAATCATCAGGCGGCCTGCCAGAAGGCGGCGTCGAGAGCTGGCTACATGACGAGGAGGAGGAGGAGGAAGTGCCCGTCCGCGTCCGGGAGGCGGATCTGCCTGGTCGTGGCAGCCAGCAGGCGGGGCCGTCTGGCGCAGCCGGCGGCGTGAAGCGGCGGTCCTCTTCAGGGCCGTCTGGCACCCAGCCCAAGAAGCTCCGACTGTCGACCGTCGCCACCAGGCGCCGGGAGGCGGCCGCCAAGGCGATCCTGCCTCGGCTACCCAAGGCCAGGCCGGTCGTATCCGGGTAAGTACTTTTCTTTCTTCTTTTTCTTTGATGCTTATCTTCTTCTGCCGTTCCCATCTTGGCCGATTCCCCATCTTCTTCGGGATGCCCACGCAGTGTGCCGCCCTCCCTCTCGCGGGCGCCGGTGGGTTCCATTGTGGGGGGCACGTATGTCCCCCCTGCGTCCCGCCACGTGAATCCAGCCGCCGTGCTCCGGGAAGCGACGGAGAGCAACGCTCGCGAGGTGCGCGAGGAGCAGGAGGCCGCGGACCGTGAGCGAGCGGTGGCTGATGCTGCTGCCAGGGCAGAGGCCGAAAGGGCTACTAAGACCCAGGCAGACGCCGCCGCCCGAGCCCAGGAGCAGGAGGCGGGCTCCCAACAGTCAGCGGGCTGCACCGTCCTCCAAGAGGCGGGCTCTCTAGAGCCGTCCGCCCAAATGTCGGCTGCTGACGAGCAGTCGGCTCTAGACAACGAGGGGGACGGCCGCGTCGCCATGGAGACAGAGGCACCGCCCCCCGCGCAGCCTGCTGGGATGCAGGGCAGCCGGCCTGCAGGGGCGGAGGTGCCGCCGGCTGAGGGCGTGCTGGTGACAGGCCCGCGGCCGTCCCTCCAAGATCCTGCCCGTCCGCGCCCTGTGAGGGCGGTCTCCGTGCCGCAGCAGGTGGAGGCCGGTAGCGCCAGCTCGTCTGCGCCAGAGAGTGAAGCCACCAGCGCGGCGCCATCAGGCTGGAGGCCCGAAGTCGGCGGCACGCTGATTGTCGCGTCGCGGGACGTCCTCGACCGCTTCAACTCCCTGGGCAATGTCATGCAGACGGTGATGCAAGAGTTAGTGGCTGCGCGGTCCTCTGTTTGGGTATGTTGACTCCATGCTCTTTTGCTTTTATTCCTTCAATTTCTTCTGTGAGGGCGCGTCAGCGCACCCACTGGGTGTAGTCCCAGAGTTTCGAGCCGGCTGCTGAGCAGGCGGCTTGGAAATCCAAAGTGTACCTTGCGGGCTAATCTTGTGTCTTGCTGTAGGACTACCACAACCTCCGGGTGGCCTCCTACAATGCCCAACGCCAGGAGCTAGCGCAACTGCAGGCTGCCCTGGCAGACAGTCAGGGTGAGTGCTTCTCTTCTCCTCTTTGCGGGGACGCGTTAGCGCACCCGCTGGGTGTAGTCCCCAAGTTCCAAGCCGGCTGCTGAGCAGGCGGCTTGGAACTCCAAGGTTATATTTTTGATGATGCTGACATTTTTCTTCTTCTTCTCTTGATAGCGGTCACAGCCAACCTCCACAACCAGCTGGGCGAGGCCCAGTCAGAGCTTGCTGCCAAGGAGTGAGAGGGCGATCTTGCCGCCCAGGATCGTGACCGCCTGGCCAAGGAGCTGGCAGACCAGGCGGCAGCCCACAAGGTTGAGCTCGGGAAGATGTCGGACGCCGAGACGCTTCTTCGGGCAGAATTCGAGGCCGAGCGCTCGAACTGGTTTGAGAAGGAGACGGCTCTGCAAGACGGCTGTGGAGCCATTGCAGACATGGTCGACAGTGAGATGCCTGCCCTTTCTTCTTGTACCTGCCATCTGTTATAGTCGCCTCTCTTTTCTTCTGATTATTCTTCTAGCTTTTGCAGAGTTCTTTTCGGGCCACTCTGTGGCTGCCAGCCAGGCCATCGAGGCCCAGCGTGACGAGAGGTGCAAGGCGGGCCGGGTGATCACACCCAACGCGCCCAAGACTCCACCCGAACAGCTTCTTGCTGTCAAGGCGCGCCTCCAGCCGGTCCATCACCTGCTTCGCCGCCTGCAGCGCGCTGGTGCCAAAGTGCTGGCCGCCCTCTGGCCGGGCGCTCCAGTACTCCGTACTCAAGTGCCGACTGGCTGGAGGCGGCCGGCCACCGGTTCGAGGCCTGGAAGGGTGCCGCGGCGAGGGCTGGTGCGCGGACCGCTCTGGAGTTTGCCAAGGGCTGGTACCCAGACTTGAACCTCGACCAGTTGAAGACCTTCCGCGTGAAGGCTGAGCCTGAGCTGGCCGCGGTGGAGGGAGACCTCACCAGACGTGTCGCCGCCCTTGCCGAGTATGTCGACACCGCCATCTTCGTCCTAGAGCTAGTTGAGAATGGTCATGTGGTGCCACCCAGCAACTTCGGGCTGGACTTGGCGGCGTCGGAGGAGCTGGACAAAGAGATCGCCTCCAGCGATGAAGGCGAGGAGGAGGAAGACAGTGACGAGGAGGCCAGCTCCCAGGAGGCGGATCAGTCTGCTGGCCATCAGCCTGACCGATCCTCGACAAGCGGACCCGGCGTGGCGGCTCCGCTTGCTGCAGGAGGCGGCCAGGCCAAGACCCGTCAGGCGGCCCCTCCAGAAGCCGGCTCCGTCATGCCGCCCGCTCCGCCTGCTGCGCCCTAGGCTTTATTCTTGTATGTTTGGATTCCTGTTTCTTCGTGAGACTTGGTAGGATTAGTCCAAACAATTCCACCCGCTGGGTGTATAAGTGAGCTGCTACTGGAAGGCGGCCCTTGAGGCCTATTTTGATGTAAATATTCTTTTAATGCTGCATGGTGTTTATGCAATTTGGCCGGGTTCCGGGATTAGCCCCGCCCTGGGCTCCTTAGGGCGATTTTCTTTTGCTGTCTCCTTTAACTGCCGCCCTGCCAGCTAGACAGCCACTCTGTGGTTCCGCGGCTGGGTCAGGTACTTAGCTGTTTTTTGGATGGGCAAGTATCCTGCCCTCTGGAAGGCGGCATAGCTAAGCCCGAAGCCGGCTGGCCGGCTGCATAATAGCCGGCTGATTTGTATGAAGGGCCGTCTTGCCCTATGTTTGTTTTCCTTAGCCATTTTTCATGTGGGCACCACTTCTTGCCTTTGGCTCCTGCCAGTGGGATAGCCGCGTTCTGTGAGTCTGTGACTGAAGGCGGGAGAGGGCTTGGATGCCATCACATTACTTGTCCGACTATTTTAAGGAAAAGTTTTAAACATAGGGCTAGGCGGCCAGTCCCTGGGCCGTCTGCTAGGCTCCGGTGCCGGACAAGGAATGAACAACACTCATTCATAGGCATAATTCTTATCATATAGATAAAGGGGTGGGCAGTCCCCGAGAACTCCTCAGGGGTCCCATTGGTTCTCAAAATAAAATAGATAGCGCGACACATACTGTCTTTTAGCTATAAAAGCGACGAAGTAGGTTTGCGTTCCACGGGCGCTCCGACTCCTTGCCCGAGTCGTCTCTCTTGCGTGCTCTTGGCTTCTGGGCATCGATGAGATAGTAGGCATCGTTGCCTAGTACCTTGCTGATGATGAACGGTCCTTCCCAAGGAGCCGAGAGCTTATGCTGGCCGGCTGTTCGCTGGATCAGCCGGAGCACAAGGTGAAGGAAATATGCCCTAGAGGCAATAATAAAGATGTTATTTGTATTTCCTTATATCATGATAAATGTCTTTTATTCATGCTAGAATTGTATTAACCGGAAACTTAGTACATGTGTGGATACATAGACAAAACAGTATGTCCCTAGTATGCCTCTACTAGACTAGCTCATTGATCAAAGATGGTTATGTTTCCTAGCCATAGACACGAGTTGTCATTTGATCAACGGGATCACATCATTAGGAGAATGATGTGATGGACAAGACCCATCCGTTAGCATAGCACTATGATCGTTTAGTTTAACTGCTATTGCTTTCTTCATAACTTATACATGTTCCTATGACTATGAGATTATGCAACTCCCGAATGCCGTAGGAACACCTTGTGTGCTATCAAACGTCACAACGTAACTGGGTGATCATAAAGATGCTCTACAGGTGTCTCCGAAAGTATTCGTGGTGTTGGCATAGATCAAGATTAGGATTTGTCACTCCGAGTGTCGGAGAGGTATCTCTGGGCCCTCTCGGTAACACACATCATAATAAGCCTTGCAAGCAAAAGACTAATAAGTTAGTCACGAGATGATGTGTTACGGAACGAGTAAAGAGACTTGCCAGTAACGAGATTGAACTAGGTATAGAGATACCGACGATCGAATCTCGGGCAAGTTACATACCGTTTGACAAAAGGAACAACGTATGTTGTTATGCGGTTCGACCGATAAAGATCTTCGTAGAATATGTAGGAGCCAATATGGGCATCCAGGTTCCGCTATTGGTTATTGACCGGAGAGGTGTCTCGGTCATGTCTACATAGTTCTCGAACCCGTAGGGTCCGCACGCTTAAACGTTCGTTGACGATATAGTATTGAATGAGTTATGTATGTTGGTGACCGAATGTTATTCGGAGTCCCGGATGTGATCACGGACATGACGAGGAACTCCGGAATGGTCCGGAGATAAAGATTAATATATGGGATAATAGTGTTTGACCTCCGGAAGGGTTCCGGAATTCACCGAAAGAGATTTCGGATGTTTCCCGAAGTGTTTGGGTACGAGAACACTTTATTTGGGCCAAAGGGGAAAGCCCACGAGGCTTTAGGAAAGTGCAAAAGGAAGTTTTGCGGAGACCAGAGGCTTGACGCCAGGAACCCTGGCGTCTAGGGGGTAGACGCCGGGAACCCTGGCGTCTAGCCCTGGAGTCCGAGTGGGACTCTTTCCTTTCGGGCAAAACCGACTTTGAGGAGGCTTTTCCTCCAAGTTTCGACCCCAGGGCTCAACATATAAATAGAGGGGTAGGGCTAGCACCCAAGACACATCAAGATACACCAAGCCGTGTGCCGGCTACCCCGACCCTCTAGTTTATCCTTCGTCTAGTTTCTGTAGTGCTTGGTGAAGCCCCGCAGAGATTGTTCTTCATCAACAACCGTCACCACGCCGTCGTGCTGCCGGAACTCATCTACTACTTCGCCCGTCTTGCTGGATCAAGAAGGCGAGGACGTCATCGAGCTGAACGTGTGCTGAACGCGGAGGTGCCGTACGTTCGGTACTAGATCGGGACGGACCATGAAGGTGCACGACTACATCAACCGCGTTGATAAACGCTTCCGCTTTCGGTCTACGAGGGTACGTAGACACACTCTCCCCTCTCGTTGCTATGCATCTAGTAGATAGATTTTGCGTGATCGTAGGAAAATTTTGAAAATACTACGTTCCCCAACAGTGGCATCATGAGCCAGGTCTATGCGTAGATGATATGCACGAGTAGAACACAATGAGATTGTGGACGATACTAGTCATACTGCTTACCAGCATGTCATACTTTGCTTCGGCGGTATTGTGAGATGAAGCGGCCCGGACCGACATTACGCGTACGCTTACGCGAGACTGGTTTCACCGTTACGAGCACTCGTTGCTTAAAGGTGACTGGCGGGTGTCTGTCTCTCTCACTTTAGCTGAATCAAGTGTGGCTACGCCCGGTCCTTGTGAAGGTTAAAACAGCACATACTTGACGAAACATCGTGGTGGTTTTGTATGCGTAGGTAAGAACGGTTCTTGCTAAGCCCGTAGCAGCCACGTAAAACTTGCAACAAACAAAGTAGAGGACGTCTAACTTGTTTTTGCAGGGCATGTTGTGATGTGATATGGTCAAGACATGATGAGTTATACGGTTTTGTGTGAGATGATCATGTTTTGTAAAGTTATCGGCAACTGGCAGGAGCCATATGGTTGTCGCTTTATTGTATGAAATGCAATCGCCATGTAACTGCTTTACTTTATCACTAAGCGGTAGCGATAGTCCTGGAAGCAATAGTTGGCGAGACGACAACGATGCTACGATGAAGATCAAGGTGTCAAGCCGGTGACGAAGGTGATCATGACGGTGCTTTGAAGATGGAGATCAAAAGCACAAGATGATGATGGTCATATCATGTCACATATTTTGATTGCATGTGATGTTTATCTTATTATGCTTCTTATTTTGCTTAGAACGACGGTAGCATTATAAGATGATCCCTTACTAAATTTCAAGGTATAAGTGTTCTCCCTGAGTATGCACCATTGCGAAAGTTCGTCGTGCCGAGACACCACGTGATGATCGGGTGTGATAAGCTCTACGTTCAAATACAACGGGTGTAAGCCAGTTTTGCACACGCAAAATACTCGGGTTAAACTTGACGAGCCTAGCATATACAGATATGGCCTCGGAACACTGGAGACCGAAAGGTCGAGCGTGAATCATATAGTAGATATGATCAACATATGATGTTCACCATTGAAAACTACTCCATCTCACGTGATGATCGGACATGGTTTAGTTGATTTGGATCACGTGATCATTTAGATGACCAGAGGGATGTCTATCTAAGTGGGAGTTCTTTAAATTAATATGATTAAATTGAACTTCAATTTATCATGAACTTAGTCCTGATAGTTTTGCATATCTATGTCGTTGTAGATCAATGGCCCGTGCTACCGTTTCTTTGAATTTTAATGCATTCCTAGAGAAAGCTAAGTTGAAAGATGATGGTAGCAATTACACGGACTGGGTCCGTAACCTGAGGATTATCCTCATTGCTGCACAGAAGAATTATGTCCTTGAAGCACGGCTAGGTGACAAGCCCCCTTCCGCTGATGCAGACGCTTTGAACGTCTGGCAATCACGGTCTGATGACTACACGATAGTTCAGTGTGCCATGCTTTACGGCTTAGAACCGGGACTTCAACGACGTTTTGAACGTCATGGACCATATGAGATGTTCCAGGAGTTGAAGTTAATATTTCAAGCAAATGCCCGAATTGAGAAATATGAGATTTCCAATAAGTTCTACAGCTGCAAAATGGAGGAGAATAGTTCTATCAGTGAACACTTGCTCAGAATGTCTGGGTACTACAATCATATGACTCAACTTGGTTGCAAAGTTGACGAGGATAGTGTTATTGATAGAGTTCTTCAATCACTGCCACCAAGCTATAAAGGCTTCGTGATGAACTATAACATGCAAGGGATGCAAAAGACAATTCCCGAGCTCTTCGCTATGCTCAAAGCTGCGGAGGTAGAAATCAAAAAGGAGCATCAAGTGTTGATGGTTAACAAGACCACTAGTTTCAAGAAAAAGGGCAAGGGAAAGAAAGGGAACTTCAAAAAAAAATAGCAAGTCAGTTGCTACTTCAACGAAGAAACCCAAATCTGGAGCCAAGCCTGAAACTGAGTGCTTCTACTGCAAGGGAACTGGACACTGGAAGCGGAACTGCCCCAAGTATTTGGCGGATAAGAAGGATGGCAAGATGAACAAAGGTATATGTGATATACATGTTATTGATGTGTACCTTACTAATGCTCGTAGTAGTACCTGGGTATTTGATACCGGTTCGGTTGCTAATATTTGTAACTCGAAACAGGGACTACGGATTAAACGAAGATTAGCTAAGGACGAGGTGACGATGCGCGTGGGAAACGGTTCCAAAGTCGATGTGATCGCCGTCGGCACGCTACCTCTACATCTACCTTCGGGATTAGTTTTAGACCTAAATAATTGTTATTTGGTGCCAGCGTTAAGCATGAACATTATATCTGGATCTTGTTTATTGCGAGACGGTTATTCATTTAAATCAGAGAATAATGGTTGTTCCATTTTTATGAATAATATCTTTTATGGTCATGCACCCTTGAAGAGTGGTCTATTCTTATTGGATCTTGATTGTAGTGATACACATATTCATAATATTGAAACCAAAAGATGCAAGGCTAATAATGATAGTGCAACTTATTTGTGGCACTGCCGTTTAGGTCATATTGGTGTAAAACGCATGAAGAAACTCCATAAAGATGGACTTTTGGAATCACTTGATTATGAATCACTTGGTGCTTGCGAACCATGCCTCATGGGCAAGATGACTAAAACTCCGTTCTCCAGAACCATGGAGCGAGCAACAGATTTGTTGGAAATCATACATACTGATGTATG
Organism: Secale cereale; assembly: GCA_902687465.1. Taxonomy (NCBI): domain Eukaryota; kingdom Viridiplantae; phylum Streptophyta; class Magnoliopsida; order Poales; family Poaceae; genus Secale; species Secale cereale. Next base: position 164,420,894 of record LR738713.1, read on the forward strand.
TGGACCAATGAGCGTTGATGCTCGCGGCGGGTATCGTTATTTTCTGACCTTCACTGATGATTTGAGCAGATATGGGTATATCTACTTAATGAAACACAAGTCTGAAACATTTGAAAAGTTCAAAGAATTTCAGAGTGAAGTAGAGAATCATCGTAACAAGAAAATAAAGTTCCTACGATCTGATCGTGGAGGAGAATATTTGAGTTACGAGTTTGGTCTTCATTTGAAACAATGTGGAATAGTTTCACAACTCACGCCACCTGGAACACCACAGCGTAATGGTGTGTCCGAACGTCGTAACCGTACTTTATTGGATATGGTGCGATCTATGATGTCTCTTACCGATTTACCACTATCACTTTTGGGGTTATGCATTAGAGACAGCTACATTCACGTTAAATAGGGCACCATCTAAATCCGTGGAGATGACACCATATAAACTGTCATTTCTTTAAGTTTGGGACTGCGATGCTTATGTGAAAAAGTTTCAACATGATAAGCTCGAACCCAAATCGGAGAAGTAAATCTTCATAGGATACCCAAAAGAAACTGTTGGGTACACCTTCTATCACAGATCCGAAGGCAAGATCTTTGTTGCTAAGAGTGGATCCTTTCTAGAGAAGGAGTTTCTCTCGAAAGAAGTGAGTGGGAGGAAAGTAGAACTTGATGAGGTAATTATACCTTCTCCCGGATTGGAAAGTAGTACATCACAGGAAATTGTTCCAGTGATTCCTACACCAATTAGTGAGGAAGTTAATGATAATGATCATGAAACTTCGGATCAAGTTTCTGCTGAACGTCGTAGATCAACCAGAGTACGTTCCGCACCAGAGTGGTACGGCAACCCAGTTCTGGAAATCATGTTACTAGACCATGATGAACCTACAAACTATGAGGAAGCGATGATGAGCCCAGATTCCGCAAAATGGCTTGAAGCCATGAAATCTGAGATGGGATCCATGTATGAGAACAAAGTATGGACTTTGGTTGACTTGCCCGATGATCGGCAAGCCATCGAAAATAAATGGATCTTCAAGAGGAAGACCGACGCAGACGGTAATATTACTGTTTACAAAGCTCGACTTGTTGCGAAAGGTTTTCGACAAGTTCAAGGAGTTGACTACGATGAGACTTTCTCACCTGTAGCGATGCTTAAGTCTGTCCGAATCATGTTAGCAATTGCCACATTTTATGATTATGAAATCTGGCAAATGGATGTCAAAACTGCATTCCTAAATGGATATCTCAAAGAAGAGTTGTATATGATGCAACCAGAAGGTTTTGTCGATCCAAAAGGTGCTAACAAAGTATGCAAACTCCAGCGATCCATCTATGGACTGGTGCAAGCATCTCAGAGTTGGAATATACGCTTTGATGAGGTGATCAAAGCATATGGTTTTATACAGACTTTTGGAGAAGCCTGTATTTACAAGAAAGTGAGTGGGACCTCTGTAGCATTTCTAATATTATATGTAGATGACATATTGTTGATTGGAAATGATATAGAATTTCTGGATAGCATAAAAGGATACTTGAATAAAAGTTTTTCAATGAAAGACCTCGGAGAAGCTGCTTACATATTAGGCATCAAAATCTATAGAGATAGATCAAGACGCTTAATTGGACTTTCACAAAGCACATACCTTGATAAGATTTTGAAGAAGTTCAAAATGGATCAGTCAAAGAAAGGATTCTTGCCTGTTTTACAAGGTATGAAATTGAGTAAGACTCAATGCCCGACCACTGCAGAAGATAGAGAGAAAATGAAAGTCATTCCCTATGCCTCAGCCATAGGATCTATCATGTATGCAATGCTGTGTACCAGACCTGATGTGTGCCTTGCTATAAGTCTAGCAGGGAGGTACCAAAGTAATCCAGGAGTGGATCACTGGACAGCAGTCAAAAACATCCTAAAGTATCTGAAAAGAACAAAGGATATGTTTCTCGTATATGGAGGTGACAAAGAGCTCGTCGTAAACGGTTACGTCGATTCTAGCTTTGACACTGATCCGGATGACTCAAAGTCACAAACCGGATATGTATTTTTATTGAACGGTGGAGCTGTCAGCTGGTGCAGTTCCAAGTAGAGCGTCGTGGCAGGATCTACGTGTGAAGCGGAATACATAGCTGCTTCAGAAGCAGCAAATGAAGGAGTCTGGATGAAGGAGTTCATATCCGATCTAGGTGTAGGACCTAGTGCATCGGGTCCAATGAAAATCTTTTGTGATAATACTGGAGCCATAGCCTTGGCGAAGGAATCCAGGTTTCACAAGAGAACAAAACACATCAAAAGACGCTTCAATTCCATCCGCGATCTAGTCAAGGAGGAAGACATAGAGATTTGCAAAATACATACGGATCTAAATGTTGCAGACCCGTTGACTAAGCCTCTTCCACGGGCAAAACATGATCAGCACCAAGACTCCATGGGTGTGAGGATCATCACTTTGTAATCTAGATTATTGACTCTAGTTCAAGTGGGAGACTGAATGAAATATGCCCTAGAGGCAATAATAAAGATGTTATTTGTATTTCCTTATATCATGATAAATGTCTTTTATTCATGCTAGAATTGTATTAACCGGAAACTTAGTACATGTGTGGCTACATAGACAAAACAGTATGTCCCTAGTATGCCTCTACTAGACTAGCTCATTGATCAAAGATGGTTATGTTTCCTAGCCATAGACATGAGTTGTCATTTGATCAACGGGATCACATCATTAGGAGAATGATGTGATGGACAAGACCCATCCGTTAGCATAGCACTATGATCGTTTAGTTTAACTGCTATTGCTTTCTTCATAACTTATACATGTTCCTATGACTATGAGATTATGCAACTCCCGAATGCCGTAGGAACACCTTGTGTGCTATCAAACATCACAACGTAACTGGGTGATCATAAAGATGCTCTACAGGTGTCTCCGAAAGTATTCGTGGTGTTGGCATAGATCAAGATTAGGATTTGTCACTCCGAGTGTCGGAGAGGTATCTCTGGGCCCTCTCGGTAACACACATCATAATAAGCCTTGCAAGCAAAAGACTAATAAGTTAGTCACGAGATGATGTGTTACGGAACGAGTAAAGAGACTTGCCAGTAATGAGATTGAACTAGGTATAGAGATACCGACGATCGAATCTCGGGCAAGTTACATACCGTTTGACAAAAGGAACAACGTATGTTGTTATGCGGTTCGACCGATAAAGATCTTCGTAGAATATGTAGGAGCCAATATGGGCATCCAGGTTCCGCTATTGGTTATTGACCGGAGAGGTGTCTCGGTCATGTCTACATAGTTCTCGAACCCGTAGGGTCCGCACGCTTAAACGTTCGTTGACGATATAGTATTGAATGAGTTATGTATGTTGGTGACCGAATGTTATTCGGAGTCCCGGATGTGATCACGGACATGACGAGGAACTCCGGAATGGTCCGGAGATAAAGATTAATATATGGGATAATAGTGTTTGACCTCCGGAAGGGTTCCGGAATTCACCGAAAGAGATTTCGGATGTTTCCCGAAGTGTTTGGGTACGAGAACACTTTATTTGGGCCAAAGGGGAAAGCCCACGAGGCTTTAGGAAAGTGCAAAAGGAAGTTTTGCGGAGACCAGAGGCTAGACGCCAGGAACCCTGGCGTCTAGGGGGTAGACGCCGGGAACCCTGGCGTCTAGCCCTGGAGTCCGAGTGGGACTCTTTCCTTTCGGGCAAAACCGACTTTGAGGAGGCTTTTGCTCCAAGTTTCGACCCCAGGGCTCAACATATAAATAGAGGGGTAGGGCTAGCACCCAATACACATCAAGATACACCAAGCCGTGTGCCGGCTACCCCGACCCTCTAGTTTATCCTCCGTCTAGTTTCTGTAGTGCTTGGCGAAGCCCCGCAGAGATTGTTCTTCATCAACAACCGTCACCACGCCGTCGTGCTGCCGGAACTCATCTACTACTTCGCCCGTCTTGCTGGATCAAGAAGGCGAGGACGTCATCGAGCTGAACGTGTGCTGAACGCGGAGGTGCCGTACGTTCGGTACTAGATCGGGACGGATCATGAAGGTGCACGACTACATCAACCGCGTTGATAAACGCTTCCGCTTTCGGTCTACGAGGGTACGTAGACACACTCTCCCCTCTCGTTGCTATGCATCTAGTAGATAGATTTTGCGTGATCGTTGGAAAATTTTGAAAATACTACGTTCCCCAACACAAGGTCCCCCTCGCGGAAGGAGCGTGGCTTGAATCGCCGGCTGTGATAGCGGCGGAGGCCTTGCTGATAGATGGTGGAGCGGCTGAGTGCTACCAGCCGGGCCTCCTCCAGCAGGTCTACACCGTCTTCTCGTGCTTCTTTGGCTTCGGCTTCTGTGTACATGGTCACGCGAGGCGAGCCAAACTCAACATCTATTGGGATGACGGCCTCGGCCCCATAAACGAGGAAGAAAGGAGTGAAGCTGGTGGACTTGTTCGGAGTAGTTCTGAGGCTCCAGAGGACGGACGGCAACTCTTCAATTCAACAGCTGGCTGATCATTCCAAGGGTTCGACCAGCTGGGGCTTGATGCCCGACAAGATAAGGCCGTTGGCGCGCTCAACTTGGTCGTTGGACTGTAGGTGAGCAACGGACGCTAGGTCCAGTCGGATGCCCTGTATTGCACAGAAACGGGCAGTGCACCTTTGGCAAAATTTGTGTCGTTGTCGGTGATGATGCTGTGCAGTATGCCATACCGGACTGTGATGTCTGCGATGAATGTCACGGTCGTTGGGCCGTTGAGTTTTTTGATTGGTTTTGCTTCGATCCACTTGGTGATTTTGTCCACTGCCACGAGTAAATGTGTTAAGTCGCCTCGGGCTGTCTTCAAGGGGCCCACCATATCCAGCCCCCAGAAGGCAAATGGCCAAGTGATCGGGATGGTCTTGAGTGCAGAAGCCGGCAAGTGTTGCTTGGAACTGAAGCGCTGGCAGCCGTTGCACTTTTTACCAAATCTTTGGCGTCGTCCAAAGCAGTCGGCCAGAAGAAACTGTGGCGGAAGGCTTTGGCGACGAGAGATCGTGAGGCTGCGTGGTGGCCACATTCCCCTTGGTGAATGTCCTTCAGAATAGCTAGACCCTTTTCTGCTTCCACGCAGCGCTGGAAGACACCTGTTGCACTTCTTCTAACAAGCTCTTTGTTGACTATTGTGTATGCTGAAGCTCGGCGCTGAACTTGTCGTGCCAAGGTTTCGTCTGCTGGCAGCTCTCGTCTAAGCAGGAAGCTGAGGATTGGTTGTGCCCAATACGGCGCTGAGACTCATGTTGTCTCTGCCAAATAGACTAGGGCGGTTGGGCTGGGAGGCAGAGGACAGGGTTGAGCCGCCTGTTGTGCTTCCAAAGTCCCCGAGCCGGCTGCGACAGTCCCTGGGCCGTCTGCTGGGGCTGGTGCCTCCTGGCCGTCTGCTGGAGTAGTCCCTGGGCCAGGAACCGGCGCAGCGACTGCCGGACCGTCTGCTGGAGTTGGAGTATCAAGGCCGTCTGCTGGAGCAGTCCCCGGGCCGGCTGCTGAAGTTGCCGAGCCGTCTGCTCCAGGATCGGCTGGTATGAAGATTGACTCTGATTCTCGTGAAGGCTTGATAGACGGCTTGCGCAGGCATTGAAGAGACACGCCGGCTGGTATTGCTTGGCGGGTGAAGATGATTCATTCCAAGGTGTTGGCTTGCATGTTGTCGGCTCGTGGCACATGGAGGAACACGCAGCCGTCAAAATGCCCACTGATCTGCTGGACAAGGAAATGATAACTTGCCATATTTGCGTCCTTGGCGTCCCAGTCCCCAGATGACTGCTGGACAACCAAGTCTGAGTCACCATAGCACAACACTCGGCGGATACCAATCTCTTTGGCCATCCGGAGCCCGTGGATGAGTGCCTCATACTCGACCACATTGTTAGAGGCAGCGAAGTGGATTTGCAAGGTGTATTTAAGCTTGTCGCCCTTGGGGGAGGTGAGGATGACACCGGCTCCCAAGCCAGTGCGCATCTTTGACCCGTCAAAGTGCATCCGCCAATGGGTTGAGTCTGGAACAGGCGGCAGGTACCGGGTCTCGGCCCAGTCAATGAGGAAATCGGCCAATGCTTGCGATTTGATGGTGGTGCACGACTGGTAGAAGATGGTGAAGGGGGCCAGCTCTATGGCTCACTTGGCCACTCTTCCTGAAGCATCTCTGTTTCCCATGATTTTAGCAAGCGAGGCCGTGCAGACGACTGTGATCGGATGTTCTTGAAAGTACTGCTTGAGTTTCTTGGCGGTGAAGTACACGCCGTAGCACATCTTCTGGTAGTGGGGGTAGTTCTGCTTGGAGACTGACAGCACCTCGCTCAAGTAGTAGACCGGCCTCTGGACAAGCAAGGCTCTGCCGTCTTCTGGGCGCTCGACCACAATGACCGTGCTGACCACCCGGCTGGTGGCGGCTATGTAAAGGAACATGGGTTCATTGTCTGTTGGCGCCGCCAGAACAGGCGGGGTGGTCAGCAGTCTCTTGAGCTGCTGGAAAGCTTCGTCTGCCTAGTCGTTCCACTCGAAGCAAGTAGTCTTCTTCATCAGCTGGTACAGGGGGAGTGCCTTCTCTCCCAGCCGGCTGATGAAACGGCTGAGAGATGCCAGGCACCCTGTGAATTTCTGGACATCTCGCACACGAGTTGGCCGCTCCATTCTCTCAATGGCATTGATCTTTGCAGGGTTATACTCGATGCCGCGTTCACATACCAGGAAACCAAGGAGTTGGCCGGCTGGTACCCCGAAGACGCATTTCTCCGGGTTTAACTTGATCCGGATGCGGCGCAAGTTTTCGAATATCTCTTGGAGATCCTCCAAAAGAGTTCCTCTCTTCTCCGTCTTCACTATGATATCATCCACATAAACGTGGGCGTTTCTGCCAAGTTGCTCGAGGAGACACTTCTTCATGCAGCGCTGAAAGGTGGCGCCATCGTTTCTCAAGCCAAACGTCATGGTCAAATAGCAGAAGGCCCCGAATGGCGTGAGGAAGGCGGTCTTCAGACGGTCAACCGGATCGAGTTTGATCTGGTGGTACCCGAAATAAGCATCAAGGAATGACAGCAGCTCGCATCCGGCTGTGGAGTCAATCACTTGATCTATTCGCAGCAGAGCAAATGGGTCTTTAGGGCAGGCTTTGTTGAGGCTGGTGTAATCAATACACATGCGCCATTTGTTGTTCTTCTTCAGCACTAGGACTGAGTTTGCGAGCCATTCTGGATAAAAAAACTTCCATAATGAAGCCGACTGCTAGCAGGCGGGCCACTTCTTCCCCAACAACTCTTCTCTTCTGACAGGCAGCATAGCGGCTGCCTGATAGGCTTTGCATCTTCTCTCACATGGAGTTTGTGCTCGGCGAAATCCGTCGGGACACCCGGCATGTCTTTGGGGGACCATGCAAAGATGTCCCTATTCTCACGGAGGAAATCGACGAGCTCGCTTTCCTATTTGCTGTCTAGGTTTGACCCTATGACAGCAAATCGCTCTGGGTGAGACGGGTCCAAGGCAATATTCTTTGTCTCCTTGGTCGGCTGGAACGAGCCTTGCGGCTCCGCCTCGCTGGGATCGGCTGGTATGGCTGGCTGCTCGCCAGCCATTGCCACCAGCCGTTCCAGGCGGCGCTTCTCTTCAGCCACGACAAGGGACTCGGCCAGACGGCCGCTGGCTGTTGCGCATGCGATGGACTTCTCGTAATCCCCGGCTATGGTGATTATTCCCTTGGGGCCCGGCATCTTCATCTTGAGGTAGGCATATTGGGGTACTGCCATGAACTTTGCAAGAGCAAGCCGGCCCAAGATCACGTGATAGGGACTTTCCAGGTTCACTACTTCAAACCAGACTGGCTCTCTCCGGAAATGCATCTTGTCACCAAACAGGACGTCAATCTTGGCCTTGCCGATTGGTGAGCAAGAGAGGCATGGCACAATGCCGTGGAACACAGTCCTAGTAGGCTGAAGTTGCTTTTCTTTGATGCCCAACTTCTCCATGGTGTCGCGGTACATGATGTTGATGCTGCTGCCGCCGTCTACTAGTGCTCGGGAGAAACGACAGGCCCATCTGTCGATGGATAGAGTTGCATCCAGAACCAAGGCGTAGGCCCCTGGTGACGGCATGACAGTCGGGTGATCTTCTCGGCTCCAGCTGACGGTCCTCTCAGACCAGTGCATGAATTCTGGGGCTTCGATGGCAACGGTGTTGACTTCTCTGCGCTGCTGGCACCGGCTGTGCCTATCGTCCGCCTGGCTAGTGAAGACGACATAGGCCCCGTTTTCTTCCGGGAATTCATCCTGGACTTGGCCGCCCGGACGAGCAGCCGGTGGATTGGGAGGTGGGGCCGCCTAGCCAGCAGGCGGCGGTGGCAGAGCTTCTCCTCTGGCAATCCTTATGAGCCAATGACACTTTCGTGTGGTGTGGTTGGAAGGCTTCGCGTCACTGTGGAACTTGCAGGGGGCGTCCAGAGCTTGGTCGAAGGAGAAAGCTGGCTGCCAAGCTGGCTTGCCGCCCTTCTGGTGCTTGGGTCCTGCTTGAGCTTCTGGCTGCTGGCCATCAACTGCTGCCACCAGCCGGCTGTTGGCAGCCGGCGCGTGGGTCTTGCGTTTATGATCATTTGGCTGCTGGCGTCGGCTGGACTCTCCAGTCGGCGTTTTGGGAGTTGGAGGAGTCATCTTGCCAAAAGCATCCACTTGCAGCTCGGTCTTCATGGAGGAGTCGGCGGTGGCGTACTTGTCTGCTATGCTCAACAGCTCGTCCAGCGTGGCGGGCTCGTCACAAAGGAGTTTGTGCTTGAGCAAAGTGCCTTCTCTACACCCGGCCGTGAAATACTCGATGGCTTGTACCTCGTGCACTCCCTCGCAAGAGTTTCGCAGCTCTGCCCAACGCGTCAGATAATCACGGGCTGACTCATCTGGGCCTTGGACGCATAGGGAGAGCTGGCGCGGCTTGGGAGGACGCTTGTAGGTGTTGGTGAAGTTGCGAGTGAAGGCGTCGGTGAAGTCCAACCAGCCATTGATGCTGTTGGGTTTGAGGCTATTCAGCCATGTCCGGGCCGTGCCCTGGAGCATAAGTGGCACGTACTTCACCGCTACACGCCTATTGCCGGTGGCTATGCTGACGGCCGTGGAGTAACCCACCAGCCAGTCCTCTGGCTTCACTGATCTGTTGTACTTGGGGGTATCTCTGGAGAGCTAGAAGCCCTTGGGGAAAGGCTCGTTGCGGATGCGGGGGCCGAAACAGGCCGAGCCGAGGTCATCTTCTTCTTCAATCGCATGGGACCGAGCCAGTCGGTCTAGGCGGTGGCGGGCGTCGTTCTCCCCAACCCCCTCGCGGCGGCCCAAGCGGCCTGCCAGATAGGGTGGTCAACAGGCAGAGGAGACACGCGCCTATCCCGCCTAGGAGGAGGCGGGTGTTCCCCTTGCCGCTCTACGGCCCTTGGGCGGCCGTCTTCGTCGCGCTCGATGGTGATACGAGTCTGCCGGTTGCGGCTAGCAGCCGGCTCTGAGTCTCGCCGGTTGGGGGCGCCGACTATTGGAGTGCGGGACGTAGCTCCTTTCTCCCGCCGAAGGGGGCGGTTGTCAGCGTGCGCGCCGGCCTCCAATACCTGGCGACGGGCCTCCTGCTGTGCGGCAGCAGCGTCGAGGAGCTGGCGGGCGCGCTAAGTCATGCAGCGAAGCTCGTCTCCCTCCAAGTGGCCCATCTCACTGACTGCCGCCTGGGCAGCCCTTAGGTTCTCCGAGGGAGTGAGGTACACGGGCCGCCGGGCCCCCAGCATGTCTGCTAGCAGCCCGCCGCGATCGCGAACGGTGCCAGCCCGGCTAGGCTCGCCAGCAGCCGGCGTGCCGCAAATGGCACGGTCCATCTCGCGGCAGTAGGCTTCAATGAGGCGTCGGGAAGCGGCCAGCTTGTTAGCGCTGTCGAGGAGCGAGACGCAAAGTGCCTCCAACGCCACGCCGTCTGCTCCCGCCGCAACAGGTGCGGCGAGGTTCTGTAGAGCGGCCTGGAGCGGGTCCTGGGCCGACCCGCCGGATGGTTCGTCGTGGTTGGTGGCGAGCACCTCTATGACGGTGCTCGTGGTGCCGCTGCCCATTGGAATAGGGAGGGGTTCGTCGATGATCACCACGTGCTCGGGGAAGGAGTCGACAGGCTCTGTGTCGAGGTCGATGATCATGTCTACTGGTGGGTCAGAAGAGCCCACTAACTCCACGTCAGAAGCGCGCTCGTCGACGATGTGGAGCTTGTCGAGGAGCTCGACGAGGCAGCTCTCCGGAGCTACTGGCTCGGCCGCCGGAGAGGGCTCGTCATGAATGTGGATGTCGTTGAGAAGGTCGGCGAGTCCACTTGCGGTGCATGCGGCCTTAGCACCGCGAAGCATCTCGGTTTCCACGCCTGCGGGCGTGCCAGGCTGGTTGTGCTCGCCAGAGAGGAACAAAGTTCCCGTCCAGAACATGTCTCCGGACGACGGTGCACCTAGCCCCATGGTGGGCGCCAAATGTCGGGGTTTTGGGGCGACATATGCCAACTGATGGCTTATCATGCATGGGGACAATAGAGCGTCGCCGGGCCCTGGAAGCAGGATAAGGCGAAACTTAGGACGCCTACGGATCTTACCCAGGTTCGGGGCTCTCCGTGGAGATAACACCCCTAGTCCTGCTCTGCGGGGACTCCGCGTCATGACTAATGTCACTATGGTAGCTACAAGGTTGCTCCTCGAGCTGTGTCGTCTAGAGGACGAAGATGAACAAGGCAGGCTCACTACCTCCGCTCTAGGGAATTGGGGTGGTTGCTAGGGTTTTTCTCTCTCTTTCTCTCTACGTGCTCTCTTTCTTCTAGGGCTTAATATTCCAACCCCTCCTCATGGAGGACCCTGGGGGGTTTATATAGGCCTACCCCAGGGGTACAATTGTAATCTCGACGGAGTGGCCCCCGGATGTCGGCGTCCTCTGGTCCCGGCTTCGCCGGCTGTCTACTGGGGCCCGCCGCCTGCGGGCCCATGTAATTGATTTTCACTGTAGGTGTGCTCCTGCTGACGGCAGCGTCATCAGGAGGGAAGTGGCTACATTGCCACCATCTCCTACCGTACACTGCTGCCACGCCCTGTCTTGTCATCTTGATGAGGTTCAGACTTCTAGGGCAGGACTCGCCATCTGCTACCAGGCGGCCGCCTCCCCTGGCTGCTTGCCAGGGGCGGGTTGTTTATGACTTACCCACTGGCCGGTGGGGCCGGCCGCCTGCTGGCCCCGCCGCCTGCGGTTAGTGGGATCGTGGCTTCCTCTGACCGAAGCTTGGTCACTGGCAGCGTGGCTACAGTGACTCGCCGCTTAAGAGACGGCCATAAGGTACACATTCACTGTAGCCATGCCCTTATAGATTCTCTAAGGACGTCCTCAACTATAGCCATGTTTCAGCCGCGCGGTCGTCCCCTGGCACGCATCCCGAGGGAGGGGTGTAGGACCGTCTGCTAGCTGCTAGCCGTGGGGCTGCTGCCTGTTTGGGCCCCTGCCGCCTGCTGGCAGCCGGCTCCTAGGGCAAGCTATCCTAGGAGGCGGCCCGATGAGCAGACGACCGAGGGGTAACATGCGGCCCCAAATTGTCTTGAAATACCATGGGTGGTTGATGAGGACACCCGTGGTCAATATCTCCGACATCTACGGCGAGTAAACAAATTACTGTCGAGCAATTGATAGAAAAGCGAATAATTATGAGACTATCTAGTCATGGTCATTGTATATAGGCATCACGTCCGAGCCAAGTAGACCAACTCCTGCCTGCATCTACTACTATTACTCCACACATCGACCGCTATCCAGCATGAATCTAGTGTATTGAGTTCAGACGAACAGAGTAACGCCTTAAGCAAGATGACATGATGTAGAGGGATAAACTCAAGCAATATGATGAAAACCTCATCTTTTAATCCTTGATGGCAACAATACAATACGTGCCTTGCTGCCCCTACTGTCACTGGGAAAGGACACCACAAGATTGATCCCAAAGCAAAGCACTTCTCCAATTTCAAGAACTATAGATCTAGTAGGCCAAACCAAACCAATAATTCGAAGAGACTTGCAAGGAAATTATGAGCACACATAAAAAATTCAGAGAAGAACCAAATATCTTTCATAGATAACCTTGATCATAAACTCACAATTCACCGGATCTTGACAAACACACCAAAAAAATAGATTACATCGAATAGATCTCCTCGAAGACCGAGGAGAACTTTGTATTGAGATCCAGAGAGAGAAGAAGCCATCTAGATACTAGCTATGGACCCGAAGGTCTGTGGTAAACTACTCACAACTCATGGTGAGGGCGATGATGATGATGAAGAAGGCCTTCGTGATGGATCCCCCTCCCGAAACAGGCTCCAAGATGGGATCTCCACGAGAACAGCAGCTACGGCGGTGGAATTAGGGTTTTCTCTCTGCGTATGGAGATTCTAGGGTACGTAGGTATATATAGGAAGAAGAGGGGCCACAGGGGCTGCCCTCGAGGCAGGGGGCGTGCCCTGGGAAGGGGGGCGCACCCCCCACCCTCGAGGGTGGCCCTTCTGTCTCCTGGCTTGGCCTCAAAGTCTATCCTGCGTGATTTTCTTCAAAAATATCTCTCGCGAAGGTTTCATTCCGTTTGGACTCCGTTTGATATTCCTTTTCTGCAAAACTCTGAAATAGGCAAAAAACAGCAATCTGGACTAGGCCTTTGGGTTAGTAGGTTAGTCCCAAAAATGATATAAAAGTGAATGATAAAGCCCATTAAACATCTAAGACTTCATAAATAATAGCATGGAACAATAAAAAATTATAGATACGTTGGAGACGTATCAAGCATCCCCAAGCTTAGTTCCTGCTCGTCCTCGAGTAGGTAAATGATAAAAAAAATTGATGTGGCATGCTAACCAATATAGTTTTTCAATGTAATTCTCTTAATTGTGGCATGCATGTTCAGATCTGAAAGATTCAAGATAAAGGTCTATATTGACATAAGAAATAACAATACTTCAAGCAATACTAACAAAGCAATCACGTTTTCTCAAAATACTATGGCTAAAGAAAGTTATCCCTACAAAATCATATAGTGTTGACTATGCTCCCTTATTATCACACAAAATATTCATATCATGCACAACCCCGATTTCAGCCAAGCATTTGTTTTCATAAGAACTTATATACTTATTGCAAAAATCTACGAGTCATCAAAACAAAGCAATCAACGCATGCCCCTAGGGGGGAGGTTGGTAGGAGTTAACCAATGCGCGCCCCCGACCTCCACACAAAGGTTGACACTCTACAAATACCTCATGCTTTAACTTAGTCACACAACGGTTCAACATACGTGCATGCTACGGGAATCAACAACCTTAACACAAATATTTCTCAATTTCATAATTAATCCACTAGCATGACTCTAATATCACTATCATCATGCCTCAAAACAATTATCAAGCATCCAACATCTCTTTCTACTCAATGCACTTGATGTGATTTTTTTTACTACATTGACATTGGATGTTTATCATGTGAAGACTAGTTTCTGTAGCCTAAACACTTTACCATGCTGTTTTAATAGACTCTCAAATATATCTAAGTGAAGCATGAGAGTTCAACAATTTCTACAAAATATTATCACCATCGTGCTCTAAAAGATATAAGTGAAGCACTAGAGCAAAAACTATTCAACTCAAAAGATATAAGTGAAGCACATAGAGTGTTCTACTAATTTCTAGGGCATATTTAACTCTCTCAAATAGGTGTGTCCAGCAAGGATGATTGTGGCAAACTAACAAGCAAAGACTCAAATTATACAAGACGCTCCAAGCAAAACACATAGCATGTTGCGAATAAAAATATAGCTCCAAGTATAGTTACCGATGGATGAAGACGAAAGAGGAGATGCCTTCCCGGGGCATCCCCAAGCTTAGGATTTTGATTATCTTGAATTTACTTGGGGTGCGATGGGCATCCCCAAGCTTAGGACTTTGCTACTCCTTGTTCCATAGTCCATCAAAACAATACTCAAAACTTGAAAACTTCTCAACACAAAACTTAGACAAAAATTCTCGTGAGCTCCGTTAGTAAGTGAAAGCAAACCACCATTCAAAGGTACAGCAAGGAATTCATTCATTGTTCACATTGGTGTTAAACCTACTGTACTCCAAGTTCTCTATGGTTCATATCCTCCAATATTACTCATAGATGCATCAGAATAAGCAAACAACACACACAAAACAGAATCTGTCGAAAACAGAACAGTCTGTAGTAATCTGCTGGGTTCGCCTACTTCTGGAACTCCAAAAAATTCAAACTAAATTCTTAAATTTTCGCAATTTGTCTACCAATCAGCATAAAAAAGAATCAACTAAAAAGCAGGCTCCAGTAAAATCTTAAGACTACTTTAGCCAGCGCTAACAATTCTGTTTTTCACAGCAAGATCAAATAAGCTTCACACAAGTCTTACCAAAGGTTCTACTTGGCACAAACACTAAACAAAACATGAAAACACATCTAATCAGAGGCTAGATGCAATATTTATTCCCTAACAGCAACAAAAACATAAAACATAAAACTGGGTTGCCTCCCAACAAGCGCTATCGTTTTACGCCCCTAGCTAGGCACGATACAAGATAGATCTAGGTATTGCCCTCTTTGATATTCGCTCTTTTAATGGTGTCAAGCTCGAATCCGGGAGGTTCTTTGCGTTTCCCATCATATTCAGAAATCTTAAGATCTAAAGCATCCAACCGCTTATTACAAAGGGTAATCAGCTTATTCATGCGGTGGAGATTCCCACTAACACTCTTAAGGGGTTCAAGGGATTTTTGTAATATTTTTGTCACTTCGCAAATTTTCTCAAAAACTTGCTTCCCTTCCGGGGTTGAGTTTGACTCCTTTTGGGGAGGTAGTGTTCCCACTATTCCCTCTATGATTTCATGCACGAAACTAGGATCAACTTCGATAAAAATTTCCTTTAGGAACGCAATCCAAGAGTTGTCTATGAGACATATTCAATCCAATATAAAAATTGCGAAGCAAGATTCTAAAATTCACTTCTAAGGTGCACTTACGATAAGATTCCATCATCCTAAACCAAGCATCTTTTAAGTTTTCTCCTTGCCTTTGCTTGAAGTGAAGTACTTCAAACTCGGGAGACGAAGGAGCGGATAAGGGGCTAGCCATAATGACAAGCAAGCAAGCAACACACGAGCAGACAAGAAGCAAGCGAATGATAAACACACGGCGGAAGAAGGGCAAATAAAACAGCAAGGGTGAAGTGGTGGAGAGTAAAACGAGAGTCAAATAAATGTAATGCGAAGGATAAGGGTTTGTGATAGGTACTTGGTATATGACTTTTGCGTAAGCCTCCCCGGCAACGGCGCCAGAAATTCTTCTTGCTACCTCTTGAGCTTGCGTTGTATCCCTCGAAGAGGAAAGGGAGATGCAGCACAGTAGCGTAAGTATTTCCCCCAGTTTTTGAGAACCAAGGTATCAATCTAGTAGGAGACCACGCGCCAGTCCCTCGCGCCTGCACAAACAAATAAGAACTTCGCAGCCAACGCGATAAGGGGTTGTCAATCCCTTTACGGTCACTTACGATAGTGAGATCTGATAGAGATGATAGTTTATATTTTTGGTATTTTTTAGTTTAATAAAACAGCAAATAAACAACGGCAAAAGAAATTAATGGGAAAGTAATATGATAGAGATAGACCCGGGGCCATAGTTTTCTCTAGTGGCTTCTCTCATGATAGCGATATTCTACGGCGGGTAAACAAATTACTGTCGAGCAATTGATAGAAAAGCGAATAATTATGAGACTATCTAGGCATGATCATTGTATATAGGCATCACGTCCGAGACAAGTAAACCGACTCCTGCCTGCATCTACTCTATTACTCCACACATCGACCGCTATCCAGCATGCATCTAGTGTATTGAGTTCATACGAATAGAGTAACGCCTTAAGCAAGATGACATGATGTAGAGGGATAAACTCAAGAAATATGATGAAAACCCCATATTTTTATCCTCGATGGCAACAATACAATACGTGCCTTGCTTCCCCTACTTTCATTGGGAAAGGACACCGCAAGATTGAACCCAAAGCCAAGCACTACTCCCATTGCAAGAACTATAGATCTAGTAGGCCAAACCGAACCTATAATTCGAAGAGACTTGCAAGGATATTATGAGCACACATAAAAAGTTCAGAGAAGAACCAAATATCTTTCAGAGATAACCTTGATCATAAACTCACAATTCATCGGATCTCGACAAACACACCACAAAAAGAGATTACATCGAATAGATCTCCTCGAAGACCGAGGAGAACTTTGTATTGAGATCCAGAGAGAGAGAGAAGAAGCCATCTAGATACTAGCTATGGACCCGAAGGTCTGTGGTAAACTACTCACAACTCATGGTGAGGGCGATGATGATGATGATGATGGCCTCCGTGATGGATCACCCTCCCGGAACAGGCTCCAAGATGGGATCTCCACGGGAACAGCAGCTACGGCGGTGGAATTAGGGTTTTCTCTCTGTGTATGGAGTTTCTGGGGTATGTAGGTATATAAGGGAAAAGAGGGGCACCAGGGGCCGCAGGGGCTGCCCTCTAGGCAAGGGGGCGCGCCCTGGGAAGGGGGGCGCGCCCCCACCCTCGAGGGTGGCCCTTCTGTCTCCTGGCTTGGCCCCGAAGTCTAGCCTGCGTGATTTTCTCCAAAAATATCTCTCGCGAAGGTTTCATTTCGTTTGGACTCCGTTTGATATTCCTTTTCTGCAAAACCCTGAAATAGGCAAAAAAACAGCAATCTGGACTGGGCCTTTGGGTTAGTAGGTTAGTCCCAAAAATGATATAAAAGTGAGTGATAAAGCCCATTAAACATCTAAGACTTCATAAATAATAGCATGGAACAATAAAAAATTATAGATATGTTGGAGACGTACCAGGGGGCGCGAGCAAGTGAGGGGGGCGGCCATGGCACGGTGAGCGTCGGCGCTTGTGGCAGGACTCGGTCTGGCAGAGGAGGAGGCGGTGGAGGCGCGGGGCAGCCTTGGCACGGTGAACACCGGTGCTGGGCTGGAGGTGGGTGGGATCCGATCCCGCGGATGAGGAGGCGGTGGAGGCGCGAGGCTGAGGGTGAGGGAAAAGGTAGGGTTTTTTTTCACCGTCGTGGCCGCAGGATAATAAGAGTGATTGGGTGATTTTGGAAACTGAATAATGACGTGGCAATCCGCTGACGTGGACAGTGTGCATGATGAGAGAATAGGGAAAGTGGGGAGCAACTTCTTAAGAACGGTAGATAGGTTAGTCCCAAAAATAATATAAAATAGCATAATAATGCATATAAACATCCAAAATAGATAATATAATAGCATGGAACAATAAAAAATTATCGATACCTTGGAGACGTATCAACCCTCCAAGATTGGATATGTCTCTGTGTTTCTCTTCTGTTTCGCGACTCGTGTTTCTCGCCTTTCACCGTTTCTTAAATCCTCGGAGATCCGTAATTAACTCCAATTGGGCTGAAATTTTAACATGATTTTTATCCAGATATTAGCTTCCTTGCGTCCGAAGGACACCACCAACCGACCTTTGGGGTACCCACGTGCCCCCTGGGCGCGCCCTGGGTAGGGGGGCCGCCCCTAGGTCTTGTGGGCCCCTCGGGCACCGCCTTGGGTTGATTCCACTTTCCCGAAATTCACATATATTCCAAAAATTCTTCGTAAGTTTTTATTGCGATTGGAATTCGTTTGATATGGATTTTCTGCGAAACAAAAACATGCAACAAACATGAACTGGCACTAGGCACTGGATCAATATGTTAGTCCAAGAAAATCATATAAATTATTGCTAAAAGTATGTAAAAGTTGTAGAATATTGGCATGGAACAATCAAAAATTATAGATCCGACGGAGACGTTAATACGTCTCTAGCGTATCTATAATTTATGAAGTATTCATGCCATGCTTACAACAATTTTATATGATTTTGGTATGATTTGCATGGAACTAACCCGGACTCATGCTGTTTTCAGTAGAACTACCGTGGTGTTGTTTTTTGTGCAGAAATAAAAGTTATCGGAATGGGCTGAAACATTTTGACAATTTTTTTGGAACAAAAGAGACCCCCGAAGCTTCATGGGAGGGCCAGAAGAGCCACAAGGAGGGCACCTCCCATCGGGGCGCGCCTGGAGCCCAACCCGAGGCGTGGTGGGATGTGCTTACCTCGAGGCCCATCTTCGCATGAAACCGACGCCAAAAAATCATATAAATAGAGAAACCATCAGAAATAACCCTAGACTAGAAGTTCCGCCGCCACAAGCCTCTGTAGTCCATGAAAAACTAATCTAGACCCATTTCGGCACCCTGCCTGAGGGGGAAATCATCATCGGTGGCCATCTTCATCATTCCGACAGCCACATGCTGAGGAGGGAGTAGTCCACCCTCGGGGCTGGTGGTTTGTACCAGTAGCTATGTGTTTAATCTCTCTTTCTCTCATGTTCTTGAGATGGCACGATCTTGATGTATTGCGGGCTTTGTTAATATAGTTGGATCATATGGTGTTTCTCCCTCTCTATCTTGTTGTGACGAATTGAATTTTCCCTTTGAGAGTTCGTTCTTAACGGATTGAATACTTTTATGGGTTTGAGAACACTTGATGTATGTCTTGCTATGAATACCGGTGGTGACAATGGGGTATCATATTGATGCACTTGATATGTGTTTTGTCACTCAAATTGCAGATTCCCGAGGTGACACTAGGGTAATCTATGCATAGGGGTTTATGCACGTTCTTGTCTTTGTTTCTCCGGTAGAAATCTTGGGGCACTCTTTGAGGTTATTTCTGTTGGATTGATTATTATGAATCTGAAATTGTTTGATGCATATCGTATAATTAACTCATGAATACTCGCAGTGACATTGGAGTATCTAGGTGACATTAGAGTTGGTTGATGTGTATCATATGGTGTTATTTTAGTACGAACTCCTGTTAGATCAACCAGAAAGGATAACTTGATGTTATTTTAGTATGAACTCTTGATAGATCGATCGGAAAGAATAACTTTGAGGTGGTTTCGTACCCTGCAAACAATTTATTCTTATGTTCTCCGCTAGATAGGAACTTTGGAGTGATTTTTCATCACACGTTGAGGGATGGTTATGTGATCCAATTATATTAGTATTGTTGAGAGATTGCACTAGCGAAAGTACGGACCCTAGGCCTTTTATTCAAGCATTGCAATAACGTTTATGCTCCATTTTATCACTTGCTACATTGCTGTTTTTTATTGTTCTATTACAAAAATCAATATCTACTATCCATATTACACTTGTATCACCATCTCTTCGTCGAACAAGTGCACGTATACAGTTTACCATTGTATTTGGTGTGTTGGGGACACAAGAGACTCCTTGTTATCTGGTTGCCGGGTTATTTGAGAGGGACCATCTTCATCCTAAACCTACCACAGATTGATAAACCTTAGGTCATCCACTTGAGGGAAAATTGCTAATGTCCTACAAAACTCTGCGCTTCGAGGCCCAACACGAGTCTACAAGAATAAAGTTGCGTAGTAGACACCAAGCTCTTTTCTGGCGCCATTGCCGGGGAGGTGAGTGCTTGAAGGTATATCTTTAGATCTTGCAATCGAATATTTTAGTTTCTTGTTTATTCACTAATTTGGTTTATAAAAGACAACTAGAAAAAAATGGAATTTAGGTGGCCTCATATTATTCATCTTTTTAATGTCTTCCTTGAAAATGATGGAAAATAAACTTGTGCTCAATTGATAGAAGAAGAATTCAATAGAATGTTTAGCATAAATTATGAGTATTATTGCAATGTTGTTAGTATGAATTCTCTGAATATCCAAAATTCTAATGATGATTGCACTAGTCATGACAAAAATGTTTCTTATAAGCATGTTAATTTTTGTGGAGTGGAAAGATTTTGTGAAGGCGTGCCTTATAGGGAAGATAGATTTTGTAAGAAGCATAAACATGATAGAACCATTTTTTGCTCAAAGTGATAGATGAATTTGCTATAGAATTTTGTTGTTGTTGTCCTATTACTTGTGAACTTTGCAATAAGGTTGGCCATCTTAATTTCCAATGTAAACTTTTTCATGATCGAATCATGGCCAAATATTGTAGTGAATTGATCACCCTTGAACTTTATAATGAGCTTTGTCTATTTTTTGGGAGTGAAGAATTGACACTTAAAAATAGTTGGTTTGAAGTATTCATTCTCACAGACGACACTGAAACTAACCAAAAAATATCTATATGTTTTGCATGGTAAATTGACATGAGAATGATTATATTGTCAACTATAAAAAGATTGGAAAACAAATAGAATATAAAATAAATACTAATGAAAGGGTAAATATTTCCACTTTCCCTCCTATTGTCTCTCATGATGAAATAAGTGACGAGGAGGAGCTCCCTATTCAACCAATCTCATCAATAAGAAGCTTGAAAAATTAATGAAACCCACACATGATGTGGTGAAGAAGAAGAAAAGAAGAAAGAATAGAGGTAAAAAAGCATCTCTCCGAAATAATGTTGCTCCTATTATCGTTGTGCCTCATGAAAATGAATCAAAAATAATTGTGAGAGATGATGCACTTGATGATGATATTGCTTCTTTGTCTTATGGCACAATGTCCGAGAGCACTATGGATCATGATTTTGTTATGCCTATTGCCTGTTGTGATGATTATGATTGTGAAGATAATGATACTTCTTATAATCTTGGATATCTTTTTGGCACCAACTTGGGAAATTATGATGATAGTAATTGTTATACCATTGGTGCTATTCATACTATTAATGATGAGAGGGATTATGCTTATGATATGCCAAGCCACAAGCTTGGGGATGCTATGTTTGATGAGAATGATATGTTTGAGAATTTATTTGCTGCAATTAATGTTTGTCCCAAGCTTGTGGATGTTATGCTTAATGAAGATGATCTCTTTAGCCCCCCTACTTTGAATGATCAAATTTGCTATGATGATTGCATGCCTCCTATCTATGATGAGAACAAAGTTGCTACTTATGATGATTATTGTGATGATACTTATGTTATAAAAAGTAGTGATAATTATTGTCATAATTATGAATATTCTTTTACGGAACATTACTCTTCTAATGTGGAAACAATTTATAGTATTCAAGTTTCCTATGATACTCCCACTATTATGAATGAGATTAAAATTGCTTATGTGGAGAGTAATTAAAATACTATGCTTGTGGATCATGAAAGGAATACTTTGTGTGATAGTTATACTGATGAACCCATTCATGATGCTACTAAAAATTATTATGAGAGAGGAACTTCTGGTTCATGATGCTCTCGTTATGTTTAAATTCTTTACTTCTATGTTAGCATCATTGAAATGTTCATGCCTAGCTAAAAGGCATAAAAGAAAAGCGCTTGTTGCGAGACAACCGGATACGTCTCCGTCGTATCTATAATTTTTTATTGTTCCATGCCAATATTCTACAACTTTCATATACTTTTGGCAACTTTGTATACTATTTTTTGGGACTAACATATTGATCCAGTGCCTAGTGCCAGTTCCTGTTTGTTGCATGCTTTTTGTTTCGCAGAATATCCATATCCAACGGAATAAAAACGGACGTAGATTTTTTTGGAATATATGTGAATTTTGGGAAGCGGAACCAACATGAGATGATGCCCGAGTGGGCCACTCGGCAGGGGGGCGTGCCCACCAGGGGCAGGCGCGCCCTCGGCCCTCGTGGCCACTCCGTAAGGCGGTTGATGCCCTTCTTTCTCCGCAAGAAAGCTAATATCTAAATAAAAATTGTGTCAAAAAATCAGCCCAATGGGAGTTACGGATCTCCGGGAATATAAGAAACTGTGAAGGGCCAGAATCTGGGAACGCAGAAACAGAGAGAGACAGAGAGACAGATCCAATCTCGGAGGGGCTCTCGCCCCTCCGCCGCCATGGAGGCCATGGACCAGAGGGGAACCCTTCTCCCATCTAGGGAGAAGGTCAAGGAAGAAGAAGAAGGAGGGGGTTCTCTCCCACTTGCTTGCAATGGCACCGGAGTGCCACCGGGGCCATCATCGTGTGACGGCGATCTACACCAACACCTCCGTCATCTTCACCAACATCTCCATCACCTTTCCCCATCTATCTACAGCGGTCCACTGTCCCGCAACCCGCTGTACCCTCTACTTGAACAAGGTGCTTTATGCTTCATATTATTATCCAATGATGTGTTGCCATCCTATGATGTCTGAGTAGATTTTCCTTGTCCTATCGGTGATTGGTGAATTGCTATGATTGATTTAAATTGCTTGTGGTTATGTTGCTGTCCTTTGGTGCCCATCATATGAGAGCGCGCGTGGATCACACCATAGGGTTAGTTGTATGTTGATAGGACAACGTATTGGAGGGCACGAGTGACAGAAGCTTCAACCTAGCGTAGAAATTGATGCATACGGGATTGAAGGGGGACCAATATATCTTAATGCTATGGTTGGATTTTACCTTAATGAACGTTAGTAGTTGCAGATGCTTGCTAATAGTTCCAATCATAAGTGCATAGAATTCCAAGTAAGGGATGACATGCTAGCAGTGGCCTCTCCCACATAAAACTTGCTATCGGTCTAGTAACGTAGTCAATTGCTTAGGGGCAATTTTGCAACTCCTACCGCCACTTTTCCACACTCGCTATCATTAACTTTATTGTTTATTTATCTTAACAGCCCCTAGTTTATATTTACGTGCTCTTTATATTCTTGCAAACTATCCCACAAAAACTACAAACTACTTCTAGTTTCATACTTGTTCAAGGTAAAGTAAACGTCAAGCGTGCGTAGAGTCATATCGGTGGTCGATAGAACTTTAGGGGATATTTGTTCTGCCTTTAGCTCCTCGTTGGGTTCGACACTCTTACTTATCGAAAGAGGCTACAACTGATCCCCTACACTTGTGGGTCATCAAGACCTTTTTCTGGCGCCGTTGCCGGGGAGCAATAGTGTGGGGTGAATATTCTCGTGTGTGCTTGTTTGCTTTATCACTAAGTAGATTTTATTTTCTGTTCTAAGTTGTTCTCTATCCTTAGTTATTGATATGGAACACGAAATACCAAAAAACTTAGGTGTACTTGCTACTCATGGAGATGGGGAACCTCCTAAAACCCTCGATGCTCATTATGTGAAAGATATTATGTACTATTTTGATAATCCTGAGAAAACCCCATTCAACTATGTAATGGGAGTAACGTTGGATCAACGTCAATACTTTAGGGATTATCGCTTGACACAAAAAGGGAAACTGTTATGGGATCAAATGCATATGTTGCATTGGTATGCTCGGCAACTATTCTTGAGATATAATTATACTTGTTGCTCTAGGATGAAGGCTCCACGCCTTCCCATTTCTTGCAAATTTAATTATAATGAAACCTTAGCTTCTTATGCTAATGGTATATATGATTATTATGATGTGGAACGAATAGAAGAATTCGTTGCTTTTATGGTTGCTTATGATATTGAATCTCTGTTTAAAAAGAATGATGCTTTTGATGATGATGTTTCTAGGCCTGAAAATCTTGCTATATTGAAATATTGCTATTAGAATTATGAATATAACTCCGATATTGATGCGTTTATTGAGAAGGTCTCCGTTGTCCAAGAAGAGACTAATATTTTGTAGGAGTCCATGGAATAAGAAATCAATGACATTGTGAGCTCATTGGATGAAAAAGATGAAGAGGAGAGCGAATAACGAAAGGAGGAAGAACGGATTAGCTACCCCGTGCCCACCTTCTAATGAGAATAACTCTTCAACTCATACATTGTTTAATTTCCCTTCGTGCTTACCGAAGGTTGATTGCTATGATCCCGTTGATTCTTTTGAAATATCCGTTTTTGATGTTGCTTGCTATGCTTGTGGCCAAGATGCCAATATGAATTATGCTTATGGAGATGAACTTGCTATAGTTCCTTATGTTAAACATGAGATAGTTGCTATTGCACCCACACATGATAGTCCTATTATCTTTTTGAATTCTCCAAACTACACTATATTGGAGAAGTTTGCACTTATTAAGGATTATATTGATGGGTTGCCTTTTTCCATTACACATGATGATTTTAATGAGTATAATATGCATGTGCTTGCTGCTCCTACTTGCAATTATTATGAGAGAGGAACTATATCTCCGCCTCTCTACATTTCCAATGCGATAAAATTGCAAGAAACTGCTTATACTATGCATTGGCCTTTACTTGATGTGCATGAGTTGTTCTTGTATGACATGCCTATGCATAGGAAGAGAGTTAGACTTTGTTGTTGCATGGTATATATCACTTTGTGCTCACTACTAAATGCCAGGTCATTGCTAATTAAAATTGGCTTTGATATACCTTGGGATCCGGGTGGATCCATTACTTAAGCACTATATGCCTAGCTTAATGGCTTTAAAGAAAGCGCTGTCAGGGATACAACCCGTATGTTTTAGAGAGTCATTTATTTCTGTTGTGTGCTTTTATAAAGTTTAAAAAATAGAGGGGAACCTAAAACTTTTTCAAAAAGAAAAGTGAAAGTAAGAAGGACGAGCACCGTTGAAATGGGGGAGCTCCTTGAACTTTGTTCATGCCCATGGAAACTTTGCAAATCTTGAATTACAGAAACTTTTCATAAAAATAATTATACCCTTGTACAATTCCATTGTATTATAAAAATAATGTGCCAAGAGTTTCCTTTAGGATGATTAAACTGCTTGTTGGTTTGTGCGGTGCAAAAACAGAAACTTTGGCTGTAGTGCGCGATTTTACATTTTTTTTACTAGAACGTCGAAAGGATCTAAAACTTTTTGCAAAGTCTTGCTATACAAATTGTTGATTTTTCCTAATTTGTCCATAATTTTTAGGGTGACAGAAGTATGGTTAATGTTCAGATTACTACAGGCTGTCATGTTTTCACAGATTGTTGTTATAGCTTCATTATTTGCATATGTTTGAATTCTTGTTGAAGCCTCCTTGACTTGGGGCCATAGAGATGTGATAGCATACAATGGGTAATGTTTCTTCATAATTATACAATAATGTTAGAGCAGTACATGATGGGATTTTATTGATCATATGTACTAACCCCGCTACTAAAAGTTCGGTTAAGTTTTGTGTGGATGAAGTGTTCGAAGATCGAGGAGGTATCGATGTGAGAAGATGGAGGAGAGGCAAGAGCTCAAGCTTGGATATGCCCAAGGCACCCCAAGTAAATATTCAAGGAGACTCAAGCATCTAAGCTTGGGGATGCCCCGGAAGGCATCCCATCTTTCTTCAACAAGTATCGGTATGTTTTCGGATTCGTTTCATTCTCATGATATGCGTAAACTCTTGGAGCGTCGTGTGCTTTTTCTTTTTATTTTAATAAATGCACCGTGATGGTATGAGATAGTCCTTGGTTGATTTATAGAATGCTCTTTGCACTTCACTTATATCTTTTGAGTATGGCTTTATAGAATGCTTCATGTGCTTCACTTATATCATTTGAAGTTTGGATTACCTGTTTCTCTTCACATAAAAAACCGCCATTTGTAGAATGCTCTTTTGCTTCACTTATAATTGTTAGAGCATGGGCATAACTTTTGTAGAAAGAATTAAAACTCTCTTGCTTCACTTATATATATTTAGAGAGTTCATAGGAATTGGTCATTCACATGGTTAGTCATAAAATCCTACATAAACTTGTAGATCATTGAATATGATATGTTTGATTCCTTAAAATAGTTTTGCGATATAGAGATGCTAATATGTGGGAGGTAATAGTGAATGATTGTGGTCTAGTAAAAATATTGGTGTTAAGGTTTGTGATTCCCGAAGCATGCACGTATGGTCTCCTAACTATGCAACCAAATTGGCGTGCATTGTATTTTGATTGTTTAACTTTGCGTGAAAGTCGGGGGCGCGCGATGGTTAACTCCTACCAACCTCCCCCCTAGGAGCATGCGTCGTAGTATTTTTGCTTTGAGGGTTGATAGATTTTTCGCAATAAGTATGTGAGTTCCTTATGATTAATGTTGAGTCCATGGATTATACGCACTCTCACCCTTCCACCTTGCTAGCCACTCTAGTACCGCGCAATTTTCGCCGGTGCATCAAACCACCTTATATCCTTCCTCAAAACAGCCACCGTACCTACCTATTATGGCATTTTCATAGCCATTCCGAGATATATTGCCATGTAACTCCATCGTTCCTGTTGTTATGACACGCACCATCATTGTCATATTGCCTTGCATGATCGTAAGATAGCTAGCATGATGTTTCCATGGCTTGTCCGTTTTTTGATGTCATTGCTACGCTAAATCATGGCACATCCCGGTACACCGCCAGAGGCATTCATATAGAGTCATATTTTTGTTCTAGCATTGAGTTGTAATATCGAGTTGTAAGTAAATAGAAGTGTGATGATCATCATTATTAGAGCATTGTCCCTTGAAAAAGAAAAAAAAGGAAAAAAAAAGAGAAAGGCCAAAAAAAGAGAAAGGCCAAATAAAAAAAGGAAGGCCCAAAAAAAAGGGGGACAATGCTACTATCTTTTTTTCCACACTTGTGCTTCATCATAGCACCATGTTCTTCATGATAGAGAGTCTCTTATGTTGTCACTTCCATATACTAGTGGGAATTTTCATTATAGAATGTGGCTTGTATATTCCAACGACGGGCTTCCTCAAATGCCCTAGGTCTTCATGAGCAAGCAAGTTGATGCACACCCACTAGTTTTCTTTTGAGCTTTCATACACTTATAGCTCTACTGCATCCGTTACATGGCAATCCCTACTCACTCACATTGATATCTATTGATGGGCATGCATCTCCATAGCCCATTGATACGCCTAGTCGATGTGAGACTTTCTCCCTACTTTTGTCTACTACCACCTTCTATTCCACCCATAGTGCTATATCCATGGCTCACGCTCATGTATTGCGTGAAGAGTTGAAAATGTTCAAAAAAGTAAAGTATGAAAACAATTGCTTGGCTGACACCGGGGTGGGCATGAGGGGTACCTTGTGTTAAGAAAAGGGAAGCATAAAAGACTATATGATTTTTTAGGGATAACGTTCTTTAGCATTGATATTTTGAAAGACTTGATTGTTTGTTGGGATGCCCGAGTATTAAATTCTTCTATGTCAAATGATAGACTATTGCTTTGAATCACTTGTGTCTTAATATTCATGCCATGATTAGATTACATGATCAAGATTATGCTAGGTAGCATTCCACATCAAAAATTATCTTTTTTATCATTTACCTACTCGAGGACGAGCAGGAATTAAGCTTGGGGATGCTGATACGTCTCCATCGTATCTATAACTTTTGATTGTTCCATGCCAATATTCTACAACTTTCATATACTTTTGGCAACTTTGTATACTATTTTTTGGGACTAACATATTGATCCAGTGCCTAGTGCCAGTTCCTGTTTGTTGCATGTTTTTGTTTCGTAGGATATCCATATCAAACGGAGTCCAAACGGAACAAAAATGGACGGATATTTTTTTTGGAATATATGTGAATTTTGGGAAGCATAACCAACATGAGACGATGCCCGAGTGGGCCACGAGGCAGGGGGCGCGCCCTGCGCCCTCGTGGCCACTCCGTAAGGCGGTTGATGCTCTTCTTTCGCTGCAAGAAAGCTAATATCCGGATAAAAATCGTGCCAAAAAATCAGCCCAATCGGAGTTACGGATCTCCGGGAATATAAGAAACAGTGAAGGGCCAGAATCTGGAAAGGCAGAAATAGAGAGAGACAGAGAGACAGATCCAATCCCGGAGGGGCTCTCGCCCCTCCGCCGCCATGGAGGCCATGGACCAGAGGGGAAACCCTTCTCCCACCTAGGGAGAAGGTCAATGAAGAAGAATAAGGAGGGGGGCTCTCCCCCCTCACTTCCGGTGGCACCGGAGTGCCATCGGGGCCATCATCGTGTGACGGCGATCTACACCAACACCTCTGTCATCTTCACCAACATCTCCATCACCTTGCCCCATCTATCTACAGCGGTCCACTCTCCTGCAACCCGTTGTACCCTCTACTTGAACATGGTGCTTTATGCTTCATATTATTATCCAATGATGTGTTGCCATCCTATGATGTCTGAGTAGATTTTCCTTGTCCTATCGGTGATTGGTGAATTGCTATGATTGATTTAAATTGCTTGTGGTTATGTTGTTGTCCTTTGGTGCCCATCATATGAGCGCGCGCGTGGATCACACCATAGGGTTAGTTGTATGTTGATAGGACTATGTATTAGAGGGCAAAAGTGACAGAAGCTTCAACCTAGCGTAGAAATTGATGCATACGGGATTGAAGGGGGGCCAATATATCTTAATGCTATGGTTGGGTTTTACCTTAATGAATGTTAGTAGTTGCGGATGCTTGCTAATAGTTCCAATCATAAGTGCATATAATTCCAAGTAAGGGATGGCATGCTAGCAGTGGCCTCTCCCACATAAAACTTGTTATCGGTCTAGTAACGTAGTCAATTGCTTAGGGGCAATTTCGCAACTCCTACCACCACTTTTCCACACTCGCTATCATTAAATTTATTGTTTCTTTATCATAACAGCCCCTAGTTTATATTTACGTGCTATTTATATTCTTGCAAACCTATCCCACAAAAACTACAAAATACTTCTAGTTTAATACTTGTTTTAGGTAAAGTAAACATCAAGTGTGCGCAGAGTCGTATCGGTGGTCGATAGAACTTGAGGGAATATTTGTTCTGCCTTTAGCTCCACGTTGGGTTCGACACTTTTACTTATCGAAAGAGGCTACAACTGATCCCCTACACTTGTGGGTTATCAAAACCCAACATTAACCCCTACTGTTTTTGTGTGTTCACATGGTTAAGATATTGTAGTAATCTTGTTTTACATGTTTTGTTTCAATAAAGTTCCAAGTAAAGCCTTTGGGATAGTGTGGATGATAGTTGACTTGATTATGTGGAAAACAGAAAGTTTTGCGTCCAGAAATTCAATAAATTACTGGAACGTGCTAATTTTTGAAATTTTTACACGTGATTTATATACAAATTGTGTATGTTTCCTAAATTTTCAGAATTTATAGAGTTGCAGAAGTATGGTTAGTGTCCAGATCATTACAGACTATTCTGTTTTTGGCACATTCTGTTTTCAATGCATAGTTTGCTTGTTTTCTAGTTTCTATGATTTATATTGGTAAATTTTAACTGTATAAATTATAAGGTATGTGAGAACCATTATGAATCTTGTCTTCGGCAGTACCCAAAGTGAATGATATGTTTTATCATACTAACCCATCTCACGAAGTTCCGTTAAGTTTTGTGTGATTGAAGTTTTCATGTTTTGGGTGAGATGTCGATATGAGGAGAATAAGGAGTAGCGAGACCCTACGCTTGGGGATGTCCAAGGCAGCCCAAGGTAATATCCAAGGAACAACCAAGCAACTAAGCTCCCCGGAAGGCATCCCCTCTTTCGTCTCCAACATTATCGGTAACCTCACTTGAAGCTACATTTTTATTCGTCACATGATATAAGTTTTTCTTGAAGCATTATTTTATTTTGTTTTTATTTGCTTTCTGGTATATAGAATAATATTTTTCATCTTTTATTTCAATAAAAATGTCAAGTATAGCCTTTACCATGATTATTTTGCAAGTGTATATGTTGCTGTTGCAAAAATTCCCAAGAAAAGTCAGAATGTGATAAAATGTTTTTTAGAATAAGCTATGATAAATTTTATACAGTGTGGTAAATTTTTACAATTTTTCGAGTTAGAGAAGTATGAATCATCTTGCATTCTTTACTGACTGTTCTGTTTATACAGATTGCTGTTATGTTTGCATTGTTTGCATATGTTTGCGTGGTTAATGATTCTATGTAAGGATAGGACTATTAAATATGAAAAAGGAATTTAGTATGCAATGTTAAATAATTATTTTAGTGATTTACTACAGTAGGGAATGATAAGGTTTTGCATTGATTTATACTAACTTATCTCACGAGTTCTTGTTGAGTTTTGTGTGGATGAAGTTTTTGAGGTTTAGGAAACCATGATATAAAAGGAATTAAGGAGACACAAAATATCAAGCTTGGGGATGCCAAGGCACCCCAAGTTAATATTTCAAGAACTCTCAAGCATCTAAGCTTGGGGATGCCCCGGTAGGCATCCCACCTTTCTTCATCAACAATTATCGGTTAGTATCGCTTGTGCCTAAGTTTTTGCTTCTTCACATGATGTGTGCTATTCTTGAAACCAGATAATGCCCCGCGCATTGCCGCGGAAAAATTAGTATACCAAGTTGTAAAAACTCATTATGTCTATTCTTAGAGGACAAATAAGAGATAAGAAGGAGATGAATTATACCACCGAAGTGTAATGCTTGTGAGCTAACGCAAACATCATTTCCAAAATGATAACTCAATAGTATATCAATCTTGCAAACTACATAAAGTTTGGCAAAACAACAGTTGTAGTAAGACATTCATTCTTGAAAGTCACATCACAAAGTTGCAACAATTATTAGATGTATGATTTATGGACAATAAGTTGACTTGATGGACCAGAACTACTTGGCCATGCAAGCACACTTACAACACATATATGATCAATGAAATCATATTAAACAAATTTGAATATTGTATAAAGATAGATATACATAAAAATATGATGTAAACATTTAAATAAACTGAATGGGATAACCAAATTCCATACATACAGATCTATTTAATACGCATAATTTTTTGCATAGTGGAGAGAACTTGGTCCGGATCTTAGAACGTATATAGTCAATTAAAAATTAATTCCCAAGACTATATATACATACAAAAAATACACCATGTGTTGGCAAGTCTCCTTGCATAATCTTTGATTGCTTCTGTTTCACCTATATATTTTACTGCGTATAAGGTATAGGGCAGCTGATACAAAAGAGAGCACGTTAGTATATTTAGTGCCGGGGAAGGAACTTTTGAAATCACACGCTTCTTGGATGCATGCATGACACTTATGAAAACAAATGCATGTGACAATAATATACTTCAGCAAGAGTTCTAGGCTACTTTGGTTTTTCACCAAACAACTTGTTGATTGCCATTACAAAAGAATCTTCCTAGAGGATATGTACCAATAATAAAGGTATGGAACAAAGCTTTCCTCAAGAAAATCATGAACGGTGGGAGAACTGATTGTTCTATATATA
>LR738713.1:164453881-164503284 GCA_902687465.1 Secale cereale
TATATATATAATGATAAATATTACAAAGATGGCAATATATCATAGCTATCAAGAAGAGACACTGTATATTATTCTTATCCGATGCTAAATAAATAACTGAGAATCTAGAAGATAACTAGGGAACATAAACTGATTGAATTCCTATTTTTTTATTGCAAATTATGAACTACTATATGAACTAATGAATTTGTCATCAATGAGTGCATCATAGGTTCAAAAGACATATTGAGTAGATAGTGGAGCATAAAAATTACCTAGATTTTCTTAAAAAATGTAGATACCATTTTCACCAAAGACCTTGCCCATTGATTAAAACATTTGCACACCAAAATATCAAAAGGATTGGGTGTTTTAATTGGCAAGCCACTACAGTAAGAGATGTCGTGGCATTTTGACAAAAATAAAATGTAAAGGAAAAGTATCGGTTGAACATATCTTTAAAGTAATTTGCGAGTAAATGATTGATTGAGAGAGAAATGGAGAACAGAGAGACGGAAAGATCAGGAGGCCGGTAGACAGTTCTCCCAAGAGGGGAACCTGCAAAAGAGGGGAAGTTTGCTTATACGTACAGAAGTGGCGAAGGAGGAGACATAATTGTGAATTATTTATTCTGCATTTGTTGAGAAGGATTCGCTTCCTAATAGATGGATATATTAGAAAAAAGGACGCCATTCATGGTTGTCTCTCTCAAATACGGAAACAAAAATACCTGGAACATAAATCACTCGAAATTTCATTACACGATCCATCCAATATATAGTTTCCTATGAGCATGGCAAGGAATTGAAGATTCTATCAATCAGGCTGATATGAGTTGTTTCTATTTAGGAAGAAAATAATTACGTAATAGGCAAGACAGGATCTGATTCAAAGGGATGTGAAAGTACCTAGAGTAGGACTTGCTGGGGCTATCAATTCCATATCGCCCCCTTGCCGGAGTTGCAGCAACCATGGCTGCCACCATTACCAACTCCGCCGACCCCACCATCACGATCGTAGCCTCCTCGCAGGAGTCCCTCACTTGTAACATCCATGGCCGCCTTCCTCGCGGCCATGGCCGTTGTTGCCTCTTCCACCAAAGTAATAGCCGCTGATGTATCCATAGAGGTCGGCTCCTCCGCCCCAGGACGTGAGACACCAGGAGAGCGGCAACCTCGACCCAATCTAACATATTGACCAACCGTGGTGTCCTAATCTCCTAGATCGTCGTGGCTCGTGGACATGGAGGGAGGGGATGGGAGGGCATGGAGGACGTGCAGCTATGTATGATAGGGGCAGCGGAAGGTGTTGTTGCCTGGGTGAATGGCGAAGCGTCGGTTGCAGGGCATTGTCTGGTCGTGCGTGGGCGATGGACGACATCGTCGTGTGATCTGCTGCTAGGAAAGACGATGGAAGAGAAATAGAGATATAGAGATGGACCGATTGGATTCTCTTGGTTGGTATTTACACCAATGCATTGGTGGTAATGGAGGATGCAAGAGGCCCACTTCAGTTACGAGAGTTGAATTACATGATTTGCTGTAAAAAAATGCTTTTTCTCAAACAAAAAATGTTGCAAAAATGCTGAGGTGGATAGGCTGCATGTCAAGAGAAATATGATAGTGGGGATGAACTATTTAGGTATTATAGATGACATTTTATTCCGTTTTGCTTGTTATTTGAATAAAAATCATGGATCTAAAAGTATTTAAATGAGAGCGAGTCTTCAAATAGCTGCCCTTTTACTTAACTACTCATGTGAACTTCACTTATATCTTTTTGAAGTACTTTACCATTTACTCTTGTGCTTCACTTATATTATTTTGAGAGTTGATAATAGTGATAACAATTTGCACAAGCTATGAAATTGGTACTAATATGAAGAAGATCCAAGAAGGACATAATAAAAACTTTCATGTAGATCATTGGATATGATAAGTTTGATTTCTTGCAATAGTTTTGCAATATGGAGATGATAATATGTGAGTCATGTTAGTGAATAATTGTGGTTTAGCAAGAATATTCGTGTTAAGGTTTGTGATTCCCTATGCATGCATATTAAGTCAATGGTTATGCAATGAAGTTATATCCTACTTGTGTTACATTATTCGGTGTTAGTTATGTTTAATGTTCGTTTATGATGGTTTTTGTTCCTTGGTTGGTCGCTTCTCAATCTATTTGCTAGCCTTCACCTTATAGTAAGTAGAAATACTACTTGTGCATGCAAATACTAAAACCCAAGTTGTGCCAAATGAGTCCACCATACCTACCTATATGCGGTATTT
Source organism: Secale cereale (assembly GCA_902687465.1). Lineage (NCBI taxonomy): Eukaryota > Viridiplantae > Streptophyta > Magnoliopsida > Poales > Poaceae > Secale > Secale cereale. The sequence continues at coordinate 164,456,146 of LR738713.1, forward strand.
CTGTGTCGTCCTAAGCAAATTTGTATGTGCCAACTCTAATGTCAAAATATACTTCTGTTTTGTGTGCCCGTACCGCTCATGAAGCGGCGAGGGGCGGACGATATTTTTTCATGCTAGATGTGTTATTCTCAAGATGAGTGTTTATTCACTTGTTATTGCACGAGAGTACGGCAGTAATATGGATTCCTAGTCTCGAAATGAAAAACAAATTTACTTTATGTTGTCAAATAATAAATTCCTTGGAAAGTGTTGGCATGGATAGTACCCGTGGATACGGCTAGCCATGGAATGTGAAAGTATGGTGGAAAAAGGCAAAAACTTTATTTTATGTTTGGGAACTGCCTATGATGTATCTAGCATGGAAAGTTTTGGGAACTCTTAGTCGTTCTCGTTGACGAGAAAAGCATGCCACACAAAATAATTTTATCTGTCAATTTAAACTTTGAGCTCTGGCACCTCCACAAATACCTACTTCCCTCTCCGAAGGGCCTATCTATTTACTTTATGCAAATTTTATTTTTATTTGAGTCTCATCTTTTCTTATAAAGCAACAACTACGAAACACTATTATTACACTTGAGCATTGGATGTAGCTAATATTTGAGTGTGTGAATGGATCAATGATTGAGCATAATGGGCTAGGGATAGCTTTCTTTAGCATTGATATTTTTAAAGACATGGTTGCTTGTTAGTATGCTTGGATATTGATGTCTTCATGCCAAATTATAGACTATTGCTTTGAATCATTCAAGTACAAATGTCCATGCTACAAAAGAAAAGAGTATATGATGAGTAGCATTCCACATCAAAAAATCAATTTCCAATGTCTACTTTTATCATGGTGAGTTTGATGAGAAAGAGTTGTTGTTATGATGCTAGGAAAAGTGATTGAAATTATCATTGATCAAACTTTTGCACTTTGCTAGCATTCACACTTCATAAATTATTTCTTTTATTGTTTACCTACTCGAGGACGAGTAGGAATTAAGCTTGGGGATGCTGATACGTCTCCAACATATCTATAATTTATGAAGTATTCATGTCATGTCTCCAACGTCTCCTTGTGAAGTTTCAGCTCATTTGGAGTGGTGCAGAATTGGTAGCCCGACGTTGCTTTTTCAGGTCCATAATCCCAGCTGCCGGTATTCTCTGTAAACCTTGCATATTATTAGAGAAAGACATTAGAATTACTCCAAAATGCATTATTGTGCATAAAAATATTATAAATAACATTTGGAAAACATGATGCAAAATGGACGTATCAGTGGACACAAAGACAAATGCTTCACTGATGTCAACAACATGTTTAGTTTTACAAATTATAAGTGCGAGGAGTGATATCACTACTGCAGGATGCTGCTAACACGACACTACGACCAGAGACCCTTCGACGAAATTATGTGCTATGCCATAATCATAAACAGGGGTGTAAAAAATCCGTCAAATAGGTGCAAAACATTTGCGATGGAGGATGCATCAAACACGGTTCAAATTTTAGTTGCGTGTGCGATGCAGGGCATACTGTGCAGTTCAATTAACTATTTGCGATGAGGAGGAACAAAAGAAACAGGCAGTCAGATGAAGGTGTGTGTGATATACATCATATGATTCGCTCGAATGAACTATTTGTGATTAGGCAACACAAAAGAAACGGTCAGTCAGATCAAGGTGTGTGCGATATACGGCATGCGGTTCACTCGGATGAACTGTTTGTGATTAGGCAACACAAAAGAAATGGCCAGCTAGATAAAGGCATGTGCGATATACGGCATGCGGTTCACTCGGCCTTGTCGTTAGTGTGTGACCTATGTGGCAACCGTTCGCTCCCCACTAGCCTCTTCTTGTACCATGGCAACCGTCCACCGCCTCTTCGCCTTTCCCTCTTGATTTGGAACTGCTATCGCACGCTCTTCCTCCCTCCATTTGCCTTCACCCTTCCTTCTGTCATTGTTCGATCGTCTTCTCCATGGAGGGAACAGGCCGGAAACGACCCCGTTATTCTTGCCCCGATCTGAAAGATGACGTGGTGGACGAATTCATTGATTGGTGCGACGTCATCACCTCGGCTAGCATGGCAGGTTCGTACAAGACCATTCTCGACTCACCAAATACGATCATTACAAAGAACCCAAGGGTTCAGGAGAGGTTAGATCTCCCCTATCTTCTTCGTCATGACCCTTCTCTCCGTCGTGAGGACGACGGAAGCCTTGCCTTCTGCAAGTTGATGCCGCTTGATAATGATACGTGTGGTGTTAAGATGCCATCTCTTAAGGGTAAGGCCTGGGCAGGTGCAAATGGGGATTGGGTTGTTTATATTGGGAACAACTGCGAGTCGGAACTTGTGAATGTGTACACTCATCATCGGGTTCCACTTCCAAAAATCTCAGACTGCCATGAGGTTAAGCACACAGATAGTCTACGTACGTTCAGATACGATCATCATGACTGTCGTCTACGGAAGATAGTAATTTCTCGAGTTTCCTACCACTCTTGGGATTACAAGAACTGTTGTTGCTATCTTCGACAAGCTTGTTGCCGTCTCTGCTTCCACGGATGGATGAATATTGCTCAAAAATCAATTTCTGGACACGAATGAGTACTGTCATGCAATTCCATACGAGCGTCTTGTGTTTGTTGCCACCACTCATGGCACTGTTTTTGCATGGGATCCTTATTGTTTTAGTACGTTTGTCTTCCACCGTAATTATAATTGTTTCATCCACATGCATGCGGGTTAGCTAGTTTCCCTTTACTAATTAATCTTCTTGTGTTTCCAAGGTCCTGTGAACATTCCGCCACCTATACTTGAAAAAAATTATAACCAAGGGGGAGATAACGATGGTGATGATCACAAGCATGAGGACGAGCAGGACCTATATACTCAATGGCGCCTGACAACTTATTCCGATGGATCACCTCTTCTTGAATGTATACAGGGCACTGTTGATGTTACTAACGAAGCAGGTGTTGTCTTCCATGGTCGCACTATCCGGACCTATTCCAACATCCGTTGCAGGGTATTCGGGATGGATACTAGTGTACTAGCACAAGCACCTTCTGAATGGTTCCGTATTGAAAGTCTTGGAGGAAACTCGCTCTTCCTTGGATAAAACTATCCAATGATGGTGAAAGGCGATCCAGCTGCTGTTGACACAACGTTACTACCATTTATAAGAAGCAACTGTAGGGGAGTAGTATAATACTCAAGCCTGCTACCAACTGAAACGCATCTCGCTCTCGCTCCCGTGCGGCTCCACGGCCGAACCGGGGCGCCCCAACTCCGGCCGCCTAGGGCCACCCCTCCTCCTCCCCTCCCCTCACCGCCGCCGGAGGGCGTCGCCGGGCGAAGCCCGGGCGGCGTCGGCGGCGGTGGGGCCGTTTGGCGGCGCGGCAGCTGCGGATCTGGCGGCCTTCGTGCTCGGCGGCGGGCGGTGGTCCTGGGGTGTCTCTGCGCCGGCGGCCTGCTGGAGCTCCTCTCCTCCGGTGGGGCGGCGCTCGGCGCACGGGCTGGTTCTGGCGGGAGTGGCGCCGCGCGAGGTGGGGAGCTGGCACAAGGGAGGCCGCGAGCACGAGGATCTGGCGCACTGCGGCGGGAATCCGCGGCGGCGTGGCTCGGTGGCCATTGGCGGGTGGCCATGGCGTCCTACCCCGCGCGGATCGCGGCCTCCGGCACGCGCTTTCTTCGGCAGGCATGCGTTGGCGCGTCTGGTTCATGGTTGCGACTGGGAACCATGGTGGTTGTTCGTCTCGGACAGTGTTTGGCGTTGCCGGAAGGTGGAGCCGGTGGATGTCGACCATGGGGATTGTGTGCTGCGCAGTGCTTCAAATCTGCTTGGATTCGGAGGTGTGGAGGAGCTCCGGGCAAAAGCCTTGCACTGACCTTGGGTCGGTGCCGGCAACAGCAGCACCATGGCTATGGTGTCGTTTCCCTTCTTGAAGGTGTTGCCGTGGTGCTCCTTTGCACGACTCTTCGGGAGAAATCCCTAGCTTCGGATGGTTGAAGCGGGCGATGACGGCGGCTACGTCGTTTCCTTCTTTGAGGCATCGTCTTAGAGAGTCAGCATGTTGCAGTTTGCACGGATCTCTTCGTCGTCGGGGACAAGTGGACGTCGGGGCGGCGGCTCCGGATGGTTTTTGATTGAGCGTCGAGATGGCGATCTCGGGAACAATGTCAGTGACAGCTCTATGATGTGGGGCTCTATCTCGACATTGGTTGGGTGGCATCCTTGTCCCGCTTGGGCGGTAGGGGTGTCGGCTCGGTCGATGCGCCTCAGAGGGGGCGGTCTGACTTTACGTCGGGGCGGCGGCCCCGGATGTGGTGTGACGTCCGTGGTCTGCAAGCGGTTGCCCTGAGCAGCGTGGGCTGCGGGCAGCTGGGTTGTGCGGCGTTGCTGCTTGAGTGAAGCGGTGCTATGTCGGGGCGGCGGCCCCGGAAGGCGGTGTTGGTTGATTGCGCTGGGCGCGACGGAGCGGTGGATGTCGGGGCGGCGGCCCCGAGTGAATCTCTATGGCGACCAGACTTTTGTGGCAACGATGATGGTGGGAGCGATGTCGGCGACGCGGCAATGGTTGCGGTAGTCGGCTCTTCTCCGGCGTGTCCACGATTTTGCCTCGGTTTGCTTGTTGTTGTGAAGTCGAAGCTGCGGCGGCGGGGCCCTGTGGTGTTCGATGACTGGCTGCAGGTGGCCCGTTCGGCGATCTTCCGTGGCGCCAGTCGTGCCTGGTATTGTCCTTCTGAGCTCTCCGTCAGAGTCGGAGTTGCGTTGTCTTGTCGCAGGTCGACTTGTTGTCGATTAGGGTGGGCTTTGCCCTGTGTGTTTCAGTCTATGAGAGTAGGCTTGGCCCTTGTTGTTTCGGTTTTTGCCCAGTTTTCTGTAATTAACTGGGCAATTCTCTTCTGCTTAATTAATAGATGAGGCAATCTTTGCCTCCGTTTCGAAAAAAAAGAAGCAACTGTATCTATACCTTGGACATTGCTATGGTTCCCTACCCTGGCTATCACAATATGCGTTCTTATATAGGTCGCTTCAGCCTGGATGATCAGTCATGCGTTGGTCTCGAGATTGACAATAGCTGGCCCTTCCTAGAGAATCAGTTATGGTTCAAAGCAAGCGTTTCCAACGCCAAGGATTGGTTGAGCTGAAGTTCATTTCATCCCTTTGTTATTTGTTGTGTGATAAAAACTTTACTTTACTAGAATGTTTTGTTGGAAATAATCTATAATCCAACATGTATCCTCGTTGTTGTTGTGTGTTGATGACTTGTTGTATGTAATTAATGGTACATTTGCATATGCCTCCCATCAACTCACGCATGCTCGCACGTCACAAAGGTCGCGTGACGGCACGAATATTATTTTTCTATTTGGATGACAAAAAAAGTACAATGCTGCTTTGTATCGGTGTCAGTATTAACAGTTCTATTGATTTTAGTTGCAAAAATTAGAGGAAAAAGTTCATTTTAAACCTTGAATTTGTAGGGGTTTGGCGAAATGAACCCTCAAGTCGAAATCCCGGTCGTTTGCACCCTGAACTATGTAATCCCGGTCTAAATTGAACCTTTTGGTCGTTTGGATGGCTGGGATTCACACATTTTGCAGAAGGCGCACACCAGCTCCTGCTGGGCCAGCCCACTTTAGTTTTTTTTCGGTTCAAAAACAAAAATTCGCAATGGACGCTACACCCTGCTCCCTGCTAGGCCGGCCCGCATAATGTTTTTTTGTTAAAAAACAAAAAACGCCATGTTGGTGTTGTTTGATCGAAAAAAATAAACTTGTGAACTAGAATTTTAAAAATAAAAAAGTTCATAAATTTTGAAAAAAAAGTTAACAGGTCTAGGAAAAGTTCAACAATTTTGGAAAAAAAGTTCACGGGTTTTCAAAAGAAAAGTCCACGGATTTGGGAAAAAAGTGTTCGTGGATCTTTTTCTTTACTATTTCTTTTTTATCCTTTTCTTTCTTTTGTTTCTTTTTCATGTATATATACAAAGTTCATTCCACGCATCTTTTTTCAAAAATGTTCATCTATTAATATTTTTTAAAAAATGCTATCATATATTTGCCGCGAATTCGAATTATCTTCCACGCACTTTTTTCATTTTTGTTCGCATTTCCAAAAATGTGTATAATACAAAGTTTGTTCGCATTGTAAAAGAAGTTTCTGTTTTAACTTTTTTTGTCACTAGATTAAAAAAATCATGTTATATATTTTCTAAAAATACTAAAACTGTTCACAATCTTAAAAAAATGGTCGTGTTTTCCGTAATCTGTTTGTTTTTCAGATTTTTTTTAAATTTGTTCGCGTTTTTGGAATCGAATTTGTTCGCATTTTTGGAATCAGAATTTGTTCGCGTTTTTGCAAATTATGTTCGTGTTTCATTTTGAATTCGGAATTACAAAACATCTTGACTTTTCCAACAATATGAAATACAAAAAAGTGCGGCATCTTAAAACTGCTCGCGATTTTCTAGAAATGTTTTTTAAATGTTTTCCAATCTCAACGCTGGTGTCTAGGCTTATATATTTCTGCACCTTAATGTACAGGTTGTTCATGTGGTGTAGTGGTTAATTGCCCATGGTTGGTCTTTGCGGTCGTTGGATCGAGTCCTGGTACTTGCAGAATTTCAACTTTTTTGTCGCGTAGAAAAGGAAACAAAACAACGAAAAAATGGCGTTTTTTTGCCGCGCAGAAAAGGAAACAAAACAACGAAGAAATGGCGGGTTGGTGGGTCGGCCCAGTCGCGCGTCGAGTTACTTACATGCCGCTCCTTGGCCCACCAGCTAGAGAAATCCCGGTTGACTTTTGCCAGGGTTTGATTTAGACCGGGATTACATAGTTTAGGGTACAATCGACCGGGATTTTGACTTGAGGGTTCATTTCATCGAACCCCTACAAATTCAGGGTTTAAAATGGACTTTTTCCAAAATTAGATAGTGCTAGTGATTTTGATGTAGGGCAGAACCCTATGTGGCCGATCTTTCACGAAATGGAGGGGATCCCACGATGAACACGAAGAACACAAAGGGGAATCACGAGGGAAACACTCAAGAACAAGTCCAATCACACATCCACTAGACAATCAAACACACAAGATCACAAGATACATGGACAACAAAGGGAAAGATACATGGGTAGAGTTCATCTCCAAGAGGAGGCCTTGAATCCGTGAAGGATCTTCCCGTTTAGGGGTCTTGAATCCAAGGTGGATCTTCTCCGTAGAGGGGCCGCGGTCTCTCTCGTGGAGTAGATCCGGGATGGATGAGCAAAGCTCTATCTCACGTATGAGCTAAATCATTGCTAACCCTAAAATGGTGGAGGTGGAGGAGTATATATAGTCTAGTACACGAAGGGGTAAGTAGATGGGGGGATACATGGGCCTCGGGCCCTGTCCATGCGCACAGGCAGGCGCCGGATGTCCGGCTAGGGGCCGGATGTCCGGGCTCTCATGAGACGCCGGATGTCCGGGGCGGTTTGCCGGATGTCCGGGCTAGCGGGGCCAAGTCTCGGGTGTGGTTCTGTTGCTGGCGCCGGATTTCCGGGTTGAAGGCCGGATGTCCGGGCTGGCGCCGGATGTCCGGCAGCTGTAACTTCAGCAGCTCCGTCTTCTTCCGCCTTCGCTTCCATGCTTCCCTCGCTGATGGCGTAGGTGTTCCTTGGCGCTTGCACTCCTCCTCGTCGTCTGTGAAGCTCCGACGATACCTATGCATGCACACGAGTGGAGTGTCAAGTAGTATACCATCCTCGAAGGGGTCAAGTGGACACGTGTAAAGGAGATGATTCACCTTTTTGTATGAGAAGTAGAGGTCACACGTGTCACTTGCCAAGTAGACTCTTGACATGGTGATGTCCATAGGATGCTCCGCATCATCCCCTCCCCCTTGGGAAAGATCCTACCTCGGATCGAAAGCCAAATCACCATGGGAAAGAGATGGCGTCGCCATGTCGAAACGGTCGATCACCAAGCACTCATCACCGTGAAGCTCGAAATGGGCACTCTCCAATGTCGCACCGTCTAGTGATTCCTTCAAAAGGAGCAAGGACAAGAAACACTTGGAAAAACAAATGTGGTTAGCAGTGCAAAACCAAGCATTCAAGATGGGTGTGACAAGGGGTTGTGGCATGGCATTTAAGCACATCAATTGAGCACAATCAAGGCCATCATGGAAACAAGCGTGTAAATGTGAGGTAGAGATGCACATATGTGTGACAAGAGAGTAAGCATCTACCTCAAAGTCGTAGCAAGCATGCATAAAGTGCTCAAAGAAAGGTCTATGGTAGGCATAGGAATCATTCACAACACCAAATAAAATGAAGTGTCTAAACACATGAGTCAAGTGCAAGACAATCCAAGCATAGCGTGCATATGGTGTAGTGAAAGTCGTGTGGCACTCAACACAATAGAAAGAGAAATTGTTCAACATGTGTGAGGCAATCAAGCGAAGCATGTGACAAGCAATGGGACATGGCATATGTGAAGAGATGATATTGTTGCAACCAAGCATAGGATAGGGACAAGTAATCCACAAGTCGGAGGCAACACACAAGGCATATATATCATGAAGCATGGCAATGTGGCAATGGCAAGTCGAAGAAAGATCTCTAGCATATGTGCAAAGAGTCATGGTGCAAGCAACACAACTAGTATGATCCACAATGTTCATGCGCATGGATTGTGGTTTCTCGAAAGAGAAGGATATCACCTCGAAAGTGTGTCCTTGTGCATCTTTCACAATGCCGAAGCACAAGCAAGTGCGATGTAGAAGCGTCGTGGTAGAAGGTGGTTCGCTCTCAAGAGCTCGAATGGTCAACTCACGTGAAGTGGAAGTCGACACGAAGTCCAAGTATCCTACACATGCACACAACAAAACAAAGAATGTATGCGCATGGTAGATAAACACATCATCCATCATGATGGTTCTCTTCTCTTGCACATAACCATTAGGAGCAAAAGTGCATGAATAAGATGATGCAACAATGGCTATATTCATGGCACTAGGCATATGGTGCAAAGAGGTAAGACAAGCATGCTTCACAAGAAATATGTCAAAATCTCCAAATAAATGCGAGAATGCTATGGGGGCAATCTCATTGGCAAGACTAAAATCATGGTTGCGCTCAATGCATGGACAATCATATAACATGAGAGAGGCAACATCTAGAGACATATGACAACAAGCAATATCAATCATGTGCAAAGCATGGCAATGGTTGACATCAACCGCATGAAAGGAGCAAGTATGAATCATCGGTGATGCAACATAAGCAAGCATATCAATCATGTTGTGCAAACTAGTGGAGCGAAGATGCAACACACTAGATGAGTTCATAGTAATCATGTCATGTGAGCCAATAGTAGGCATAAGCAATGCACACGATATATCACAAACACGAGCACATATCAAGATCAAAGCATCATAATAGGCATGGTGTGCAAAGGAATCATGGCAATAACAAGTGATATCTCCACCAAGCTTGCAAATACACATACAAGTATGAGAATCAATCATCATGTGTAATGCAAAGCATGTGTCACAAATGCATGGCAAAGGCATATAAATGAGCATGTCATGCAAAGTGAACATGGCAAGGTGGGCATAAGAGATATAATGGACAATAACCCATAACCATGTGAGTGCCATGTAGAAGGAATGCGCGAAGTGTTTGCGCAAAAGGAGCGGTGGGAAAGACAATCCACGATATCCCAAGTCATCGTTGCTCTCTAGAGCTCTTTTCGTCAACTCGTGCGTTTGTGAAGTTGACGAGTATGGATGGGTACCTACACAAAAGAGACACAAACCAAAGAAATTGTGCGCGTGGTAAATGTACACATCATCCATCATGATGTGTATGTGCACGTATGAGTTAGCACAAGATAAGCATCGCTCAAAGAAATTTGATGCATGGTATAAGAACATGTCATCCATCATGAATGAATAGTTATTGTGTATAGCATGATGTGGATGCAAATTGAGCATACAATTATATGGCACATCTATAGCATGTTCATTCATGGGGAGCATATTGTGCAAACAAGCATGGGGATTATGCAATGGATGGGATGGGTTAAAATCTCCTAAAATGTATGAGGAAACTATGGGGGTCTCCTCATAAGCAATATTGGAAGCATAATGTGGAGAAGTGGAACAACATCCAAAACAATGGATGTCGGAAGCTAGGTAATCATGGCATGGCATATGATGGATATGATGCAAAGGAAGCATGTCAATATCATCACAAGAAAAACAAATGCCAATAACCATGGGCTTGTCATCTATGCCATAAGTGCAAATTGGATTTATCTTAATGGCATATGCATAGTTACTACGATGAGATTGCAAATATGACAAATTGGTGATCTCATGCATAGCATATGACAAGTCAAGCGGATTGTCAAACATGATGTGACCGAGAGAATTATCACAAGCAATCCTATGCAACATGGCATCACAACTAATAGACTCCACATGGCAATCATCAAACTCATCATAAATGGGTAAATCATCGCATGGGGAAATCATACTAGAATGAAGCATGTCAATAGGTTGATCAACATCATGCAAGCAATCGATGTCAAGAATGTCCACTAGTGGGACGAGATCATCACCTTCACCCTTGTTACCTTTCTCATTCCACTCATGTGGTGTAGGTGAGGTGGAAAAGACCAAATGGTGGTCATCATCTTCATCTTGATGGAACCATGTGGGGGGTGCATCATATTCCACCATGGCCATCGTGTTGTCCAATGGAAGGACGAAGTCGTTGAGAATCGGCGCGTCATCATATGTGGGACCTAGCACCAAATGAGAAGTCACAATAGAGGTAGAGGTCAAGTCGTTAGTGTTGAAAGTGGCCTCACATGACCTATCAACTATCTCACTCTCTCTATGTGGTGGCTCACTCACTCCCTCAAGGTAGGTGCACTCAAACTCACATATGGTGGAGTCACTCATCTCACTCAAGTGGTGGGGGTTGTGGCTCTCCTCACATGGGAATCGGGGCAGCTCATTATATATGGGGCTAGTGGTGAACTCGATCTCCCTCTCAATATGGTGGCACAAGTCACTCAAGTCATCATACGCCGCCGTGGTCGAAGGGAAAATCCCATGCTCAACCATCTCCTCATCGTCGTCGTGGATTAAGGCCGAAGATGGCACATCATCACTCTCGCCTCCTAAGATGGAAGCATCATCCTTGCTCGTCACCATGTCGTTCGCCTTCAAAGCTTGGTCCTCGAATGGCTCCGTAGTCGTAGTCGTCGCCGCACCGTCTTGAAAAAGAGTTGAAGTAGACACGGCATCATCAATGCCACAAAGATGGATGGCGGTGGAGTCAAACTTGGGAGTGTCATCTTGGAGCTCGTTGGGCTTGGACATCATGGTGGTACTATCCTCATGCTCGTCGTCTTGGAGCTTGGTCTTCAAGAAGTTTGCTTGCGGTGGAGAAGTCTTGGCCTTCATAAGTTCTTGTTCCGCCTTGAGAGCACCAATGTAGTTGTCGTCGAGGGACTTGTAGTTCTCGAAGAAGATAGTCTTGTAGATGTCGTTGTGCAATCCCATCATGAAGTGGAGCTTCATCGAAATGGGGTCGTCCACGCCGGCTCGTCGCAAGGCAATCTTCATCTCCTTGAAGTACTTGTCGATGGACTTGGATCCTTGTATGGTGTTCTCCAATTGGCGTAGAAGTTGTTCCGTGTATGTGGGAGGCACGAACTCTCGCTGCAAAGCTCTCTTCGTCTTGGGCCAACTCATGTCATACTCCTCCGAAGGTGTGTGAAACCACCATGTCGATGCGAAGTCGTGGAAGTTTCTTGTGGCACACTTCACTTGATCTTGGGGAGGAACTTGAAGTATCATGAGGTAGTCGTCCATCAAGCGTTCCCACTCGAGATACTCCTCGGGTTCTTGAGTCCCATAGAAAGGAATCTCGTGGTCGTTGTCGAGGTCGTAGTAGCTCATGGAAGTCGCGGACTTGAGCTTGGGAAGCTTCTCTTGATCATAAGCTTGAGGTGCTTGTGGGCGAAGATGCCGCATATCCAAAGGCGAAGATGCCTTGAAGTCGCTTGGCGAAGATGCCAAGGTGTACGGTGAAGTCGTTGAGCGGTTGTTGGTGTTGAGCTCTTGACCTTCACGTTCTTGTCGTTGATGGTGTCGATGCCGATGAGATCTTGCCGGAGATGGTAGCTCGGAAGGATGTGCACTTGAGCGTCTTCTCAAAGATGAGGGAGACCTCTTGCGGTTCTTGATGAGGGCTTTGAGCTCCTCCATTTGAGCATCCATGTTGGCGCACAAGTTGTTCGTCATGGCATCGAACTTGTCGTTGTTGGTGTAGACCGAAGTAGAAGAAATGCTTTGCCTATCCATCACAAGACTCGAGCAAAGGTGAGTAGGAGATGAGATAAACAATACCAAGTTACCTTTTCCGAATGTTGAGGATGTATCCCGTTTCACTCAATGTGAAATGAAAGAATAGTAGAATTGGTATCGGACTTGTTCACTCACACCTATCAAGTAAAGCTTTTCGAGTGGCTCGGTGAGGATAGTGGCACAAAAATTTGATGCAAAATGTTAGCAAGAGTCAATAAAGTTGAAAAAGATTCACAAATTCGCAAGTGAAACAAGTAGACCAATAGCAATATGGGTGGCACACGGAAACACACACACGGATAGATAGATGGGGTCGTGCAACCAAGGAATGAGCCAAAATGTGGAGTCCACGAAAATGCTCGTGTTGCACAACACTAGAGAGACGCTAGCGCGACTGCACAATAGGCGGATACGAACTTGTGCACAACCTACTAAGCAAAATGCAACGACTTCTATCCCAAGTATGCTATGTATGTATGACGTTCCGGTGGTTTTAGCACAAGATGATCCAAGATGATCAAGTATGATATGATATTTGGTGATGCTATGGCTCTTGCTTACAAGCTTCTTTGCTTTTCTCCTTTGCTTAAAAGCTTATTCTCTTTTTTTTGTTTATGGCCACGATGCACAAACCAAGATAGCAATTGTGTATATGTGGGAACAATCTTGTGACACAAGGGATGATATGGTGATACCAATATGATATGGTATGTATGCAATGGAAGGTGGATCGATGATCACTAATGTGCACAAGTAACGTTGCCGGCAATACTCAAATGGCTAGTCTCGATAGGCAAGTGACGCAAAATGGGCTAGGGGTTAACAATGCAATTGCAAGGGGAATATACAAAGATGTCGTCGAAGTTACCGTCCGTGTCGATGATGAGAGGTGGTGCTCTTGATGTAGAACCGTTCCTAATTAGCCGAAACACCTTAGGAAACGGAAAAACCACAACTCAAAATCTCAAGGACAAATGTCAAATGGTGGTAGCGGACAAGTGGTGGTGGTCGCGGAATTGTTGGTGGAAACCCGGTCAAAATGGGTTATGGTGGTGGAAGTGTATGATGGGCTATACACGTTGTCGGAGTTGAAGTCACGGTCCCTAAGTAGCAGAAACACCTTAGGAGACACAAGCCACAACTCAAACAAGCTCGAACAAAATTGGGTTAAGTTTGATTGGTTATGTATAGTGGACAAGGTTATGCGGAAGTGGTGGTGGTGGTTGATGAAGAAGCAATGGTCCCTAAGTAGCCTAAACGCCTTAGGAGACTCAAATCACTACTCAAGCAACCACAAATGGTATGGGAACAAAATTGGTTAGGTTGCGGAAGTCGATGGTGGTTATGCGGATGATATGGTGGAAGCCCTAGGCAAAGATGCCAAAATTCCAAAAATATGATGGAGTCAAATGATTATGGTAGTATTTTTGTGTTATGAGGGATGTCAAGAGCTTCAAAACGAGCTCAAGAACGTCAAAATCGGAGTTCGGATGAATTAGTTATGGACAAAACGGTGAAACGAAAAAGTCTGAAACTACAGGGGTCGGACATCCGGGGCCGGGTCCGGATTTCCGGGACCTGATGTCCAGAACCGCGCGGGATTTTGCCCTCCAGGAGCCGGATGTCCGGCCCGATGGCCCGGATGTCCGGCCAGTGGCCCGGATGTCCGGTCCGAAGATTCCAGATCGGGATTGGGACTTCCAAACTCGTTTGGGGGCGGAATTTGATGATTTTGGGGGCAAAATTTGACGGATTTTATGGAGGAAAGATGGGGAAACTTGGGGAAATGCTAGATCCACTTGAAACCAAGCAAATCCACGGATCAAAATCAACAAAATCTCATCAAACCAACAGATCACAAAAAAATTTGGGGCTATTTTTGGTGGGGAATTTTCGAATTTGGGGAAGAACACAACAAAACAAGGCTAGAAAACGGTGGGGAGGCTCCAAATTCATGAGAAACCGTGGCTCATGATACCATATGATGTAGGGTGGAACCCTAGATGGCCGATCTTTCACGAAATGGAGGGGATCCCATGAAGAACACGAAGAACACGATAGGGAATACGAGGAGAAAACACGAGAGAATCACTCAAACCAACAAGAACAAGTCACATATATGCTAGATCCTCGGAACACAAAGAGATACAAGATCCATGATCAACAAGGGACGATACAAGTAGCGATAGTCTTCTCCGTGAGGAGGTCTTGGTATCCCGTAGGATCTTCTCCGCAGAGGTCTTGAATCCGTGTGGATCTTCTCCGTGGAGGGGCCGCAGTCACTCCCAAGGAGATGAACCACTAGTGGATGAGCAAAGCTCTGTCTCAAATGAGCTAAACCTAAGATATGGCAAACCGCCAAAATCGAGACCGCCCTCCCAATAGGCAAGCAAACAACGATGAGCATCGCTATGGCAAGCTCAAGTTCACCATGCCAAAGTTCTCCGGAAGCATTGATCCCGAAGACTATCTCTCATGGGCATTGAAGGTTGACAAGATCTTTCGCCTTCACAACTTCGATGAAGAGAAGAAGATTGCAATGGCATCTCTTGAGTTCCAAGACTATGTTGTCATTTGGTGGGAGCAAATTATAGAGAGAAGAGAAGCAAAAGGCGAACCTCCTATCACCACTTGGGCTCAAATGAAGGAAGCCATGAGAGCAAGATTTGTGCCTACACACTACAACCGCGACTTGTTCAAGAAGCTACAACTCCTCAAGCAAGGTACCAAGTCCGTTGAAGAGTACTACAAGGAGATGGAGATTGCTATGATACGAGCAAACATCACGGAAGATGAAGAGCAAACTATGGCGAGATTCTTGAATGGACTCAACTATCCTATCAAGAAGATTGCGAACTTCCAACCATACAACAATCTCCTCGAGCTAGTGCATCAAGCAACCAAAGCGAAGCGACAAGTTCAAGAGGATTACAAGTACTCCAAGTTCAACTCCAAGAACTTCGGCTCCTACAACCAAGCTTCAACGACTTCGGCTACTACTCCTACCTCTACCAAGCCTTCTACAAACTTAGGCGACAAGTCAAGCTACAAGAATGCGACTACATCGACTCGTCCACCTTCTACCAACAACTTCAAGCCAAGAGCTTCCTCAACTACAACTCCAACCGAAGACAATAACAAGACGAGCTCCATCAAATGCTTCAAGTGCCAAGGACGAGGCCACAAGTCATTTGAGTGCAAGACCGTTCGCACCATGATCATCAACGACGACGGATCTTATGACTCCATGAGCGATGATGAGATGGAAGCACTTGAGCATGTCGCTATGCATCGCCAAGTGAATGAAGAAGAAGACAATCAAGTGTTTTGCGACAATGACTCAAGCCCCAACCTTGTTGTCTCCAAAGTCTTGACACTCCAACATCAACAAGATGACGACCAACGATGTCACATTTTCCATACAAAGGCCGGCATCAATGGACGCTCCGTCAAGGTTATCATCGATGGAGGAAGTTGCCACAACTTGGCAAGCGAAGAGCTATGCGACAAGCTTCATTTGGTCAAGACGAAGCATCCTCACCCCTACAAGGTCCAGTGGCTCAACGATGCCGGAATTCTTCGAGTCGAGCACACCGTGCAAGTCTCTTTCAAGATTGGCGCCTACGAGGACACTCTCGAATGTGATGTGATACCCATGTCCGTGTGCCACCTTATTCTTGGACGTCCATGGCAATATGATCGTGGAGTCACACACAATGGACGGACAAATCACTATCACTTCAAGATGAAGGGCAAGGAATTCGTGCTCCGACCAATGACTCCAAGTCAAGTAGCCGCCGACAAGCTTTTACCTACCACCCATCGTGGAGAGAATGGTGAGAGAGCGAGCCACCAAAAAGAGAGTGAGAGCCACAAGCCAAATATGAGCGACTCCACGATGAGCGACAAGAAGCAACTAGTGCTATTTGCTACCAAACGTGAGATGAGAGAAGTGTGTGAGAACCCATCGAGCGTCTTCCACCTTGTGCTTCTATGCAAAGGGGAAGCCAAGCCTACTAACACTTCACCACCTCCACCTTTTGTGTTGTCTAAATTGTTGCAGGAATTCTCGGACGTCTTTCCGGATGAGCTACCACCGGGTCTACCTCCACTTCGAGGGATAGAACACCGCATCGACCTCGTACCCGGTGCTCCCCTTCCAAACAAAGCTCCTTACCGCGTCAACCCCGAGGAAACGAAGGAGATACAACGGCAAGTGCAAAACCTCATCGACAAGGGTCATGTACGTGAAAGTTGATACGGTGTATCCTAGGGCCATCACCATGGACCCTTCATCGCCTCACCAAGTGCCCAAAGGACCCATGACTAGAGCACGTGCAAGAGCTTTTGAGACCGAGGTGACCTCGCTCCTCTCTTTACATCTTTCGGATTCACTTGAGGTACGGCCTCTACCTTCATCAGAGACTCTATGCATACTCAGGTACTTGGACGAAGGCCGCAGGACAGCTCTACATGATGCTCAAGAGGACAGGACCGACAAGTGCTCGAGACAAGAAGAAGGAATGCTGAAGATGCTACAGGCACCGGACGTCCGGCCTGCACCGGACGACCGGCGACTCCCAGGCACCGGACGACCGGAAAACACCGGACGTCCGGCCCCTCCCAGACGACCGGACGACCGGAAGCCACCGGACGTCCGTGACTTCGGCAACAGAAGCTAAATAGCGGAAATCCGAGGATTACCGGACGTCCGGTCCCTCCGGAACCACCGGACGTCCGGTAACCCCCGGACGTCCGCTACGACGGCGACCGCGTGTGTAATATAAATACTTTGGACCTCCCTCCTTTAGACTTAGCTGTGGTTTAGCTCATTTGATACTTGTGTGGATTTCTCCCACGAGACGGTGCGCCTCTACGGAGAAGATCCACTACGGATTCAGGACCTCCTTCAACGGAGAAGATCCCCAGGGATATCAAGACCTCCTCCGGGAGAAGACTATCTGTATCACCGTTGTTGACTTTGGATCATGTACCTCGACCTTGTATCGCGAATCTAGCACTTGTGTGATTGCTTCCGTGTTGATTGAGTGTTTTCCTCTTGTGTTTCCCCCATCTCTCCCTTGTGATTCCCCGTGTTCATCGTGTGCCAACCTCCAAACGTGAAAGATCCGCTGATTAGGGTTCCACCCTGTATCATTCACCCCCTCAAGTGCCTCAAGGACCGATGACACGTGCTCGTGCTAGAGCTTTTGAGACCGAGGTGACATCACTCCTAGCCCAACTCCCTTATGAATCTTGCGAGACATGGTTGCTACCTCAAGCGAGTGTGCTTTGTGTGCTCAGGTGTGAAGGAGACCACTTCGGAGAAGAGCTTGAAGATGGACAAGTCCCCAAGGCCACGGACGAGCTGATGCATCGAGAAGGGCAGAAGAGAGCTCCAGGACCCGGACATCCGGCCCCCTGGCCCGGACATCCGCCCCCTGGGCAGTCACCTACAGAAGGCCAACAGCAGCCGAGGCTACAGGGCCCGGACATCCGGCCAGGGCCCGGACATCCGGCCAGGCACGGCCCGGACATCCGGCCCCGCGCCCGGAAATCCGGCGCCTCTGTCCAGAGAGCACCCGAGGCGCGTCCTCCCCCGGCCGGACATCCGGGCCCCCGCCCCGGACATCCGGCGACCCATGAAGCCCCGGACATCCGGGCCGTAGCCCGGACATCCGGCCCCTGATCTGCCTGCGTGCAGCCCCTGGGCCGAGGCCCATGTACCCATTCGCCCCGTAGACTATATATACTCCTCTCCTCTTTCCGTTTAGGGTTAGCTGTGGTTTTAGCTCATTTGACACTTGTGTGGATTTCTCCCACGAGACCGGTGCGCCTCTACGGAGAAGATCCACCTCTGGATTCAAGACCCCTAACGGGAAGATCCCACGGGATTCCAAGACCTCCTCCGGGAGAAGACTATCTGTATCACCGTTGTTGACTTTGGATCATGTATCTCGACCTTGTATCGCGAATCTAGCACTTGTGTGATTGCTTCCGTGTTGATTTGAGTGTTCTCTCGTGTGTTTTCCCCATCTCTCTCCGTGTTTTCCCCGTGTTCATCGTGTGCCAACCTCCAAACGTGAAAGATCCGCTGATTAGGGTTCCACCCTACATCAATTTGAGTCCAAGACCGTTCGCACCATGATCATCAACGACGACGGATCTTATGACTCCATGAGCGATGATGAGATGGAAGCACTTGAGCATGTCGCTATGCATCGCCAAGTGAATGAAGAAGAAGACCATCAAGTGTTTTGCGACAATGACTCAAGCCCCAACCTTGTTGTCTCCAAAGTCTTGACACTCCAACATCAACAAGATGACGACCAACGATGTCACATTTTCCATACGAAGGCCGGCATCAATGGACGCGCCGTCAAGGTTATCATCGATGGAGGAAGTTGTCACAACTTGGCAAGCGAAGAGCTATGCGACAAGCTTCATTTGGTCAAGACGAAGCATCCTCACCCCTACAAGGTCCAGTGGCTCAACGACGCCGGAATTCTTCGAGTCGAGCACACCGTGCAAGTCTCTTTCAAGATTGGCGCCTACGAGGACACTCTCGAATGTGATGTGATACCCATGTCCGTGTGCCACCTTATTCTTGGACGTCCATGGCAATATGATCGTGGAGTCACACACAATGGACGGACAAATCACTATCATTTCAAGATGAAGGGCAAGGAATTCGTACTCCGACCAATGACTCCAAGTCAAGTAGCCGCCGACAAGCTTTTACCTACCAACCATCGTGGAGAGAATGGTGAGAGAGCGAGCCACCAAAAAGAGAGCGAGAGCCACAAGCCAAATATGAGCGCCTCCACGATGAGCGACAAGAAGCAACTAGTCCTATTTGCCACCAAACGTGAGATGAGAGAAGTGTGTGAGAACCCATCGAGCGTCTTCCACCTTGTGCTTCTATGCAAAGGGGAAGCCAAACCTACTAACACTTCACCACCTCCACCTTTTGTGTTGTCTCAATTGTTGCAGGAATTCTCGGACGTCTTTCCTGATGAGCTACCTCCGGGTCTACCTCCACTTCGCGGAATTGAACACCGCATCGACCTCGTACCCGGTGCTCCACTTCCAAACAAGGCTCCCTACCGCGTCAACCCCGAGGAAACAAAGGAGATACAACGGCAAGTGCAAAAACTCATCAACAAAGGTCATGTACGTGAAAGCTTAAGCCCTTGTGTCGTTCCGGTTATTCTCGTGCCTAAGAAAGATGGAAGTTTTCGCATGTGTTCCGATTGTCGTCCGATAAACGCTATCACCGTTAGATACCGTCACCCTATTCCACGCTTAGACGACATGCTTGATGAATTATATGGTGCCACCATCTTTTCAAAAATTGATCTTAAAAGTGGTTACTACCAAATTCGCATTCAAGAGGGTGATGAGTGGAAAACAACTTTCAAAACCAAGTTTGGGTTATACGAGTGGCTTGTTATGCCAATGGGCTTATCGGAAGCACCCGGCACATTCGTGCGTCTTATGCATTTTGTTCTCCGACCCTATATAGGCGTCTTTGTAGTGGTTTACTTTGATGACATTCTAGTCTTTAGCAAGTCGCTTGAGGAACATGTTGACCATGTCCAACTGGTTTTGCAAGCCCTTCGCAAACAACAATTATATGCTAATATGGAGAAATGCACTTTTGGTGTTGACAAGGTTGTCTTTCTAGGATTTGTCGTTTCTTCTCAAGGAACACAACAAAACAAGGCTAGAAAACGGTGGGGAGGCTCCAAATTCGTGAGAAACCGTGGCTCTGATACCATATGATGTAGGGCGGAATCCTATGTGGCCGGTCTTTCACGAAATGGAGGGGATCCCACGATGAACACGAAGAACACAAAGGGGAATCACGAGGGAAACTCTCAAGAACAAGTCCAATCACACATCCACTAGACAATCAAACACACAAGATCATAAGATACATGGACAACAAAGGGAAAGATACATGGGTAGAGTTCATCTCCAAGAGGAGGCCTTGAATCCGTGAAGGATCTTCCCGTTTAGGGGTCTTGAATCCAAGGTGGATCTTCTCCGTAGAGGGGCCACGGTCTCTCTCGTGGAGTAGATCCGGGATGGATGAGCAAAGCTCTATCTCACGTATGAGCTAAATCATTGCTAACCCTAAAATGGTGGAGGTGGAGGAGTATATATAGTCTAGTACACGAAGGGGTAAGTAGATGGGGGGATACATGGGCCTCGGGCCCTGTCCATGCGCACAGGCAGGCGCCGGATGTTCGGCTAGGGGCCGGATGTCCGGGCTCTCATGAGACGCCGGATGTCCGGGGTGGTTGGCCGGATGTCCGGGCTAGCGGGGCCAAGTCTCGGGTGTGGTTCTATTGCTGGCGCTGGATTTCCGGGTTGAAGGCCGGATGTCCGGGCTGGCGCCGGATGTCCGGCAGCTGTAACTTCAGCAGCTCCGTCTTCTTCCGCCTTCGCTTCCATGCTTCCCTCGCTGATGGCGTAGGTGTTCCTTGGCGCTTGCACTCCTCCTCGTCGTCTGTGAAGCTCCGACGATACCTATGCATGCACACGAGTGGAGTGTCAAGTAGTATACCATCCTCGAAGGGGTCAAGTGGACACGTGTAAAGGAGATGATTCACCTTTTTGTATGAGAAGTAGAGGTCACACGTGTCACTTGCCAAGTAGACTCTTGACATGGTGATGTCCATAGGATGCTCCGCGTCAGATTTTTAGCTGCATATTTTGACAAATCGCTGTGTTACAAAGTTGACAAATGGTAATGTTACTACATAAACAAATGACAATCTTTCTAGTTTGACAAGTGACAACATACCAAATATGACAGATGCAAATCTTACCTAATTGTTTCTACGTGGTTGCACACGGGTCATCCAAAATAACCTTTTGCGTTGAAGGGATGCACAGATCCTCCACTGCGAATTTTCCATATCTCTCACTTTGCATACGAGTATTCTATCTAAAACGTTTGTGATCAAGAGCTGCACAAATCCTGCTCGGCACATTTTCCCTTGGCTTCCTCGAGAAGCTGTCAGTTTGCATGCGGGTGTTCTATCTAAAACGTTTGCGGTGAGTGTTTTATATTTAAAAACCATTGAAGTTTTCTTTCAAAATAAAATCGTTTGACAAGTCTGTACATTAAGAGAGAAAAACGCAAGTACATTCAAACCATATCTTTCATTCAGTCACACTGCGAATTTATATTCATATGATCGAGAATTCAAGATATAGTATTAAACCCCAAAAAAACTATTTCCGGCGGCGGCAGAGGCGGCGTGCCGCGCCGTCATTGTCGTTGTCGTCCTCCGGGACGCCTTTGTTGAACTCTTCAAGGTAGCACAAAATGTTCTTCACATGCAAATCAAACATCACGTCATCGCACGATCGACGGGCGGGGCATGGGAGGACGGCAACTGGTGCCGCTGAGAGCTAGCGGTCGACGACAGCATCCCATGCCGCTGAGGAGGGCGCGCGCACGGGCATGGGCACGACTGGTGCAGCCAAAAGCACGGGGAACGACGCCGCGGTGGGTGGAGGGGCGCGCACGGGCAGGGATGATACGTCCATTTTGCATCATGCTTTTATGTTGATATTTATTGCACTATGGGCTGTTATTACATGTTATGTCACAATACTTATGCCTTTTCCCTTATTTTACAAGGTTTACATAAAGAGGGAGAATGCCGGCAGCTGGAATTCTGGGCTGGAAAAGGAGCAAACATTGGAGACCTATTCTGCACAACTCAAAAAGTTCCGAAACTCCACGAAACACCGTATCAGAACATATAAAAAAGATCTCGCGAAAGAGATCTGCCAGGGGGGGGCACCACCTGTCCACGAGGGTGGGGGCGCGCCCCCTCCCCCTGGGCGGGCCCCCTGCCTCGTGGGCCAGCCGGTGACCCCCCGATGCCCATCTTCTCCTATATGAGGTGTTTTGACCTGGAAAAAATCATAAGGAGGCTTTCGGGACCACATACCGCCGTCTCGAGGCGTAACCTTGGCTGAACCAATCTAGGGCTCCGACGGAGCTGTTCTGCCGAGGATACTTCCCTCCGGGAGGGGGAAATCGTCATCGCCGTCATCACCAACAAATCTCCCATCTTGGGGAGGGTTATCTTCATCAACATCTTCACCAGCACCATCTCCTCTCAAACCCTAGTTCATCTCTTGTATCCAATCTTTGTACCAAAACCTCAGATTGGTACCTATAGGTTGCTAGTAGTGTTGATTACTCCTTGTAGTTGATGCTAGTTGGTTTACTTGGTGGAAGATCATATGTTCAGATCCATTATGCATATTAATACCCCTCTGATCATGAACAATATTATGTCTTGTGAGTAGTTACTTTTGTTCCTGAGGACATGGGAGAAGTCTTGCTATAAGTAGTCATGTGAATTTGGTATTCGTTCGATATTTTGATGAGATGTATGTTGTCTTTCCTCCAGTGGTGTCATGTGAACGTCGACTACATGACACTTCACCAATGTTTGGGCCTACAGGAAGGCATTGGGAAGTAATAAGTAGATGATGGGTTGCTAGAGTGACAGAAGCTTAAACCCTAGTTTATGCGTTGCTTCGTAAGGGGCTGATTTGGATCCATATATTTCATGATATGGTTAGGTTCACCTTAATACTTCATTTGTAGTTGCGGATGCTTGCAATAGAGGTTAATCATAAGTGGGATGCTTGTCCAAGTAAGGGCAGCACCCAAGCACCGGTCCACCCACATACCAAATTATCAAAGTAATGAACATGAATCATATGATCGTGATGAAAACTAGCTTGACGATAATTCCCATGTGTCCTCGGGAGCGCTTTCCTTCATATAAGAGTTTGTCCAGGATTGTACTTTGCTACAAAAAAGATTGGGACATCTTGCTGCACCTTATTTACTTTTACTATTTGTCACTTGCTACCAATTACCTTATCACAAAACTATCTGTTACCGACAATTTCAGTGCTTGCAGAAAATACCTTACTGAAAACTGCCTATCATTTCCTTCTGCTCCTCGTTGGGTTCGACACTCTTACTTATCGAAAGGACTACGATAGATCCCCTACACTTGTGGGTCATCAAGACTCTTTTCTGGCACCGTTGCCGGGGGGTGAAGTGCCTTTGGTAAGGAAAAATTTATATAGTGTGCTGAAATTTACTGTCACTTGTTACTATGGCTCATAATCCTTTGAGGGGCTTGTTCGGAGTATCTTCACCCCGAATAGTAGAGAAAAGAGTTGCTCCTCAACCTACTGATCCTACTGAAAATGTTTGCTTTGAAATTCCTTTGGGTATGATAGAGAAACTGCTAGATAATCCCTTTACAGGAGATGGAACACTGCATCCTGATTTACACCTAATCTATGTGGATGAAGTTTGTGGATTATTTAAGCTTGCAGGTATGCCCGAGGATGTTATCAAGAAGAAGGTCTTCCCTTCATCTTTGAAGGGAGATGCATTGACATGGTTTAGGCTATGCGATGATATTGGATCATGGAACTATAATCGACTGAAGTTGGAATTTCATCAGAAGTTCTACCCTATGCATTAGGTTCATCGTGATCGTAATTATATATATATAATTTTTGGCCTCGCGAAGGAGAAAGCATCGCTCAAGCTTGGGGGAGGCTTAAGTCAATGTTATATTCATGCCCCAACCATGAGCTCTCAAGAGAAATGATCATTCAAAAAATTTATGCTCGGCTTTATCTCAATAATTGCTCCATGCTCGATAATTCTTGTACTGGTTCTTTTATGATGAAGACTATTGAATTCAAATGGGATTTATTGTAAAGAATTAAACGCAACTCCGAAGATTGGGATCTCAACGAAGGTAAGGAGTCAGGTATGGCCCCTAAGTTTGATTGTGTTAAAGCTTTTATGGATAATGATGTTTTTCGTGAATTTAGCACCAAATATGGACTTGACTCTGAGATAGTTTCTTCTTTCTATGAATCATTTGCTACTTATGTTGACCTCCCCAAAGAAAAGTGGTTTAAATACCATCCTCCCATTGAAGTAAAAGTAGTTGAACCTGTTAAAGTTGAAGAAAATACTATCACTTATAATGTTGATCCTATTGTTCCTACTACTTATATTGAGAAACCACCTTTCCCTATTAGAATAAAGGATCATGCTAAAGCTTCAACTGTGGTTCGTAAGAGTAATACTAGAACAACTACACCCTCTGAGCAAATTGAAGTTGAACCTAGTGTTGCTATGGTTAAAAATCTCTTGGTTGAAAATTTAGATGGACATGTTATTTACCTCCAAGAGGAAGCTGCTAGAATAGCCAAACCTGATACTAGGAATAAACATAGACCTATTGTAGGCATGTCTATTATTTCTGTTAAAATAGGAGATCATTGCTATCATGGTTTATGTGATGTAGGTGCTAGTGCTAGTGTAATACCCATTTATTTATATGATGAAATTATGCACGATATTGCACCTGCCGAGCTAGAAGGTATTGATGTCACTATTAAGCTTGCTAATAGACACACTATTTCAGCAATTGGGATTGTTAGAGATGTTGAAGTCTTGTGTGGGAAATTTAAATACCCTGCTGATTTTCTTGTTCTTGGTTCCCCACAAGATGATTTTTTTCCCATTATATTTGGTAGACCCTTCTTGAATACTGTTAATGCTAAGATAGACTGCGTAAAAATATTTTTACTGTTGGTTTAGGGGATATGTCTCATGATTTTAACTTTGCTAAATTTCGTAGACAACCCCATGATAAAGAATTACCTAGTAAGGATGAAATTATTGGTCTTGCTTCTATTGTTGTTCCTCCTAACGATCATTTAGAACAATATCTGCTAGACCATGAAAATGATATGTATATGAATGAGAGAAGGGAAATACATGAAATATTCTTTAAGCAGGGACCCGTATTGAAAAACAACTTGCATATTGAAATCCTAGGGGATCCTCCTCCACCCAAGGGTGATCCCGTGTTTGAACTTAAACATTTACCTGATACTCTTAAGTATGTTTATCTCGATGTAAAGAAGATATATCATGTTATTATTAGTGCTAACCTTTCAGAGCAGGAAGAAGAGAAACTATTGAAAACTCTGAAGAAGCACCGTGCTGCTATTGGATATACTCTGGATGATCTTAAGGGCATTAGTCCCACTCTATGCCAACACAAGATAAAGCTGGAAGAGGATCATTAACAACGATTAAATCCTAAAATGAAAGAAGTGGTAAGGAAGAAAATACTAAAGCTTCTAGAGGCAGGTATAATTTATCCAGTTGCTGATAGCCAGTGGGTAAGTCCTGTCCACTATGTCCTTAAGAAGGGAGGTATGACTTTTGTTCCTAATGATAAAGATGAATTGATTCCGCAAAGAATTGTTATAGGTTATAGGATGGTAATTGATTTCCGCAAATTAAATAAAGCTACTAAGAAAGATCATTACCCTTTGCCTTTTATTGATCAAATGCTAGAAAGGTTATCCAAACATACTCATTTTTGCTTACTAGATGGTTATTCTGGTTTCTCTCAAATACCTGTGCCAAAAGGGGGTCAAGAAAAGACCACTTTTACTTGTCCTTTCGGTACCTTTGCTTATAGACGTATGCCTTTTGGTCTATGTAATGCACCTGCTACCTTTCAAAGATGCATGATGGCTATATTCTCTATTTTTTGTGAAAAGATTGTTGATGTTTTCATGGATGATTTTTCCGTTTACGGAAATTCTTTTAATGATTGCTTGAGCAACCTTGATCGAGTTTTGCAGAGATGTGAAGACACTAATATTGTCTTGAATTGGGAGAAGTGCCACTTTATGGTTAATGAAGGCATTGTCTTCGGACATAAAATTTCTAAAAGAGGTATTGAAGTTGACAAAGCTAAGGTTGATGCTATTGAAAAGATGACGTGTCCCAAGGACATCAAAGGTATACGAAGTTTCCTTGGTCATGCCGGGTTTTATAGGAGGTTCATTAAGGACTTCTCCAAAATCTCCAGGCCTCTGACTAATCTCTTACAAAAAGATGTTCCTTTTGTCTTTGATGATGATTGTGTAGAAGCATTTGAAATACTTAAGAAAGCATTGATCTCTACACCTATTGTCCAGCCTCCTATCTGGAATTAGCCCTTTGAGATTATATGCGATGCTAGTGATTATGTTGTAGGTGTTGTTTTAGGACAAAGAGTTGATAAGAAATTGAATGTTATCCAATATGCTAGTAAAACTCTAGATAATGCCTAGAGAAATTATGCTACTACTGGGAAAGAATTTTTAGCAGTTGTATTTGCATGTGATAAGTTTATACCTTATATTGTTGATTCTAAAGTAACTATTCACACTGATCATGCTGCTATCAAATACCTTATGGAAAAGAAAGATGCTAAACCTAGACTTATTAGATGGGTTCTCTTGCTGCAAGAATTTGATTTGCATATTATTGATAGAAAGGGAGTTGAGAACCCCGTTGCAGACAACTTGTCTAGGCTAGAGAATATTCTTGATGACCCACAACCTATTGATGATAGCTTTCCTGATGAACAATTAGCTATCATAAATACTTCTCATACTACTCCATGGTATGCTGATTATGCTAATTACATTGTTGCTAAGTTTATACCGCCTAGTTTCACATAGCAGCAAAAGAAAATTTTCTTCTATGATTTGAGACATTACTTCTGGGATGACCCACACCTTTATAAAGAAGGAGTAGATGGTATTATTAGACGTTGTGTACCTAAGAATAAACTGGAACAAATCCTACACAAGTGCCACTCCGAAGCTTATTGGGGACACCATGCTGGAGATAGAACTCCACATAAGGTATTGCAATTTGGTTTTTATTGGCCTACTCTCTTCAAGGATACTCGTAAGTTTGTCTTATCTTGTGATGAATGTCAAAGAATTTGTAATATTAGTAGACGTCAAGAAATGCCTATGAATTATTCACTTGTTATTGAACCATTTGATGTTTGGGGCTTTGATTATATGGGACCGTTTCCTTCCTCTAATGGGTATACACATATTTTAGTTCCTGTTGATTACGTTACTAAGTGGGTAGAAGCTATTCCAACTAGTAGTGCTGATCATAACACCTCTATTAAGATGCCTAAAGAAGTTATTTTTCCGAGGTTTGGAGTCCCTAGATACTTAATGACCGATGGTGGTTCACACTTTATTCATGGTGCTTTCCATAAAATGCTTGCTAAGTATGATGTTAATCATAGAATTGCATCCCCTTATCACCCACAGTCTAGTGGTCAAGTAGAACTAAGTAACAGAGAGCTGAAATTAATTTTGCAAAAGACAGTTAATAGGTCTAGAAAAAATTGGTCCAAGAAACTTGATGATGCATTATGGGCCTATATAACTGCATATAAAAATCCTATGGGTATGTCTCCGTATAAAATGGTCTATGGAAAAGCATGTCACTTACCTCTTGAACTAGAACATAAGGCATATTGGGCCATTAAAGAGCTCAATTATGATTCCAAACTTGCCGGTGAGAAGAGGTTATTTGAAATTAGCTCACTTGATGAATGGAGAACCCAAGCCTATGAAAATGCCAAACTGTTTAAAGAAAAAGTTAAAAGATGGCATGACAAAAGGATACAAAAGCGTGAGTTTAACGTAGGAGATTATGTCTTGCTATACAACTCTCGTTTAAGATTTTTTGCAGGGAAACTTCTCTCTAAATGGGAAGGTCCTTACGTTATCGAGGAGGTCTATCGTTCCGGTGCCCTAAAAATCAATAACTTCGAAGGCACAAATCCAAAGGTGGTGAACGGACAAAGAATCAAACATTATATCTCAGGTAATCCCATAAATGTTGAAACCAATGTTATTGAAACCGTAACCCCGGAGGAATACAACACTTTCTAGAACGATTCAGACTCCAAAAAGAAAGAGGTATGTGGTACGGTAAGTAAACCGACTCTAAAACAGTTCTAATGGCAATTTTTCTCCGTTTTGGAATATTTAGAAAAATACAAAAATAAGAAGCAGTCCGGAAAGGACACGAGGCGTCCACGAGGGTGGAGGGCGCTCCCTACCTCCCAGGGTGCTTGGCTAATGAAGATAAAGCTGAAGAGAGAAGAACCTGGGGAGATCAACAAGGAGGATAGGATCAAGAAGGCTATGGAGGATCAGGCTCCGGCAGCAGAAGAAGACATCCTTCAACCCCTTCCAAAACTTTTTACTCCAACTGAGATTGAAGCTCTCAAGATGATTGAATTAGCTCAAATACAAAACAAGTATCTCATAAGTGAAAATATGTTGCTGAAGGAGCATATCGCCGCACTCAAGGGTATTACCCGCAAGTTGGAGGATCTCCTACGCTCAATGTACGATACTCCATCATCACTACCACCAACTCCATCATCACCGCATCCGAAGAAAGAGACATAATCATATGGGTATGGGCACTCCCCTTGGAAACTGCCAAGCTTGGGGGAGGTGCCCCGGTATCGTATCATCATCACACTTCTATCTTTACCATTTTTCTTAGTTCGATCCTTTTGGTAATATCTTGATCTATTAGAATAAAGTTTAGTATGATCTAGTTGTGATCTTTGCTTTACGATCCTTATCTATGTAATCGAGTCCGTGAGCTATATAATAAAGATTAGTTTTGAGTCAAGGGCTTGACTATCTCACTATGATCATGAGAGGACAAAAGAAAATATAAAAAGTATCAAAGAGATCATATTGATCTTATGGAAAGTAATGACTTCACATATAAAGAGTATGATGAATAAAAGTTGTTGAGAGTTGACAAACATAGTTTTGGTCATTGTTGCAATTAATAGGAAGTAATAAGGAAAGAGAGGTTTTCACATACAAATATACTATCTTGGACATCTTTTATGATTGTGAGCACTCATTAAAATATGACATGCTAAAGAGTTGATGTTGGACAAGGAAGACAACGTAATGGGTTATGTCTTCTTATATTCGAAATAAAGTATGTTGTCATGGATCATCCAATATGTTGAGCTTGCCTTTCCCCCTCATGCTAGCCAAAACTCCTTGCACCAAGTAGAGATACTACTTGTGCTTCCATACATCCTTCAACACAGTTTTGCCATGAGAGTCCACCATACCTACCTATGGATTGAGTAAGATCCTTCAAGTAAGTTGTCATTGTTGCAACTCTCTAAAATATGTATGATCTATTAGTGTGGAGAAAATAAGCTTTATACGATCATGTGATATGGAAGCAATAAAAGCGACAGACTGCATAATAAAGGTCCATATCACAAGTGGCAATATAAAGTGACGTTTTTTTGCGCTAAGATTTTGTACATCCAACCATAAAAGCACATGACAACCTATGCTTCCCACTGTGAAGGGCCTATCTATTGTTCTTACCCTATAAGAGTCGTGGTGATCTTCACCTTTCCTTTTTACATTTTATCCTTTGGCAAGCACATTGTGTTGGAAAGATCCTGACATATATACCCAATTGGATATAAGCTATCATGATCTATTATTGTTGACATTACCCTTGAGGCAAAAGGTTGGGAGGCAACACTATAAGCCCCTATCTTTCTCTATGTCTGATTAAAACTCCATACCCATAAGTATTGTGTGAGTGTTAGCAATTGTGAAAGATTAAATGATAGTAGAGTATGTGGACTTGCTGAAAAGCTCTTATATTGACTCTTTTCGATGTTATGATAAATTGCAATTGCTTCAATGACCGAGATCATAGTTTGTTAGTTTTCAATGAAGTTTCTGATTCATACTTAACATTGTGAACATATTGTTACTTTAGCATAAGAGATCATACGACAATATATATATATGTTGATGTTATAAGAATGATCATGATGCCTTCATTTTCGTATTTTATTTTATCGACACCTCTATCTCTAAACATGTGGACATAATTTTTCAATATCGGCTTCCGCTTGAGGACAAGTGAGGTCTAAGCTTGGGGGAGTTGATAAGTCCATTTTGCATCATGCTTTTATATTGATGTTTATTGCATTAGGGGTTGTTATTACACATTACGTCACAATACGTATGCCTTTTCTCTCTTATTTTACAGGGTTTACATGAAGAGGGAGAATGGCGGCAGCTGAAATTCTGGGGGAGCAAACATTGGAGACCTATTCTGCACAACTCAAAAAGCCCGGAAACTCCACGAAAGCCAGTTTTGGAAAATATACAAAAATATCTAGCGAAAGAAGTACATGAGGGGGCCCACCCACCGTCCACGAGGATGGGGGGCGCGCCCTACCCCCTGGGCGCGCCCCCTGCCTCGTGGGCCACCTGGTAGCCCCCCGATGCACATCTTCTGCTATATGAGGTGTTTTGACTTGGAAAAAATCATAAGGAGGCTTTCGGGACGAAGCGCCGCCGTCTCGAGGCAGAACCTTGGCGGAACCAATCTAGGGCTCCGAAGGAGCTGTTCTGCCGGGGAAACTTCCCTTCGGGAGGGGGAAATCGTCGCCATCGTCATCACCAACAACCCTCCCATCTTTGGGAGGGTTATCGTCATCAACATCTTCACCAGCACCTGATGGCTTCTCGCCCCTCGTTGGTTACCCCAAGTGGAAGGTTGAGATGTAGCGTAGCAGCAAATTTCCCTTGGCAAAGATACCAAGGATCGAATCCTGTGAGACTCCGAGGGTCGACAAGTAGGTGTCAACGGCGCCAAACTTAGCGGTTGACAGGACCTGCACACAGATACAGATAACTTTGCTCCCAACGAGTTCCTAGAGGTTGTCAATCCCTCCGGCCTTGTTGTTTACAAACGATCAAACAAAAGAGTTAATAATGATAGCTATGACTGCAACTAGGAAATAAAAACAGGAAGTAAATAGAAGATGTGATCAGCGGAGGTAATATGGACCGGGGTCCCATGATGTTCACTAGTGATGTCTCTCTCCCAAAAGACGATAAAACAGCAAAGCGAGGTAAACAAATTACAGTTGGGCAATTGACAGGATTATGTGCGCAAACCAATGCTAACTATGCTGCAAAGAAAGGTAGAGGCTCAAAAGCATGGGCGGTACGCCAAGGCAAGTAGACTGAAATCCATCTGCATCTACTACTAATCATCCACCTTGAGATATCTATCCAGAACATCTCGCTGGTATTAAGTTGCGAATCCCACCCAAAGTGTAGACTCAAAGCAACAGACAACTGCATTAAAAGAACTTTGCGTAAAGTAAACAATCCTTGCACCCGCAAGTACAAGCACCGTTGTTTTCTCCCTTCTGGCAACAGCACATCCCCTAGACTCATGTTTCTGTCACTCAAGCTAGTCATTAGGAGGCATGAACCCACAATCAAGCATAACGCTCCCTCTTGGAGTTACTACCTACTAGGCCAAAGCAATAAACAGCAACGGAGAACATGCTAGAATTACTCAAGAACATAAATATAAAAGAGGTGAATCAAATATATTACTCAAACACAATCTGAACATAGTCTCATAATCCATCAGATCCCAGCAAACTCAGCAAAGCAACAGCAGAAAGATTACATATGTGCCTCGATCATGTAGGGCAGCTCACGAGGTCTAAACCATGAAGAGCAAAGAGGGGAGGAGAACATCACATAGCTACTGATCATGGACCCATGGTCAAAGGGGGACTACTCACGACTCATCCGGGAAGCGTCCATGGTGGTGGAGAAGCTCCCGGTGGTGGTTCTCCCCTCTGGCAGGGTGCCGGGAAGAGTTCTCCTGATGCTCCCGATCTTGGAAGCGCTGCGGCGGCGGAACAGAGGCGAGATCGCGAAAAAGGGTTCCGTCCTCGAGGGTTTCGGGACGAGAGGAATATATATGCGAAGGGGGGCAACCAGAGGCAGAGCTGGGGCCCCAGGCGCCCCCCCTAGCGCGGCCAGGGGTGGGGCCGCGCCAGGTGGCCGCCTGGGCCACTCCTGGCTCCCCTCTGGCCCCGCTTTGGTTATTCGCGAAGCTTCCTGTATGCTGATTTTTCATGTATTTTTCCCGAAATTTTTGGAGCACTTTTAATATGGGGGAAACCTGAAATAGAAAAATAGCAGAAAACAGGAACTGGCACTGTGGTGCACTGAGTTAATAGGTTAGTCCATATATGATCAAAAGTGTATGGAAGTGCATCAATATCATAGCAATATCACACAAAAGAAGCATGGAGCAAGCAGAAATTATAGATACATCCCCAAGCTTAATTCCTGCTCGTCCTCGAGTAGGTAAATGATAACAAGCATAATTTCTGTGGTGACATGCTACCAACCATATAAGAACTTTTAAGTAAAGCAATCAAGGCATGTAATTCAATTCAAGTCATAACAAGCAAGAGTCTATATTAGCATTGTAACAAGCAACATAAGAACATAAAGGTGCAAGAGCTCTCGCTGTCCATGACTCTAATGTCTCCAAATGGTGTTTGCGTGCAAGAAAGGGGATAGGGATATACGAGAGAGTAAAACATAGTTTTTGTATTGTTGAGAACTTAATCTACTAAAGTTTCACACTTGGTCTTCTTTGGAATCTTATCTTGACTCATCCCCAGACCACCAGCCAGGTACAAGTCCAAATGATCCACTCCCTTTCGATATTTTGAGCACTCATGCAATGGATGAGCGTAAGCAAGAAAGTTGACACTCAGGATGGCAAAAAGAGAAAAATGATGGAGGGGGAAGACAAAAAAGGTGTGAAAGGCTCACATCAATGAGGACAATCATAGGCGAGAGAAAGCCAAATGATAGATATGATGTGAGGAGTAGGGATTGCCATGCAACGGATGCACATATGAGCTAAGGTAAGCTCTCCAATGGAACTAGTGGGGGTGCATCCAACTTGCTTGCTCAAGAAGACCTAGAGCTCTTTTGAGGAGGCTCATCATTGGAATATACAAGACAAGTTCTATAGTGTGAAGGTCCCCACATAGCTATATGCATGAATGATAATCTCTATGGAGTACAAGGTATAAGATGGAGTACGAGTGTGGATCTCTCAAAAGGAATAGTAGTGTGCCCCCTTCTCTCTTTTTATTTCTTTTTTCTTTTTTTCTATTTTTTTATTTTTTTGTGGCCTCAATGGCTCTTTCTATTTAACTCTCATTTGTCCTCTTTGGGATCTTTTGATTTTTTCCTCTTTGGGATCTTTTCCTCACTTTAGGGGCAACACTCTATGTATTACAAGAAGTATAGAAGATCTTTCACACTTTACAAAAGTACTCAACATAAAGAAAATGAAACTATCATGATGTATGCAAATGTATGCCTCTGCCAGTGTAGCAGGATATGCAATGATACTAGCGCGTCATGTAGCAATGATTAGGGCAAGGCCCAACTAGCATGCGGCTCATCGATCAAGCAAAAAGCATGTATGACATGAAGATCAAGTCATGAGAAGATGGATGTTACATGGCAATGTATCTCGGAAAGGCTATGGAAATGCCTTGATAGGTAGGTATGGTGGCTGTTTTGAGGAAGGATATAATGAGGCTTATGATGACAGAGCGTATCGTGCCAAGGATTTGGATGCACCGGCGAAGTATGCGCCAACTCTCGAGGTGAGAAAGGGCAATGCACGGTACCGAAGAGGCTAGAAAAATATGGCTAGGTGGAAGTGTCAACTTTCGAATACTCACATTAGTCCGAAGAACTCATGCACTTATTATCGGTAACTCTCAATCTAATTAGGAGGTTCACAAAGAGACAAGTACCCCGAGGAGGAGTGTATGGGGGTTTGGTTATCCTTGCGCATCCTCGACTCATGGTACGTGAGTGTACTCTAATATTCGATCCCTCCAAAGATTAGTGATCCATCTAGTAGCTAAACTTCTCAACTATTTTGTAGGTTTTCGAAAATAAACACGGATTGCCCAAAATACGACATCTATCACTAATAGGCTAAAGCTCTTGACACCAAAAGTTCAGACATTACTCATGGCAATACCTCAAAACTATTGCATGTTACTACTAAAATTAAATAGCAACCTCAATTACCTACTTTAAGTTAAGACACACAACTCAGTGCAACAGGCAAACTCTCTTAACAAGATAAACATGAAAACTCAAGAGAGTTCAGCAACCAACTAAACAAAAGCTCTTTAAAAAGAAAAAGCATGAAAACTAAGAGCTAAACATGACAGCAGCTATGGAAAGACAAAGAACACACACAACAAAGATAAGCATGAAAATCTTATGTTGTGTTCTAGGTTGAATTGGAGCGTGTTTCTCTCCTACACAAAGAAAGTTGGGTTCTAACTTGTTATGAACAGCAAGCAAAGCTAAAGAAAACTAAAAAGGAAACTAAGAGCAAGACGCTCCAAGCATAGCACATAACGCATGAAGTGATTAAAATATAGTGGAACGAAAGACGAACTGATAATTGTTGATGGAGAAGGGGATGCATGGGGGCATCCCCAAGCTTAGACGCTTGAGTCTTCTTGAATATTTCTTGGGGGTGCACGGTGGCATCCCCAAGCTTGAGCGTTTGACCCTCCTGAACCTTCTTTTATCATCTTCCCTCGCACACTTGAAAACTCCCTTCATACATAACTCATCATAATCTGATTAGCGAGGTTAGTACCCACAATAAAATAATTTTTCCCTACTGGAAATAAGGATAATCTTGAAGAGCTACTGTTTCTCAAGATTGCCAAAAGGTTTTTGCAAAGAAAAAGCAAGCTCAAGGTTTGCAAAACGAAGAAAAGGCAAAACAGGACAGAATCTGTGAAAAACAGACCAACAGGTAGTAAATAATTTTTTCGGGGCACTTCTGCAACTTAAATCAAAAAATTCAGAACAGACGCTCGAAAGCCAATTGTATAGAACACGCTGTCAAAAAAATTCAGATCAAAAAGATGATCTGGTGATTTTATTCGAATTTTTCTGTCCAAGGACAGAATCTGTTTCCTGGACAGCACGTCACAACTTTTGAACTTTCTTGCAATCGGAGGCTAAACTTGGCACAAAGCTGAAAAGAAAAGATACAATGATGGTGCTACTGTAGTAACAAACATCATTTCACAACAAAAGCAAAATAAAACCTAATTCGTTGTGGGCTGCCTCCCAAAAGCGCTTTCTTTTATGCCTTTAAGCTAGGCATGATGCAAAAAGAGAAGATCAAGTGTTATCAAGAGTAAGAGAATAGCTAGCCCGTGTAACGGACTCAAAAGGCAACTTAATCTTCTTTATAGGGAAGTGTTCCATCCCTTTCTTGAGAGGGAATTGGAATTTTATATTCCCCTTTTTCATGTCAATGATAGCACCAACGGTGCAAAGAAAAGGACGTCCCAAAATAATAGGACAAGAAGGTTCACATTCAATATCCATAATAGTAAAATCAACGGGAACATAATTGTCATTGACAATGATAAGAACATCGTCGATCTTCCCCAAAGGTTTCTTTACGGAAGAATCAACAAGACGAACACCAAAAGAACAAGGATCAAAAGGTTTCAATTCAAGCATATCATACATTCTTTTGGGCATAATGGAGGTACTAGCTCCAACATCACATAAAGCATAGCAAGAGAAGTTATTCAACTTAATTTTAATCATAGGATCCCAACTATCTTCTAGCTTTCTAGGTTTGGAGGCTTCTACCCTAAGCTTCTCCTCCCTAGCTTTGATGAGAGCATTAGTGATATGCTCCGTGAAGGCAAGATTAAGTGTGCTAGTGTGGGGATCTCTAGACATCTTGTGAAGAAAACCAATAACTTCAGAAAGGGTGCAATTATCAAAATCAAGGTCACTATTATCAAGTAAAGTGGTAGTGGTGTCCTTTAGGCTCACTTGTTTGGTAGCTTCTATGGTCATAGGAGTTTCTTCTTCTACAGTTGAGGTCATAGCATCACCATTAATAGGTCCAACGGGACTAGGAGTGCATTGGGTGCTAAGAGTTTGGATATCCTCAACAACTTGGATAGTAGCAACGGTGTGGTGGGTAGGAAGGCTCTTAATCCTATCTTCTTCCTCCTTTTCTCTATCCCATCTCTCTTTAAGTTTAGCCATCATCCTAATGTTTTCATTAATTTGCACTTGAATAGCATTCATAGGAGTGGTCTTCCTCTCCTCAAGAGGAGAAGTTCTAATTTTAAGCAACTCTACCTCATGGGCTAAATTGTCTACCTTCGAAGAGAGATTATCTAGTTTGTCTAGTTTTTCTTCTACACTCTTATTGAAGGCCTTTTGGGTAGTGATGAAGTCTTTAAGCATAATCTCTAGTTCATAAGTGGAGTTCTTGGTGCTAGGATAAGCATTGTTGTTCCCATAGGAATTAGAGTGGAACGGTCTAGGGTTGCTACCAAAATTACTCCTATAAGCATTGTTATTGAAATTGTTTCTAGAGATAAAGTTCACATCTACTTGATCTTGAGCAATCAAAGAATTTAAAGGAACATCATGAGGATCAATAGAAGATTGCTTGGAAAGTAGAGACATGATCAAGTCCACTTTTTCATTTAGGGAGGAAATCTCCTCGACAGAGTATACCTTCCTACCTTTTGGAGCGCGTTCGGTGTGCCATTGGGAATAATTGGTCATCATCTCATCGAGAAGCTTAGTGGCAGCACCAAGTGTAGTTGACATAAAGGTTCCTCACGCGGCCGAATCTAACAAGTTCCGCGAGGTAAAGTTCAAGCCTGCATAAAAAGTTTGGATAACCATCCAAGTAGTCAAACCATGAGTAGGGCAGTTCTTGACAAGAGATTTCATGCGTTCCCAAGCTTGGGCAACGTGTTCATTATCCAATTGTTTAAAATTCATTATGTTACTCCTTAATTGGATAATTTTAGCAGGGGGATAGTACTTCCCAATAAAGGCATCCTTGCACTTGTCCCAAGAATCTATACTATTCCTAGGCAAGAATTGAAACCAGATTTTAGCTCCTCCTCTCAAGGAGAAAGGAAAAAGCTTAAGCTTAACAATATCACCATCTATTTCTGTGTACTTTTGCATATCACAGAGCTCAACAAAATTATTTAAGTGCAAAGCAGCATCATCTCCAGCACCGGAGAATTGATCTTTCATAACTAGGTTCAGTAAAACAGGTTTAATCTCATAAGAAGGTGCTGAAGTGGCAGGTGTAGCAATAGGCGTGCAGATAAAGTCATTGTTGTTATGACTAGTGAAGTCACACAACTTGGTGTTGTCGGTGGAACCCATAGCAGCAGCAAGCAAGATAACTATTTTTGTGATTTTTGGTAAGGGACACTAAAGCAAAAACTGAAAGATAAACTAACAAGACTAAAAAGCAAAGATAAAAGATAGCGTGCAACTCCCCTATCTTGAAGAGTGGAGTCCCCGGCAACGGCGCCAGAAACTTGCTTGATGGCTTCTCGCCCCTCGTTGGTTACCCCAAGTGGAAGGTTGAGATGTAGCGTAGCGGCAAATTTCCCTTGGCAAAGATACCAAGGATCGAATCCCGTGAGACTCCGAGGGTCGACAAGTAGGTGTCAACGGCGCCAAACTTAGCGGTTGACAGGACCTGCACACAGATACAGATAACTTTGCTCCCAACGAGTTCAGAGAGGTTGTCAATCCCTCCGGCCTTGTTGTTTACAAAGGATCAAACACAAGAGATAATAATCATAGCTATGACTGCAACTAGGAAATAAAAACAGGAAGTAAATAGAAGATGTGATCAGCGGTGGTAATGTGGACCGGGGTCCCATGATGTTCACTAGTGATGTCTCTCTCCCAAAAGACGATAAAACAGCAAAGCGAGGTAAACAAATTACAACTGTGCAATTGACAGAATTATGTGCGCAAACCAATGCTAACTATGCTGCAAAGAAAGGTAGAGGCTCAAAAGCATGGGCGGTACGCCAAGGCAAGTAGACCGAAATCCATCTGCATCTACTACTAATCATCCACCTTGAGATATCTATCCAGAACATCTCGCTGGTATTAAGTTGCGAATCCCACCCAAAGTGTAGACTCAAAGCAACAGACAACTGCATTAAAAGAACTTTGCGTAAAGTAAACAATCCTTGCACCCGCAAGTACAAGCACCGTTGTTTTCTCCCTTGTGACAACATCACACCCCTAGACTCATGTTTCTGTCACTCAAGCTAGTCACCAGGGGGCATGAACCCACAATCAAGCATAACGCTCCCTCTTGGAGTTACTACCTACTACTTGGCCAAAGCAATAAACAGCAATGGAGAACATGCTAGAATTACTCAAGAACATAAATATAAAAGAGGTGAATCAAATATATTACTCAAACACAATCTGAACATAGTCTCATAATCCATCAGATCCCAGCAAACTCAGCAAAGCAACAGCAGAAAGATTACATATGTGCCTCGATCATGTAGGGCAGCTCACGAGGTCTAAACCATGAAGAGCAAAGAGGGGAGGAGAACATCACATAGCTACTGATCATGGACCCATGGTCCAAGGGGGACTACTCACGACTCATTCGGGAAGCGTCCATGGTGGTGGAGAAGCTCCCGGTGGTGGTTCTCCCCTCCGGCAGGGTGCCGGGAAGAGTTCTCCTGATGCTCCCGATCTTGGAAGCGCTGCGGCGGCGGAACAGAGGTGAGATCGCGAAAAAGGGTTCCGTCCTCGAGGGTTTCGGGACGAGAGGAATATATATGCGAAGGGGGGCAACCAGAGGCGGAGCTGGGGCCCCAGGCGCCCCCCTGGCGCGACCAGGGGTGGGGCCGCGCCAGGTGGCCGCCTGGGCCACCCCTGGCTCCCCTCTGGCCCCGCTTTGGTTATTCGCGAAGCTTCCTGTACGCTGATTTTTCCTGTATTTTTCCCCGAATTTTTGGAGCACTTTTAATATGGGGGAAACCTGAAATAGAAAAACAGCAGAAAA
Source organism: Secale cereale (assembly GCA_902687465.1). NCBI lineage: Eukaryota > Viridiplantae > Streptophyta > Magnoliopsida > Poales > Poaceae > Secale > Secale cereale. The sequence goes on from LR738713.1 coordinate 164,495,256, forward strand.
CAGGAACTGGCACTGTGGTGCACTGAGTTAATAGGTTAGTCCAAATATAATCAAAAGTGTATGGAAGTGCATCAATATCATAGCAATATCACACAAAAGAAGCATGGAGCAAGCAGAAATTATAGATACGTTTTGGACGTATCAGCACCATCTCCTCTTAAACCCTAGTTCATCTCTTGTATCCAATCTTTGTATCAAAACCTCAGATTGGTACCTGTGGGTTGCTAGTAGTGTTGATTACTCCTTGTAGTTGATGCTAGTTGGTTTATTTGGTGGGAAATCATATGTTCAGATCCATTATGCATATTAATACCGCTTTGATTATGAACATGAATATGATTTGTGAGTAGTTACGTTCATTCCTAAGGACATGGGAGAAGTCTTGCTATAAGTAGTCATGTGAATTTGGTATTCGTTCGATATTTTGATGAGATGTATGTTGTCTTTCCTCTAGTGGTGTTATGTGAACGTCGACTACATGACACTTCACCATTGTTTGGGCCTAGAGGAAGGCATTGAGAAGTAATAAGTAGATGATGGGTTGCTAGAGTGACAAAAGCTTAAACTTTAGTTTATGCGTTGCTTCGTAAGGGGCTGATTTGGATCCATATGTTTCATGATATGGTTAGGTTTACCTTAATACTTCTTTTGTAGTTGCGGATGCTTGCAATAGAGGTTAATCATAAGTGGGATGCTTGTCCAAGTAAGGGCAATACCCAAGCGCCGGTCCACCCACATACCAAATTATTAAAGTAACGAACGCGAATCATATGAACATGATGAAAACTAGCTTGACGATAATTCTCATGTGTCCTCGGGAGCACTTTCCTTTATATAAGAGTTCGTCCAGACTTGTCCTTTGCTACAAAAAGGATTGGGCCATCTTGCTGCACCTTATTTATTTTTACTACTTGCTACTCGTTACAAATTACATTATCACAAAACTATCTGTTACCGATAATTTCAGTGCTTGCAGAGAATACTTTACTGAAAACTGCCTATCATTTCCTTCTGCTCCTCGTTGGGTTTGACACTCTTACTTATCGAAAGGACTACGATAGATCCCCTACACTTGTGGGTCATCACCTCTCATCCTCCCTCAGTTGTTTGTACAAAGCTCCGTTGGTCGACGCCATCGACGATGACGGTAGGCGGCGGCGGGCGGTTGGGGATTTGAGAGTCAAAGAGAGACATATTAGGGTTTCTCACGAGGAGGGAAGCCACGAGACGCACAGAGACGGAAGAAGAGTGGTGGAGTAGGCACAACTATTGAATACGGCTGCGGCGATTTGACTACTCGGCACGTGTGACCGACAAATGGGCTTGTGACGACTCTGGCGTGTGGTGCCAAAGGGGAGCATGAGTTGTTTTCGCAAAACCCGAGGGGTTATCCGCAAAAGTATGGCGCCACAAGGCAGCACCAGGGCACTTTATCGTCGAGAGGACCATAGGAATAGGATAGGAAGACCGTAGAGTGTTATGTATATGCATATATAATATAACAGGTTTGCTATTTCACATCTAGCTTCCTCATCTTTAGAGACAAAAAAGAAAATTCATGAAAGACTTAAAAAAAATCAAGGATAAAAGAGTCTAAGGATGGGAGAGTTAGATGTGAGAATGTGAGATAATATCTCACATCTAGATGTGACATAGACAAATCATAATATAATCGTATAGTAGAGTTGTCAAATCGTAGTGCGTTAGAGACTTCAGAAATTTTCTCCACGGTAGCCATCATGGCCTCCTCCATGGATTAACTGTCAGCGATCCTCCCCCGAATTGTTTCCGCTTGGGCAATCCTCCTTGTTGCTAGTAGCTCAAAAAAGGAAAATCCTCCTTGTTCTCGTCGCGGTCTCCGCTCTCCTCTCTTTCTCCCCGTTCTCCAAAGAATCCGAGACGGCGACGCCCGCATCAAAGACGCCGCCTCCTCCGCTTCCTCTCCCTTATTCTGACTCTATAACACGTGCGTGCCTCGGCCGCCTCTTTCCCTACCCTCCTCGACCACTTCCGCCGGCGTGTGCCTTCCTCTCCGCCGGCGCCTGCACAGCAAGTCCAAGAGAGGTGCGTTTCTTGCAATTCGATCGTGGTGATTTCCCTTGCTTCTGTCGGGGTTAGGTACGTCTGTATTTTACTTAGGTATAAAAATCGCGATGGTTGGCGGGTGATGTCGACTGTCGATGATCCGAGAAAACAAAATCTCTCTTTTTTCCTGCCAAAAGAAAGCCCCCTACCCCCTACTCACATGATTTGTCCTGTTGCTCCACCATGGTTTCACGTGTTCTGTTGCTTTCCAGTAGCACAGATAAATAGCACCTGTTTTTTTGTGAGTCTGTGCATATGACAACTTGTTCAAAAATACAATGAGCAAAAAAATTCAGCTGGTTACTTTGTCCCCTCCACTACAGGTTGAGGGGGATTCTTGCCTTTTCCTATTTTACAGTTGAGTTGCTATTGGAAAATCTGTGAACGCCCGATTTACAATCTGTTATCATCATATCTTACTGATGGCAAGATAGGACCTGTCTCACAGGGCTTTGCATACTCACCACTATAAAGAAACCATGGCTCTAGCATCGCCGGTGGAGTATGCTGGCACAATCACTTCAAGTCAGAGGCACCTCAGTTCTGTGATGCCCCGGTGCAATGGCTTGCGATGTACTATTGGATATGAAAATAAATCAAGAGCAGCAGGTCACTTGGTTGTCAGAGCCATGTCCATGGATCGCCCGAAACTGGACTTTTCGAATCCGAATTGGAAGAATCAATTCCAAGAGGATTTCGATAGGCGGTTCAGTTTGCCGCATTTGACAGACATAATTGATGTGGAATCGAGGCCGACGACATTTTCTCTCAAGAGCAGGTGACAAATGTTGCCTTGCATTTCTGCCTAATACATTTTGTCTTGATCTATGCTGTTGGTGATCAAACTAGATCTCTTTAGGATTTTTCTGATGTTTGCTTTGTCCACAACCAGGACACCTCTGGAGAGTGTTAATGGTTCTTCGGAAGAGTCGTGGAATGGCTATGTTAATGACGACGACAGAGCGCTTTTGAAGGTTTGCTTCATGATTGAGTGATCAAAATATTAGTCATGGATCAACTCCACAGCAATTACTTCAATAGTTTCTTTGGCTGTCTGAATATAGTTTGAACGTTCAACATAAATGTAGTATGCAGTATCAAGGTAAATGCAGTAAAATCTCTCATTACAAAGTTGTTGATTCTTCAGGTTATCAAGTTTGCCTCACCAACGTCTGCTGGAGCTGACTGCATTGACCCTGATTGCAGCTGGGTTGAACAATGGTGACAAACACTGCACAATTTCTAGTGTTGGCTTGTGCTGATTTATTTTCCTCACTCACACAAACTCATGTCTTTTTCAGGGTGCACCGGGCAGGCCCACGTAAACAAATATATTTTGAGCCTCAGTGTGTAAAGGCTGGAATTATAACTTGTGGTGGACTTTGCCCTGGTCTCAATGATGTCATCCGGCAGGTAGAATAGAACTTGATGAGTTGATCTCTGACTGTCTGCACCAATAAATTCTTAAATATAAGTCTTTTTAGAGATTCCAATACGGGCTACATACGGAGCAAAACGAGTGAATCTACACTCTAAAATCTGTCTATATACATCCGTATGTAGTCCGTATTGAAATCTCTAAAAAGGCTTATATTTTTAAACGGAGGGAGTAGTACCTTATGATCATATCTTTTGAAAATTCTCTTGAAGAAAACACAATTCCCAATTTTGAGCGGTGTCGTGCTTGCACTCTTGACTCTTGTAGATTGTGCTTACGCTTGAAAAATACGGAGTGAAAAACATTGTTGGGATACAGCATGGTTTCCGTGGATTTTTTGAAGATCATTTGGCGGAAGTGCCGGTAAGAATTCTTTGTACATTACTATAAAGTAATCTGGAAACACTGATACCATCCTGATGGAAGTTTTTGGCTCTTTTACTTCATCCAGCTTAATAGACATGTTGTCCAAAATATCAATCTTGCTGGTGGCAGCTTCTTAGGAGTGTCTCGGGGCGGGGCAAGTATTTCAGACATTGTTGACAGCATCCAGGCATGTACATGCAATTCCGGTATGCTGCAAAAATATCTTTACTACAAGGTGGTACGTTGAAGACTTACCGAATTTCTGCAATCCACATTCAGGCCAGGAGGCTTGACATGCTCTTTGTACTAGGTGGAAATGGAACTCATGCTGGAGCTGATGCTATACATGGCGAGGTATGTTAATTTACGTCTTCCTTGCATCAGAGCAAGACACAGCTCCTAGACTAGATTGTACCAAAAACTGAAAGTGCATACGACTGATGGTTGCATACTTATATATCTGTATATCTGTCTGTTTCTTTTGGTGAAAACTAGTGCCGGAAGAGAAAACTGAAAGTGTCGATTATTGGTGTCCCAAAAACAATTGACAATGACATACTGCTGATGGACAAGACATTTGGATTTGATACTGCAGTGGAAGCAGCACAAAGAGCTATCAACTCTGCATATATTGAGGTGATTCATTTTAGCAACCTCTCAGACTCTCATCTCATGCATACATATATCTGCAAGCGAACATATTGTCGTATTGGTTGCCCCTCAAAACTATATTTGTGGTCTGTGGTTCAGGCACATTCTGCATTTCATGGCATCGGACTGGTCAAGCTGATGGGAAGAAGCAGCGGATTTATAACAATGCATGCTTCCCTGTCAAGCGGGCAAGTCGATATTTGCCTGATACCTGAGGTATCAAACTGTTCAACTTGTGTTGTGTATGCCCTTCCAAGTCATTACACCCCTCTCCTCTGATTGATTTAATACATGGTAATCCAAATGAAGGTACCATTCACCCTTGATGGACCGAACGGAGTTCTTCAGCACCTTGAGCACTTGATAGAGACCAAGGGGTTTGCTCTCATGTGTGTCGCCGAAGGTGCTGGGCAGGTAAGGTTACCTATACATACATACACGATCAATTTTCTTGGTAAACTGAACTGCCAGCATGAGGAGTGATCTACCAATGATCTCTTGAATTAGGGATGGGCCCGTGCGTACATCAATTGAGAAACATACATTATTTTCTGTTGTGTTACAAGAATTATTATGTGAGAGATGATACTGTGATATGTTTCCAGGAGTATTTGCAGAAGTCGAACGCAACTGATGCTTCAGGGAACATGGTTCTTAGCGATATTGGTGTGCACCTTCAACAGAAGGTTGGTCATATCATTTGGTGTTCGTCACCGTGATGTAGGTGCTGTGAATGACACAATACTTAACCAATGTCATGCCATGCCACAGATCAAGTCTCATTTCAGAGAGATAAATGTGCACTCTGACGTGAAGTACATCGATCCTACATACATGCTACGCGCCGTGCGTGCCAATGCATCGGATGCCATCCTGTGCACGGTGCTCGGTCAGAATGCTGTAAGACGCCGTTTCTCTCGATCTGCCTGTGTCTCGCAACAAGTTTTTGTGTTTTCTGTTTTCTGAGATGAGTGTTGGTCCCTGATGGAACCTTTCAGGTTCATGGCGCCTTTGCAGGGTTCAGCGGCATCACAACCGGAATATGCAACACGCATAACGTTTACCTGCCAATACCAGAAGTTATCAAGACGCCAAGGCTTGTCGACCCAAACAGCAGGATGTGGCACAGGTGCTTGACATCCACAGGTCAACCTGACTTCTGTTGATCAGTTCTTGACAGCCAAGTTTGTAAACTCTAGTGCTAGAAGTACCGGTGGTGTACAGGATTGTCAATGTCATTCTTTTTGTCTTCCATCAGAAAGACATGGTATGCCCAGTAATTCGTGGCTGATCCTGAGCTCATCTGCTACCGGATGAACAGTAAATTTCAAAAACAAAATTGTAAACAAATAAGATGTTCTAACAAAAAAACTTGTAAACAAATTTCAGTCCGCATGTGGTCCATATTGGAATCTCAAAAACATCTTATATTTGTGAACGGAGGGAGTAGCTAACAATTTTTTTAATGTGAATTTGTTTGGCGCCAAAGCTGTTACCTGCAACAAAGTGCATGGTAGGTTCCTATTTTGCATGTACTGTGCCAAATTTGTGTTCGGACGTACATAAAACTGGAATAATGGCAAAAATGATCAAAGATGTCTGCCATTTGAGTACAGCAAGACACATTGTCTCTAATTTCTTCTGATCGAAATCTCATGCACAAAAGCTCAAAGAAAAAGGGCATAAGCAAAAAAGAATCAACGATACCACGAGACGAGTACACTTGATTTAATTATCGCATTCACATGCCAGCAAATTTAACTTAAGCATTTGGGATTTTGTACTGGATCGTTACATTACTCGAGTCAGGACACGATTCATTGAAGAAATGCATCACGGTTTAAGACACTACTAGTGGGAACCTGAATGGGTGGTAAGTTAGTGAGTCACCGACTCAAAATGGTAGAGAAGGTGAAACGATGCTATAGGACTTTCGCGTACTAAGGCATATAGTTCAAACTGCAACTGTAAGCAAAGGAACTCTACATGCGTTCTGCCACCATCCTTCTATACCCTTCGTAAAATGGAGCCGTGGACCTGTTTGTGATGTGGTGCCCGCTACTGGTTTCGCCTTAGCTATCTATCTACTTGTGTAGCGCAGGTGAACTTGATCAATCTGCAGTTTCGGTGATGAGCTCCTTGAGCACGTGTTTTAGGACATTCATCTTATTACGGGCTCTCTGCGAAACATTTTCATGGAAAAGGTTAGCATTTGATCAATACGGCATCCCTAGGGTTTAGGAATGATGTTTGCCTTACCTTCTGAACCTCCGAGATTTTGAATTCAGCGTCGTTGAGCTGAGAACCAACTGTTCTCTCGGCATGTTGAAAGAACTTCTTGTGTGATGCTTCTGTTGATGCAATCATAAAAGAACACCATGGTTAAGTGGTGATAATTCAGGTGGCAACGGTTAGGAAAATAGAGCATTTAAACAGATTCCTTCAAGTGACAATGATTACAGTGAGCTAAAACTATAATTACTTCACTGGTGACTATTTTTTCTAATCGTGTGCCAGCAGAGATTAGGCAATCATTTCTTTTCAATTAAAAAAATCCTGATTTAACCACATTATTCACCAACAAACTTCAAACCTCACAATATTGTAATATTGTGTGCCTGGATCAGTTATATGACATAAAGTTCGCAATCTGTAATCAAGTGCTCCAATGGTGATACTCCATAAGGCTCTGCTTTGACAAAGGTTAACATAATTCCACATTTTTGGGAGTTCGTGCAGTATCAGTTCGCAATAAATAGTCCAGCGAGTAAATATTTCATTTGCATTTCACAAGTGCAAGGTGTGAAGTTAAACTTACTTTGCTTGTCAGCTAGTCCCTTCAGTTCTGCATGATAGGCTTCAAATTCCTCAATAGAGTTCTTGCAACCAAGCAACTGCTGATTAACCTCCTCCTTAAACTTCTCATGATGAACCCTTAACTGTTCTTCTTGCTCTGTAACCAGAAGACATAGGACCAGGTTATATCATTTGAGTAACTAACGTTTATTCAAGAGAAACAACAGAGGACATGCAAGAAAACAAGGTAAAGTACAAGGATTCACAAAGGAATCTTGCCCCAATTGTGCCTTACTAACCAAACAGGCGACTAACTTGGCCAAACCTACCTAACTTGTGGTGTGGCATGGTTAGCATACATCCAAATACTCCCTCCGTCCCAAAATAAGTGTCATAACTTTGTACTAACTTTAGTACAAAGTTGAGACACTTATTTTGGGACGGATGGAGTAGGTTCTAATCCTACATGTATGCATACACAGTAAAAAGTCCAAAGAGTAGAAGATACAGTAGTAAATAAGAAATTACGAAACCATATTGGATAGCTGCAGGCAGATTCAAAGAAACTGTACATTAAATGTTCTCAAATTAATGTTTCATGGCACTGATTTTATGCTTCAGTATTCAGACAATGAAACTGATTCAAGAACAAAATCAACCTATTTAAGCTTACTTTTTTTTGGGGGGGGGGGG
>LR738713.1:164503345-164550416 GCA_902687465.1 Secale cereale
GGTGCGCTTTTATATGTATTCAACAGTCATCTTATTATGTTTCTAAAAAGTTTAGGATATGCCGGACCTACGTAACATGCAGGAATCGGATCATGATTAACTTTATATGTCTGTATATGAGTACCCTACTACTTATTTAAGTACAAGATTATGCAAATTGCTCGAGCTGAATAATCCAAATAGGTTAAGTATGAGTGGCACAATGGATCAAAACACCAGTACATCATATCTTTATAGATACAGCTTTCTGAATGGATTCTGACTAATGCGTCTAATTGTCATAAAACTCATGTTTCACAATAACAGACCAAAAAATCAATTTCTGCAGTAACATAATATAGGTTGTACCTTCAAATGTTGATTCTAGTCGCTTTCTTTTAGATTTTCCTGCATTGACCAGCTTATCCCTGAAAGTAAAGTTGAATGCGTCAAAATAGTTGCACCTCTACTATATTGTGATACTTCTATAACAAGCCTATATATACAATTAGGTGTGTATATGCAGGTAAGATGTAGTTTCTTGGTAGCACTGGCAAAGATCTTACACATCATCCTGAATCTGCACCTCAACTCCCTCGAGGTGCTGGCGTATTATCTCTCCAGTACCTGCCAGTATCTCAGAACTTTTGTTTCTTGTTTCATACTTGATCTTGGTTTGAAACCTTCCCAGCACCACCAGTAACTGATCAAAAGCCATGGTTACAATGAAGAAATGAAATTGGACCGACCAACAATATCAGATATGTATTTCTTTATACAACCTATAAAACAGACCTGGCTAGGTAGTCATCTGGGCATTGCACTGGTTCTTTGTCTGACATTATAGTTTCTTGTGTTCCTGAATGAATTAGTAACGATGACATATTAATTATGAACTGTAACCATTAGTTGAACGCAAGAAGGTAATCAACTTTACCAGAAGTGGCAAAAGGAATTGGTGAAGGTAAGCACCGTTTGCCTCTTCTACCCTCTTTTAGATGTGATTTCCTATCCAGCTTTTCTGGAGGAAATTTATCAGGGCTGTCTACATCTGAAAGCCATTCGCGAGATTTATATCCTGCACATGAAGAACCAGTTATTTAGTAACACATTGCAGGTAAACAATTTTTGGATATATATATAACAGTCTAATTTATACATCTCCAACATAATTTATACATCTCCAACAGCATGTGGGAAAAGCTTGGCTCACGTTATTAATTTTCCGGAAATAAAGTGATCAAAATACTAACATTAAAGTAACAACAACAAAACCTTTTGGTCCCAAACAAGGCTAACTTTCCACGAACCTCTTTCCATGGCTAGTTCTTTGGTGATATTCCGGTCCTTCAGATCTCTCTCAACGGACTCCTCCCATGTCAAGTTTGGTATACCCCAACATCTCTTGACATTATCAACAAGCTTTAACCATCCGCGACGCACTGCCGCTTCTGGAGCCCTACATTGTAGATGCCCAAACCATCTCAGACGATGTTGGAGAAGCTTCACGTATATCCTCATTCCAGACCTGATCCTTGTGTGGCCACATACCCATCTCAACATGTGCATCTCTGCTACACCTAACTGTTGGACATGTCATCTTTTAGTTGGCCAACATTCAGTGGCATACAACCGTCCTATAGAACCCGCCTTCTATCTTTTGTGGCACTCTCTTGTCACAGAGGACGCCAAAAGCTTGGTGTCACTTCATCCATCCAGCTTTGATTTGATGGCTCAGATCTTCATCAATACCATCCTTCTGCAGCATTGACCCCAAATGTCAAAAGGTGTCCTTCTGAGGTACCACATGCCCACCAAGGCTAACCTCCTCCTACCCGTGCATAGTAGTACTTAAATTGCACCTCATGTACTCGGTTCTAGTTCTACCAAGCCTAAAACCTTTCAATTCCAAAGTCTCTCTCCACAGCTCTTAACTTTCTATCAACCCTCATCCGACTATCGTCGACTAGCACCACATCGTCCGCAAAGAGCATACACCAAGGGATATCTCCTTGTATATCCATTGTGACCTCATCCATCACCAAAGCAATAAAGTTAAGGGCTCAAAGCTGACCCTTTTGGTGCAGTCCTAGTTTAATCGAAAAGTCATCAGTTTGTTCGCACACTTGTCACAACATTATCGCGCATGTCCTTGATGAGGGTAATGTACTTTGTTGGGACTTTGTTTTTCTGCAAGGCCCACCACGTAACATTCAACAGTATCTTATCATAGGCCTTCTCAAGTCAATGAACACCATATGCAAGTCCTCCTTTTGCTCCATGTATCTCTGCATAAGTTATCGTACAAAGAAAATGGCTTCCATGGTCGACCTCTCAGGCATGAAACCAAACTGATTATTAAGCAGTGCTCAATGACTCTCTCCCATAGCTTATTGTATGGCTCATCGGCTTAACTCCATGGTGATTAGTACAACTTTGAACATCCCCAATGTTCTTGAAGATTGGTACTAATACACTCCGCCTCCATTCTTCTAACATCTTGTTTCCTTGAAAATGAGGTTGAAAAGTTTATCTAGCCATACTATCGCTATGTATCCGAGGCCTCTCTACACCCCAATGAGTATACCTGACCTCAGACTCCTGGATTCGTCGCACAAAACGCATGTTGGTATCATCAAAGGAGTCGCCCAGCTCTATGGTAGAGCTCGCATTCTCTCAATTGAATAGCTTGTCGAAGTACTCCCGCCATCTATGCTTGATCTCCTTATCCTTCACCAGAAGTTGATCTGCTCCGTCCTTATGCATTTGACTTGGTTGACATCCTTCGTCTTCCTCTCTCGGATCTTGGCGATCTTATAGATGTCCCTTTCACCTTCCTTCGTGTTTAAACGCTAGTCGAGGTCCTCATACGCCTGATCCTTGCTTCACTCACAACTTGATTTGCGGTCTTCTTTGCCACCTTGTACTTCTATGTTGTTTGCACTACAATCCAGGTGTAGGCGTCTGAAACGGTCTTTCTTCTCCTTAATAGCCTACTGGACATATTGTTCGCATCACCTCCTTCCTCCCAAGGGCCCTCCTTAATAACACTCTCCTTGAAAGCCCAGCCTGCCTCTCCCTTGAGCTTCCACCACTTTGTTCTAGCAACTTTGGCGCGCTTATCCCGCTGGACACGAATTCGAAAGTGGAAGTCAGCCACCACAAGCTTATGTTGAGGGACAACACTCCCTCCAGGTATCACCTTGCAACCAAGGCAAGCACGCATGTCTTCTCTTCTCAAGAGGGTGAAATCAATCTAGCTCAAGTGTTGACCAGTACTAAAAGTCACTAGATGAGCGACATTGACCGAGAAACGCTGATCCCCTCTCCTCCCGCGTCGTCTCTTGTAGGCGACACAGGGGCGATTTAGGTTTTCCCCCGAGCGCCGCCACCTCTGCTGCTCCCCCGCCGCCGTCGTCCGCGGCCTCCGGCTGGCCCGCGGCGGCGGTGGGACTCCGTCCACCTCCCCCTCCCTCCCTCCCCGTGTTGGCTCCCCTCCCTGCTTGCCCGCTTCATCTTTGGTGGTACGGGAGCTGCGTGAAGGTCGACGCCACTGGTTCCCATCTTGGTGGCCTCCCCGCGGGTTGGGGCCTGGCCTCCTGTCGCCGACCGGTCTGGGGAGCAGGCATGGCTGCTGCTGGCTGCTGGCCTGTCCGGTGGGTCGCTCCCGTCTCTTGGAGCGGCCAGATCTGGAGCTTTGGCGTTGGTGTGCATGGAGGAGGCCGGTTCGGTGTGGGTCCTTGGAGTGGTGCTTGGTGCGGTGGCCGGAGTGGCCAGCTTCACGCGAGCTGCTCGTTCCTCAAGAAACGGGTGAGCGTGGCTCCCTAGATTTGGGGCGGCAGCCCTTCTGGTGAGGCTCCACTTGCTCTGCGGTGAGCATTGGGGTAGGCGTGGTACTGGTGGCTTGGCCGTTCGGGCGGCGGGCCTAAGGTGGACTGGAGCCATGGCGTGGCTGCCCTAGCGGCTGGCGGGGCCAGATCTGTTCGTTGCTCTTTTGCCCATGCTCGGTGTGCTCCCTTCCCTCTGGATCTGGGTCGCGCTGGCGTGTCTAGCCAGTCTCCGGGCTGCGGTTGGAGCTGGTGGTGGGGATCCAGACTGGGAGAAATCCCTGGTCAGCTCTGGCCGGCCACGACGGCGACGACGCCCGAGGGTGTTGATACGTCTCCAACGTATCTACTTTTCCAAACCCTTTTGCCCTTGTTTTGGACTCTAACTTGCACGATTTGAATGGAACTAACCCGGACTGACGCTGTTGTCAGCAGAACTGCCATGGTGTTGTTTTTGTGCAGAATAAAAATTTCTCGGAATCGCCTGAAAATCAACGAAGAATTATTTTGGAAAATATAAAAAATATCAGCAAGAAGATCCTCACCGGGGGGCCCACACCCTGTCCACGAGGGTGGGGGCGCGCTCCCCTGCCTCGTGGGCCCCCCGATGCTCCATCGACGTACCCCCAGATCCTATATCATCCGTTTCGGGGAGAAAAAAATCAGAGAGAAGGAATTATCGTGTTTCACGAGACGGAGCCGCCGTCGAGCCCTAATCTCTCTCGAGAGGGCTGATCTGGAGTCCGTTCGGGGCTCCGGAGAGTGGAGATCGTCGCCATCGTCATCATCAACCTTCGTCCATCACCAATTTCATGATGCTCACCATCGTGTTTGAGTAATTCCATCGTAGGCTTGCTGGACTGTTATGGGTTGGATGGGATCTATCATGTAATTGAGTTAGTTTTGTTAGGGTATGATCCCTAGTATCCACTATGTTCTGATATTGATGTTGCTATGACTTTGCTATGCTTAATGCTTGTCACTAGGGCCCGAGTGCCATGATTTCAGATCTGAACCTATTATGCTTTCATGAATATATGTGTGTTCTTGATCCTATCTTGCAAGTCTATAGTCACCTACTATGTGTTATGATCCGGCAACCCCAAAGTTACAAAAATCGAGACCACTCCCGGTGATGACCATAGTTTGAGGAGTTCATGTATTCACTATGTGTTAACGCTTTGGTCCGATACTCTATTAAAAGGAGGCCTTAATATCCCTTAGTTTCCAATAGGACCCCGCTGCCACGGGAGGGTAGGACAAAAGATGTCATGCAAGTTCTTTTCCATAAGCACGTATGACTATATTCGGAATACATGCCTACATTGCATTGATGAACTGGAGCTAGTTTTGTGTCACCCTAGGTTATAACTTCTACATGATGAATTGCATCCGACATAATTTCCCATCACCAATCCAATGCCTACGAGCTTTACCTATATTGCTGGTTGCTTATTTACTTTTCCGTTGCTTATATTACAAAAACTACAAAAACACTATCGTTACTTTTATTGCTGCTACCGCCACTATAATATTACTTTGCTACTAAACTATCTTGCTGCAGATACTAAGTTTCCAGGTGTGGTTGAATTGACAACTCAGCTGCTAATACTTAAGAGTATTCTTTGGCTCCCCTTGTGTCGAATCAATATATTTGGGTTGAATACTTTACCATCGAAAACTGTTGTGATCCCCTACACTTGTGGGTTATCAAGACTATTTTCTGGCGCCGTTGCCGGGGAGCATAGCTCTATTCTTTAAGTCACTTGGGATTTATATCTGTTGATCACTATGAAGAATTTGAAGGACTCAAAAACCAAGATCTTACCCTCAACTACGAGGGGAGGTAAGGAACTGCCATCTAGCTCTACACTTGATTCTCCTTCTGTTATGAGTAAACTTGCGACACCTACTCCTGCTATTGAATCTGATATGTCGTATGTTCTTGATGATGCTACTGCTGCTATGTATGATGAAACTACCTCTATGCCTGATACTGTGCCACTAGGTGAATTTCTAGATGAACAAATTGCTAAGGTTAGGGAGAGTGCAAATGTTGATGATATTTATGAAAGTGACGATGAAACTACTCCCAGTAGATATGAATTTCATGTTGTGCCTGAGGGTTATGTTATGGATGAATAAACTGCTAGAGACTTTCTTGCTTCCAATGATAGATATGATCTTAAAAAGTTATTAGCTAAGCTGAAAGAAAAGTCCTTAAATGCTAGAATGAAACATGACCCTGCTTTTGCTACTTCACCTATCTGTGTTACTGATAAGGATTATGAATTCTCTGTTGATCATGAGTTAATTACTTTGGTTGAATCTGATCCTTTCCATGGCTATGAGTCTGAAACTGTTGTGGCACATCTTACTAAGTTGAATGATATAGCCGCCCTGTTTACCAATGATGAAAAGATTCGTTACTACTATATCCTTAAGCTATTTCCGTTCTCGCTAAAGGGTGATGCTATGACTTGGTTTAATTCTCTTGATCCTGGTTGTGTGCGTAGTCCCCAGGATATGATGTATTACTTCTCTGCTAAATATTTTCCCGCTCATAAGAAACAAGCTGCCTTACGGGAAATATATAACTTTGCTCAAACTGAAGAAGAGAGTCTCCCACAAGCTTGGGGGAGGCTTCTCCAGTTACTTAATGCTTTGCCTGATCATCCTCTTGAGATGCATGATATACTTGATGTCTTTTATAATGGACTAACCGATGCTTCCAGAGACCACCTGGATAGTTGTGCTGGTTGTTTTCAGGGAAAGAACAATGGAACAAGCTGAATTATTATTGAATAATATGCTAGCCAATGAAAATAATTGGACACTTCCTGAACCAGCCCCTAAGCCAACTCCAAAGAAGAGAGGTGCTCTATTTCTCAGTCCTGAAGATATGCAAGAGGCAAAGAAATCTATGAAAGAAAAAGGTATTAAAGCTAAAGATGTTAAGAATTTACCGCCTATTGAAGAAAATACATGGTCTTGATAACCCGACACAGGTAGTAAAGGTAAATTCTCTTTATAGATTTGATGAAAGTGATATTCCTCGTTATAAGTCTACTAGCCAATGCTTAGATGAGTTTGACAATTTCATTGTGAAACAAGAAAACATCAATGTGTATGTTGGTAGACAATTACAACACAATGCTTATATGATTGAACGCTTGAGTGATTATCTGTCTAGAGCTAAAGGTGAACTAAAACTCATTAGTGAACATGCTTCTATGGTCACCACTCAAGTAGAACAAGTACTTAAGGCTCGGAATGATTTGCTCAATGAATTAAATTGTAAGAATAATGACTATGCTATTAGAGTTGCAACTAGAGGTGGTAAAATGACTCAGGAACCTCTGTATCCTGAAGGCCACCCTAAGAGAATTGAGCAAGATTCTCAGAGAGCTAATTTAGATGCACCTAGTTCTTCTAAGAAGAAGAAGAAAAATGATATGACTTTGCATGCTTCTAGTAAACCTGTAGCCGACACACCTGAGAATCCCAATGATATATCTGTTTCTGATGCTGAGACACAGTCTGGTAATGAACATGAACCTAGTGATAATATTAATAATGATGTTCATGATGATGCTCAACCCAGCAATGATAATGATGTAGAGATTGAACCTGCTGTTGATCTTGATAACCCACAATCAAAGAATCAACGTTATGATAAGAGAGACTTTGTGTCAGGCCCAAGATGCGATTCTACCCCGATCACGTGACACTTACGTGATTGGGGCACAACCACATTTCAGGTGCTTAGCAAGATGGATATCATTACATCGTACCATTACATACATACATGGGGGGATACAACAATACATACAATTCACATGAATACAACAACATCAATACAAAGCATCCGACTACGGATGCAAACAAGAAAAGCACAAAGACATCCATCTGCTATCCCAGGCTGCCGACCCGGAACCAAAACCAAGACTGAAGAAGAAGAAGAAAGAAAGAACTCCAAACAACGATCATCGCTCTCACGTCAAGACATCGGAAACCTGCACCTGCAACTGTTGTTGTAGTATCTGTGAGCCACAAGGACTCAGCAATCCCATAACCATGGGTAACAAGACTATCAAAGCTTAAAAGGTAGAAAGAGGTAAAGTGGTGAGGTTGCAGCAGCGGCTAAGCAATATATGTGGTGGCTAACTTACGAGTACAAGAATAAGATGAGCATCTACGCAAACGGTCGCAACTAGTAGTGATCGCTAAAGATCCTGAACTACCTACGAGTCAAACATAACCCCACCGTGTTCTCTTCTCAAAGTGAAAAGAGACAGTCACGGTTACTCACACAGTTGTGTGTTTTACTTCGGATCCTCTGTCAAGTTCTCTACAACCGGACATTAACAAATTCCAATCTGCCACATAACCGCGGGAACGGCTTTCGAAAGATCATAACCCTGCAGGGGTGTCCCAACTTAGCCCATCACAAGCTCTCACGATCAGCTGAAGTGATAAATATAATATCATCACCCCTTATCTTAGGGAAATCTGATCAGGCTCGGCATCCCGGTGCACAAGACATTTCGACAATGGTAAAACAAGTCCATCAAGACCTCCCGGCGTGCCGACACCCTGATAGTAGCCGCGCGTATCTCGTCTCAGGCCACAACCGGATAGGTGATCCTACAGGAGCCAGATACCTCGAGTTTCCCCGAGGCGGTCCCGCAGTCTCCCCGTTTCGGACCAACACAATCAGCACTGCCCCCCTGCTATGTAGAAAGAATCCTCGGGTAGCGCTAACTCCCTATGCAATTTAATTAATTAATTAAGTTGTTATTATGAGCAAATTAAAACCAATGTTGGGCCTTGCTGGAGGAGTTTTATTCAAAGACGAACTGTCAAGGGGTCCCCATATACCCAACCGTGTAAGGAACGCAAAATCAAGGAACATAATGCCGGTTTATCGGCGCCTAAGGTGGCATGAGTGGAACAAAACACCGAGCAAAAGGCCAAGCCTTCCACCCATGCCCAGTATATAGGTGTGTTAATAATAATTATAGATATTGTGATATTCCAACAACAAGTTCCCTCCTGGAACGATCTTCATCTTCACCTGCAGCTAACAACGCTATAAGAGGGGCTGAGCAAGCGAGTAACATAGCCAAACAATGGTTTATGCTAGGAGGGTGTCAAAGGTTAGATGTTTCATGGCAACAAGGAGAAGGGCTGACAATAATGATGGGTAGCGTGACATATAACGATAGCATCGATACACTAAGCATGGCAATGATAGTAAGGGTATCCAAGGGTATGGTCATCTTGCCTGAGATCCCGCAAGGAAGAAGAACGGATCCATGAAGAAGACGAAGAAGAAGCCTTGAAGAAGAACCACGGGCAGACGAACAAATCCTCACGAACGCAACGGAACAAGCACTAACGAGAAGAAGCAAGCAACACGGTAAACACACCACACGACAATATGCTCAACCAAGTATGATGCAAGACAGTTCTATATAGGATGCACCACAAGTCTATACAGGAAGCAAAACATGGCAAGGTAGGAAGCAAAGGAAAACAACACAAGTCTATATATGATGCAATACATGGCAAGGTAGGAAGCACAGAAAAACAACACAAGTTTATATGATGCAATACATGTCAAGGTATGATGCATGACAAGTCTACATAGGAAGCAATACATGGCAAGGTAGGAAGCACAGAAAAACAACACAAGTTTATATGATGCAATACATGTCAAGGTATGATGCATGCCAAGTCTACAGAGGAAGCAATACATGGCAAGGTAGGAAGCACAGAAAAACAACACCAGTCAACAATTTTAAATGAGGCCGGAAACTACCTATTACAAATCCGGTAAGTCCCCATATGCATAGTTTGAAATTAGTCCAGAACTGATCAAACCTTATGTTCAAGTTGTTAAACAACAATTTAACATGCACCATGATGATCTACATGAAATTCTAGTCAAGTTTCATATAAAGTTTGTTTAATTCGGAGCTACGGCCTAGAAGATATGAGCAAAACAAGACAAGCAAGGCAACGGTGCAAGATGCACCCAAACATGAAGTAAACATACTCCAAACATGTAAACAAGATGATATTATGATTCTACATGCAAAATCACACAAGTTTCATATAAGGCACACCCAAAACGGAGCAACGGGCTAAAATATACACATGAAACAAGATATAACAACAAGCTGAAGTTAACGGCCACATAGCAACTTTGGAGCAACAAAAATATACTCTACAACACTCAAACATGGTGATAAGAAGAATTGACATGAAGTAGACATATCCTACAGCAAAAAACTCCATTGGAGCATCTCCATAGGAGGCATGGATCAATAGCAACAAGCTACAACATTTTGATCATGACATTAAAAACCTGACCGTAATATTTTATAGCAACTTGGGAGCAAGATTTAAATAAGCTACAACAATCCAAATGAGCAAGTGAGGATATGGATGGATAGACAATAACATATACAGCAAGGAATGATCAATGGTCACCCCAAAACTAACATGGATTTGCCTAGGGCATCAAGCAAACATAGCATCAGGATATTACAGATTCCAGACTTAGTGAAATTTCACTAAGTGTTAAAACAGTAACATTAGCATGGCATGTTTACAAGCATGTTTAAGTCACCTCAAGGCATATCATGGAAAGTTAAAAGCACCACATTGCATCATTTGGATAAACATGCACCAAGTTATCATATCTCAAACATGGCAACAAAATAACAAGTAGCAGCAGTTTATAACAAGTAGCACTCTTGCAACAGAGATTAGAGCATCTAGATGAACTCAAATGAGCATGGCACAATGGAACAAAGTGTTGAGCATATCACCACGATCATTTTGACATATCATTCATTCAATTTGGATCATCACACAAAAAGTTACACCACTCACAAGAATGCATCATGATACTGAAATTTTTAACATGTCATTGATGCAAACTTACTCAAACAGCTGGTTAAAACATTTTTTACATGGGTGAAAGTTGATTATTGTGAAACGAGATAAAATTCTAAGCATTTTTCATGCACAAAGTTTTTACATATTATGCACAGTGTGTGAGATATTAAAAGCATGAACATGAGGGGCTTAACTGCAAATCTGCACAACTCTGGATAAAAACAAAATCATCCTGAAAAAAAACAGGTGTTGGGCCGAAACAGCTGGCCCAATAGTGCTTCAGAGAGAGAGAGGCAAGGGCGCTTGGTGGGCTTCTCACCAGAGGCCCATAGGCCATCGGTGCGGCTGAAGGAGGCTAGGCGGCTGGGCCGACGCGCTGCTGGCCCAGGCGGCGAGCGAGGAGGAGCGAGTCATCATCCTCCTCTGCTCCAGGATGAGCAGGAGGCCCTGGCGGCGATGGTACTCCGGCGGGCGACGGGGAGGCCGAAAATGGATCGGGGTTGAGCGGATCCGTCCTTGGGGCGGCGGATCTGGCCGGCTCCAAGATTAGGACGGCGGCGACGCGTTCGTCAGGCAGCGGCGGCTGCAGCCGAACCTGCGAGGAGAGAGAGAGAGCATGCTGGATTGAGAGGTGCAGCGCACTCGAAGTAGGAGAAGGACGGGGCCGGCGAGGGGGACCTGGGGTCGTCGGCGGGCGACTCCGGTGGCGCACCCCGGCGAGGCAGATCGGGAGAAGCGGTGAGGAGGCGTGCGGGGAAGGCAAGCGCGGCTGCGAGCGAGCGCTCGGGCGCGCGGTGGCGACGGTTCGGCCCCGATGGGCTTCCCAGGGCCCGATCCGGGTCCTGGCGGGCCCGCTGTGGTGGGAGGACGGCCGGGATGCGTGGCGCGCCCGGATTGGCTGTGGGCGGCTGTTGCGGCGGCTTCGGCCCGTGGTGGCACGACAAGTGGCGGCGGGGGAGTGCGCCGGCCCTGAAAACGAGGATGGAGGCGGCAGCTGGCTGCGGAAAATGAGGAGGGGGTAGGTAGAAGGCCATTTTTGGCATGGGGGAGGTGCTTAAATTGGCAGGGGGTCTAGGGATTAGGGTTTGGGGTAGTTTTAGGCCGTTTCGGAGCCATCGGATGCCGATCGGACGGCTCCGGTCAGATGAAGGGGTAGGTTGGGCCTAGGTGGGATTAGTGGGCTGTGTTAGAGGAGGTGGGCTGAGATGAGAGGAGAGGAGAGAGGCCCGCGGTAGTTTTCGGAGACCGAAAACATCCGACATTTAAACCGGCGACTAGTGCCGCTATAAATATCCGTTGGGCTAACAAACCAGCTCCGAATGCGATGAAATTTGGCAGGCGGCCTGTCTACACTATAATAAGACCACACGCCAAGTTTCAACTCATTCCGAGAACATTTTTCGGCCACTCATAAAATAAATATTCGGAGGCGCCGCGGGCGCGTGTGGGTGTGTCTGGGCTCAGAACGGACAACGGAAAGGACGAGGGGACTCGGGCAGATGCAAGTTTTGAAAACATGCTGATGCAACACACATGATGACATGGCAAGATGCAACACGCAAGCAGATGACATGGCAACGACGACGAATGACTGGCTGACACCTGGCGCACCGGTCTCGGGGTGTCACACTTTGTCGCTAGGAAACACGGTAGGAAAAGAGAACCATGGGTTCAGAAACCCATGCCTTTTCTTCCGAAATCATCCAAGAAAAAGGATGATGAGGATTTTGAGCGCTTTGCTGAAATGATTAGACCTATCTTTTTGCATATGCGTTTGACTGATGTGTTTAAAACAAATCCTTATGCCAAGTATATGAAAGATATTATTACCAACAAAAGGAAGATACCTGAAGTAGAAATCTCAACCATGCTTGCCAATTACACTTTTGAGGGTGGAATGCCTAAGAAATTAGGAGATCCAGGAGTACCTACTATACCTTGCTCTATTAAGAGAAACTATGTTAAAACTGCTTTGTGTGATCTTGGAGCCGGTGTTAGTGTTATGCCTCTCTCTTTATATCGTAGACTTGACTTGAGTAAGTTGACACCTACTGAAATATCTTTGCAAATGGCTGATAAATCAACTGCTATACCTGTCGGTATTTGTGAGGATGTGCCTGTTGTAGTTGCAAATGTTACTATTCTAACGGACTTTGTTATACTTGATATTCCCGAGGACGATAGTATGTCTAGTATTCTTGGAAGATCCTTTTTGAATACTGCAGGGGCTGTTATTGATTGCAACAAAGGCAATGTCACTTTTCATGTCAATGGTAATGAGCATACAGTACACTTTCCGAGGAAACAACCTCAGGTTCATAGTATCAATTATATTGGAAAAACTTCAACTATCACTATTGGAGGTTTTGAGTTTCCTATTCCTACTGTCAAGAAGGCATATGACATTCTTATTGTTGGGGACATACATATCCCCATTGAGGTAACGTAGTGTTATTCGAAAATTCTCCGGTTTCATGTTACTCGGAAAGAGTTTATTAACAAGATCTGATCAACCTTGTTAATGGATTCCTTTTGATGAGCATGGGATAGGTGAATCTAGATGGCACAAACCTTCTATACCCTCCTTTTACTTTCTGTTAATTAGGTTAAATAAAAGAAAATTAGCATTGTCTGTCTGTTTCCAGACTTATCCGTGCAATAAAAATATCCCGAAAATAAAAGTTCTCCAAATGCCATGAAAATGAAATATGATTTTTTCTAGAATATTCAAGAAAATATGGCACTGAACACACAACGAGGGGAGCCAGCACGTGGCCACGAGGGTGCAGGGCGCGCCCCCCTGCCCAGGGCGCGCCTCCTGCCTCGTGGGCCCCACGTGCCCCCCTCCACTTATCCTTTCACCCATGCTCTTCTTCTTCCTCCCAAAAAAATCCCCAACCAGCTCAAACCCGAGTTCTAGCTCATCTTGCTGCCATTTTCGATCTCCTTGCTCAAAGCACCATTCACCAAACTGTTTGGGGGAGATTGTTCCTTGGTATGATACTCCTCCATTGGTCCAATTAGTTTTTGTTCTAGTGCTTTATTTGTTGCAAATTTATGCTGCTGTGGTGACCTTGTTCTTGAGCTTGCATGTCAAATTTTCTTGGTCCCAAGTAGTTCTAATGCATGATATAGCCTCTCGGCACTTATAGGAGTCGTTGCTATCAATCTTGTTGAGTTTGGTTAACTTTTATTTTGTAGTTACTAAAAATTTCAGACTTTTTCAGAAAAGGAAAATGTTAAAAAGATGATTGAGGGGCCAGCAAGAGCTCAGAGGAGAAGAAGAAATAAGAAAGTAAGAAGCCCAAGTATCATCTTCCTCGCATGGCGGAAGTTCGACCGTGCGAATGGCCTTGTAATAATTTCATGATGTCGCTGATATTTACGAAGACTTTTATTGGTTGGCGAATAATGCAGGCCTCACCGACTTCCTCAACGACCAGAAAGAACAATATCTCTTACTTACCAATATTTTCACGCAAAGTTTTCATTTTCACTCTAGGAAAACACCACCCACGGTGGAGTTTCGCTTATATGATGTGGTTAAGGAGATATCACTTTTAGATTTTTGTGAAATATGGAAAGTACCCTTCGGAGGTAGACTTGATGAACCACGTCGTGAAGACGTTGAAGGGTTTATTGATATGATAGCTGTAGGGGAAACTAGACAAGTTTCAGGGGCAAGAATCACTAGTATACACTTCCCTGTTCTGCGCTACTTTGCTTTATTTGCTAGTAGATGTTTAATTGGTCGCGGGAACAGTGGAAATCTCAGTGCCCCTGATATTATCATTTTACGCCATGCCATGTTTCGATACACAACTTTTAGCTTGGGCGTCGTCGTTGCCAAACGATTGAGTCTGAACCACTCAAAGGGGCCCGTTTTTGGAGGCATCTTTGCTTCTCGCCTTGCTGAATATTTTAATATACCTATTAGGCATCATGAGAAGGAAGAAAAATTGCTTGCCCCTGTTTATCTAGACTACAAGAGCATGGTAGCTTATGACTTTATTGTTAAAGACAAGAATATGCAGCTTAATTATAAATGAAGATTTGATGAAATATACCGTGAAATTGTTACCTTGCCTGCACCATCTTTGTTTGATTTATCCACAGGCAAGTATCTCATTACATCAGATGGCTTCTACAAGTACCAAGGCCAGGCACAAGCTTCAGAGCCTGAGCCAGAACCACCACTTGATCCTTCCCGACAATCTGTTTATGGGTGGGATCTGCATGAGCTCGCCAACCAGTGGCATCCAAAGGACACATCTCAGTACACTGGAGGGAGTGGCTTTGATCCGTGGCGATAGACCAACTTAGGCCAAAAGCCTAAGCTTGGGGGAGTACGTGTTTCTCACCGACTTACATTCATGTTCACACACTTATTCTAGTTGTCGGTGCTCACACTCTTTCACTGTACCATCCATGCTTAGTTTCAATTTCTTTTTCTTAGACTTTTTCTTGTGTGCTAGAAAAACCCAGAAAAACAAAAAAATTAGTTGTAGCTTCTAGCTAGTTTACTTTCCTTGCTTGTAATAGTAGTTACAAAAAATGAAAACCCCAAAAAAATTCCCATTCTTCTTTTGCTTGTTGGGAGCTTTCCCGTGTAAATAGTTTCTTTTCTTTAGGGGTTGAGAGTAGAAGACCATGATTAAAATGCTTAGTGGCTCTCATATGCTTTGTTGTTGATTTAACCTTGAGCCATATTACCTTGTCTTCTCTCTTGTATTAAATGTCTGCAGATTCCACATTAGTCCAATGCACGTGCACTATTACTATTATCCACACCGTTCGGTCTTGCGAGTGAAAGGCAATAAGGATGATATATGATGAACTAATTGAGATGAGAAAAGCTGGTATGAACTCGACCTCTTTTTTTTTGTAAATATGATGGCTCGTCGTTCCTGATTCAGCTTGTTATGAATGAACCATGTTTGCAATAACAATTAGAGATCATAGCTGCTTATGCCATGCTTAATTAGCTGAGAGTTTATAATGGTCTATCTTGCGTGCCAACATGATATTAAAATGGTTGTGATGTGGTATGATGGGTGGTATCCTCCTTTGAACGATTTAAGTGATTTGACTTGGCACATGTTTACGCATGTAGTTGAAACAAATCAACATAGCCTTCACGATATTTATGTTCATGGTGATTTATATCCTACTCTTGCTTGCATTCATTGTTAATTAATTTTAATGCATGTTCATGACCGTTGTTGCTCTCTAGCTGGTCGCTTCCCAGTCTCTTTCTATCCTTCACCTGTACTAAGCGGGAATACTGCTTGTGCATCCACTTCCATAAACCCCAAAGTTATTCCACATGAGTCCACCATACCTTCCTATATGCGGTATTTACCTACCGTTCCAAGTAAATTTGTATGTGTCAAACTCCAAACCTTCAAATGAAATTCTGTTTTGTATGCTCGAATAGCTCATGTATCAACTAGGGATGTCTATATCTTCCATGCTAGGTGGGTTATTCTCACGATGAGTGGACTCCGCTCATCATTCATGAGAAAATGGCTGGTAATCGGGATGCCCAGTCCCATGCTCAAAATCATAATAATTAAACGAAACCCCCCCAGGGCTGCTGCTGGTTTGGACGGTACCCGTTGTTTCGGGCTAGCCTTGGAGTGTGCTTGTTGGTGGTTGGGGGAGTATAAACTTTACCATTCTATTTGGGAACCGCCTATAATGTGCGTAGCATGGGAGATATCGAGATTCTTGGTTGTTATGTTGACAATGAAAGTATACCGCTCAAAATGTTATTCAATCTCTATTTAAAATCGAGCTCTAGCACCTCTACAAATCCCTGCTTCCCTCTGCGAAGGGCCTATCTATTTACTTTTATGCAGAGTCATCATCCTCTTATCAAAAAGCACCAGTAGGAGAGCACCTTTGTCGTTGCATGATTTACTATTAATTTGCATTGAGTATGATCATGACTGGATCTCTTTTACCATGAATTACAATGTCTAGTCAGTCCTTGATCTTTAAAGGTGCTCTGCATTTAAGTTTTGCGGTCTCAGAAAGGGCTAGCGAGATACCATCCTGTTATATCATATCATGATTGTTTTGAGAAAGTGTTGTCATCCGAGGTTTATTATTATTGCTCGCTAGTTGATTATGCCATTGATATGAGTAGTCTTGAGACCTGAAAGTTATTGTGAATGTGGTTAGTTCATGATCTTGTTGAAAACCTGAATGCTAGCTTACATATTTACAACAACAAGAGCAAACATAGCTTGTCAAAGTTTTTCTTTATCACTTTCAATTTATCAACTGAATTGCTTGAGGACAAGCAAAGGTTTAATCTTGGGGGAGTTGATACGTCTCCAACGTATCTACTTTTCCAAACCCTTTTGCCCTTGTTTTGGACTCTAACTTGCATGATATGGATGGAACTAACCCGGACTGACGCAGTTTTCAGCAGAACTGCCATGGTGTTGTTTTTGTGCAGAATAAAAAGTTCTCGAAATCGCCTGAAAATCAACGGAAAATTATTTTGGAAAATATAAAAAATATCTGCAAGAAGATCCTCACCGGGGGAGGGGGCCCACACCCCGTCCACAAGGGTGGGGGCACTCCCCCTGCCTTGTGGGCCCCCCCGATGCTCCACCGACGTACCCCCAGATCCTATATCTTCCGGGGAGAGAAAAAATCAGAGAGAAGGAATTATCGCATTTCACGAGACGGAGCCGCCGTCGAGCCCTAATCTCTCTCGGGAGGGCTGATCTGGAGTCCGTTCGGGGCTCCGGAGAGTGGAGATCGTCGCCATCGTCATCATCAACGTTCGTCCATCACCAATTTCATGATGCTCATCGCCGTGTTTGAGTAATTCCATCGTAGGCTTGCTGGACGGTTATGGGTTGGATGGGATCTATCATGTCATCGAGTTAGTTTTGTTAGGGTTTCATCCCTAGTATCCACTATGTTCTGAGATTGATGCTGCTATGACTTTGCTATGCTTAATGCTTTTCACTAGGGCCCGAGTGCCATGATTTCAGATCTGAACCTATTATGTTTTCATGAATATATGTGTGTTCTTGATCCTATCTTGCAAGTCTATAGTCACCTACTATGTGTTATGATCCGGCAACCCCGAAGTGACAAAAATCAGGACCACTCCCGGTGATGACCATAGTTTGAGGAGTTCATGTATTCACTATGTGTTAATACTTTGGTCCGGTACTCTATTAAAAGGAGGCCTTAATATCCCTTAGTTTCCAATAGGACCCCGCTGCCACGGGAGGGTAGGACAAAAGATGTCATGCAAGTTCTTTTCCATAAGCACGTATGACTATATTCGGAATACATGCCTACATTGCATTGATTAACTGGAGCTAGTTTTGTGTCACCCTAGGTTATAACTTCTACATGATGAATTGCATCCGACATAATTTCCCATCACCGATCCAATGCCCATGAGCTTTACCTATATTGCTAGTTGCTTATTTACTTTTCCGTTGCTTATATTACAAAAACTACAAAAACACCATCGTTACTTTTATTGCTGCTACCGCCACTATCATATTACTTTGCTACTAAACTATCTTGCTGCAGATACTAAGTTTCCAGGTGTGGTTGAATTGACAACTCAACTGCTAATACTTAAGAGTATTATTTGGCTCCCCTTGTGTCGAATCAACAAATTTGGGTTGAATACTTTACACTCGAAAACTATTGCGACCCCCTACACTTGTGGGTTATCAGGTGTCATAGTTTTTCATGGAGGCGTCAGTCAAGTCTGCTCCACCTCTTCCCTGCCAGAGCCTTCTGGGTGAAAACCCTAACTGCTGTGAGATCACTACGACAGTTGGCGCCCACCGTAGGGAAGCTCGAGGTGCCGGTCGGAGTCAAGTTCCAGACGAGGCCCTTCTGTAGGATCAAAAGTTTTGTTTATTTGTTCAATTTAATATTGTGTTGAATTTGCTTTTGCATGCCGATACAAAATGGGATATTTTTGTTTTGACCTGGCAATTGCTCCGCACACGGTTCAACTAAATGAGTGTGTGCGATCCAAATCGGAAAGCATACGTCAATCATAGTTGAACCGTCAGCGATACACATCATATCGCAAGCGATTTGCAGCGCTATTACGTGTGCGTAGGGTCTCTGGAACCGTTTGTGATATCGCATTGTCGCTCACGAGAACTCAGAGTAAATCGTGCCCAATGTAAAATACAATCCCGGTCATAATTTTTCAGGAAACGTGTGGGATCCCAAACGAAAAGCACACGTCACTCTTTCCGCAACCGTCGGTGATACACAACAAATCACAAACGGTCTGCAACACTTGTACGTGTGCGAAGGGGCTCCTGAACCATTTGTGATAGAACATTATCGCAGACGGTAATTTTTGGGGAACGTGTGCGATGGAGTCTTGCATGGCAGACGGGTTACGCAGAAAACTCGTGTGCGATGGTGCACAAATTGCACACAGTTCATATGTTGGCCCGTGTGCCTTACATACTGTGTCCCAAACGGTTCATTACCACAGACTGTATGGTTTTATTTCATCACTAGTAATGCTTAATCACCGATACCACACGTGCGAAAGAATTTAGTGTGCGTTGAATCGCACATGATTACATTTTGGAAGGCCTCTGGATCACTGCTGCATATCACCGACGGTTTCTGTGTCGTGTGGGAAGGACACCGTATTGCACACACTCACTTGGCGATGGTCCCAAATGTCATCGCAGAAAGGGGTTTCAAACCGTTTGTATAGCATCGACGCGTACTAGTGGTACATCCACGTTGATAGAGACTTCAACCCACGAAGGGTATCAGCTGCGCGAGTCCACGGAGGGCTCCACCCACAAAGGGTACACAAAGAAGCAACCTTTTCTATCCCACCATGGCCATCGCCCATGAATGACTTGCCTCACTTGGGTAGATCTTCATGAAGTAGGCGATATCCTTGCCCTTACAAACTTGTTGATTCAACTCCACAATCTTGTCTGAGGCTCCCAAGCGACACCTAACCAATCTAGGAGACACCACTCTCCAAAAGGTAACAGATGATGAACTCCTTGCTTTTGTGATTCAAATGATAGTCTCCCCAACACTCAACTCTCTCTCACAGATTTGGCTGTGGTGGAAAGATGATTTGAGTGGAAAGCAACTTGGGGAAGGCTAGAGATCAACATTCTTGTGGTTGGATTGGAATATCTTGGTCTCAACACATGAGCAGGTGGTTCTCTATCAGAAAATGAGTAGTGGAAGTGTAGGCACGTTCTGATGGCTCTCTCTCTCTGATGGACACTACAAAAAAATACACTTCCGTGATGATACATGTTTGTCACAGTAGGTCACGTTTTCTGTCATGCATGTACATCCATGACAAATTTATGACAGAATCAAGATAGTCATACCTATGCTGTTGTAGAAGTGTTCCATGGCATTACCAAAATTATCATCACGGAAGTGTCCACTTCCATGACGATAAATCGCGCGTCATAGAAGTGATTTCGTCAAGGGTGACCGACATGTGGCATCCACCGTAACGGAGCGGCGTTAAGCTATCGGGTCCGGTTTTGGATCCGATAACCCGTTAACAGCCCCGACCAATGGGGATTTTCCACGTGTAAAATCATCATTAGCTGGAGGAAACACGTGTCGGCTCACCGTTGGGACAGATGTCATCCACTCATTGGACCCAAAGCGCCTATGATACGTTAACACGTGGCATGACCCAACAGAGGCCCATTCCTGTGAAAAGGTCAGCCCGTTTGACTTGGTCAAAAGGTGGCGGGCCGGCCCACGGCAAGCCTGTGAACGGCCTGTTCGCATATAGCCCATTTACAGCCCGCTAACCCAGGGCCCATTTACGGCCTACCCGAATTAGGCCCAGTAGCGTCATCTGGGCCGTCCAATATAATTCCATCCCGTTTTAACTTCCAGCCGATGTATGGCCCATGATGTCTTTCGGCTCATATGAGGCCCTTATTATGCTCGGCCCATTAACGGCCCGTGGTAAAACTGGCCCGTAATGAACAGTGTATCACTTTATACCCATTAACGGCACGTGGTGAAACTGGGCCGTAATGAATAGTGTATCAATTTATACCCATTAACGGCCCATTATTGCATTAGGCCATTTCTAGCCCATGTTATATTTCTGCCTTCTCGGGGCCCATTTATTCTTGGGCTCATTTCCACATTCGTTTACTTATGTCTCGTTACTGTCATTTTCTGCTTGTGGGCCAAATTCAGCCCGTGGTTACGGTCGGCCCGTTTGTGGCCTGATAATACGTTGGGCTGTTTTCATGTAAAAAAAACCGTTGGGCTGTTTTCATAGAGTTGTCAAATACGGCCTATTAACGACCCGTTATTGTCCACGAATAGTACGGCCCATGATTGGCAAAGTGATGATACGCCTCGTAGAAGGCCCATGGATCCTACGTCCCGTAAAAGGCCCATGAATCGTACGGCCCGTAGAAGGCCCATGGATCCTACGGCCCGTATAGAAGGCCAATGGATCCTACGGCTCATAGAAGGCCAATGGATCATACGGCCCGCAGGAGGCCCATGGTTACAACAGTCCATGTGTTGCCATGATTATTTTCGCCTAGTTTCCAAAGATAGGTTATTGTGTCCACTAGAAAAACACAGAAAAAGAACTGCAGTGACTACAAGTAAACAACTAAACAAGACAATAAGGAAATAAATAAGCAAGCAATTAACGCTAGCCTATTACCGCTATTACACATATTACATCCACTGGGCATCAAAGTTCGCCACCAGTGCAAATATAGGGAACAAAGCAGCATATTACATACACTGGCCGTCAAAATTGGCCACCAGTGCAAATAAACGCGGCAGCAAAACAAGAGCATAACTGAAACAACTTCAGAAGAGCTCAAGAAACGTGGTATCCACCATGCTGGCAATAAGCTTAGCAAGCTTATTAGCTTTGTCCTGTTTGGCGCTAAAATCCTCCAACGCTTGCAGTTGCACCAGAAAGTATGCATCTTAATGCTCCAGGGACTTCCGTAGTCCTTCCGCTTCTTGTCGCAGCACAGTGGATCGATGTCTTTCAGCTTGTAGTTGAGACTCGAGAAACCAAACTGATTCAGATAGTGAGTTTGAATAGCTTGTGCAAGCGGTAGTGGCCAGTAATTCCAACACTAAACCAAGACAGGACTTTGGGGTTGTCTCACTGTCTTCGAGATAGTCTTCCTTAGCTGTTTTATTAGCTTTGTTGGAGACCAACAAGGATGTGTCACTATCCTGAACCTTATCTGTATTACTTCCTTTACCATTGCTTAATAAGGCACTCTTCCCCAATATTCTGTCAGCATTCTAAAAGAAGAAACAAGCAGACACATAACAGTTTAGCATGTACTTGTATATGAAACTCATTTCGGTGAACCAGTTCATTAGTAAGGTGGACATAATTAAACTACCATGTCTTCTATTTCCATGTACTAGTACATAATAAAAGCATCAAACAAACATATATCTATATGCTATGGTCACTGCATTGTCTTGCCAAATCAAAATAGAGACCCGGTTCAAATCATATCAGTTCAAGACAAAGTAGCAATGAAAGAATACAAAGCGTGGGAAACTACACGGCACAACAAGATTTTAGATGGGTACCACGGGTCTACATGTACAACAACACCATTTGCTTTGTTGTGGTGCTAGTAATGTGCATGATATGAGAAGTCAACTGTATACACAATTGAAATTGAAATCAACAGAGCTATTGATAAGAGCAAGCCTGTTAAAGAAACATGCGTGAACATACCTGCTGTGCCATTGGAGTTTCGATTGGATCCTTCAATTTTAAAATAAGTTTGTATGAGTAAATACAGTGATACCAGGGCAAAGCAGTATGCACGATAGCAATCATAGTTAAAAAAGGCGGCCTAAACGAGCGCTTAAGCGCACCTAGGCTCTAGGCATTGGCGAAACACATTGCACATAACTACGCTTAATCTGTGCATAACTGCGCATAAGCATGCGCTTTGGCCAGTAAAGCGCAAGGCGGTGGCAAAACACACAATTAACGCCTAGTGCTTTTTGGAACTATGATAGCAATGGAATCTTAAATTAGAACAATTGTTCTTCAGGTTTAGGCACTTGTTCTACATGAACAGAGTATAGTAAGACACAATAATATAGTACTTAAAAATAGAAAATGAGCTCATAGACCTTACCACATTCTTGGTCCGGGATCAGTACAAAACAAGGCGTTCCCAGTCATCGTCCAGTAAATGTGTCTCAGGAGAACGTAAGGGAATTTGATGAGTTTCTTTGCCCGTGAAGTATGTTTTCTTCAGGTAATTCCGATACTGCCACGAAGCATTCTTGAAGATAGCAGAGGTATTAGCACACGTTACCTCATCCTGAGTTTCCAAATCGGTCCTTCTCTATAGAGAAAAATGGGAAAATTTGTTGTATTATAACCATCATGGAGGTAGGATGTATGGGACAAAGCAAAGTAATTGCCATGAATAACATTACTTACACATAACTCCCGGACAAACACCTGCAACTTGCATTCTCCTTCATCTTGAGTATAATATTTCCAAGATGGGAAGATTCGCACATACGATTTAACAACATCAAATGCGATAGATGCTAAAGTACGACTAGCTGGTTGTGCTTCCTCCACAGGAATAGGCATACTAACTGGTTGAGTTGGGGTTCACCGTGGTAGTACTGGCCCTTTGGGCACTGGAGCTGCCTTACTAACCTCTCTTGTTTGGAAGCTCTGTGGTGGAGATGGTGCTGTGTCAACAGGAATTGGGTTACTATCTGCTGGGATTGGGGTTAGATTGGGTGAAGCTGGTTCTCTGTCCATCGCAGTAGGGGTACAATCTGCGAGAGTTTGGGTTATGTGTGGTAGGGCTGGTTCTCGTGCATGTAGAACCGGGGTGCTATCTCCACCAAGAGGTAGCACTATTTTATTTGAAGACCGTGTTTTTAGTCCGCTAGATGCTGGCATCACCCGCTCCAATTCAAATGGCTGATAAACAGGAAACATAGTTGAATGCACAGACATTGTATGAGAGACAGATGCAATAGATAGTGTGGAAAAAAGAGGACATGAAATAGTTGACATGTATGTTATTTAACTAAAACGGATAGCATGACATAATTTCACATATATGATGTCTATCTAAACTGGATAGCATAGCATAACATAATTCAAAGATATGATGAATAACTAAAACGCCGTGCCAAGGTGTATATTGTTTAACTAAAACGGATAGCATGACATAATTTCACATATATGATGTCTATCTAAACTGGATAGCATATCATAACATAATTCAAAGATATGATGAATAACTAAAACGCCGTGCCAAGGTAGAGCATACACCTCGACGGGGGAATAGGATTGGTCATCTGTCTCTGAATCCATCTCTGAGGAGCTATCAGGACCCAACAAGAGATCTGCTTCGACATGTAGCACTCTCTGCTCTGAAGGCCTTGTTTTCACTCCAGATTTTTCAATCTCCCACCCAAATGGCTGATTCACAGGAAGAGTAGTTTAGTGTACAAACATTGTCGAAAAATGGAAATGTAATGAAGAAAAGGATGGGCAAGATATCATTCAAATATATGATGCCTGGTTAAACAGGATGGCATTGCACATTTCACATATATTATGGCTGGCTAAAAGACATGAGACTGCATAATTCCCATATATGATATAGAAACTAAACAGGTGGCGACAGAACATGTCTAAACTAAGCAACTGACATATATGATGTCAAAAGTAGGCACTACAAGGCAACATATGCATGATATGACTAACATCATCATGCCAAGGTGGAGCAAACACCTTGGGGGGTAAATAGGAGTGGTCAGCGGCGTCTGAATCCGCCTCAGAATAGATATCTTCCTCTGGATTACAATCTGGAGAGGGGTGGGGAGGGTTTGCCATTGAACCCACCATGGAGCGATGTCTGCATGACATTGTATTGCCACGCAAAACTCTTCTATTTTTCTCTACATGTTTAGCATGACTGTGTACAATATCTGACATGCATACACAAAGAATATGGTGAGATTATGTAAGGAGAGCATGCAGAAATTTGGAGTGATGGTAACAACCAGTGGATGGATCCAAAAATAATGATAGCAGGCTGATGATTGCTTTAATTTAATAAAAAGACAGATGATGATTGCTTTACTATTTGTTTCACACCCATGAACAACATAGGCATACCCTAGGTGAACCAGATATTAGACAGAGATACTATTCATTGCTACCTCAATATGTGCCGCACAACTAATTTAGAACTCAAGTTTGAACATTAATTTGGACCTCACTTGGAGTCCAAGAGGTGAACAGGACGATAAAGTAGCAGGTACTTTTAAGCAATGCATAACATAAGCAGAATCAAAAGATTGCGACCTCTCTTGTGGACCCGTGTACTCCTCAGGTTCATCTGCCGAGTCAATGATGGTGATGCCGTTGCGGTGGGTGCCGGCAATAGGGAAGGAGATCTGAGGTGGCGAAAGACGGTCAGGAGTCGTGATGTCTGGTTTGGTGGATGTTTCTGTCGATGGAGCACCTCAGGTGAGGTGGACGACGTCGCGGCAGGAGCAAGACAAACCACACAAAGTTCCCTTCGACACCTACCTGTAACTGAAGTAATTTTGTAAGGGATCATTTGGCTTGCATGATTCTAAAAACGCAGGGATAGGAAAAACACCGGAATATGATAGGAATGCACATGGTAAATAGAGCATTTGTAAACACATGATTTCTGTCAACTTGGGTGTTGGTTTACAGGAATTGGAAGAGCAGAGGAATGCAAAGAAACATGGCCAAAATAAAGTGAAACCATATGAAAGCGTGTATAGTTAGAATGTTATTCTGCCACTAATGCACTTGGTCTTGTTTTCATGCATAGGATTTTGAAAAGTTGGTCCAGGTGGATGTTTTGCTTCATTCCTATCAACAAAATGCATGAATGATTGAATAGTAGAGTGCCATTGGAAAATTCCCTATTGCAATGTTTTTCCGTCGAACCAAAATAGCCCTAATGGATCGACATGAATGTATAGTAATAAGTGATGCAACAAGTGTACAACCTCTTTGCCATAGCCGTGTTGACCTCAACATCATTGGGTTGGTCGCTGAAGCAATTGAGGTAGAGGTGGCTGTCGAAGGTGTGGAGGAAGATCTGAGGAATCTGTAGATGGCGTCCATGGCACTGCTCTGTTGTGATGGATTGTTCTGTCGTTGGAACAGCCCCGGTGAGCCGTAAGACGTCAAGGCTGAAGCAGCACAAGACATACATCATCAATCTCAAATGGGATTCTAATAGCATCTCCAATAGATGATGTAAAATAGATGTAAAATTAACATCACCAAAAACCACCTGACTACAACAGACAAGGTAAAAACTGTTGACTCTGAACTTAATTGTCGAAACTGAAATTTACTGTGGAATCTGAATGTTACTGTCGAAACTGAACGCAATGGTAGCAGAGAGGCACTTGACATGTAGTTTAGGGAGGGCCCGCAGTTAATCTTCAACATGCACCCCCCTGAGCCGCCAGCCACCACCGCCAAACCACCGGCCCCAGCGCCGCCTCGCCGCCCCGAAACAACTCCTCACCGTCGGTCCGCCGCCGCCCCGGCCAGCCCTATAGCCCCCCCGCCCCACCCCGAACCCTAAGATAGATAGTGGGGTACCTCTCTGACGAGCCCCCGTTCCCGCTGTGGGTGGTTCTTCCTTAACTTCAGCAGCCCCCCCACCCCCTGAAAATTGACTGACCCAAAAGTCGATTAAGTCGACTGAAGTGTAGCTAAATTGGAGCAGAGCAGTAGCACGAGCGAGGGGGAGAGCAATAGTAGCAGCGCGAGCGAGCGAGCGAGAGCCGGAGCAGCAACAGCTGGGCGAGTGAGCGATTGAGCAAGAGCCAGAGCATCAGAAGCAACGCGAGCGAGCGAGCGAGAGATGGAGCAGCCGCAGCTGGGCCATCGAGCGATCGAGCGAGAGCCGGAGGAGCAGCAGCAGCGCGAGCGAGTGAGCGAGAGCCGGAGCAGCAGCAGCAGATCCGGCTGGTATGGACGCCGCCGCCGAAGGGGCCTCGCATTGGGGGAGAGCAGCCGTGGAGATGTCGCCCGCGGCGCCGGCTTCAAGGTAGCCGCTCCATGGGGGTGCGGGATGGAGCACCGTCGGCGCCGGGAGGTCGAGCTAAGGAGAAGGCGCGATGCGATGAGTGTACAACCTCTTTGGTAGCGCCGAGTAGGCCTTGGGTTTGTCCGAGGAGTCGGTGAGGATGCTGCGGTTCCGGTGGAGCAAGTTAAGGCGGCGCTATGGGGATGGAGCAGCCGTGATAGATGAGGCGATCATTGGAGCAGCTCCTTGGAGGTGGAGGACGGGGCGGCTGAACTGGCGGGATGACGAGATGGAGGACGGATCCTCATCCGGGGAGGTGGACGAGGGACGTCGAGCTGTTGCGGTGGACAACGTCGTCGGGGAAGAGGCTCCGGCTGGGCAGCGGTGAGGTAGCGGACGGAGGAGGGTGGGGTTTCGCGGATGGAGCGGAGTGGTTATGGCGGCCTGGGATTTCGAATGGCAAAAAGGAGGCGATGGGAGGGGGTGAACCATGACTTACGGACACACTTGTCCAAAATGTAGGGTGTGTTTCAAAAGTACCCCCCGCCGATTTGAACTAGCGACCCTTTCGGCTCATGGTTAGAAGGGGGATTTCGCGTGTCGGGATTTGGCAGCTGGAGGGAGTTTTCACACGCGTTGTAATTTTGGGATAGCAAGGCGCGGGTTGTGAAGGTGCCAGTTTTGGGAGTACGATATCTGAATTTTTGGGATATAACAAGGCGCGGGTTGAATTTTAGGGACAAGCCTAACGTGTAATATTATACTTGTACGTACCAAATCAATTCACACTTCCCTCAACCAAAAAGAAAACGAAAAAAATAAAACTATTCACACCACACAAAGAGAGAGTCTTGCCCCGTTTTACTATAAAAATGCTAACTCATACCAACAATTTAGTGCAATTAAATGCTATTCGGTAGTATGAATCCATGTTATATCCAATTAATTTTTTTCTCTTGCTGTATAATGCATGTAACCTACTCATACCAACATTTTAGTGCATTCCAAATGTCTATACTACCGCTGCAATTCGAACTGAATTTGAATTCATTTCTCTATTTCAATAACAATCTACAATCATGATTGTTGCCAACTTCAACCATCATTCGTGTATTACCTTAATAACACACCACATGATTACTATAGAGATAGATATGAACTATGTGTACTACATGAACTCGAATTCTATTTTTTGAATACACTTGATGTTGATTCCAAATAATAGTACATTTGATGTACTAACTATATATTCATAATCTAAACCATGTTCCATATGTGTACACCGTGTTTATCATACATAGTATAGTGCCCCGCCCCCTACATTATGACAGGTATTTAGACCTGAGCTGCAAAAGCCACACATTAGCCCAAATTATGATCAATGTTCTATATATTATACGTAGTACTAAGAAGATGCCCATGCGTACCACAGAACATCAACATGATCAAGGGGAGGCCTAATTTGCAAATATGGAGAGGGGTGTGGGTATCTTTTTTCAAAATTGCCATAGTTTCCTTCCTATCCTTTAGATATAAATCGGACGGCCTATATTGCAGGATGGCAGGCACACCATCATCAACAACTCCGTTTTTTTATAAGAGTAGATATAAAATGTATTATATGTAGTATAACATGTTCATAACCACACCATGTGTATCATCGTTATATATATTCACACATGCGTCGGTTTAAAACACTATGATAAATTCTTCAAATATCCGAATTCGCTTTTTATAATGAAGTATGATCTATGTTCGTCTTTTACACCCACACACTCCTCTTATCTTTGTAGCTAGCTAGCGCTAACTTTCTCTCGTGCATGCACACACCCTCATCCCTTTCACCCTCCCTCAGAATTCTCTAGCTCCATCGCGCAAATTCGTCTTTTCACTTTAGGTCGTTCACCCACGGTGTGTGTAGGCCCCCCAGCTCCTTCTTTACGGCACACATCGATCGATATGACTTTCTAGCTAGGTGTGCCTAGCACAAACACAAGCTTCCCCTCTTCGCTTATCACCGTCCATGCCTCACTCCCACCACTCTTTTCATCGATCTCATACTCGCACACTCCTTCCTCATCGATATAGTATGACTCTCGCACCACCTCCTAGATGCATCCCTCTCTCTCTCTATCCTTCTCCCCGTGCCTCATTTGCTTCTAACACACACATGCATGTATACCGATCGATCTCCCACAATATACCTAGTCGACTTTAACTATTCCCCCCCATCGATCGACGTACCTCACAAGTTATGTCTCTCCTTTCTCTGACAAAGGACGATTGATCTTCCTATGTAGTTATGTCTACTTACCACAGCCATATCGTCCCCCCTCATCATTCGTGCATGTCTCCTGACCCGTCTCTCACACGCTCGTGCACAGACAGACAACCATCCCCTCTCTTATTGATATTACTGGCGTGCCCTCCGGTTGTCAAGCAAGCCTATCCCACCATTTGTTAGAAGCAACTCCACTACCACCCCCTCCAACACTCTAGCTCTGTCTCTGTCCCAAATTTATTCCTCTCCTACACATATGCATGGATGCCGATCGATCTCCCTTAATACATGAGGTAGATCGATCTCCCTTAATACACGAGGTAGGCCTCTCTCCTCCTCCACACATATACCAACCATTGTACCTCTATAGTTAATTAGGCCTCCCTCCCCCCAGCACACACCGATAGTCGAGCGCTGTAGGTAGGTATCCATGCCACAGAGACAAACTACACATGTCCCCTCTCTCGTTCTAGTAGGCCAACCACTCAATATCTTTGACGTGGCCACACACAAATTCGACGGCACTCTTTACGACCGCGCGCGCACACACACACACATCATCCCTCTCTTGATTCTATGGACACCTCAAGTCGATGATACCTCCAATCTCTTCTCGTGGATCACCCCCTCTATATATATGATATATCCATGACTCTATTTCACACAAATTGCATATGTTACATTTTTTGATTGACCCCCCCCCCCAAAAAAAAACTCTCACGAACCTTTGTATCTCTCTCACACAACCCCACATAGATGGTGTACGTATACAAGAAGAGAATAGGTGCACCATGCACATAATCACGCTTCGTGCCCAGCCACACCCGCGCGGGTACACGATGGAGCTCATTTCGGTACGAAATGGCAGCCCACATGCTAATTTGAACGCTGTGTAGCGGTTGTTTACCTACGGAGGTCATGTACCACACGTTCACGAAACAAAGTTCGACTTGATGCGTTGGCGCATTATTTTTAAATAAAGTTATATCGCTCAATGGCATGTACACAGATTATAAAACGACTTTTATGGAGAAAAAGGTAGTCCGCTCCACTATATACAATGGAGCCTCCCTGCCTGGTTTGTCTCTCTTTAGAGTATCTCACACAAGGCTGCAATGGCCTCTCTCTCTCTCTCTCACCGTTGGTCACTGATCCGGCTGCATCCCGTCCGCTGGAGGAAAGTGAGGACGTGCATCGTTTCTCCGTTCGACGGCGCCGAGGCAGCACATCCCGATTTGGGGTACACGCCGTTCTCTCTGACCAAGCTCCGGCGCGGTAGGGCCTACACCACCTGCTCGCTGCCACAGTATGGGCAGATTCCGCCCGCCACCGCTCACCTAGTTACATCCCGACTACCTCCAGGTATCCCCTCTGGCCTTGCTCCACTGCCCGTCTTTCCACGTCGCTGCATGTGGATCTTCCATAGTTCTTTGCACAAAACGTAGCTCGTCCGGCGTACTTTCCATATTACAATCTCGTCCTCACACCGTTTTAGACAAACACAACCGTGTTGTTATCTTCCCTTAGGACAAGGAATATGCTTCTTTTTTGTCATCTCAACTGTCATCAACAATATTTGTCTTTTTACAAATTTCAAATGGTCATATTTTAGAGTGTAGATTCACTCATTTTGCGTCGTATGTGTACTCCCTTCATTCCTAAATATTTGTCTTTCTAGAGATTTCAACAAGTGACTACATACGGAGCAAAATGAGTGAATCTATACTCTAAAATATGTCTATATACATCCGTATGTAGTAGTCCATTTGAATCTCTAAAAAGACAAATATTTGAGTAGTCACTCGTTGAAATCTCTAGAAAGACAAATACTCCGGAGTATATGTAAGAACCGAGGGGGCAGTGCACAACCGCATGGGAGACTCAGACCGGCAGTTGCACCGCATTAATAGTGAGTAATGAGCAGTCAAATCATAAGCCCCACCTTTCCCACTTTAAGTTGCTCGGAAGAAGAAACCATCAATACGCTCTTCTTTGAATCCGCTCATACTACTCCATCCGTCACTGTTTATTGAGCACGCTTCAGAAAAAGAGAAATCTCTGGGACCAAGGCGACTAGCGATCGGCCTGAAAAATAGCATTGGTAGTTATAGCACGGCGTCTATTACTAGAGGAAATAATGCGTACACACATGCATGAAGTGCTTCCACCCCGGGTACACACATGCATGCACTTACTCCACTCCATAGTACTACATCGAGAGAAAACTGCGGTTACCACGCCCTAATTAATTGAGCATTAAACCAAACGCGTCTAAAGTCTCTCGGGTGGTGGAAATGCATTGAGAGAAATGCATCATAATGTAGCGTGCCCTGTAAGCTGTGACGGAGGGAGGAGTAGTATGAAGGTGCAAAACCAAGTACGCATACGGCCAGTCGGTCAACGCACCTCCTCTTGGCATATCACTGACATGTGGGACCGGAGTGTGAGCAAACCGATCTCAATTGACGGCAAAATGGCCAACCTGCCGTTCCTTGAGAGAGACGAGGAGCGAGAACACACAGACGGGCTCGCACAGAGGCCAAGATATATTCGTGCATGGTTGATCGATATGATCATTACATGTTGGGCTGCCGTTTTCCGCCCTTCTCCGGAATAAATGTGTACTTTATCATAGATTAAGGAAAATAAGAGTACAGAGGCTCCACCATGCGGTTCTAGTAGTAGTACTACTCATACTACTAAACCTTGCGCTTGGCTCTTCGCCTCTTCGTGAAGTCGAACAATGTGGTACTCCGCATGTTCGGTACTACAGTGTATGCCTCTGGCAATCTGACACCAAATGAATTGATGCATGTCCACCGCCTGGGCAAGGGTACGTTGCATTAGTCAAAAGGAGTAAGCGAGCTTCACCTTGTCCTGCAAGCTTCTCCTCGTTCTACGAGTTGACGGGACACACCAACAAGTAGTGCCAGTCCATACTCCCTCCTTTCCGGTTAATATGGCTTAATCTTTTTTTGCGGGTAAATGAGAGAGCTTTATTCATATATAAGCATTCTTAGGACGATCAGCCAAGACACTGGTCACTAGGAAGCAAGGTACCCCGCAAAAAAGAAGTAGGAAGCGAGGTGTTTCATCAAGCCAGCTCTCGGCCACATTCAAAGTGCAGCAAGCACGGTTCGCACAAAGATGCGCCGCAAGGTTTGCTGACATGTTTACATGCTGAATAGCAAAAAAAGGAAATATTACCGAGTGCTCCTATTTGTAACAGGATATGAGCCAGAATTAAGCGAGAATTGTGGCGAGTGTTCCATGGAATCAACTTCCATTATCACATGCGAGAACCCTCAAAGAGAACCAAATGTGTTGAAGATTGCTTTATCACGTTTAAAAATATAATAAGAGTGCAAACGCTCCTCCATCCGGTTCCTAGTACTAGTATAGTAGTACATACCTCTAGAGACTATAGTAGTAGTACTAGTACTAGTAAACTTTCTGCTTGGGTGTTCGCCTCTTCGGGAAGTGCAACAATAATAGTACTACTAGTATAGTGTATGCTTCTGGCAATCTGACACCAAATTAACTGTGGCGCGTCCACCGCTTGAGCGAAGGACAGCTTGCATTAGTCAAAAGTTTCTCCTTGTCCTACGAGCCACCACGCGCAAGCTTCTCCCATCTTGCAAGCTTCTCCTCATCCGGCAAGTTGATGAGACACATCAAAGTAATGCTAGTCCATACTGCCTCCTATCCGGTTAATATGGCTTAATTTCAAACGAGGTAAATACACTGTCTGTCACTGTATATTTGTAAAAATACGGTCAGTGG
Source organism: Secale cereale (assembly GCA_902687465.1). Taxonomy (NCBI): domain Eukaryota; kingdom Viridiplantae; phylum Streptophyta; class Magnoliopsida; order Poales; family Poaceae; genus Secale; species Secale cereale. The sequence continues at coordinate 164,536,231 of LR738713.1, forward strand.
ACTTCATAATACGCTCATTGCGCTCAATATATACATTTTCCGGTGTTTATACGGTCACTAGCTCACCTTGGCTGAGTATGTGTGTGCATGCACGCGTAGGCTGAGCACTTGAGCGTGACAATGTGTGTTCCATCATGTGCTCGGACATGCATGCATTAGGGCGTCGCGCGCGTTTTTGCGTCTTTGTGTACATGTGACTGTTGCATACACATAGGGGGAGTACGTGTAGGGGCCACTAAAGGAGCAGTCAAATCACATAGTAAGTTAGTTGGAAGAAGCAACAATCATTTCACTCTTCAATGGCACGTACGCAATATAAAATGGTTGATATGGAGAGAAAAAGAAAACCACTATATATACACTAGCAGGAGCCTAAGCTACAAGCCTGCTTGCTTGGGTTACTCTCTTCACAAGCATAGAACGACGGTGGCCACACCGCTGGTCACATATCTGGCCTGATCCCGCAGCTGGGGGAAGGGAACAATGTTCTGTGTAGACGCGGCCGACATCGGCGAGGTCGAAAATCCACAGTCGGTGCGTCCCAATCGGGGGTCACCGCGTTATGGGCAGATGTCGCATCCCAACCGCCCTTCTAGCTACAGCCCGACCTTCGTTTCGAAAATATTAGTGCATGTCAAAAAAAAATTATACTAGTATCGCTGTTTCATTTCGAAAAAAGCATATAAACTGTTACTTCTTACCCAAAGGATCTTTATATCCAATAGACACAAAATATCCATTCGACTGTTCGAAATTACTTTCACTGCTGATCTGATGTCGAGGTAATTGCTGCATCGCCACCAAAACCCACCATGTCTTAAGCTAAAGTAGACCGAGATAACCCTATATTAGCATATTAGTAAGATAAACAGAAGGCACTGTAGAATCATTTAGGACATGAGCTTGTCAATCTGAATGTGGAGGGACACCAGCTTAGCCCCGGCCAGCAGCTTGGGCGGAACTGTGAAGAAGGTCAGCTCCTGCACGACGACGTCGCCGGGATTCCTGCTGCTTGTCACCTCCATTTCCACCTTGACGGCGTCGGTCCTGCCTTTGGGCTCCCCCGGCGGGCCGTTCGCCCACATCTTGGCCACATAGTGCGGCAGTGGGGACGCCCCCGCTCTGATGCAGACGATCGACACGGCGATAGGCGCGCCGATGTCGATCACACCGCCGACCAAGAAAAACGCGCGACCGTCCTCCTCCGTGAACAGCAAAATCCGTGGCTCCAACAGTAGCACTTGCAGCTAGAGTGCCTTGCCGTACTGGATCCTGTGCACGAGCATGGGATGCACGATGCTGATGTGGTGGGAGAGCACCGGCGGCCGGCCTTCGTAGCCGCAGACGGGCACGGGGCATTTGCAGGGCGCGAGCGGACACACGCTCTGGTGATCGACGAGCTTGTGGTAAGTGACGTAGAGCCCACGGCCTTCGTGCGGGCACTCCACCCTCACCAAGGAGAGGACGATGTCCACCGCTGTGTTCTGCACGCCAAAGGGACCGCCGCGCTCACACTTCTGGCACTGCCGCTGGTTCCCGGGGCGCTCGACGTGGCAGTCCGCACAAGCCAGGTGCCCTCCCTTGCACTGCACAAATCAACCGAACAACACATCAACCAAGAAACCTGCACCTTGCTCGATCAGCCAAACGGACGAGGTGTATTCGAACCTCATACACTGGAGGCTTCAAGGGGCGGAGGCACAAGGGGCAGTGGAGCAAGGTGAGGTCCATCGAGACCATAGAGAGCTCCATCGTCAGGTCCTGTTCCGTCTGCATGATCTCGCCCTCCTGGTGCACAACCATCTCTCGGTTTATTAGGGCCGAGGCATTACAAAGCTTTACCGTCACATATTCATACTACTTCAAGGTGCATTAAATCAACACATGCAAGTATCAAAAGGAGAGTCACGGCATGCATGCATGCGTTGTAATTAATGCATCGGTAAACACAAATTATTGAAATATATCGGGTGCAGTGCTTTGATGTGTCGTGTCAACTCGTACAAGACTGAGAAGTTTGATTACTACAACGCCCTCTCGCCTTAACCACACCTGACTTTGGCTACATGACAGGTGGGCCACCGACCTGTTAGGCCCACCTGTCATGGACGCAAAGGTAGGAGCAATAAGTCATTGAAGCTGCGTCCCTCCCTCGCCCATGAGCGTGGTGGCTGGCATGACTAGGAGAAGCTTTCGTTCGCTACACGCTCTCCCTCCCGTACGCGGTGGACATGCAGCAGTTCAATCGGTTTTAGATGGCCAGAAGCATACTGTAGTACTTCTCCACTGCATTAGTACTCCCGAAGAGTGTGGCACCCCGATCCGCATGGAGCAGGGTGCCTTCGCACGTCAGCCCAGGATAACACCTGACGCACGACAGGTCCAAGAGACAACATTCCAGGTACAATAATATTCATCAAATAAAAGTGTATATGATTACATCATTGATGAATACAATTATCTGGCATATCCCTAAGGCTATTTAAATGGTGGCGGAAGTCTTGGTTTGGCGGCATAACAACTCTGGCTTGGCTCCACAACTCACAGGACTGGCAAGAGTACGGCCTAGCACGATGGATCAAGCGAACCATTCGAGTGCGACCTACAAAACTGGCATGACACGCCAGGCCAGTACATTGAATGTACTTGCAAGACAACCAAATACATAGCGTCCAAACAAGCAGAAGACCAAGCAGGAACCGAGCACATGCAACAACCTATTTCATATTAATTATTAACACGACATGATATAGATTAACTGAGCATGAACAACATCATATCATCTACTATCATGGTGATAACATGGCATATCAAAACATGCTTATAACATGGTAATAGCAACATAGCATATCATATCAATCATGGCATAATTTAACATATAAATCAAAGCATGGCATGGCGTCATGAGACTATGCTGAAAACAAACTACTGTACATGTATTCAATGCAGGCATAACATGATAACTTTATGCAAACATTTCTTGTTCTACCATGATTCTTTAAATGCAACATATTACTCATGCAAGGTAAACAAACTTGTGCACCGAGTCCCTTGGACTCTCTTACCAACGGTTTGCCTCGCAACCGATTGGTGATCACCCACGGATCACAAACGGAACCACGCTTGGTTCTACACTCACGAGACCTCGTCTCGTGATGATATCAAAACATCACCGTGACTTATCACGACTATCTCATAATCCAAGTCACCATATTCTTGTTACCATATTAATTAATTTTATTATCTCAGGTTTGTCCTCCATTTCGACTAAGACCCGATAGTGTGACCTACTACGAACTGTGTGCTATCGATAGACTTTATAAACACTCTGCAGAGGTAGCGCACTATACCCACACCACGGAACCCATGGCCTCGTCATCCCATTCGGGTGGACCAACGGCGTTCCGACGAAACCGACCTACTATCATGACACTCTCCCGGCCACTCCGACTCATTCCCCACTATGCTGGTCCTATGTGGCCCCGTGTCTACCAAAGACACACAGCCACCGTCATGGCCAAACATAAACGGTCCCAAACGGGGACCCGATACCAATACAACAACAACGAGCACACAAGGCTTATGTCTGCCTACCTGATGAGGGTAGAGCGTGCCCATAACCTTCCCTAGTTGGAGGCACCGGCGAGAGGCACGGCAATAGTTCGCATTAAGGCCTTCCCACAAAGGCAAATATGGCTGCACTGAAAAAGTTCGATTTGGTGGCACTATGAGTCGATCCCATCGATGACGGAGGAGGTTCATTATTATTAAGTCATCTTATTAACTTCTCCATCATCAGGAGCCTATTAACATGAATGCAATAATGAGCATGTAACATACAAAAGCATGTACAAAATGTCAAACTTCTCAAGTGCACAACTATAGCATAAAGAACATAATAATACCAAGTACTAGCATATTAACAGTTGAAAGCACATTTGCTCCCTGGGTGGGTTTGGTAATTAATGACAACATACTTTGTGGTTGGACTAATACTTTTATCAAGTATGTTTCAGGAAATTCAATCACATTGGAATGGCAAGATGACTGAAGAAGTGGACCCCTCAAATGCTAAGGCAAGCATTGGCAAAAGCTCAAGACTCTATTTTTGGTTTAGTGATCCAAGATCACATTGAGTCCATAGGAAAAGCCAATACTATTAAAAGGGGATGAGGTTGTGTTGATGATCTGGTTGCTCAAAGTGCTTAGTGATTTAGCTCCTTCAACTATCAACAACTTTCACTACTATACACACCCATAAGTAATCTCGGACAAACCGATTCTTCCAACTCAGTCCCACCGAGATGAACCACTTCAGCCATATTCCAAACCCTAGAAAAATCGGTCATTCCGAGTTTGAGATCGGTCTCACCGAAACTGAACTGCCAACCTTCTGTAACCATTTCACATCATTTCGGAATAACCGAGTTTGTATTATCGGTCTCACCGAAATGGGCAAGCTTCTGTCTTGGCTCAAATCGGTCTCACCGATATTGCATTTTCGGTCTCACCGATTCTGGCATGTTCCTGTCTTTTCTCAAATCGGTCTAACCGAGTTTTCTTTCTCGGTCCCACCGAAAACTCCAACGTTCATATCATTTACACTTTCGGTCTCACCGAGATGGTATTTTCGGTCCCACCGAAAATCCCAACGTTCACTATATTTGAACTTTCGGTCTGACCGAGTTTTCACTTCGGTCTCACCGAGATTGCTCAATTATGTGTGTAACGGTTGGATTTTGTGTGGAGGCTATATATACCCCTCCACCCCCTCTTCATTCGTGAGGAGAGCCATCAGAAAGTCTACCACTCCTACTATACACTTTCTGAGAAGAGAACCACCTACCCTTGTGTTGAAATCAAGTCATTCCATTCCTACCATATGAAACTTGATTTCTAGCCTTCCCAAGTTGCTTTCCACTCAATCCCTTCTTCCACCACAGCCATATCAGTGAGGAGAGTTGAGTGTTGGGGAGATTATCATTTGAAGCACAAGAGCAAGGAGTTCATCATCATCAACAACATCTATTACCTTTTGGAGGGTGGTGCCTCCTAGATTGGTTAGGTGTCGCTTGGGAGCCTCCGTCTTTGAGATGTGGAGTTGAACCAAGAAGTTTGTAAGGGCAAGGAGATCGCCTACTTCGTGAAGATCTACCCCGAGTAAGGCTAGTCCTCCGTGGGCGTAGGCCATGATGGAATAGACAAGGTTGCTTCTTCGTGGACCCTTCGTGGGTGGAGCCCTCCGTGGACTCGCGCAGCCGTTACCCTCCGTGGGTTGAAGTCTCCATCAACGTGGATGTACGATAGCACCACCTATCGGAACCACGACAAAAATCTTTGTGTCACCAAACTGCGTTTGATCTTCTCCACCTCTCTTTACTATATATGCAATTTACTTTCCGCTGCCCATACTCTAGAATTGCATGTGTAGTGTGATACTTGATTTGATCTTAATTGTGAAACTGCCTAAAACTTTGCATAATCAAAAGGCAGATTTTTATATTGTCAAGTAGTCTAATCACCCCCCCTCTAGACATACTTCTTCGATCCTACAATTGGTATCAGAGCTTTGGTCTCCATTGCTTTGGTTTACACACCATTGGAGGAAGATGGACGTGTCTACGGATGGGAGTGTTAGCCATAGAGTGCATGTTCTTAATGGAAGGTTCTATAACTCATGGAGGTCTGAAATGCTTAGTATCTTTAAGAAGTACAATTTGTGCAAATATATTGAGACCCCCTATGTGCTTCCATTTGATCCCTTGCACCCTACCATGGATGAAGAGCTTGATTTGCTTCGTAACCTTAGAACTGTAAATCTTATCATTAGAGGGTTACCTGATGACTTGCTTAATCTTGTTACAAACTTTGAGTGTGCCTATGCTTTGTGGAAATTCTTGGAAGAACTTTATCCGGACTACTCGTTGAGAAGTCTTGATGAAATTCTACACAAGAGTATTGAATTTGATAAGTTGCACCCCAATGATCCCAACTTTGATAAATGCTTCTTTGAGCTTCGTGATCTTATGAAAAAGAAGGGTGATCCCGGTCTTATCAATATTATCATTAGAAATGCTATTGCATTGCATTCCGAAGATTATTGTTCCATTGACCAAACTAATGCAAGTACTTATCAAATTGACCTAGGTGTTGATGATGAACAATCTATGGGTCAATATGATGATGAGCATGAGCATGATGATGATTACTCCGATTCGGACACCGAGCTAGACAAGGTCATGAAGAGTCTCAATCTTATGGCAAATATGAGAGACTACATGTCCGGCGGAAAAGAGTGGATTCTTGATAGTGGATGCACCGATCACATGACCGGAGACAAAGACATGTTTCGAGAGCTTGCAAAGAACGATGGCCCACGCAAGTATGTGACTTTTGGAGACAACTCCAAGGGTAAGGTACTTGGCCTTGGTAAGGTGGCCATATCTCATGATAGCTCTATTCAAAATGTCATGCTTGTAGAATCTCTTGGATACAATTTACTTTCCGTGTCTAGATTAGCTGACTTTGGATTCAATGTGCTATTACCAAAGTTGATTGCCAAGTCTTTCGTCGTGATAATCAAAACATGGCCTTTACTGGTATCCGTAGAGGTGATCTATATATTGTTGATTTCACTAAGAAAGCCCAACCTAGAGCTTGTTTCATTGCTAAATCCTCTAAAGGTTGGTTTTGGCATAGAAGGCTAGGACATGTTGGTATGCGTAATTTAGACAAGCTGATCAAAGGTGATCATATTCTTGGTGTTAAAGATGTTTTCTTTGACAAAGATAGACTTTGTAGTGCTTGTCAAGCAGGAAAACAAGTTGGTGGAAGTCATCCCGTGAAAAACATCATGACCACTAGGAGACCGCTTGAGCTTCTTCATATGGATCTCTTCGGTCCCAATGCTTACAAAAGCCTTGGTGGTAACTCCTTTGGTCTAGTTATAGTTGATGATTATTCCAGATTTACGTGGGTATTTTTCCTTGATGATAAATCGCAGGTTCAGAGGATCTTCAAGACCTTTGCCAAAAAGGCCCAAAATCAATTTGAGGTGAAGATCAAGAAAGTTCGGAGTGACAATGGAACGGAGTTCAAGAACGCCAATGTAGACTCCTTTCTCGATGAGGAAGGAATTCTACATGAGTTCTCAGCTACGTACACTCCTCAACAAAATGGAGTTGTTGAGAGGAAGAACCGAACGCTCATAGAGATGGCAAGAACGATGCTTGATGAATACAAGACACCGAAACACTTTTGGGGAGAAGCAGTCGAGACAGCTTGTCATGCTATCAACAGGCTTTATCTTCATAAGCTTCTCGGCAAGACATCGTATGAGCTTCTCACCGGTAACAAACCCCAAGTGGGATACTTTCGTGTCTTTGGTTCAAAATGCTATATCCTTGATAAGCATCGTCGATCTAAATTTGATCCTAAATCTCATGAAGGCTTTCTTCTTGGTTATGGATAAAACTCCCACACCTACCGTGTCTACAACAATTTCACCCGAAAGGTTGAAGAGACGGTAGACGTGAAGTTTGATGAATCTAATGGCTCGCAAGTAGAGCAAATGCCTATTGATGTAGGAGACAAGGACCCATCGGAAGCAATCCAAGATTTATCTATTGGAAAGATCCGTCCCATGGAAGTGAAGGAGAGTACCTCATCTACATATGTGGAGCCACCTACCTCACGGCAAGATGAACCTCAAGGCAACATGGAGGCCTCCACAAGTGGAACTTACCAAGATGAGGAAATGCAACAAGAAGATCCACCACAACCTCCTTCTCCACCACCTCAAGACAACACCAACAACAATGAAGAAGAAGAAGAGGAAGATGAAGATGATGAGGAAGCTGAGCCACAACATCAACAAAAGCTATCCCGAGTTCGAGCAAGAGTCAAGAAGAATCATCCCGTGGAACAAATGATGAACGACATCAACTCCAGGAGAATTACTCGCTCTAAAACTCGCTTAGCTAACTTTTGTGAGCATTACTCATTTATCTCTAGTATTGAACCTATGAAGGTAGAAGAAGCACTTGAAGACCCGGATTGGGTGAACGCTATGCACGAAGAACTACACAACTTCGAGAGGAACAAGGTATGGACTTTGGTAGAGAAGCCCAACGATGATCAAAACATCATTGGAACCAAATGGGTGTTTCGAAACAAGCAAGATGAAGATGGACAAGTCATCCGCAACAAGGCTCATCTCGTAGCTCAAGGTTACACACAAGTCGAAGGTATGGACTATGGTGAGACCTATGCCCCCGTTGCTAGACTTGAGTCCATTCGCATTCTTCTTGCTTATGCCAATCACCATGGTATTACTCTCTATCAAATGGATATCAAAAGTGCTTTCCTAAATGGTGAAATTGAGGAGGAAGTATTTGTGAAACAACCTCCCGGTTTTGTGAATCCCAAAAAGCCTAATCATGTTTACAAGTTGCACAAAGCTCTTTATGGTCTTAAACAAGCACCTAGAGCTTGGTACAAATGCTTAACTAGCTTTCTTCTTGAAAAAGGGTTTGAGATTGGAAAGATAGACTCAACGCTGTTCACAAAAAGGGTTAATGGTGAACTATTTGTGTGCCAAATATATGTTGATGATATTATCTTTGGTTCAACTAACCCCCATTTTAGCAAGAAGTTTGGACAGCTCATGTCGGAGAAGTATGAGATGTCCATGATGTGTGAACTCAAATTCTTCCTTGGGTTGCAAATCAAGCAATCTAAGGAGGGTACCTTTGTCTCACAAACAAAGTACACCAAGGATCTCTTCAAGAAGTTCAACATGCAAGAAAGCAAAGGTATGAGTACCCCCATGCCTACTAGTGGACATAATGACTTGACAAAAGATGGAGAACCCGTTGATCAAAGGGTTTACCGATCTATGATTGGTTCTCTACTATATCTTTGTGCTTCTCGTCCTGACATAATGTTGAGTGTATGCATGTGTGCGCAATATCAAGCAGCCCCTAAAGAATGTCATCTTAAAGCTGTTAAAAGGATAGTGAGATACTTGATACACACACCAAACTTTGGCATTTGGTATCCTAAGTGAGCTTCTTTCGATCTTGTTGGCTATTCCGACTCGGACTATGCCGGTGACAAGGTTGATAGAAAGTCAACTTCGGGTACATGTCAATTCCTTGGTCGATCCCTTGTATCTTGGTCCTCCAAGAAACAAAATTCGGTATCATTATCCACTGCCGAAGCAGAATATATTGCTGCTGGTTCGTGTTGTGCTCAATTGCTATGGATGACACAAACGCTTAAGGATTATGGGATACATGTGAGACGTGTTCCCTTGCTTTGTGACAATGAGAGTGCAATCAAGATTGGACACAATCCCGTGCAACACTCTCGAACAAAGCATATTGAAGTTCGTCACCATTTTATTCGTGATCATATTGCCAAGGGTGACATTAATCTTAAGCATGTTCGTACTGACAAACAACTTGCTGATATCTTTACAAAACCTCTTGATGAGAAAGTGTTTTGTCGCTTAAGGAGTGAGTTGAACATCATTGATGCTTCAAACTTGGAGTGAGAACTCCATTGATGCATGCAAGGCATGAGCCGACTATTCCTTGATATTTCTATTATGATGATGATCATATGTCTTGGACACATTTGCCTCCTTGTATTGCATCTAACTCCTTGCAGGTACTTGGATGATCTACATTTCACAAGATTACCACACACTCAAATCTTGAGTAATCTTGTCATTGACCAAGTATCTAGCCCTTTGGGATGTTGAGTTCAAGGAACAAAATTCCACATATCCTTTTTGACATCTTATACATCTAGTATTTCACTCTTGTCATCTTGGATATCCTCGAGTATTTCCTTGCTTGCCTAACCCATGTAGGAAGATGAACTACACAAGTAGAAATGGCGCTCCAACTTCACATTCAATGAGCACCTACATCAAGCTTACCTACATGAGCAAAGCATCAACAAACCCAAGGTATGTTCTTCACATCTTTAAGGAGCTTTGCTCAAAGTCATGAGTACAAGCAGCTTCATAAGATGTGATCACATCAAATGCTTAATCGAAAAATGGCAACCCCATTTTGAGCTTAAACGATGAGTATGACCTATGATCAAATGTCCTCATTTGACTCCTACGTCAATATACTCAAACATAGGTGACTTTGTCGCCGACCTTTATCTAGATGAAGTACATATGTTTTTGGAGTTTTTCTGTTCTCTCTTATGTTCTCTCATTGAGTTTTCTTTAAACAAAAAAAAACTTCGTCTAGGAATCTTTATATCTCTTTTCTTATGTTTCTTTGTGAATATCCTTCTGGCTCTGATCAATTCCCCGAAAATCTTTTACAAATTCATTGCAAATCTTTTGAAACTTTCCTTGCAAAGTGAGCTGAATTATTTCTGTATTTCCTTGGAATTAAACTCGGAGTCACCGATTTAAAACTTTCGGTTTAACCGAAAAGGATTCGGACCCACCGATCCATCTAATTCGGTGTCACCGATTTATCTTCCAGGACATCAACTTCTGCAGCTCCACTCAAATTTAAATCTTAAGAGGGAGAAGACTCAAATTGTTTCTCTCTGAATGTTCTTATTTGCCCTGTTGTGATTCTTAAGGATCCCACTTCTTTCTTTCTTTCTCTCTTTCCATTTTTCCTGCCCTACCTAGTTTGCTGTCCTTTTCGGCACTTGATGTCAAAGGGGGAGAGGACTTAGGGGGAGTAGGGGGAGTAGGGGAGAAGAGAAGACTTAGGGGAAGAAGAAAAGCAATCTTATCTTAAGGGTGAGAGAATCACATCAAAGCTTTGTCGTGTTTTACATTGGACATTACAATTGGCATCATTCTTTTGATTTTGCTTTCCATAACAAAATCTCTCAGAGTTCATTGAAAATCTTTTAGTTTCGGAGACATGTTTGCTGATTCAAGTTTGTGCTCAATATGAGACACTCTTTATACATGTCCTCCCTGGCTTGGTACTCTTGATGTTCTTGCAGTTGGTTGAAGGAATACTCTTGTGTTATCTAACCTTGTTTTCTCAAGTTTATCCCTTCAGGTACAATGCCAAGGAACCTCAAGGTAAGTATATGCATCTTGCAGAATGTGCATGATGGTGACTTGCTTGAAAATACTTGTTTGAAAGAAATCACCATGCACATATGCATTATCACTCACTTCCTTTCATCTGCTCTGATACATATAGCCAAGCTGCATGTAGCACATCTTGCTTATCTCTCTTGTGTGCTTGTGGTAGTCCAAAACCATAATTTATGAAAATCTTGCACACTTGTAGGGGGAGCCTGTGTACTACATGCTTGTCAAAGCTTTCGTGATAATTCTGTCTTTCTTTCAATAAGCTTTGATGTCTTGTTTAGTATAATTTCAGTGTGTTGCCATCAATTACCAAAAAGGGGGAGATTGAAAGCACATTTGCTCCCTGGGTGGTTTTGGTAATTAATGACAACATACTTTGTGGTTGGACTAATACTTTTATCAAGTATGTTTCAGGAAATTCAATCACATTGGAATGGCAAGATGACTGAAGAAGTGGACCCCTCAAATGCTAAGGCAAGCATTGGCAAAAGCTCAAGACTCTATTTTTGGTTTAGTGATCCAAGATCACATTGAGTCCATAGGAAAAGCCAATACTATTAAAAGGGGATGAGGTTGTGTTGATGATCTGGTTGCTCAAAGTGCTTAGTGATTTAGCTCCTTCAACTATCAGCAACTTTCACTACTATACACACCCATAAGTAATCTCGGACAAACCGATTCTTCCAACTCAGTCCCACCGAGATGAACCACTTCAGCCATATTCCAAACCCTAGAAAAATCGGTCATTCCGAGTTTGAGATCGGTCTCACCGAAACTGAACTGCCAACCTTCTGTAACCATTTCACATCATTTCGGAATAACCGAGTTTGTATTATCGGTCTCACCGAAATGGGCAAGCTTCTGTCTTGGCTCAAATCGGTCTCACCGATATTGCATTTTCGGTCTCACCGATTCTGGCATGTTCCTGTCTTTTCTCAAATCGGTCTAACCGAGTTTTCTTTCTCGGTCCCACCGAAAACTCCAACGTTCATATCATTTACACTTTCGGTCTCACCGAGATGGTATTTTCGGTCCCACCGAAAATCCCAACGTTCACTATATTTGAACTTTCGGTCTGACCGAGTTTTCACTTCGGTCTCACCGAGATTGCTCAATTATGTGTGTAACGGTTGGATTTTGTGTGGAGGCTATATATACCCCTCCACCCCCTCTTCATTCGTGAGGAGAGCCATCAGAAAGTACTACCACTCCTACCTTACACTTTCTGAGAAGAGAACCACCTACCCTTGTGTTGAGATCAAGTCATTCCATTCCTACCATATGAAACTTGATTTCTAGCCTTCCCAAGTTGCTTTCCACTCAATTCCTTCTTCCACCACAGCCATATCAGTGAGGAGAGTTGAGTGTTGGGGAGATTATCATTTGAAGCACAAGAGCAAGGAGTTCATCATCATCAACAACATCTATTACCTTTTGGAGGGTGGTGCCTCCTAGATTGGTTAGGTGTCGCTTGGGAGCCTCCGTCTTTGAGATGTGGAGTTGAACCAAGAAGTTTGTAAGGGCAAGGAGATCGCCTACTTCGTGAAGATCTACCCCGAGTAAGGCTAGTCCTCCGTGGGCGTAGGCCATGATGGAATAGACAAGGTTGCTTCTTCGTGGACCCTTCGTGGGTGGAGCCCTCCGTGGACTCGCGCAGCCGTTACCCTCCGTGGGTTGAAGTCTCCATCAACGTGGATGTACGATAGCACCACCTATCGGAACCACGACAAAAATCTTCGTGTCACCAAACTGCGTTTGATCTTCTCCACCTCTCTTTACTATATATGCAATTTACTTTCCGCTGCCCATACTCTAGAATTGCATGTGTAGTGTGATACTTGATTTGATCTTAATTGTGAAACTGCCTAAAACTTTGCATAATCAAAAGGCAGATTTTTATATTGTCAAGTAGTCTAATCACCCCCTCTAGACATACTTCTTCGATCCTACAACAGTGCATTAATCATCATAGCATTTCATAACAATGTCCGGAAAATCAAGTAAAGTGGTGACATGGCATTATTAATAACAACATTCTAGCTAGCATGGCAAAAGATGTCATGAAACACAAGCATGCATGAAAGACATAAAGAAATGACTGCAACTGAAAACAATAAGAAAATAACTGCAACTACACACACACAAGGTACAAGCAAAGTAAACATGCGAGTTCGAGGCTCATGATAAGAGGTTGGCTTGCCTGGGGTTGATAAATACTTTGGGAAGAAGTGCGGAACGATTTCGAAAAGATTTGCCGGAAACACTTCTCTCTCGAAAGAGGCTGGTTAACGGCAAGGGAAAAATGGTCATTTTCAGAATGTTGAAACCTAATGAAAACGAATCCAACAGAACGGGCTCGACAAAACGAAGAAGTGGGCTTTGGATTCACCTCATTCGGAGTTACGGATAAAAAGATACGAACGTTTAAAGCTCAGGGACTAGTCTGTAAGCATATTTCTTCAAACATGTCCCTGGCAGTTTAAACAGAACGTGTCTTTTCTGAGAATACGTTTTCCAGAGAGGAAGACGTATTTCCGGCCGAAGAAGAGGAAGAATACGCTTCTGTTAAGCGAAGACGTACTCTTAGGAGTACGCCTTCACTTAACCACGTCAGCGGGCCGGACCGGTCAGCGCTAAGTGGGCGACAGGTGGGGCCCAGGGCGGGGTCGTCGTCATCTTCGTCTCGCCCGTGTTTGCCCGCGGTCCAGAGGGAGGTCGCCGGCGCGGGAGCTCGTCCGGCCGGCTCCGGCCATCTCTGGTGGTGCTCGACCCACTGAAATGACCAGCAGACGGAGGCACGTCCATTCTCGCACGAAACGGGCCTCGAAGAGGGCAGGGACGAGGACACCATGGACTATGGCGGACGGCGGCTTCGGGCTCGGGTGGACACGGTGCTCCGATGGGGAAAGGAAGAGGCCGAGGCCACGGGCGACTTGCCGGAGCATGTGGGATACTATGGTGGTGGAGGAACGGCGAGGGGAGCGCGACATCGCCGGAATCACAGAAGAACCGAGGCGGCGGCCATGGCGACAGTGAGGGGTGGGGAGGGGCTCTGGAGCTTGAGGGAGAGGCTACGCAGGCTACTAGGGTGCTC
>LR738713.1:164550596-164627860 GCA_902687465.1 Secale cereale
GAGGGGGAAAGGGGAGGAGGTGGCACGCGGCGGGCGACGTGTCCGCGCACCGGCGACGGTGTAGTGTTGGTGGACGCGGCCAACATGCTCGGGAAGCGGCGGGAAGGCGACGAGGGGAGAGCGGACCAGCGCCAGAGACTCACGGAGACGAGTAGCGCTCTGAGACGAACAGAAGAAGAGGACAGAAGAGAAGAAAGCGACGACGGTCACAGTGGAGCACTGTTCAACCATTGGCATGGCTCGCCGGAGAAGAAAACGAAGGAGGCAGGAGGTCCAGGGGGAGAGGACACCGAGGGGGCACTGTAGGGCATTAATGGTGAGGCCAGAGCCGGTCGGAGCAGCGCTGCCGACAACAACAGTGGCTAGACCACCGTTTTGGCTGGCTGCCCTCGTGATCACCACGGACAAGGCGCGCTCTAGGGTTTTTACTGATGTAAATTCTTGTCTACCGCGTAGTCCTTCGAAGATAGAGAGTTACTATGGTAAAAAGAGGGGCAGAGACAAACTGAGCTGAGTAAAATAAGCTTCACAAGTTTGCTGTTGCAAACTTAGTCATACCAGAGATTAAACCAGAGAAGGTAAAAGGTAAAAATGATGTCTGAGAGGCTTAGGGTAACAAGGACTACTGTCCTGGAAATTTTGAGGTCATTAGGACAAATATTTAGCATAGTTGCTTTACAACTGCTAAAATATGTCCAGAAACTAAATAAGGAAGAAGCACTCACCAAGAGTGATGGACTGAGCTAAGATTTGGCAAAGCTTGATGATTTGGACATATAGTGATGCTGTAAAAATTCCATACCAAATGGACTTGCCAAATTAGTACTTGTTTCACAAACATCACTTCTGACCAAAAACTCAGGAAAAATCTAGGAAAATATTGACTACATGAAATGAGCCAAAACCTTGGGTAGGGGAGTTATATGAATAGGAGAAGGCTTGGGAATATTTTCAGCTATAATGGAGCAAGAGAAAATGTACTTGCTTCACAAACTGAAAATTTGGGTAGAAAGCAAGAATTGCTTATGTGCTCACATTGCTCAATAGAAGGAGCTAAATTTAGGTGGAGGCTAATTATTTGGAATACTTGAGAGGATGGAAAAGTTTCATCCCATTTGAAAACTTTATGAAGGTACTTCCTTCACAAAGTTGTATTCTGGTCAGAAACTTTGAAAAATTGCACAGGGAGCTAGGATGAGAGGATTGAGCTCATATTTGGTATTCATGGGTGGTTTATCAATGTTAATCACCCCACCAAATTACAACTCAACTGGAATTAGGAATAAAGCATTGCCTTTGCAAAATTTCAAAGAAGTCAGAAACTTGCATTGGATCATGTGCCAAAATTTTGAACTGTGGAACATGAGCTAATGATGGAACTAGTGATTATATATCAAGGACAAGCTCCAAAAATTATTTGGGAATTCTCCTTGCCATAAAAATAGTAGTTCCTTTGGAAAATGGCAGAAATGCAATATTGGCTTAAAATAGGAAAAGACAATTTTCCTTATTTTAATGTGGCCAATATTTTTGCCAGAGCTTGGATTAGGCATAAGTATCAACTCCACCAATTCTCATGAATTTAGGAGATGGCTAGCTATGCCTTAGAATTTTATTCCTCAGAAAGTCAAGAAAAGGAATAAATGATAATTCAAAAAATTTGCATGGAACTTAGCAATACTTTTGCATATTCAAAAATTAGGAGGATATGAGGGTCTATTGGAATAGATGGAATGATCAACAGATCAAGGAAAATGATGGCTCCTTTGTAATCACAAAGGCCACATATAAATTCCAAAAGCTTGGAATTAGGTTTTGAGAGGATTTGAGGGGTTGCAGATGAGGTCTTGCCCACTGACAAAGACAAGGGCAAGGTTTTGAAGGGTTGAAAATGACCATAAATCTCAGAGTCATCCAGCAAGCTCATGAGAAAATAAAAAGAATGATTGCGAGCAAGAAATAACAGCACAAAATTGATAACCCAATTTTGAGGCTGTTAGAGAGGCGAAGAGCCAAGCGCAGCCCGGACGCTCGTGTGGCAGTTTCATGTGTAGAGTAGTCTAGGATAGCGTGTATCGTGCCTGTAAGCTTAAAATCATTGGGGTCGGCTGACTCGGCTCCATGCTATATTTTTTGATTAAAATAATCTCCTGGCCCTACCTGTCATCCTGGTGATTCTAGTTTGCACGCTCATCTGGTCAAGATAGGAATATATATTTTAATTTGTGGCGGGGTAAATGTTAGAGGTTGCAGCAAATGGAGTATTGTACACTGCGGGTCTTTCAGCCAAGTTTAGAGGCAACCATGTGGGGCCAGTGCTATGATGTGTCGGGTCAACTCATACAACGAGGGGAAGCTTGATTTTACTACTACATGTCTTCTCCCTCGCCCATGCGCGTGGTGTCTCGCAGACGAGGACATGCTTTTGCTTATAGTACTACAACAAGCTATCCCTCCCGCTCGCGGTGGACGGACATGCAGCTATGGATTCGATAATGTAGATGCAGTAGTAGTAACATCATTGTTCATCTTCTCGAAGAGGTGAAGAGCCAAGTGCAACCCGAACGTGGTATTTGAGAACCTTGGAGCACGCATATAGCCAGGCTCTTGCATGAGACATAATTGCTATGTGAGCCCACTATTGTAGTACTCCCTTCGTCCGGAAATACTTGTCATCAAAATGAATAAAAGGGGATGTATCTAGATGTATTTTAGTTCTAGATACATCTTTTTTACCCATTTTGATGACAAGTATTGTAACGCCCCGGACACACCCGCCGGTGGTCGTTACTCCTGGCGGGATCTAGACTGGCCTCACATATCAATACTAGTCTTTTCTGCGCACTTTGTCCTCACTCATGCGCACCCGGGAGCAACTTCCCGGTCGGTCACCCATCCTGAAACTACTCCAAGCTGAGCACGCTTAACTTTGGAGTTCTATCCGAATGGGCTCCCGGAAAAGAAGGAATTCCTTATTGATATGTGTAGTCTATCATCCCTAATAATCCAGGCCATCACATACACCCTCACTCAGAGGAACCGACGTCCTCGTCGGGCCACAGGAACGTTCCCTCTTGGCACAATCGTCTGTGCTTCCAGGACAGCACATGTGCCATGCCGTGTGCCACGACTGGTCACAAACGTCATGCACAACATGACTGCAAACTGTCCGCAAACATCCGTGTAACCGCGAGGGTCGGCTCTGATACCAACTTGTAACGCCCCGGACACACCCGCCGGTGGTCGTTACTCCTGGCGGGATCTAGACTGGCCTCACATATCAATACTAGTCTTTTCTGCGCACTTTGTCCTCACTCGTGCGCACCCGGGAGCAACTTCCTGGTCGGTCACCCATCCTGAAACTACTCCAAGCTGAGCACGCTTAACTTTGGAGTTCTATCCGAATGGGCTCCCGGAAAAGAAGGAATTCCTTATTGATATGAGTAGTCTATCATCCCTAATAATCTAGGCCATCACAAGTATTTTCGGACGGAGGGAGTACTTGCTAGTATAGCCCTGTAAACTAGAAAGGAGTATTTGCCTTTCTAGAGATTTCAACAAGTGACTAGACTACACCGAGATGGAGTACATATAGAGCAAAATGAGTGAATCTACACCGTAAATAAATACATAGTTCTCTCGTTTTCCTCTCGGCCTTGGTCGCGGTGCACAATATTGAGTATACTAGTACTATCATCTTGAAATTTACAAAGTCACCATAGGCACCTCGTCGTCGACGGGAATGTCTCCTGACACACGATAGAAGCGAGCGGCAGTCGCCTCCATAGGTGCTTGAATGCCAAGGAGGGAGAGGGTAGAAGTTCCCGAGACGTTGAACGGTCAATTATGCATCCTCAAATTAGTCTACATGCAGAGGGAATTAATTGGAGAAGCAGAATAGAGCCAGCACGATGTGAATGCAACAGAGTTTGGATTCTCATATAAAGGCGCCCCACCACTCCAATCCATCTACTCCTTAGTATCTGCACAACACTGCTCACTCCAATCCAAGACCAAGTGACCAGAAGCCAGAAGCACCTATGGAGGCGATGGACGCGAGCGGCAGTCGGCTGTGCCAAATCATCCAAGGCGCCGGCCTGCGGCCCCGCACCAGGCATTGTTTCCAGACGGTGCTGGCGACCGCCAACGTCGTAGCCCTCGCTATTGCCGGCTTCACCTCTCGCATGGACGACATGATGGTCAACTCCATCTGCAAGTTCGCCGCCGTCAAGAAGCGCGCGGACGACCTTGACGTACTGCTCCAGCCCGCGCGCCCAGGCTCCTCATTGCTTGCCACCCTCATCGGCCTCCATGGTGACGAACTCTTTCAATCCCTGGTGGCCCTGCAGTTGCCGGAGGTCGCGATGAAGAATGTGCACCTTGAGGCCGCGCTCGTCGCGCAGCGCCTCGCCATGCAAGAAACTATCAACCTGCACATCCATGTCTACAAGGAAATCGTCTACATAGGCCCCTACAAGGCCAGCGAGGACAGAAAGACGTTGGCCTTCTTCTAGCGGCTGGAATCTTTGGACGCCATTGTTTAGAAGCACGTCGACCTGGCCACGAAAGCCGCTGCTACTTAGCCGCCGTTCGGTGGGTCGGCACCCTGAGTCAAGGAGGTGGGCGTCGTCGATGGATGTATCTCTTCTTCTTGCCTCCTGTAACCAGCACTGCATCGCCTCGTGGCCATAATTTTGTATTAGTATAGGAGCAAACCGACCATCGGCAAATCCCCACCCCGCCCACCGTGCGTCGACTGAGTTTAGAATTATAAGAGAGAAACGAGGGAGAAGAGCTAGCTGTAGCACATACGTTGTTGTCAGATGGGACTCACGTTGATAGAATGGGAGTACTGAGCACTCGTACCTCTTTTTTTAGGGAAAAAGCTGTCGTATTGTCACATCCCTAGTCAGTGCTTGCATTACGACTAGCTAGAGTGTGCATCATGTTTACTTTCCAAAGAAACTTGAAATGGGAATGACAGAAACCCCAACACCCCTCTTCTAACAACTAGGGTTTAATAAAATCTTTTCCAATGTACCCAAAATGCCCTTAAAAATGTTCATCATTTCTGCCTTGGTCTTAAACCTCTGCCAAAAATGGTGCACAATTTTCTAGGACACCCAAGGTCTCTGGATTAATTTATATGGTATTTGCATTTGGGCATTTAAATGCTATAAAATATTCTATGTGCCCAAATAATCATAGACTAAAATGTTCCATACTGTTCATATTATATACAGTGGGCATGACTAGTTCTATGAGTTATAAAAATGTTCTGGCATTTTTATTAATTCAACAAAGTTGCAAAAGAAATGAAACAGAAAGTAAATAGAAAAAAATAGGAAGAAGCAGACTTACCTGAGCCCACTTACCTGCTGGCCCAGACGGCCCAGCCCACCAGGGGCATCCCCATCTTCTTCGCCGTGCCAGCGCAAGAAGCAGCTCGGTGGCGAGCGCCGCCGACGCGCCGGCCACCTCCTGCCTGCCTGGCTGGCCCCTTCGATGCCCTGGATGGACCTGGACGACGCCACGCAAACCCCCTCGACCGCTCCCCTCTCCCCTGTGTCTTTCCCCTCCTCTCTCCCCTCCGCCGAGCTCCACCGAGCGAGCTCGTCGCCGTCGATCGCTGCCACCGCGCCCTACGCCACTCCCTCGCCTCCCGGATGCACCATTACCTCCGCCGCATCGCCCCGAAGCTCCCCACCGACGCACATGACGCCAGAAGCCCTGCAACACCCTCCCCGCCGTCGTCTTCAACCTTCGGCATCGGAGATTGCCACCGCCCGTACGTCGCCGTTCGACCTCCCCCGAGCTCGCTTCGACGCCCTCTGCGACCGCTGTGAGCTCACGCTTCGAACACCTCTCTCTACGGGCTCGATTACGCCTTGTAGCCGCCGCCCCCTTGCTGACCGTAGCTCACCACCGCCGGCCAACTCGCCGCCGTGGCCACAGGCACTATGCCTCACAGCTGAGCACGCCATTAGGATCAGTAGGTCACCAGCAAGCTAATGCCAGCTCTAACTTCTCCCACCATGCACCACAACACCGTCCCGGCCAACTCCGTGCGAGCGCCGCCGCGGACGAGCTCGTCGCCATCGACTCCGGCGACCAATCGACCAACCAGTGGCACCGTTGGATGCGGTGCATCACCAGGAGCACATAGAGCCCATCCGCGCGACAAATGGTCGCCGGAACAAGGATTCCGACAAGTCACCGCCGTGCGAAATGGTCGCCGCCGACCAAACTCCGGCGGGCTGACGTGGCCTGTTAATTAGGAGCTAACAATAATTAGACTAACCTCCACAGTCACTGACAGTGGGCCCCATCGCTTAGTCAAACCCAGTCAACTCTAGTTTTGACCCGAATTAGCTCCAGAGACACTGACATGAGGGACCCACCAGTCAGGTTTGACCTGGATCAGGTCTGTTGACTTGCTGACGTCAGCATGATGTCATGCTGATGCAGAAAAGGATTATCTGGGATTATTTGATTTAAAAACAATTCAGGAAATTCTAGAAAATGCTGTAAACTTCAAAAAATCATATAAATTCAACAGTAGCTCAGATGGAAAAGATTTATATATGAAAATTGATCAGAAAAACCCAATCTTTCCAATGGCACTGGTTTCATGCATGTTTGAGCAAGTTAACCTTGCTGTATACACTAAAACATGATAATGCACTTAAATAAATAATAGTTTGAGTTTCAATTTGAACCTTTGATTCAAATGGGCTCAAACCCTTCTGGTTATAGTTGCATTAGCCCAAAACACATGCATCTTGCCATATCATGAGCATGCATCATATTGTTGCATTTGTTTGCTTATTGATTGTATCGCCGATATTCTCCGTGTTAGGTCTTGCTCCCGAGGATACTTCTGCATATCCAGCTGAAGAGCAGTACCCGACAACCACTCTGTCAGGCAAGCAATCACTGATCATTCCGATACAAACCCATCTTCTCGCTCCTGCTCTCTTTTACTGCATTAAGGCAACAACGTGTGAACTGCTACTTGCTGCGGTAGTTGAACCCTATTCCTTTGCATGACCTGTCATTGCCACAGTAAATAGTTGAAACCCACTAGCATGTGTAGGAGTTGATTGAGCCATGTGATGTGTGAACCACCATGCTATTTGTTTATGTTGCCTGCTATGCTTAGAGTTGTGTCAGGTCTGGTTCATCTGGGTGATGGATCAGAGTGAAATGATCATACTCGGTAAAGAGAGGGAAGTGTGAAACATGTTTGGTAAAGGTATCGATGAAAGGCCATGTAGGAGTACATGGTGGGTTGTTTCATTGGAACCGTCCATAGGACCCGAGATCTGTATGTTTGGTTCAAGTTCCAGCTACTACCATGCATTGGGCCCGAAACCAATGGACCCTCTCGGCTTATTAACTGCCCTTGTTCTCTATCCAGGAATTGCAACTAGTTTCTGGTGTTTGTAGTTTACTGGTGGTCGTGCACATCGCTGACCCTTGGGGTGGGTTGTGATGCGATAGGTACGTGGCACGGTGTACCGGTTGCCCGTTTGGTGACTCGGGAACCCTATACACATCGTTTGGGGCCGTGAGCGACACCCCGGCCGGATCTCCCCACGGATGGAACCCAAATAGGCGATAAACCTGGACGAGAGACTTGTGTAGTTAGTCAGGTCGTGGCCGACACCCTCGCTGGGCTTCCGCTTGAAGGTTGCCGAGTACATGTCGAGTAAACGACGATAAGTGGTGGAAGCGTGTGTGAAGAAGTACACCCCTGCAGGGTTATCAATCTATTCGAATAGCCGTTGTTCGCGGTACGGACTACTTGGTTACTCTTACAGTTCATAGACAAGTTGATGGATACTACTAAAAGCCTCAAGACAAGTGTGAGTGCCGTGGATGGCCCTTCCGTAGGATGACGGAAGAGGATCCTCGGTGGTGTATTGTTGTGGTGAGTAGAGGACTCGTGTACGTAGTAATATCTTGCAATCTGTTGAGAGTTGTAGTATAGGTTAGCCAAGAGTCAAAGCTGGTTTTCTGCTATGAACTCCACTACCCCCTATTGATAATGTTGCATGTATGATAGGTTCTGTTGTAAGACTTGCTGAGTACCTTTGTACTCATGTTTGCTTAATAACTGTTGCAGAGGAGAACCCTGCCCCTTCTGATGGGTTCTACATAGACGTTGACGTCGACGAGTAGCTTGCTACCCAGACGGAGATCTAGAGCTTGTGAAGGGCCTTGTAGATAGCCAGGCTACACCAAGCCTGTTTTATTTCTAAGTTGTCTGTACTCAGACATGTAGCTTCCGCTTGTGCTTGTATGACTGTATGACTTGAGTGTTGGGTCATGTGACCCCTACCTGTATGGATATGTTATGTACGGCTCTTTGAGCCTCTTAAATAAAGTACTTTGAGTCATAGAGTTCTGTTGTGATGCAATGTTGTATTTGCACATATTGAGCATATTGTGTGTATGATTAAAATGCTTGGTATGTGTGGGATCCGACACCTAGTTATTTTCCTTTGGTAGCCTATCTTACAGGGAAATGTCTCCTAGTGTTTCCAATGAGCCTTGGTAGCTTGCTACTGCTCGGAACACGTAGGCTGGCCGGCATGTGTCCTTCTTCGTTCCTGTGTCGGTCCCTTAGGGGAAATGTCACGCGTTGTTCCTTTAAGTCCATGTAGCTTGCTACGACTTGGGTTCATACGTTGATGACCGACACGTTCGTTGCTGGGTCATGAATGCCTGTCTCTGTAATTTAGTGCCACTTTTGGTTTATAACTAGCCATGTCGGCCCGGGTTCTCTGTCATATGGATGCTAGCGACACTGTCATATACGTGTGCCAAAATGCGCAAACGGTCCCGGGCCAGGTAAGGTGGCACCCGTGGGGATACCGTGCGTGAGGCCACAAAGTGATATGACGTGTTACGAGCTAGATCGGTGTGACTTAGGATCGGGGTCCTGACAGCGTTGGCATCAGAGCCGGACTGCCTGTAGGTTTCTCAAGCCAAACTGGTCGATGTTGAGTCTAGAAAAATTCTTAGTTATATGTAGGGGAATTGATTGTGGAAGGGAATGTAAGGCTCTTTTTACTTCTTTACCTTATGCCCTTCTGATCTGAGTCAGTCTATTCTTTCTACGGGGGTTTAGGACTAGGCCTCTTATCCTTACTAGGTTCACGTGTTACTAATCCGTAGACTCTTAGGATTGTTGGTTTCAAGCCTCAGTTCGGTTTCTACCCTTTTAGTATGATGGTTAGTAGGACCCGGAACCTTGATATGTTATTGTTGAGTGGCTATGCTATCATTTGTATGATGTCTCAAAAATCTTTTTTTTGAGCATTTACAGTTGTTATGCTGCCCGATTTCTTCCAGAAATACTAATGCCTTTGCATTACCTCGTGCTTCAGATGTCTGGCCGCACACCTCACCAAGTGGTTCGTTTGACTCGGTGCATTAATGTGCCCGGTCACACGGCCATGCTAGTCCGTGTGTTGACTGATATCGGTTACCGCTGGTATCCTGAGTACACCGTGGAGGAACAGTACCGGGATTTCAATCAGAGTCAGTATTTCTGCACAGTCCGGATATACCCCTCATATCCCGGAGCTAACGACCCCATCCATTGGTCTTATGGACTCGGGGTTACTATCGAGATGGCAGTGCAGGATGCCGCTTATTCGATGATGACCATCCTCCGGGCTAGGCATGCCCTGTTGCTGAACACTGAGTTCTGTTACATGCTAGCCTCACTTCCCAAAGAGGAAGGCTACTATACTGGTTTGTATACTGATGCTGCTCATGAGGAGCCACTGCTTCAGACTACTGTCCAGATGCTGGAGGATAGGGACCGTGAGGTCCGTGCCCTCCGAATGGAGCTGTATAACACTCGAGCCGCCCACTGGACTACTTTGACACGGCTTGCACCTGCTGTGCATGCCGGATATCTGGATATGCGGGATTTGTACCCCGTGCGGACTCGTTTTCCTGATCGTATGGATTGGCGTGACGTTGGGGGTATTACACCTCCACGTGGGCGTCGGTTACCACCAGCATCAGGCCCGAGGCCACATCCATGTCCCTATGGTCCACAGCCTTCGAGTGCTCGAGAGTTTCAAGATCCATCTGTTCCACTTCCAGGCTACGGTGGTAATCTTTATGAAGATTACCACGGGAATGTCTGAGCTAGACCGTGGCAGTAGTAGTATCGTAGAAGTTGTATCTCCACAGTCATGCGCGTCTTGTGGAATATGACTTAGCTAGTACTGAGTTCCGGAGGTGTAGTTAAATAATGTATAGGAGCTTGGAATGCCTCTGATGAGATGTATCGTCTTTCACCGCAGTTGTACTTTAGCCTTGGCTTGTACTAAACTATGTATGGTGTGTATGACCACTAGTGTATATATGGCAGTTTCTATATTACCATGTCGTACGGATGAACATCTCTGCATTCCGTGTCATCCATTACATTATGCACTCCTATGTCATGTTTTTGCCATCCTTGTCTAAACCGTTGTTTTGTTTTCCTAGGATGGTCAACACTCACAGCACTCCTGCTGCTCAGGAGCAGGGTGAGGCTAGTGGGGCTAGAGATGAGAATCTGCCCCAGCCACCCTCCTTGGCTGAAGTTATGCTCGAGGCAGAACAGAACAAAAGAGAGACCAACCATCTGCTGGAACGCATAGAGCAGAACGCTGGGTTTCGTCAGAGGAATGACGTAGTGTCAGTCAATGACTTTATCAAGATGTGCCCACCTAAGTTCCATCATTCCAACGAACCTCTGGATGCGGATGACTGGCTACATAGTATCACCCACAAGCTACACTCTGCCCGTGTGGCCGAAGCTAACAAGGTTACCTACGCCGCCTACCATCTTGAGGGCCCTGCCAGTCTCTGGTGGGAGAACTTTGAGGCTATGCGTCCTGCTGGCCAAATCACTACTTGGGTTGAGTTCAGTGAGGCATTCCGTGAACATCACATTCCGGAAGGTCTCATGGATCGCAAACGGGAGGAATTCTGCAATTTCACCCAGGGCCGGTTAACAGTGGATGGCTATAGTCGCGAGTTTGGCAACTTGGCACGCTATGCACCTGAGGAAGTATCCACCGATGCCAAGAAGCAGGCGAGATTCCGTAAGGGACTCAGCCCCGAACTCCGCCGAGATCTACGACTGCACGAGTGCACTTCCTTCCAGAAGCTGGTAAACAAAGCTATCAGTGCTGAGACGGGCCAGACTGATTTCGAAGCCACCCGCAAGCATCCTCGTGATTTTGGGTCCTCATCCGGCTCTAGCTCTCACAAGCGCCGTGTGTGGGTTCCTAACATTGCTCTGCCACCCAAGTACACACCGAGGCCATCCTGTGAGGCGCCTCGCCCAACTCAACCGTATGCACCTGCCAAGACTTATGGAGGACCACCTACCAACTTTGCTCCACGCACTGGCACTGTGACATGCTTTAAGTGTGGAGAACCGGGGCACTACATGCGTGAGTGTCCCCAGAACCAGCCAGGAAAACCCGTTGGCCGTGGTAAGCCAACCGGCAAGGTGAATTATGTCAAGCCAATCCCCACTTCACGTGGTCATGTTAACTATGTCCCGGCTGAGGAAGCTTATGAGGATCCTAACGTCGTCCTTGGTACGCTTCTCGTTAACTGCCATCCGGCATCTGTTCTTTTTGACACTGGAAGATCCCATTCGTTCATATCTGAGAGCTATGCTCGAATGCACAACATGACTTTTTTGTGACATGCCTACTTCCATGGTTATTCAAACTCCTGGTTCAAAGTGGCAAACCTCTAGGGTAAGCCATGGAAATGAAATTCTTGTCGATAGACTTGTTTTCCTTGCATCCCTAATCGTTCTCAAGTCCTCGGACATAAACATCATCTTGGGTATGGATTGGATGCCAACTCATTACGCCAAGATTGATTGCTACACTAGGACCGTTCAACTTACACACCCATCCGGCAAGACGGTCAATGTCTTGACCCAAATGGGTGAGCGTCAGCTCTACTCTCTTAATGCCAGCCCCCTACCAGAACTCGAAGATATCCCGATAGTCCGTGACTTTCCGGATGTTTTTCCAGAAGAACTGCCAGGTGTTCCACCTGACAGAGATGTCGAGTTCATGATAGATCTTATTCCTGGAACTGTCCCAATCTCTAGGAGACCTTATAAAATGGCACCCCTAGAATTAGCCGAGCTTAAGAAACAACTCGATGAGTCCTTGAAAAAGGGTTTCATCCGTCCTAGTTCTTCCCCTTGGGCTTGTCCCGTCCTCTTCGTCAAGAAGAAGGATGGAACGGAACGGATGGTTGTAGATTACCAACCTGTCAATCTGGTCACCATAAAGAACAAGTATCCGCTCCCCAGGATCAACGACCTGTATGATCAGCTCGCTGGATCCTCAGTCTTCTCCAAAATGGATTTGAGGTTGGGCTACCATCAAATCAAAATCAAGAATGGGGACATTCCCAAGACGGCTTTTGTTACTCGTTATGGCCAATACGAGTACACCGCCATGTCCTTCGGGTTAACCAATGCCCCAGCGACTTTCTCCGGCTAATGAATTCTATATTCATGGAATATTTGGATAAATTTGTCGTGGTATACCTCGATGATATACTCATCTACTCCAAGAACAAGAAAGATCATGCTGAGCATCTAAGGCTGGTATTGACGAAACTTCGAGAGCACCGCCTTTATGCCAAATTCTCTAAATGTGAATTCTGGTTGCCGGAAGGGACCTATCTAGGTCATGTGATCTCTGGCAAGGGTATTGCTGTCAATCCCGAGCGAGTTCAAGCCATCCTTGATTGGACTCCCCCTAAATCGGTCAAGCAAGTTAGGAGTTTTCTTGGCTTAGCAAGTTATTGCCGACGCTTTGTCGAGAATTTCTCCAAGGTTGCTAAACCTCTAACTGAACTCCTCAAGAAAGATAAAAGGTTCGAATGGACCCCACAATGCGAGTCCAGCTTTCAGGAACTGAAAAGACGCCTGGCATATGCACCCGTACTAGTACCACCAGACTTTTCCAAGGACTTTATTATTTACTGCGACGCCTCGCGACAAGGACTAGGTTGCATACTCATGCAAGATCATCAAGTGATTGCTTACGCATCCTGACAGTTGCGTCCACATGAGGATAACTATCCTACACATGATCTAGAGCTTGCAGCTGTAGTCAACGCACTCAAAACATGGCGACATTACCTTCTTGGTAATCGCTGTGAAATCTTCACTGATCACCAAAGTCTGAAATACATCTTCACCCAATCGGATCTAAATCTCAGGCAAAGACGTTGGGTTGAGTTGCTCACAGATTATGACTTAGGAATCACTTACACCCCTGGGAAGGCCAATGTCATGGCTGACGCACTAAGTCGTAAGTCATATTGTAACAACTTGATGTTACAACAAGGGCAACCACTTCTCCACGAGAAATTTCGAAAGCTTAACCTTCACATTGTTCCTCGAGGATTCCTTTCCACCTTGGTGGCGAAACCTACCCTTACGGATCAGGTCATCAAAGCACAGAAGGTTGATCTGGGAATCTCCCGTATCAAGAGGAACATCAAGAAAGGAGTCGCGGGATGTTTCTCAATTGATGATCAAGGAGTCGTGCTCTTTAGCAACCGCTTAGTGGTTCCTAAGGTACGAAACCTGAGACGGTTGATCCTTAAGGAGGCTCATGAATCTCCTCTCACGATTCATCCTGGTAGTACCAAAATGTATCAGGACCTACGCCAGAGGTTCTGGTGAACTAGGATGAAGAGAGAAATCGCTCAATTTATTGCTAACTGCGACGTTTGTCGCCGAGTTAAAGCAGAGCATCAACGGCCTGCTGGCACCCTTCAACCTTTAGCTATTCCTGAATGGAAATGGGACAAGATCGGTATGACTTCATTACCGGGTTTCCCAGGACCAGGAAAGGGAATAATGCTATCTTTGTCGTTATCGACCGCCTCTCCAAAGTAGCCCATTTCCCGCCTGTTCGAGAGAGTATTACCGCTAGCGAGCAAGCAGATTTGTATATCTCTCGGATAGTATCACTTCATGGTGTGCCGTTGGAGATCAACTCAGACCGTGGAAGTCTTTTCACTTCACGATTTTGGGAAAGTTTCCAGAATGCTATGGGAACTCATCTCTCTTTCAGCACCGCCTTCCATCCTCAGTCAAGTGGTCAAGTGGAACGAGTCAATCAAATTCTGGAAGATATGCTTTGAGCCTCTGTCATCTCTTTCGGTATGGATTGGGAGAA
This sequence comes from Secale cereale, assembly GCA_902687465.1. Classification (NCBI taxonomy): domain Eukaryota; kingdom Viridiplantae; phylum Streptophyta; class Magnoliopsida; order Poales; family Poaceae; genus Secale; species Secale cereale. The sequence continues at coordinate 164,564,843 of LR738713.1, forward strand.
GTGTCTTCCATTTGCCGAATTCGCTTATAACAATAGTTATCAAGCCAGCTTGGGCAAGGCTCCCTTCGAAGTTTTATATGGACGAAGATGTCGAACACCTCTTAACTGGTCAGAAACCGGGGAAAGACAATTCTTTGGTCCAGATATGATCCAGGAAGCAGAAGAGCAGGTTCGCATCGTTTGTGAGAAATTGAAAACAGCCCAGTCTCGCCAGAAGAGCCAATATGATAGTCATCATAAGGCTATGACTTTTGAAGTCGGCGATAAGGCTTACCTTTGGGTTACTCCTCTTAAGGGAACCCATCGCTTCGGTATCAAAGGCAAATTGGCCCCTCGTTACATCGGTCCTTTTCGCATTCTTGCCAAACGAGGAGAAGTTGCCTACCAATTGGAACTACCTCCGCACCTTTCCAGAGTTCATGATGTCTTCCACGTATCTCAACTCAGGCGTTGCTTCTCGGATCCTATCTGCGGAGTGGACCACGAAATTCTTGATCTCCAGGACAATCTCACATATCGAGAATACCCCGTTCGTATTCTTGATCAAACCGAGCATACCACTCGATGTCACAATATCAAGTTTCTCAAGGTTCAATGGTCACATCATTCCGAGTGTGCAGCTACCTGGGAAAGGGAGGATCGTCTTCGACTTGAGTACCCCACCCTCTTTCCGGAGGAACCCGAATCTCGGGACGCGATTGTTTTGAGTGGGGGTGAGTTGTCACATCCCTAGTCAGTGCTTGCATTAGGACTAGCTAGAGTGTGCATCATGTTTACCTTCCAAATAAACTTGAAATGGGAATGACAGAAACCCCAGCACCCCTCTTATAACAACTAGGGTTTAATAAAATCTTTTCCAATGTACCCAAAATGCCCTTCAAAAATGTTCTTCATTTCTGCCTTGGTCTTAAACCTCTGCCAAAAATGGTGCACAACTTTCTTGGACACCCAAGGTCTCTGGATTAATTCATATGGTATTTGAATTTGGGCATTTAAATGCTATAAAATATTCTATGTGCCCAAATAATCATAAACTAAAATGTTCCATACTGTTCATATTATATATAGTGGGCATGACTAGTTCTATGAGTTATAAAAATGTTCTGGCATTTTTATTAATTCAACAAAGTTGCAAAAGAAATGAAACAGAAAGTAAATAGAAAAAAATAGGAAGAAGTAGACTTACCTGAGCCCACTTACCTGCTGGCCCAGACGGCCCAGCCCACCAGGGGCATCCCCGTCTTCTACGCCGTGCCAGCGCACGAAGAAGCTCGGTGGAGAGCTGATGGCTTCTCGCCCCTCGTTGGTTACCCCAAGTGGAAGGTTTGAGATGCAGTGTAGCGGAAGTTTTCCCTTGGCAAAGATACCAAGGATCGATTTCCCTGAGACTCCCAGTTTCAACAAGAAGGTGTCAACTGCTAACGGCGCTAGATATTAGCAATCAACGTGGACATGCACACAGATACAAATAACTTTGCTCCCAACGAGTACAGAGAGGTTGTCAATCCCTCCGGCCTTGTAGTTTACAAAGGATCAAACACAAGTGATAATAGTGATAGGTATTGCTGCAATAGTAAGTAAAAGCTGAAAGTAAATAGCGGATGTGATCAGTGATGGTAATATGGACCGGGGTCCCATGATGTTCACTAGTGATGTCTCTCTCCCAAAAGACGATAAAACAGCTATGTGAGGTAAACGAATTACAGCTGGGCAATTGACAGAATTATGTGCGCAAACCAATGCTAACTATGTTACAAGAAAGGTAGAGGTTCAAAGCATGGGCGGTACGCCAAGGCAAGTAGACCGAAATCCATCTGCATCTACTACTAATCATCCACCTCGAGATATCTATCCAGAACATCTCGCTGGTATTAAGTTGCGAGTCCCACCCATAGTGTAAACTCAAAGCAACAGACAACTGCATTAAAAGAACTTTGCGTAAAGTAAACAATCCTTGCACCCGCGGGCACAAGCACCGTTGTTTTCCCCCTTGTGGCAACAGCACATCCCCTAGACTCATGTTTCTGTCACTCAAGCTAGTCATCGAGGGGCATGAACCCACAATCAAGCATAACGTTCCCTCTTGGAGTCACTACCTACTACTTGGCCAAAGCAATAAATAACAACGGAGAACATGCAAGAATTACTTACGAACATAAATATAAAAGAGGTAGATCAAATATATTACTCAAACACAATCTGAACATAATCTCACAATCCATCGGATCCCAGCAAACTCAACATAGCAACAGCATAAGGATTACATATGTGCCTCGATCATGTAGGGCAGCTCACGAGGACTAATTAGTGAAGCACAAGAACGGGAGGAGAACATCACATAGCTACTGGTCATGGAGCCATGGTCCAAGGGAGACTACTCACAACTCATCCGGGAGGCGTCCATGGTGGTGGAGAAGCTCCCGGTGGTGATCCTCCCCTCCGGCAGGGTGCCGGGAAGAGTTCTCCTGGTGCTCTCGATCTTGGAAGCGGCGGCGGCGGCGGAACAGAGATGAGATCGTGAAAAAGGGTTCCCGTCTCGAGGGTTTCGGGACACGATATAAATATATGCCAAAGGGGGGCATCAGCGGAGGCTCGGGGGGCCCAGGCCCCCCCGGCGCGGCCAGGGGGGCCGCACCACCAGGGCGCCTGGAGCCCTGGTGGCCCCCCTCCAGCTGTACTTTGGCTGCTGGGAAGCTTCTGGAATGCTGATTTTTTATATAACTTTTCCGGGATTTTTCTGGCAGTTCTCGTAATGGGAAAACCTGAAATACAGAAACAGGAGAAAACAGAAACTGGCACTGGGGTGCACTAAGTTAATAGGTTAGTCCAAATATGATCAAAAGTGTATGGAAGTGTATAAATATCATAGCAATATCACCCAAAAGAGGCATGGAGCAAGCAGAAATTATAGATACGTTTTGGACGTATCAACATCCCCAAGCTTAATTCATGCTCGTCCTCGAGTAGGTAAATGATAACAAGAATAATTTCTGTGGTGACATGCTATTAACCATATAGGACTTTTCATAGTCATATGACAAAAGCTTACTAAGACAATGAATCTGTAGTAATTAAATTGCCTCATGAGAAAATCACAAAGAACTGAAAGTTTTACAACGTGATACTGAAACATCAAATAGATTTGTAATGAGCATGGTGTGCAAATATGATAAAGTGATATCTCGCTTGCCCCCTTTAGTGAAGCAAAACATAAATGCAGGGGCACCTCCAAGGTTTAAGTGATGACTAGATACAATGATTTCAAAATAAACGATATCATAATCATGCGAAAGACAATGCTACTTTGGGACAATGCACATTACACTCAGAATGACAATCATGCTCTCAGTAGTTGGTGCTTTAAAAGAAGGTGGAGACTCTCGAACCGTGGCTTTTGTTGGCAAGGTTGAAAACCCGTAGTCGGAAACAAAGACAAAACATGTACCAGAGCTCTTGGTTTTAAAAACAGAGGTAATAATTATTTTTTTCTTAGATCATGCATGTTTCGTCAACGAATGCTAGCAGATAACTCAATTACTTTTTGAGATGGACAAGTTTCGAGGAACGGCTCCCGAATGAGGACGATCACATCCTCTTAATCTCCTTTGTTTATCACTGCCAAAGTTTTTTGATTTCTCATGAACAAAGTGTGAAGGAGGGTTTGTTTGTTATATTAATTTTGAGCCGGGCGCACTCAATGCCAGTTCCTTCTCGTGTTATGGGTTTGCACATTATACATGCAATCCCAGGGCGAAGCTTGTCCAACTTAAAAAGATCATGAATTAACTACTACTTCCTCATGGACTTAAAACAGAGGCACAAAATAGGAATGCATTTTTCTTTTTGAATAATTTCGAGATGGTACATGCAAGTCTCCGTTAGGAATGGCAGGTAAATACCATGTAGGAAGGTATGATGGACTCATATGGCATAACTGGTTTAAAAGAATTTGGATGCACAAGCAGTCAGTCCGCTTAGTACAGGTGGAGGTTAGCAAAAGACTGGGAGCGACCAACTAAGAGAGCAATGACGGTCATAATCATGCAGAGCGACAAAGCAACATTGAATCAGGCATGGTAGTTATATCGCTACTCAGAAACAAAAGATCATCAAGGCTTGACAGACTTTCTTTACAGTCTTAAATATGCGTGAGCATACGCCAAGTCAATCAAAATAAATTCTTGAAGGAAGATATTACTAAACCATACCACATCATAGGAAAGCAAATCATGTTGGTACTCCAATAACACATTGGAAACCCCCCAGCTATTTGAGACTAACCATAAGAAAACATGAATTACTAAGCACCATTATGCACGTAGCATCTTTATCATAGACATACCAACCAATGCAACGGAAGCAAACTCTCTTAATAAGATAATCATGATAAATAAAGAGAGTTCAAGCAACCAACTAAACAAAAGCTCTTTAAAAAGATAAGCATGAAAACTAAAAGCTAAGCATGATAGTAGCTATTGAAAGACAAAGAACACACACAACAAAGATAGACATGAAAATTCTATGTTATGTTCTAGGTAGAAGTGGAGCGTGTTTCTCTCCCACATAAAGAAAGCTGAGTTCCGACTCGTTATGAAAAGCTAAGGAAAACTAAAAAGGAAAACTAAAGCAAGACGCTCCAAGCATAGCACATAACACATGAAGTGATAAAAATATAGTGGAACGAAAGACGAACTAATAATGTTGATGGAGAAGGGGATGCATGGGGGCATCCCCACGCTTAGACGCTTGAGTCTCCTTGAATATTTCTTGGGGGTGCATGGGGGCATCCCCAAGCTTGAGCGTTTGACACTCCTGAATCTTTTTATCATCTTCCCTCGCACACTTGAAAACTCCATTCATACATAACTCATCATAATCTGATTAGCGAGGTTAGTACCCATAATAAAATAATTGTTCCTTGCTGGAAATAAGGATATTCTTGAAGGTCTACTGTTTCTCAAGATTGATAAAAGGTTTTTGCAAAGAAAAAAGCAAGCTCTAGGTTTGCAAAATGAAGGAAAGGCAAAACATGACAGAATCTGTGAAAAACAGAACATCAGGTAGTAAATGATTTTTTCGGGGCACTTCTGCAACTCTAATAAAAAAACTCAAAACAGATGCACGGAAGACAATTATATAGAGCATGCTGTCGGAAAAATTCAGACCAAAAAGATGATATGGTGATTTTATACGAATTTTTCTATCCAAGGACAAAATCTGTTTTCTGGACAGCACGTCACAACTTTTGAACTTTCTTGCAATCCGAGGCTATACTTGGCACAAAGTTGAAAAGCAAAGATACAATGATGATGCTACTGTAGTAACAACATCAAGACACAACGAAAGCAAAATAAAATTTTATTCATGTGGGCTGCCTCCCAAAAGCGCTTTCTTTTATGCCTTTAAGCTAGGCATAATGCAAAGAGATCAAGTTTTATCAAGAGTAAAAGAATAGCTAGCCCGTATAACGGACTCAAAAGGTAAATTAATCTTCTTTCGAGGGAAGTGTTCCATCCCTTTCTTGAGAGGAAATTGGAATTTTATATTCCCCTCTTTCATGTCAATGATAGCACCAACGGTGCGTAGGAAAGGACGTCCCAAAATAATTGGACAAGAAGGTTCACATTCAATGTCCATAATAGTAAAATCAACGGGAACATAATTGTCATTGACAATGATAAGAACATCATCGATCCTCCCCAAAGGTTTCTTTATGGAAGAATCAACGAGACGAACACCAAAAGAACAAGAATCAAAAGGTTTCAATTTAAGCACATCATATATTCTTTTGGGCATAACAGAGGTACTGGCACCAACATCACATAAAGCATAGCAAGACAAGTTATTCAACTTGATTTTAATCATAGGATCCCAACCATCTTCTAGCTTTCTAGGTATGGAGGCTTCTACTCTAAGTTTCTCCTCCCTAGCTTTGATAAGAGCATTAGTGATATGCTCTGTGAAGGCAAGGTTAAGCGTGCTAGTGCGGGGATCTCTAGGCATCTTGTGAAGGAAATCAATAACTTCGATAAGAGTGCAATTGTCAAAATCAAGGTCACTACTATCAAGTAAGGTGGTAGTGGTGTCCTTTAGGTTCACTTGTTTGGTAGTTTCTATAGTCATAGCATCACCATTAATAGGTCCAATGGGACCAGGAGTGCATTGGGTGCTAAGAGTTTGGATATCCTCAACAACTTGGATAGTAGCAACAGTGTGGTGGGTAGGAAGGTTCTTAATTCTATCTTCTTCCTCCCTTTCTCTAGCCCATCTCTCTTTAAGTTTAGCCATCATCCTTATATTTTCATTAATTTGCACTTGAATAGCATTCATAGGAGTGACCTTCCTCTCCTCAAGAGGAGAAGTTCTGATTTTAAGCAATTCTACCTCATTGGCTAAATTGTCTACCTTCAAACAGAGATCATCTAGTTTGTTTAGTTTTTCTCCTACACTCTTATTAAAGGCCTTTTGGGTAGTGATGAAATCTTTAAGCATAATCTCTAGTTCAGTAGTGGAGTTCTTGGTGATAGGATAAGCATTGTTGTTCCCATAAGAATTAGAGGGGAACGGTCTAGGATTGCTACCAAAGTTACTCCTATAAGCATTGTTATTAAAATTGTTTCTAGAGATAAAGTTCACATCTACTTGTTCTTGAGCAATCAAAGAATTTAAAGGAACATCACGAGGATCAACAGAAGATTGCTTCGAAAGTAGAGACATGATCAAGTCAATTTTTTCATTTAGGGAGGAAATCTCCTCGACAGAGTTTACCTTCCTACCTGTTGGAGCGCATTCGGTGTGCCATTGGGAATAATTGGTCATCATCTCATCGAGAAGCTTTGTGGCAGCACCAAGTGTAGTTGACATAAAGGTTCCTCCCGCGGCCGAATCTAACAAGTTCCGCGAGGTAAAGTTCAAGCCTGCATAAAAAGTTTGGATAACCATCCAAGTAGTCAAACCGTGAGTAGGGCAGTTCTTGATAAGAGATTTCATACGTTCCCAAGCTTGGGCAACGTGTTCATTATCCAATTGTTTAAAATTCATTATGTTACTTCTTAGTTAGATAATTTTAGCAGGTGGATAGTATTTTCCAATAAAAGCATCTTTGCACTTGTCCCATGAATCTATGCTATTTCTAGGCAAAGACTGAAACCAAATTTTAGCTCCTCCTCTCAAGGAGAAAGGAAAAAGCTTAAGCTTAACAATATCATCGTCTACTTCTCGGTACTTTTGCATATCACAGAGTTCAACAAAATTGTTCAAGTGTAAAGCAGCATCATCTCCAGCACCGGAGAATTGATCTTTCATGACTAGGTTCAGTAAAGCAGGTTTAATTTCATACGAAGGTGCTGAAGTGGCAGGTGTAGTGATAGGTGTGCAGATAAAGTCAACGTTGTTGTGACTAGTGAAGTCACACAACTTGGTGTTCTCGGTGGAACCCATAGTAGCAAGCAAGCAAGATAACTATTTTTGTGATTTTTGATAAAAGATACTAAAACAAAAACTGAAAGGTAAACTAACAAGACTAAAAAGCAAAGGTAAAAGATAGCGTGCAAATCCCCTATCCTGAAGAGTGGAGTCCCCGGCAACGGCGCCAGAAAACTTTGCTTGATGGCTTCTCGCCCCTCGTTGGTTACCCCAAGTGGAAGGTTTGAGATGCAGTGTAGCGGAAGTTTTCCCTTGGCAAAGATACCAAGGATCGATTTCCCTGAGACTCCCAGTTTCAACAAGAAGGTGTCAACTGCTAACGACGCCAGATATTAGCAATAACCGTGGACCTGCACACAGATACAAATAACTGTGCTCCCAACGAGTACAGAGAGGTTGTCAATCCCTCCGGCCTTGTAGTTTACAAAGGATCAAACGCAAGTGATAATAGTGATATGTATTGCTGCAATAGTAAGTAAAAGCTGAAAGTAAATAGCGGATGTGATCAGTGATGGTAATATGGACCAGGGTCCCATGATGTTCACTAGTGATGTCTCTCTCCCAAAAGACGATAAAACAGCTATGTGAGGTAAATGAATTACAGCTGGGCAATTGACAGAATTATGTGCGCAAACCAATGCTAACTATGTTACAAGAAAGGTAGAGGTTCAAAGCATGGGCGGTACGCCAAGGCAAGTAGACCGAAATCCATCTGCATCTACTAATAATCATCCACCTTGAGATATCTATCCAGAACATCTCGCTGGTATTAAGTTGCGAGTCCCACCCATAGTGTAAACTCAAAGCAACAGATAACTGCATTAAAAGAACTTTGTGTAAAGTAAACAATCCTTGCACCCGCGGGCACAAGCACCGTTGTTTTCCCCCTTGTGGCAACAGCACATCCCCTAGACTCATGTTTCTGTCACTCAAGCTAGTCATCGAGGGGCATGAACCCACAATCAAGCATAACGTTCCCTCTTGGAGTCACTACCTACTACTTGGCCAAAGCAATAAATAACAATGGAGAACATGCAAGAATTACTTACGAACATAAATATAAAAGAGGTAGATCAAATATATTACTCAAACACAATCTGAACATAATCTCACAATCCATCGGATCCCAGCAAACTCAACATAGCAACAGCATAAGGATTACATATGTGCCTCGATCATGTAGGGCAGCTCACGAGGACTAATTTGTGAAGCACAAGAACGGGAGGAGAACATCACATAGCTACTGGTCATGGACCCATGGTCCAAGGGAGACTACTCACAACTCATCCGGGAGGCGTCCATGGTGGTGGAGAAGCTCCCGGTGGTGATCCTCCCCTCCGGCAGGGTGCCGGGAAGAGTTCTCCTCGTGCTCTCGATCTTGGAAGTGGTGGCGGCGGCGGAACAGAGATGAGATCGCGAAAAGGGGTTCCCGTCTCGAGGGTTTCGGGACACGATATAAATATATGCCAAAGGGGGGCATCAGCGGAGGCTCGGGGGGCCCAGGCGCCCCCCCGGCGCGGCCAGGGGGGCCGCGCCACCAGGGCGCCTGGAGCCCTGGTGGCCCCCCTCCGGCTGTACTTTGGCTGCTGGGAAGCTTCTGGAACGCTGATTTTTATATAATTTTTCCGGGTTTTTTCTGGCAGTTCTCGTAATGGGAAAACCTGAAATACAAAAAGAGCAGAAAACAGAAACTGGCACTTGGGTGCACTAAGTTAATAGGTTAGTCCAAATATGATCAAAAGTGTATGGAAGTGTATAAATATCATAGCAATATCACCCAAAAGAGGCATGGAGCAAGCAGAAATTATAGGTACGTTTTGGACGTATCAAGAGCGCCGCCGACGCGTCGGCCACCTCCTGCCTGCCTGGCTGGCCCCTTCGATGCCCTAGATGGACCTGGACGACGCCACGCAAACCCCCTCGACCGCTCCCCTCTCCCCTGTGTCTTTCCCCTCCTCTCTCCCCTCCTCCGAGCTCCATCGAGCGAGCTCGTCGCCGTCGATCGCTGCCACCGCGCCCTACGCCACTCCCTCGCCTCCCCGACGCACCATTAGCTCCGCCGCATCGCCCCGAAGCTCCCCACCGACCCACATGATGCCAGAAGCCCTGCAACGCCCTCCCCGCCGTCGTCTTCAACCTTCGGCACCGGAGATCGCCGCCGCCCGTACGTCGCCGTCCGACCTCCCCCGAGCTCGCTTCGACGCCCTCTGCGACCGCTGTGAGCTCACGCTTCGAACCCCTCTCTCTACGGGCTCGATTACGCCTTGTAGCCGCCGCCCCCTTGCTGACCGTAGCTCACCGCCGCCGGCCAACTCGCCATCGTGGCCACATGCACTATGCCTCGCAGCTGAGCACGCCATTAGGATCAGTAGGTCACCAGCAAGCTAATGCCAGCTCTAACTTCTCCCACCGTGCACCACAACGCCGTCCCGGCCAACTCCGTGCGAGCGTCGCCGCGGACGAGCTCGTCGCCGTCGACTCCGGCGACCAATCGACCAACCAGTGGCACCGTTGGATGCGGTGCATCACCAGGAGCACATAGAGCCCATCCGCGCGACAAATGGTCGCCGGAACAAGGATTCCGACGAGTCACCACCGTGCGAAATGGTCGCCGCCGACCAAACTCCAGCGGGTTGACGTGGCCTGTTAATTAGGAGCTAACAGTAATTAGACTAACCACCACAGTCACTGACAGTGGGCCCCATCGCTTAGTCAAACCCAGTCAACTCTAGTTTTGACCAGAATTAGCTCCAGAGACACTGACATGAGGGACCCACCAGTCAGGTTTGACCTGGATCAGGTCTGTTGACTTGCTGACGTGGTGTCATGCTGACGCAGTAAAGGAATTTTTCTGGGATTATTTGATTTAAAAACAATTCAGGAAATTCTAGAAAATGCTTTAAACTTCAAAAAATCATATAAATTCAACAGTAGCTCAGATGGAAAAGATTTATATATGAAAATTGATCAGAAAAACCCAATATTTCCAATGGCACTGGTTTCATGCATGTTTGAGCAAGTTAACCTTGCTGTATACACTAAAACATGATAATGCACTTAAATAAATAATAGTTTGAGTTTCAATTTGAACCTTTGATTCAAATGGGCTCAAACCCTTCTGGTTATAATTGCATTAGCCCAAAACACATGCATCTTGCCATATCATGAGCATGCATCATATTGTTGCATTTGTTTGCTTATTGATTGTATCGCCGATATTCTCCGTGCTAGGCCCTGCTCCCGAGGATACTTCTGCGTATCCAGCCGAAGAGCAGTACCCGACAACCACTCTGTCAGGCAAGCAATCATTGATCATTCCGATACAAACCCATCTTCTCGCTCCTGCTCTCTTTTACTACATTAAGGCAACATCGTGTGAACTGCTATTTTCTGCGGTAGTTGAACCCTATTCCTTTGCATGACCTGTCATTGCCACAGTAAATAGTTGAAACCCACTAGCATGTGTAGGAGTTGATTTAGCCATGTGATGTGTGATCCACCATGCTATTTGTTTATGTTGCCTGCTATTCTTAGAGTTGTGTCAGGTCTGGTTCATCTGGGTGATGGATCAAATTGAAATGATCATACTCGATAAAGAGAGGGAAGTGTGAAGCATGTTTGGTAAAGGTATCGATGAAAGGCCATGTAGGAGTACATGGTGGGTTATTTCATTGGAACAGCCCATAGGACCCGAGATCTGTATGTGTGGTTCAAGTTCCAGCTACTACCATGCATTGGGCCCGAAACCAATGGACCCTCTCGGCTTATTAACTGCCCTTGTTCTCTATCCAGGAGTTGCAACTAGTTTCTGGTGTTTGTAGTTTACTGGTGGTCGTGCACATCGCTGACCCTCGGGGTGGGCTGTAATGCGACAGGTACGTGGCACGGTGTACCGGTTTCCCGTTTGGTGACTCGGGAACCCTGTACACATCGTTTGGGGCCGTGAGCGACACCCCGGCCGGATCTCCCCATGGATGGAACCCAAATAGGCGATAAACCTGGACGAGAGACTTGTGTAGTTAGTCAGGTCGTGGCCGACACCCTCGCTGGGCTTCCGCTTGAAGGTTGCCGAGTACATGTCGAGTAAACGGCGATAAGTGGTGGAAGCGTGTGTGAAGAAGTACACCCCTGCAGGGTTATCAATCTATTCGAATAGCCGTTGTTCGCGGTACGGACTACTTGGTTACTCTTACAGTTCATAGACAAGTTGATGGATACTACTAAAAGCCTCAAGACAGGTGTGAGTGATGTGGATGGCCCTTCCGTAGGATGACGGAAGAGGATCCTCGGTGGTGTATTGTTGTGGTGAGTAGAGGACTCGTGTACGCAGTAATATCTTGCAATCTATTGAGAGTTGTAGTATAGGTTAGCCAAGAGTCAAAGCTGGCTTTCTGCTCTGAACTCCACTACCCCCTATTGATAATGTTGCATGTATGATAGGTTCTGTTGTAAGACTTGTTGAGTACCTTTGTACTCATGTTTGCTTAATAACTGTTGCAGAGGAGAACCCTGCCCCTTCTGATGGGTTCTACATAGACGTTGACGTCGACGAGTAGCTTGCTACCCAGACGGAGATCTGGAGCTTGTGAAGGGCCTTGTAGATAGTCAGGCTACACCAAGCCTGTTTTATTTCTAAGTTGTCTGTACTCAGACATGTAGCTTCCGCTTGTCCTTGTATGACTGTATGACTTGAGTGTTGGGTCATGTGACCCCTACCTGTGTGGATATGTTATGTATGGCTCTTGGAGCCTCTTAAATAAAGTACTTTGAGTCATAGAGTTCTGTTGTGATGCAATGTTGTATTTGCACATATTGAGCATATTGTTTGTATGATTGAAATGCTTGGTATGTGTGGGATCCGACACCTAGTTATTTTCCTTTGGTAGCCTATCTTACAGGGAAATGCCTCCTAGTGTTTCCAATGAGCCTTGGTAGCTTGCTACTGCTCGGAACACGTAGGCTGGCCGGCATGTGTTCTTCTTCATTCCTGTGTCTGTTCCTTAGGGGAAATGTCACGCGTTGTTCCTTTAAGTCCATGTAGCTTGCTACGACTTGGGTTCATACGTTGATGACCGACACGTTCGTTGCTGGGTCATGAATGCCTGTCTCTGTAATTTAGTGCCACTTTTGGTTTATAACTAGCCATGTCGGCTCGGGTTCTCTGTCATATGGATGCTAGAGACACTGTCATATACGTGTGCCAAAATGCGCAAACGGTCCCGGGCCAGGTAAGGTGGCACCTGTGGGGATACCGTGCGTGAGGCCACAAAGTGATATGACATGTTACGAGCTAGATCGGTGTGACTTAGGATCGGGGTCCTGACAAAAGCAGTCGTATGTCTAGCACTACCACTAGTTGGGTGCGTGCGACCTATACCTGTCATCACTTTAGGTCTCCTTTTCGAACCGCAGCTACGCTTCACCGTACATATTTTTTCACGCATTTATCCTCCTATATGTACTCCTAGGCTATTTCACGTGCTCCCTTTGGCTGACATGTGGGACATAGAGCATCTGGGTCATAGTGCATGCACGACTCGGAGCATATGCCGGGGTACTTTACATTTCAGACCTCATGAATTACATGCAACCCCCCGCAGAAGATTAAATAAATAAATGAATTACTACATGAAACCGGATTATTTTCATAGAAACTGGAGCACGTCCATTAAATTTTGGACATAACACGTTTATAAAAAAACTACCAGACCTAAACCAGTCTAAGGGCATCTTTGATTCGTAGGATACTGAAAACACAGAAATGGGGAAAGTATGATGGCGATGAACGGAGACGAGGAGAACTCTACTAACTCCGTTAGAGGTTAGAGTTAGATTCTAACCCTGAACTAACTCTAAACCAAAGAGCTGTATGGATGGGAGGGTTAGATCGACAATAAATGTTCTTTCCCAATCACTGCGCAACACTGCTCACTCCAATCCAAGATCAAGTGACCAGAAGCGAGAAGCACCTATGGACGCGATGGTCGCGAGCGGCAGTCGGCTGTGCCAAATCATCCAAGGCGCTGGCCTACGACCCCACACCGCGCAACATTTCCAGACGGTGCTGGCGACCGCCGGCGTCGTAGCCCTCGTCGATGCCGGCTTGGCCTCTCGCATGGACGACATGATGGTCAACTCCATCCACAAGTTCGCCGCCGTCAAGAAGCGTGTAGCGAAAGTTCCTACTAGTTCTGCCAGCCACCACGCTCATGCGTGAGGGAGGGACGCAGCTTCATTGACTTACTGCTCCTGCCTTTGCGTCTATGAAAGGTGGGCCCAACAGGTGGTTGGCCCACCTGTCATGTAGCCAAAGGAAGATGTAGTTAAGGCACCGGAGCTCAGTCCGCGAGGGAGAGGGCGTTGTAGTAATCAAACTTCTCGGTCCTGTACGAGTTGACGCGACACATCGAAGCACTGCACTCGATATAAGTCTTTTTACACATTTCAAATGGACTACTACATACAGATGTATGTAGACATATTTTGCTTCGTATGTAGTCACTTGTTGCAATCTCTAAAAAGACTTATATTTGGAAACAGAGGGAGTACAACGCATGCATGCATGCCGTGACTTCCCTTTTGATACTTGCATGTGTTGATTTGATGCACCTTGCCAAATTTTGACTATAAATTTAACTAACCAAATTTTCATGCATGTCACAAAAAATTACGGGGCTGTTTGGATTGTGACTATGTTTGTCTTATGTTGCCACATTATTTTTCCCACACTTGCTACACTTGCCTAACTTGAGTTGCTCAAATTGTTAGACACACTTTGGCTTGCCTAAGGGAATCTTGCCACACTTTTTGTGTCTATGACATGTGGGGTTCACTGCTAATAAAAAAAATCTCGTCTTACGTGTGGCTAATAAAAAAGACTTATATTTAGGAACGGAGGGAGTAGAAAATATAAATAATAATGCATGTTGGGGCAACCCACGTTTCCGATAATTTTAGCTGTGGGCTTGTTCACAATTTTTACGAGGGGGTGGTTGTTCATTTAATGGAGGGACTTGTACCAGACTTGAACGATACAAAGTGCGACCTGGCACACCGTAACACCAATTGGAACTAGCGGGTAGCTATCTCAAAAAACAATCAACAACTAAAAAAGGCGAACTGGCACGTAGTACACAATTTTAAACGATTGTTTTGATGGAGTGAAAAAGGAAAACTACCCCACTACGTATATATAGGCCGGAGCCTCCGCGCTTGCTCGCTAGGGTTGCTCTATTCAGACACTCTCATCCTATCCAGATCTAAACAAGATAGGGGTGGTAACACTGTCTTTCTCCCTTCAAAAAACACTGTCTTTCTATCCTCACCGCTGGTTACAGATCCAGACGTATCCCCCTCCGCCGGTGAAGGGGAAGAGGGGCAGCATTTAGGCCGTCGTCGACAACGAGGGAGGAGACCCACTGCCGGCCGCAACGTTATCTCTGGCCGAGCGCCAGCACGGGAGGTCCTCTGATCCCTTCGTCGTTGCCCTAGTGTGGGCAGATCCGGCCTCCCGCCGCCCACCTATCCACATCCCGATGACCTTCAGGTATATCTTCCTTCGAAACCGCCTTAGCTCTACTTCCCCAGCTTGCTACGTCGCTGCATGTGCATAATTTTCTACCTCTCAGCCCCTCTCAATCGGATGGTCCAACGTCACCTATTTTTTCTTATTCTATTGTTAGAGGTAAAGCTACTTCATGTAGTCGAATCTTGTACTTGGTTCAAACAAGAAATAAAGTGGGGGTGGGGTAATTTAGTATGTAGGACATCGGACTTGGTACAAACAGGAAGGAAAGGGGGTGAAAGTAGTATAGACTGGTCATCCAACCGGTCTCTTGGTCGAAAAGGGAAATATAGGGGTAACGCTGAACACAGTGGTATGACCAGGACTAGATTTGATATCCACACATAGGAGTAGGTGGCTAGAGTGAACAAAAATGGGACTAACCCATATATGTTTCTTGGATGTTTGTTTCTCGGGGCAACAAACTATGAATCACCACTTTATGCCCCTGTTTAGGTACATGGTGCTGGACTGCTGGTGCACCCACTGTCCCATGCCCTTATACCAAATATTTAGCCATTCTTAATCTAATGCCCCTGGCAAAAATGAAGCCATGCCACTGTTATAAGCCATGACAAGTTTAGCCAAATGTTTTTGCCTGTAATTGTTTGAGACTCTGACTGTTTCCTCTGTAGCTTTTGCTGTAAACAGGGATATCCATTTCACCTGGTTGTTGTTGTGACCTTTTGGTGCACTACACAAAACTCTTCTTAAAAGAAGTGACTTTTGTGCTGTTTAACTGGAATGTTAGAATGGAACAGTTGGTTCATTTCGGTGGAACTGCACAAAGGGAGATCTGTGTTCCAATCCTCATCATCCATATTGGCACCATAACCTTCCTTTAGGTAAGAATGTGTGATAGCCTGGCTTATTAGGGATGATAGACTACTCATATCAATAAGGAATTCCTTATTTTCCGGAAGCCCATTCAGACAGAACTCCAAAGTTAAGCATGCTCAGCTTGGAGTAGTTTCAGGATGGGTGACCGATCGGAAAGTTGGTCCCAGGTGCGCACGAGTGAGGACAAAGTGCGCAGAAAAGACTAGTATTTATATGTGAGGCCACTCTAGATTCCGCCAGGAGTAACGACCACCGGCGGGTGTGTCCGGGCCGTTACAAGTTGGTATCTGAGCCGACCCTCACGGTTACACGGATGTTTGCGGACATGTGTGTGGTCATGTTGTTCATGATGTTTGTGACCTGTCGTGGCACACGACATGGCACATGTGCTGGACTGGAAGCACAGACGTATTTGCCAAGAGGGAACGTTCACGAGTGAGGACAAAGTGCGCAGAAAAGACTAGTATTGATATGTGAGGCCACTCTAGATTCCGGCAGGAGTAACGACCACCGGCGGGTGTGTCCGGGGCGTTACAAGTTGGTATCTGAGCTGACCCTCACGGTTACACGGATGTTTGCGGACATGTGCGCGGTCATGTTGTTCATGATGTTTGTGACCCATCGTGGCACACGACATGGCACATGTGCTGGACTGGAAGCATAGACGTATTTGCCAAGAGGGAACGTTCCTATGGCCCGACGAGGATGTCGGTTCCTCTGAGTGGGGGTGTATGTGATAGCCTGGCTTATTAGGGATGATAGACTACTCATATCAATAAGGAATTCCTTCTTTTCCGGAAGCCCATTTAGACAGAACTCAAAAGTTAAGCGTGCTCAGCTTGGAGTAATTTCAGGATGGGTAACCAATCGGGAAGTTGGTCCCGGGTGCACACGAGTGAGGACAAAGTGCGTAGAAAATACTAGTATTGATATGTGAGGTCTGTCTAGGTCCCACCAGGAGTAATGACCATCGATGGGTGTGTCCGGGGCGTTACAGAATGATATCTAATGCATGTGTTCATCTCTATTTTGCGACTGCCATGAGAAAATAATGCTATTTTTTACTAGTACACTTGTACTCCCTCACTGACAAAACCAATTCTGAAATAGAAGGCCAATCATGTACATGAAGAGGAGGAGGAAGAAGAATAAATAGTTCCAAGGCGTTCTTGGTGAAGCCAGAGGCGTTAGTCGGGGCCATTCAAGGGCTCCCGCAACGACTACCTTACATGTGAGACGATCCTCCAGGGAGCCGTTCCACTTCTGCTGTCTCACTTAATTAATTAGTAGTACTTAAGTACCACTAATTTATTGCTGCCTAATTTTCCTGTCAGAGTTAAACAAATCCTTAGTAGCACCCTATGCTAAATCATGTATGTGTGTATGTTTGTCTATGGAGGTGAATCATGTGGTGGAGCAGGGAGGGAATATTATTAGTGTCATGACATAATACTTCTATTGTTTTGCATGTCAATTTATTGCCATTGATTCAATGAGGCAATGTTTTGCATATTTTCCATCATAAATTTGATGCCACTGTTAGAGTAATATGCCAATGTCTTTCTATCCTTTCTCACTAAGCTAATGAAGGTTTCACCTTATTCCTACTTGTGCAAATAGGGATCATGTTGTGCCAATCATAAATTTTAGTGGAACTACACAAGACAATACAATGAACTGTATCCCAGCCTGTGCTTTAATTCTCCTGGAAGTTCTTGATAATCTTTCGATATAATCTCAGCACTGGTAAACAAGAGTGGTTTGAAACATACATTTGAAGTGCACGAAAATATATACTATTGAGTGGTTCCGGTGAGTGCTTTATCATCTCTTATGGGACTACATGAATAAGCTTTTTTCCTCAGGTTGTTACGGGCCTAAGGGCTTCATCCATATTAGTTTGCTGTCATCTCTATTTGTATCGCGCTACTGTCATGAGAAACTCCTTTATCTTTGCACGTTAAAGTTTTGCAACCTATGATACATGGCAATGCTTTGAGTGTTGAGCTAATTGGCACTGATTAAATAAACTAATACCTCTCTTTAAGAAAGACTACTATCTTGCTAACTTTACCCATTAAGATAATGAGGGTGCTTCTATTTGTAAGTGTATGTTTTATCAACTAGTCCCACTATTACAGTAATCTCACTCTCTCAATATATGTGCCAACAGGGATGCTCGATTTTAGTGGAACTGCACAAAAACTTTGGGTGCTTCATTGCCTTGGCAGCTTCCGTACTTTCCTGTCAGTCGCTAATCTGGGCCTGCTTTCTTCCTTTACTGTCAGTCGCTTCGCTTATCTCGGCTTCTAGTCAAAGGAAAAAGTAATTGATATCCTACCTCACACAAGTTGGTACTGGTCTTTATCCTGATCAATGTTGGGGATATCGCTTATCGGGAACTTATCGGTCGACCCATGATAAGGTGTAAATCGGCCAGTTTATCGGCGTATCGGCCGATTTATCGCCATATCGGCTGATTTATCGGCCGATTTATCTTATCGGTCAGACAGTGGTAAGCGATAAATCGGCCGATTTATCGGCATATCGGAAGATATCTTGAACAGTGATCCTGATTATTATGCTTGTAATGTATTGGTAATTTGGTATTGTGCTACTGTTTGCCGATTTTATAAAGCAGTAACTTGGAGCCTGAACTCGCAGACAAATCATTGCATTGGGTGATTTCAGTAGAACTGCACAAAAAGATCAGATGTACATATACTTATGCTGCTGCTATGTACTCCAAAGTTCACTGAGATAAGCATCGATGTTGACAAGAAGTGCCTATATTCATTCGAGTATCAACCGACGTCAACCAGTTGTGAAACTCCAAGTATTAGGAGAGTGAATGCTAAAAATATTGCTTGGCGCATAGCCCAGAATAACACAGTCCAGTCTTTCGTCCCAACTTGTGCCTTTTGGTTATCGGCATATATGGTAGCGAACTATATGGCATGGAGTCTAAAGATTCCAGACAAGTTGGTTGACGTGTACATTCATCTGGCACTTAATCAGTCTGCACGCCAGAGATGCTCCATTTCAGTTGAACCGCACACAAAAATTGGGTGGTTCATTTTCTCAACCGCGTCCTTTCTCGTCTGCAATGTAGAATTTTGGCGAGCTACAGGACCAAGATGAGCCAGTAAACTAGTTGGATGAAAGTAGTGGCCAATTTGCTCAAACCTCCCTCGGCACAAGGCCACTATTTTAGGATAAACCTACAAGCAAAGTTTAGATTGTCTGTGCTGCCTCTTATGTACTCGAAAGTTTACTCATACAAGCATTAATTTTAGCAACAAGTACCTCCGACTGAACACCATTTACCAGTCTGCAATGTAGAATTTTGGCGAGCTACAGGACCAAGATGAGCTAGTAAACAAGTTGGATGAAAGTAGTGTCCAAGTTGCTCAAACCTCCCTTGGCACGAGGCCACTATTGGAGGATAAACCTACAAGCAAAGTTCAGATTGTCTGTGCTGCCTCTTATGTACTCGAAAGGTTACTCGTACAAACATTAATTTTAGCAAGAAGTACCTCTGACAGAACACCATTACCAGTCTGTACCCTAGGTAATTAAAGTTCATCCATGGATCATATTGGCTGTGATCTCAATCATTTGGTTGCATAAACATACTGAACATGTGTATATCTGAATCTTTTTGTGAATTATCTATGAATATTGTTGTGTGATATATCAATCATTTGGATGCATAGACATGCTGAACTTGTGTATATATGCATCTTTTGAGTTGTTGATAGTGAATGTTGGCTATGAATATGAACGTGTCCTGTGAACCTGAGTTTGATATGAATGTTTACCTTTTCTGTTGTGCTTGT
Source organism: Secale cereale (assembly GCA_902687465.1). Classification (NCBI taxonomy): domain Eukaryota; kingdom Viridiplantae; phylum Streptophyta; class Magnoliopsida; order Poales; family Poaceae; genus Secale; species Secale cereale. The sequence continues at coordinate 164,584,511 of LR738713.1, forward strand.
GTGTGAACTTGTTAGTATGCTTACTGTGGGGTATGTGAAGTGTGGGTGTCAACGGCACACCTTCTTCCCGAGAAGAATTGCACCTGCTTTGTCAGGGTTGCAACGGCGCATCAGCTCTTTTTAATCTTTTTGCTCTCTCTTGCCCCCTCCCCCGCTCAACCCCTGCCGTAATGTTTTTGGCCTCAAAACAAACATAGTACTGCGTTGTTATTGGGGCTTGATGAAAAATCGAGTGCTGGTTTCTGTAGGTTGGCCCACCCAGCAAATGGGCTGCTGGTCCACCACGGACTGGGAGGCTAAAAATACAAGTTGTATGGTGCAGAGGCAAGTAAAAAAACGCCATCGAGAGCCATCCACTGAAGAAACAAAATGGCTCCTGACGTGCTTCTTCAGTCGTGCCGTCAGCCCCCTCTATAATCCAGTTCGCTCGGGGATCTGGTATCATTTTTTCCAAAGGGCGAACAAGTATCATCTAGGCCTAGGTTTTGTATTTTAACGTGCGTAGCCCATGACATACGGTGACAGTGGTTTCAACTTATTTTTTGAGGTCCATACCGGCTTATGGGCTTTTTCTTAAAGATCGGCAGCCCAATGTATTTTTTAACTACATTATATATATTTATATTATTACTATTATCATATATTTTATAGAGACTTATATATACATTATAAAAACATCCCACGTGTTATTAACTTATAAAAGTAAATGTTTATCAGAAGTTGGCAAGAAAAATCCTGGTTATTTTTGACTCACCCGCAAGGAACATCCTGGTGATTGCGTACAAAAGCTTGCGAGGATTTTAAGGACCAATGTAATAATAACACGCTCATTTTTATTTTGAGCAATAACTCGCTAATTTTTTAATTATGTATATAAAAAATGTGCCTCTCCGGTTTATTTTTGATATTAATTGCTCCTTCAAACATAACATTATATACATAACGAGCCCAGCTAATTCGTGTATTTGAAGGAAGTGCAAATGGGCTGGGATTTCTTAGATAATATAAATGGTCCGCATTGACGCAAAGTTATTTGTTCACCCAACCCAGCAAATGGACTGTACATTCTAGAAAACATGGATTAAATATATGCCACATTTTTGCAGGCTGACATGTGGGTCAATAGGTCAAAGCCTACGCAGGGCGTTGTCAACTTGGTTGGCATGCACCTTCAATCTCTTATCTTCTTCCTCCAGCGTCGCCGGGACTGCCTGGTCCGGCCTCCGGCGGCTAGCGGCTCTGCTTAGCACGCATCGCTGCGAAGCGCTACCCCACCGCCGGCCAGGATATCCCTCCACCCCTCAACACCTCCTGTTATTCTCCGTCGACTGCATCCCCACGCCGCACCAGAACCAGTTATAACCCTTCTCCTCCACTCAATCTGCGACTCCACTACCGCGTCTTCCCATCTTCGAGTCGTTCCCGTCCGGGGCCTCGCCATCGTCCTCACCTCGCTGTGCTCGGTGCGGCATGGTTAACAAACGAGAGTCATTGGAAGAGGACTGTACATGGAGATCCTGACGGCTGGGACCCACGAGGTACATGCTCGCACGCAAGGAAAGTTCCTCCTTATTAATCTAAAAAAATGGTTCCTCCACCTGACAGCTGGGACCCACCGGCTGTATCTTCGCACGGAAGGAAGTGCCTCCTTGTTATGCAAAAAAAATATTCCTCCCGTTGACAGCTGGGACCCATCAGATTTGGTGGCTGACTTGTGGGCCTACTAAGCGGACGTGTACGCAGGGCTTTGTCAACTTAATCAACAAATGATTCTAGAAGCTAGACCGTTGGATGTTAATCCAACAGCCGTGCTCCTTCTTCAACCTCTGTTCTTGCTCCTGTCTCCCGTGGGTGGCACCGCGGCTGTGCTGCCGCGCACCCGAACCAGTCAAGTTTCCCACTCCTCTCCATCTGCGACTCCACTGCCCTGTCTTCCCCATCTCCTGGTCGTTCCAGTCTGGGGCCTCACCGTCGTCCACCGGCCTTTGGTGCGCTCGGCACGGTATGTTCAATGTGGTCAACAACCGAGAGTCATTGGAAGATTACTGTATGTGAGAGGCTGACAGTGGGGACGCACCACGCCCATGGACGCATGCATGCAACGAAACACTGCTTGTTCAATGTGGTCAAGGAACGACTTCCATCGGAAGTGTACTGTACGTGGAGAGGCTGACAGCTGGGTCCACAGCCGCAGCAAGGAAGTGCCTCCTTATTACGCGGAAAATAATGATTCCTCCACCTAACAGCAGGGACCCATCGGACGGGCCACCGTATTTTGCAAAAAAAAAATGTTTCCCCCCTGACTGCTGGGACCCACTGGACGGGTCATCGTATTTCGCGAAAAAACATTCCCCCCGCTGTGAGCTCGGACCCACCGAAAGTGCCTCCTTATTGCGCACAAAAAAATGAATACCCCCCTGCCAGCTGGGACCCACCATAGTGGGAGGCTGACTTGTGAGCCTACTAAGTTGACGGGGACGGAGGGCTTTGTCAACTTAGTCAATATGAACGGTTCTAGCTCCAGTGACCGTACGATGTCCATCCAACGGCCTTAGTGCTTCTTCAACCTCTGGTCTTCTTGCTCCAGCCGCCCAAAGTAGCGTCGGTCATGCCGCCTACTCCTGCCTCCCGTGGCCAGCTGTGCTGTCGCGGAGGCCTCACCACGCCCATACTACTTCCACCGCTGGCCAGGCCATCCCTCCACTCACCCACACCCCCTATTATTCTACGGCGACGGCAGCCTCACACCGCAGCCAAACCAGTGAACCCTCATACTCCTCTCTGCGTGGGCATCCACTGCCGCGTCTTCCCCGGCTCCGCATCGTCCCCTTCCTAGGCCTCACCGTCGTCCACCGCCTTGGTGCTTTCGGCGCGGCATGGTCAATATGGCCAACAACCGACTTCCATCGGAAGAGTACTGTACGTGGAGAGGCTGACAGCTAGGTCCATGCTACCTCTTGAGCTTGCGTTGTATTCCCTCGAAGAGAAAAGGGAGATGCAGCACAGTAGCATAAGTATTTCCCTCAGTTTTTGAGAACCAAGGTATCAGTCCAGTAGGAGACCACGCGCGAGTCCTTCGCACCTGCACACACAAATAAGAACTTCGCAACCAACGCGATAAGGGGTTGTGAATCCCTTTACGGTCACTTACAAAGTGAGATCTGATAGAGATGATAGTTTATATTTTTGGTATTTTTAGTTTTAATAAAATAGCAAATAAAAGCGATAAAAGTAAAGTAGATGTAGATTGATATGTTGAGAATAGACCCGGGGGCCATAGTTTTCTCTACTGGCTTCTCTCATGATAGCGATATTATACGGTGGGTAAACAAATTACTGTCGAGCAATTGATAGAAAAGCGAATAATTATGAGACTATCTAGGCATGATCATTGTATATAGGCATCACGTCCAAAACAAGTAGACCGAAACAATTCTGCATCTACTACTATTACTCCACACATCGACCGCTATCCAGCATGCATCTAGTGTATTGAGTTCATAAGAACAAAGTAACACCTTAAGCAAGATGACATGATGTAGATGGATAAACTCAAGCAATATGAAATAAACCCTATCTTTTTATCCTTGATGGCAACAATACAATACGTGCCTTGCTGCCCCTACTGTCACTGGGAAAGGACACCGCAAGATTGAACCCAAAGCCAAGCTCTTGTCCCATTGCAAGAACAATAGATCTAGTAGGACAAACCAAACAATAATTCGAAGAGACTTGCAAGGATATTATGAGAACACATAAAAAGTTCAGAGAAGAACCAAATATCTTTCATAGATAACCTTGATCATAAACTCACAATTCATCGGATCTCGACAAACACACCGCAAAAAGAGATTACATCGAATAGATCTCCTCGAAGACCGAGGAGAACTTTGTATTGAGATCCAGAGAGAGAGAAGAAGCCATATAAATACTAGCTATGGACCCGAAGGTCTATGGTAAACTACTCACAACTCATGGTGAGGGCGATGATGATGATGATGAAGGCCTCCGTGGTGGATCCCCCTCCGGTGGAGCTCCGGAACAGGCTCCAAGGTGGGATCTCCATGGGAACAGAAGGTACGATGGTGGAATTAGGGTTTTCTCTCTGTTCACGGAGTTTCTGGGGTACATAGACTTATATAGGAAGAAGTAGGGCACCGGGGGACGCTCGAGGGGCCCACAAGGTAGGGGGGCGCGCCCCCACCCTCGTGGGCGGCTCGACGCTCCCCTGACATGGTTCTCAAGTTCCTCTGGCGTGATTTTCTCCAAAAATATCTCTCGCAAAGGTTTCATTCTGTTTGGACTCCGTTTGATTTTCCTTTTCTGCAAAACCCTGAAATAGGCAAAAAAACAGCAATCTGGATTGGGCCTTTGGGTTAGTAGGTTAGTCCCAAAAATGATATAAAAGTGAATGATAAAGCCCATTAAACATCCAAGACTTCGTAAATAATAGCATGGAACAATAAAAAATTATAGATATGTTGGAGACGTATCAAGCATCCCCAAGCTTAATTCCTGCTCGTCCTCGAGTAGGTAAATGACAAAGAAAGAATTTTTGATGTGGAATGCTAACCAATATAGTTTTTCAATATAATTCTCTTAATTGTGGCATGAATGTTCAGATCTGAAATATTCAAGATAAAAGTCTATATTGACATAAGAAATAATAATACTTCAAGCATACTAGCAAAGCAATCATGTCTTCTCAAAATACTATGGCTAAAGAAAGTTATCCCTTCAAAATCATATAGTGTTGGCTATGCTCCCTATCATGCACATCCCCAATTTCAGCCAAGCACTTGTTTTCATACTCTATCTTTTCAAACCTTTCAAATTTCACGCAATACATGAGCGTGAGCCATGGACATAGCACTATGGGTGGAATAGAGGTGGTTGTGTAGAAGACAAAAAGGAGGGAGATAGTCTCACATCGACTAGGCGTATCAACGGGCTATGGAGATGCCCATCAATAGATATCAATGTGAGTGAGTAGGTATTGCCATGCAACAGATGCACTAGAGCTAAATATGAATGAAAGCTCAACAAAAGAAACTAGTGGGTGTGCATCCAACTTGCTTGCTCACAAAGACCTAGGGCATTTGAGGAAGCCCATTGTTGGAATATACAAGCCAAGTTCTATAATGAACATTCCCACTAGTATATGAAAATGACTAAGCCTGAGACTCTCTACAATGAAGAACATGGTGCTACTTTGAAGCACAAGTGTGGAAAAGAAGATAGTAGCAATTGTCCCATTTTCTTTTCTCTTTTTTGGGCCTTTCTTTTTTCTTTGGCCTTTCCTTTTTTTGTGGAGAGGCTTTACAGATCTAGCCTTTCCTCCCATGGGACAATGCTCTAATAATGACGATCATCACACTTTCATTACAACTCGATACTACAACTACAAAGTATGACTCTATATGAATGCCTCCGGCGGTGTACTGGTATGTGCAATGAAACAAGAGTGACATGTATATAAAAAAATTATGCATGGTGGCTTCGCCACAAATACGATGTCAACTACATGATCATGCAATGGCAATATGACAATATGATGCGTGTCATATGAACGAAGGGTGGAAAGTTGCATGGAAATATATCTTGGAATGGCTATGGAAATGCCATGATAGGTAGGTATGGTGGCTGTTTTGAGAAACAATATGGTGGCTGTTTTGAGGAAGGATATATAGTGGGTTTATGGCACCGGCGAAAGTTGCGCGGTACAAGAGAGGCTAGCAATGGTGGAAGGGTGAGAGTGCGTATAATCCATGGACTCAACATTAGTCATAAGGACTCATATACTTATTGCAAAAATCTACGAGTCATCAAAACAAAGCAATCAACACATGCTCCTAGGGGGGAGGTTGGTAGGAGTTAACCATCGCGCGCCCCCGACCTCCACACAAAGGTTGGCACTCTACAAATACCTCATGCTCTAACTCCGTCACACAACGGTTCACCATACGTGCATGCTACGGGAATCACTAACCTTAACACAAGTATTTCTCAATTTCATAATAACTCCACTAGCATGACTCTAATATCACTATCCTCAGACCTCAAAACAATTATCAAGCACCCAACATCTCATTCTATTCCATGCACTTAGTGTGATTTTTTACTACATGACATTGGATGTTTATCATGTGAAGACTAGTTTCTTTAGCCTAAACACATTACCATGCCGTTTTAATAGACTCTCAAATAGATATAAGTGAAACATGAGAGTTCTACAATTTCTACAAAATATTTCCACCACCATGCTCTAAAAGATATAAGTGAAGCACTAGAGCAAAAACTATTCAACTCAAAAGATATAAGTGAAGCATATAGAGTGTTCTAACAATTTCTAGGCCATGTTTAACTCTCTCAAATAGGTATGTCCAGCAAGGATGATTGTGGCCAAATAACAAGCAAAGACTCAAATTATACAAGACGCTCCAAGCAAAACACATAACATGTTGCGAATAAAAATATAGCTCCAAGTATAGTTATCGATGGATGAAGACGAAAGAGGGGATGCTTTCCCGGGGCATCCACAAGCTTAGGCTTTTGATTATCTTGAATTTACTTGGGGTTCCATGGTCATCCCCAAGCTTAGGCCTTTGCTACTCCTTGTTCCATAGTCCATCAAAGCAATACTCAAAACTTGAAAACTTCACAACACAAAACTTAGACAAAAATTCTCGCGAGCTCCGTTAGTAAAATAAAGCAAACCACTATTCGAAGGTGCAACAATGAATTCATTCTTTGTTTATATTGGTGTTAAACCTACCGCATTCCAACTTATCTATGGTTCATATCCTCCAATACTACTCATAGATTCATCGGAATAAGCAAACAACACACGAAAAATAGAATCTGTCAAAAACAGAACAATCTGTAGTAATCTGCAGGTTTCGCCTACTTCTGGAACTCCAAAAAATTCAAACTAAATTGTTAAATTTGCGGAATTTGTCTGCCAATCATCTGCAAAAATAATCAAGTAAAAAGAATGCTCCAGTAAAATCTCACGACTACTTTAGCTAACCCTAATGATTCTGTTTTTCACAACAAGATCATATAAACTTCACAGAAGTCTTCCTAAAGGTTCTACTTGGCACAAACACTAAACAAAATATGAAACCACATCTAATCAGAGGCTAGATGCAATATTTATTCCCTAACAGCAACAAAAAAAATTGGCTTGCCTCCCAACAAGCGCTATCGTTTTACGCCCCTAGCTAGGCACGATACAAGATAAATCTAGGGAATACCAGAGTGATACGATATATCACGAAAGCTCATCTCATATTCCCTACGTTCAGCGTAAAGCTTCCTTTGTGGAAAGCAAAAGTAATCAAAAGGGCTAAATTTAATAGGACAAAAGTCCCCTACATCAATCTTGGGAGGAACAGGTTCCTCCTTTGTCCCTTTGTAGTGGATAACCAATTCATCATTATAGACATTCTTTCTAAGATTTGCATTGAAAGCAACATGATCAGGAGATCGCAACCGCATTAGGTCTTCTTGATTGAACAAGATAGCCTCTATAGGAGGTCGACCGACATATACTCCGTAATGAGCAAATATTTCTTTGGCCTCTTCATGATATATCTAAATTCATGAGCCAAAAGGATAGTAGCAGCACGCTTAACAGAAGAATGCTCAATATTGGAGAACTCCAAAAAGATTCTCTGAATACAGGGATGCATATGGATAAATTGCCTTTCAATTTCTACTATAAGCATAGATACAACATCTGCAAGGCTACTAGTTCTGTGAAGAATAGAGCCATCCACATTGGGCAAAGCACCGGCACAAGTGAAGAAGTCTTGAAGAACTCCTTTTCCAATAATATTACCACTACCAACCCGGAATTTCTTAATATGTAAAGTGGTAGATTTATCCGGGGGGTCAACATGAATGTTGCCCTCGACATTGCTACCCTTCTCGATAAAATCGTCCCCCATCTCAGACATGAGGGCGAGCAAGCAAGCAGCACACAAGCAAACAAGAAGCAAGCGAACGATAAACACACGGCAGAAGAAGGGCGAATAAAACGGCAAGGGTGAAGTGGAGGAGAGGAAAACGAGAGGCAAATAAATGTAATGCGAAGGATAAGGGTTTGTGATAGGTACTTGGTATATGACTTTTGCGTAAGCCTCCCCGGCAACGGCGCCATAAATTCTTCTTGCTACCTCTTGAGCTTGCGTTGTATTCCCTCGAAGAGGAAAGGGAGACGCAGCACAGTAGCGTAAGTATTTCCCTCAGTTTTTGAGAACTAAGGTATCAATCCAGTAGGAGACAACGCGCTAGTCCCTCGCACCTGCACAAACAAATAAGAACTTTGCAGCCAACGCGATAAGGGGTTGTCAATCCCTTTACGGTCACTTACGAAAGTGAGATCTGATACAGATGATAGTTTATATTTTTGGATAAAAGCGATACAAGTAAAGTAGATGTAGATTGATATGTTGAGAATAGACCCCGGGGCCATAGTTTTCTCTAGTGGCTTCTCTCATGATAGCGATATTCTACGGCGGGTAAACAAATTACTGTCGAGCAATTGATAGACAAGCGAATAATTATGAGACTATCTAGGCATGATCATTGTATATAGGCATCACGTCCGAAAGAAGTAGACCGAAACGATTCTGCATCTACTACTATTACTCCACACATCGACCGCTATCCAGCATGCATCTAGTGTATTGAGTTCATAAGAACAGAGTAACGCCTTAAACAAGATGACATGATGTAGAGGGATAAACTCAAGCAATATGAAATAAACCCCATCTTTTTATCCTCGATGACAACAATACAATATGTGCCTTGCTGCCCCTACTGTCACTGGGAAAGGACACCGCAAGATTGAACCCAAAGCCAAGCACTTCTCCCATTGCAAGAACTATAGATCTAGTAGGCCAAACCAAACCAATAATTCGAAGAGACTTGCAAGGTTATTATGAGCACACATAAAAAGTTTAGAGAAGAACCAAATATCTTTCATAGATAACCTTGATGATAAACTCACAATTCATCGGATCTCGACAAACACACCGCAAAAAGAGATTACATCGAATAGATCTCCTCGAAGACCGAGGAGAACTTTGTATTGAGATCCAGAGATAGAGAGAAGAAGCCATCTAGATACTATCTATGGACCCGAAGGTCTGTGGTAAACTACGCACAACTCATGGTGAGGGCGATTATGATGATGATGATGATGAAGGCCTCCGTGATGGATCCCCCTCCGGTGGAGCTCCGGAACAGGCTTCAAGATGGGATCTCCATGGCAACAGAAGGTACGGCGGTGGAATTAGGGTTTTCTCTCTGTTCACGGAGTTTCTGGGGTACGTAGACTTATATAGGAAGAAGTAGGGCACCGGGGAACTCTCGAGGGGCCCACGAGGTAGGGGGCGCGCCCTGGGAAGGGGGGCACCCTCCTGGGCGCCTCGATGCTCCCCTGACGTGGTTCTCAAGTTCCTCTGGCGTGATTTTCTCTAAAAATATCTATCACGAAGGTTTCATTCCGTTTGGACTGCGTTTGATATTCCTTTTCTGCAAAACCTTGAAATAGGCAAAAAACAGCAATCTGGACTGGGCCTTTGGGTTAGTAGGTTAGTCCCAAAAATGATATAAAATTGAATGATAAAGCCCATTAAACATCCAAGACTTCATAAATAATAACATGGAACAATAAAAAAATTATAGATACGTTGGAGACGTATCAGTCCACGGCCACAACCCAGTTTCTTTGTGATTTGCCAAGTAAGTCGCTTTGTCAGGCCTGTTGGGCTGCAAATCTTTCAAGACGAGGAGAGCTTCATTCGGCTGGCCGAGAAAATGGCCTATCAGTAATGAGAAATGGGCTGTACATTTTTAAAACACATCAAACCGACAATTAGTTTCAAATTTCTTTTTTTCATTTAGAGATTTTAAATTGCTTTGATTTTTATGCGTGGACAATTTTTTGGATTTTATATTGATATACATTTATTTTTTAAATCAGTTTGAATGTGATTCGAAATTTCGGGATACAAAATAGTTCGGACCGCACCGAAATATGCAAAATTTCGTAATTTTTTTAACCGTGGCCACAATATGGGCTATAATGCTAACAAAAAGAATATGGGCTCCAAAAAAATCTTTTGAATTAGCAAATGGGCTGTAAATTATTAGAAATAATGGCAGATGGGTTGTATGATGTTTTCCACATATTTGAGGCTTTCCTAAAAAAAGGTTGACGCACAAGCAGTGACTGTTGGACGTCCATCCAATGGCCGTCGTGCTTCTTCAATCTCTGCTCTTCCTGCTCCAGCCGCTCAAACAAGCGCCGGCGGGACTGCTTGCTTCCTCCTCCCCGCGGCCGACTGTGCTGCCGCGCAGGCCTCACCGCCCCACCGTACTCCCATCGCTGGCCTAGCCATCCATCTACTCACCCACACTTGCTGTTATTCTCCGGCGACGGCAGACGAACCAGTGAACCCTCGTACAGTCGTACTCCCCTCCGCGTGGGAAACAACTACCGAGTCTTCCCTGCCTCCGTGTCGTTCCCTTCCTAGGCCTCGCCGTCATCCACGTCCCTGGTGCTCTTGGCGCGGCCTGGTCAACATGGTCAACGACCGAAATGCATCTGAAGTGGACTGTACATGGAGAGGCTGACAGCTGGGTCCACGGCCGCACGCAAGTAAATGCCTCCTTATTACGCATAAAATAATGATTCCTCCACCTGACATCTGGGACCCACCGAAAGGGCCTCTGTATTTGGCGGAAAAATGTTACCGCCGCTGACAGCTTGGACCCACCAGCTATATCTTCGCACACAAGGAAGTGCCTCCTTATTATGCACAAAAAAAAATGAATACTCCCCCTGCTAGCAGGGACCCAATATAGTGGCAGGCTGACTTGTGGGCCTACTAAGTTGACAGGTGATATGTCTCCAACGTATCTACTTTTCCAAACACTTTTGCCTTGCTTTGGACTCTAACTTGCATGATTTGAATGGAACTAACCGGACTGACGTTGTTTTCAGCAAAATTGCCATGGTCTTATTTTTGTGCAGAAATAAAAGTTCTCGGAATGACCTGAAAATCCACGGAGAATTATCTTGGAAAATATAAAAAATATCTGCGGAAAGATCCAGACCAGGGGGCACACACCCTGTCCACGAGGGTGGGGGTGCGCCCCCTCCCCCTGGGCGCGCCCCCTACCTCGTGGGCCCCCATGTTGCCCCACCGACGTACCCCCGAACTCCATATATTCACTTTCAGGGAGAAAAAATCAGAGAGGAGGAATTATCATGTTTTACGATACGGAGCCGCCGCCAAGCCCTAATCTCTCTCGGGAGGGCTGATCTGGAGTTCGTTCGGGGCTCCGGAGAGTGGAGATCGTCGCTAGCGTCATCATCAACCTTCCTCCATCACCAATTCCATGATGCTCACCGCCGTGCATGAGTAATCCCATCGTAGGCTTGCTGGACCGTGATGGGTTGGGTGAGATTTACCATGTAATCGAGTTAGTTTTGTTAGGGTTTGATCCCTAGTATCCACTATGTTGTAAGATTGATGTTGCTATGACTTTGCCATGCTTAATGCTTGTCACTAGGGCCCGACTGCCATGATTTCAGATCTGAACCTATTATGTTTTCATGAATATATGTGTGTTCTTGATCCTATCTTTCAATTCAATAGTCACCTACTATGTGTTATGATCCGGTAACCCCGAAGTGACAAAAATCTGGACCACTCCCGGTGATGACCGTAGTTTGAGGAGTTCATGTATTCACTATGTGTTAATGCTTTGGTCCAGTACTCTATTAAAAGGAGGCCTTAATATCCCTTAGTTTCCACTAGGACCCCGCTGCCACGGGAGGGTAGGACAAAAGATGTCATGCAAGTTCTTTTCCATAAGCACGTATGACTATATTCGGAATACATGCCTACATTGCATTGATGAACTGGAGCTAGTTCTGTGTCACCCTAGGTTATAACTTCTACATGATGAATTGCATCTGAAATAATTTCCCATCACTGATCTAATGCCTACGAGCTTTACCTATATTGCTAGTTGCTTATGTACTTTTCCGTTGCTTATATTACAAAAACTACAAAAACACTATCGTTACTTTTATTGCTGCTACCGCCACTATCATATTACTTTGCTACTAAACTATCTTTCTGCAGATACTAAGTTTCCAGGTGTGGTTGAATTGACAACTAAGCTGCTAATACTTAAGAGTATTCTTTGGCTCCCCTTGTGTCGAATCAATATATTTGGGCTGAGTACTTTACCCTCGAAAACTGTTGCGACCCCCTACACTTGTGGGTTATCAAGACTATTTTCTGGCACCGTTGCCGGGGAGCATAGCTATATTCTCTAAGTCACTTGGAATTTATATCTGTTGATCACTATGAAGAACTCGAAAGACTAAAAAACCAAGATATTTCCCTCAACTACAAGGGGATGTAAGGAACTGCCATCAAGCTCTGCACTTGATTCACCCTCTGTTATGAGTAAATTTACGACACCTACTCCTGCTATTGAATCTGATATGTCGCATGTTCTTGATGATGCTACTTCTGCTATGTATGATGAAACTACTTCCATGCTTGATAATAATGTGCCACTAGGTGAATTTCTAGATGAACAAATTGCTAAGGTAAGGGAGAATGCAAATATTGAAACTGATAATATTTATGAAAGTGATGACGAAGGTTCTCCCCCTAGATATGAATTTCCTGTTATTCCTGAGGGTTATGTTATGGATGAAGAAACTGGTAGAGACTTTCTTGCTTGCAACGATAGATATGATCTTAAGAAATTATCAGCTAAGTTGAAAGAAAAGTTTTTGAATGCTAGAATGAAATATGACCCTGCTTTTGCTACTTCACCTATCTTTGTTACTGATAAGGAATATGATTTTTCTGTTGATCCTGAGTTAATTGCTTTAGTTGACTCTGATCCTTTCCATGGCTATGAATCTGAAACTATTGTGGCACATCTTACTAAGTTGAATGATATAGCCACCCTGTTTACCAACGATGAAAAGATACGTTATTACTATATCCTTAAGTTATTTACGTTCTCGTTAAAGGGTGATGCTAAGACATGGTTTAATTCTCTTGATCCTGGTTGTGTGCGTAGTCCCCAGGATATGATGTATTACTTCTCTGCTAAATATTTTCCCGCTCATAAGAAACAAGCTGCCTTACGGGAAATATATATTTTTGTGCAAATTAAAGAAGAGAGTCTCCCACAAGCTTGGGGGAGGCTTCTCCAGTTACTTAATGCTTCGACTGATCATCCTCTTTAGAGGGATAAAATTCTTGATGTCTTTTATAATGGACTAACCGATGCTTCCAGAGACCACCTGGATAGTTGTGATGGTTGTGTTTTCAGGGGAAGAATAGTTGATCAAGCTGAATTACTATTGAATAATATGCTAGCCAATGAAAATAATTGGACATTTCCTGAGCCAGCCCCTAAGCCAACTCCGAAGAAAAGAGGTGTTCTGTTTCTCAGTCCTGAAGATATGCAAGATGTAAAGAAATCTATGAAAGAAAAAGGTATTAAAGCTGAAGATGTTAAGAATTTACCGCCTATTAAACAAATACATGGTCTTGATAACCCGACACAGGTAGTAAAGGTAAATTCTCTTTACAGATTTGATGAAGGTGATATTCCTCGTTATAAGTCAGCTAGCCAATGCTTAGATGAGTTTGATAATTTTATTGTGAAACAAGAAAACTTCAATGCTTATGTTGGTTGAAAATTGCAACGTAATGCTTATATGATTGAACGCTTGAGTGATTATATGTCTAGAGTTAAAGGTGAATTGAAACTCATTAGTAAACATGCTTCTATGGTTACCACTCAAGTAGAACAAGTACTTAAAGCTCAGAACGATTTGCTCAATGAATTAAATAGTAAGAATAATGACTATGCTGTTAGAGTTGTAACTAGAGGGGGTAAAGTGACTCAGAAATCTTTGTATCCAGAGGGCCACCCTAAGAGAATTGATCAAAATTCTCAGAGAGCTAATTTAGATGCACCTAGTTCTTCTAAGAAGAAGAAAAAGAAAAATGATAGGACTTTGCATACTTCTAGTGAACCTGTGGCTGACAACCCTGAGAATCCTAATGATATCTCTATTTCTGATGCTGAGACACAATCTGGTAATGAACATGCACCTAGTGATAATGTTAATGATGATGTTCATGATGGTGCTCGACCTAGCAATAATAATGATGTAGAGATTGAACCTGCTGTTGATCTTGATAACCCACAATCAAAGAATCAACGTTACGATAAGAGAGACTTTGTTGCTAGGAAGCACGGTAGGGAAAGAGAACCATGGGTTCAGAAACCCATGCCTTTTCCTCCTAAATCATCCAAGAAGAAGGATGATCAGGATTTTGAGCGCTTTGCTGAAATGATTAGACCTATCTTTTTGCGTATGCGTTTGACTGATATGCTTAAAACAAATCCTTATGGCTTGCTCCATCGAAGGAAACTATGTTAAAATTGCTTTATGTGAACTTGGAGCCGGTGTTAGTGTTATGCCTCTCTCTTTATATCATAGACTTGACTTGAGTAAGTTGACACCTACTGAAATATCTTTGCAAATGGCCAATAAATCAACTGCTATACCTGTCGGTATTTGTGAGGATGTGCCTGTTGTAGTTGCAAATGTTACTATTCTAACGGACTTTGTTATCCTTGATATTCCCGAGGATGATAGTATGTCTATTATCCTGGGTAGACCCTTTTTGAATACTGCAGGGGCTGTTATTGATTGCAACAAAGTCAATGTCACTTTTCATGTCAATGGTAATGAGCATACGGTACACTTTCCGAAGAAACAACCTCAGGTCCACAATATAAATTCTATTGGAAAAATTTCAACTATCACTATGGGAGGTTTTGAATTTCCCCTTCCTACTATCAACAAGACATATGATATTCTTATTATTGGGGACATACATATCCCCATTGAGGTAACCTAGTGTTATTCGAAAATTCGCCGGTTTCATGTTATTCAGAAAGAGTTTATTAACAAGACTTGATCAACCTTGTTAATGGATTCCTTTCGACGAGCATGAGATGGGTGAATCTAGATAGCACAACCTTCTATACCCTCCTTTTATTTTCTATTAATTAGATTAAATAAAGCAAACATATTATTTTCTGTCTGTTTCCAGACTTATCCATGCAATAAAAAAATACCCCGAAAATAAAAGTTCTCCAAATGCCCTGAAAATGAAATATGATTTTTTTCTAGAATATTTGAGAATATATGGCACAGAAAACACAACGAGGGGAGCCAGCACGTGGCCACGAGGGTCCAGGGTGCGCCCACCCTCACAAGGCACGCTTCCTGCCTCGTGGGCCCCACGTGGCCCTCCTCCACTTATTCCTGCACCCACACACTCCTTCTTCCTTCCAAAAAAATCACTATCCAGCTCAAGCGTGAGTTCTAGCTCATCTTGCTGCCATTTTCGATCTCCTTGCTCAAAGCTCCATTCACAAAACTGTTTGGGGGAGATTGTTCCTTGGTATGTGACTCCTCCATTGGTCCAATTAGTTTTTATTCTAGTGCTTTATTTATTGCAAATTTTGCTGTTGTGGTGACCTTGTTCTTGAGCTTGCATGTCAAATTCCTTTGGTCCCAAGTAGTTCTAATGCATGATATAGTCTTTAGACACTTGTAGGAGTTGTTGCTATTAATCTTGTTGAGTTTGGTTCACTTTCATTTTGAAATTTCGGAGGAGGAAAATGATAAAAAGATTGTTGAGAGGCTCTTCTAGTGAAAGTTTAGAGGATAAGAAGAAGGAAGAAAAATTTCTTGCCCCTATTTATCTAGATTATAAGAGCATATACCTCATTTCGTCAGATGCCTTCTACAAGTACTAGAGCCAGGCACGAGCTTCAGAGCCTGAGCCGGAGCCACCACTCGATCCTTACCGTCAGTCTGTTTATGGGTGGGATCCGGATGAGCTTGCCAACCAGTGGCACCCAGAGGACAATTCTCAGTACACCGAAGAGAGTAGCTTTGATCCGTGGCCATAGACCAACTTAGGCCAAACGCCTAAGCTTGGGGGGAGTACGTGTTTCTCACCGACCTTACATTCATGTTCACACACTTATTCTAGTCGTCGGTGCTCACACTATTTCATTGTACCATCCATGCTTAGTTTCATTTCTTTCCTTAGTCTTTTTGTTGTGTGTTAGAAAAACCTTAAGAAAAACAAAAAAATTAGTTGTAGCTTTTAGCTAGTTTGCTTTCCATGCCTTTAGAAGTAGTAATTAAATGAAAACCCAAAAAGATTTCTCGTTCTTCTTTTGCTTGTTGGGAGCTTTCACATGTAAATAGTTTCTTTTCTTTTCTTTGGGGGTTAAGAGTAGAAGACCATGATTGAAAATGCTTAGTGGATCTCATATGCTTTGTTGTTGATTTAACCTTGAGCCATATTACTTTTTCCTCTCTCTTGTATTAAATGCTCGCAGATTCCAGCTTAGTCCAATGCACATGCACTATTATTATTATCCACACCGTTTGGTCATGCGAGTGAAAGGCAATAATGTCGATATATGATGAATTGATTGAGATGAGAAAAGCTGGTATGAACTCGACCTCTCTTGTTTTTGTAAATATGATAGTTCATCGTTCCTGATTCAGCCTGTTATGAATGTAACACGCTTGCAATGACAATTAGAGATCATAGCTGCTCATGCCATGCTTAATTAGCTAGGAGTTTATAATGGTCTATCTTGCGTGCCAACATGATATTAAAATGGTTGTGATGTGGTATGATAGGATGGTATCCTCCTTTGAATGATTCAAGTGGCCTGACTTGGCACATGTTCACGCATGTAGTTGAAACAAAATCAACATAGCCTCCACAATATTTATGTTCATGGTGATTTATATCCTACTCATGCTTGCATTCATTGTTGATTAATTTTAATGCATGTTCATGAATGTTGTCGCTCTCTAGCTGGTCGCTTCCCAGTCTCTTTCTAGCCTTCACTTGTACTAAGAGGGAATACTGCTTGTGCATCCACTTCCATAAACCCCAAAGTTATTCCATATGAGTCCACCATACCTTCCTATATGCGGTATCTACCTGCCATTCCAAGTAAATTGTATGTGCCAAACTCTAAACCTTCAAATGTAATTCTGTTTTGTATGCTCGAACAACTCATGTATCAACTAGGGTTGTCTATATCTTCCATGCTACGTGGGTTATTCTCAGGATGAGTGGACTCCGCTCATCATTCATGAGAAAATGGCTGGTAACCGGGATGCCCAGTCCCATGCTCAAATCATAATAATTAAACAAAACTCCCCCATGGCTGTTGATGGTTTGGACGGTACCCGTTGTTTCGGGTTAGCCGTGGAGTGTGCTTGTTGGTGGTTGGGGGAGTATAAACTTTACCTGTGGGGACCCCGACTTAGAAGTCGAGATCACCGAATGCACGTGTACAGTGATCCTAGAGATCAATGCTCACTGAACACACAGAAGCTGAATAACAAGAGTCTTACATCCATACATGCCGTCTTACACAAATTAAGGCCATTATGGCCAAGTCTTACATAGATAAAGCCTCACGGGCTGAATAGAAAATAACTCAAGTAGCGGAAGTCTTTGATGATAGGTAGAACCCATGCCATCTGCCTTAACCCTACAGGCATTCCGACTGGGATAGCGTCCTAGTTCGCATGTTCGTCTCCAAAGAACTCTTCCTCATATTCCTGTTCCTCCATGCCTGGCCAATTAAATAACCAGTGGCAAGCCAATGAGTACTTTGAATGTACTCGCAAGCAACCCATGATTTGGTTCAAAGTAACAATGCAATTTAACAACAATGAGCCTTCTAGCTATGAGCTAGAATAAATTTCCTACCATCAAGGGTATGCATCAATAAACTCATGTAACCTCGAAGACAGGTTACCGATATCAACATGAATATGATTCATCTCATCGAGTCAAGTCACCACCTTGACTCATCACACACACGAACTTTCGCCGATGTGGTAAAATTCTGGACATAGTTTAAGTAGCACCACCCAACTGTCCATGACCGTGGACACGGCTATTCGAATAGTTTTACACTCTGCAGAGGTTGCGCACTTTACCCAGAAGATCCGGGAAGCTTTTGTGGCACCCACGATCCCGCAGTACCTCAAGTACTCGGGGGAAGCACCCGGTCATTATCTTTCCTTAGACGATACTAACATAGAGTCCACTCGTTGGTACACGGCCCTCGAGTACAAACAATAGATCTTGGGACTTGCCCTATTTCAATGTCACGCGTACCCGAAGGGACCAACGGTGTGTCCGGTGCCCTGTAAAAACAGTCATGGTCGTCTATCCAAGCACGACCCCGTCCCGGGAAAGACCTCAAGTCTTCCCGTCACTAGTAATGCGGGCACCATGCTAGTACCGACCTAAGTAATCAACAAAGCCTCGTCCCATAAGGGGTAGAGTGGTTGCACATGATTGGTTGGGACGGTAATCACACATAAATCTAATCCATTATTTCACCCATGCATAAGATTTTACCGGCACATCACTTCTTTCTCAAGTGATGACCTAATTCAACATCACCCTCGGGCATTAGGGGCACCCGATGGGGTTTATGCAAAGATTTCAACCACAAAGGTTCATGTCACACATGCATCACTAAGAATCACTAACCATTTGCATGACATCTAGCACATAGCAAGATCATGAGTAAGCATGCATCATGTGGTGGTTTCAACTAGGTCACCACCATAACTCTATCATCATGCATCGGAAACAAACGGGTTCCGAAGAACAAGTGTATCATGGTCAAAGGGCTGCTTGCCTGGATTGGCTTGGTCTTCAAAGTCTTCAAATCCTTCTCCACCTTCTTCCTCAGCAACCTCGTCAAATACGGGATCTAATCGTCGCAAAATAACAACGGGAAATAAGACCACAATAAAAACAGAAAAATCAAAGTGCTCAGAAAAATGTCAACTTATTTTTGTTAAATACTAGAGGGAAAACTAAGATGGCAAAAATTCTTAGTTAGAGTTTTGGAGTGACAGAATGGAATCTAAGGATTTTTGAACATGAGTTTTATTGCTCAAATTTGAATTTAAATTTGAGCAGAACAGAAAAGTTTCATGGATATGTGTGAAAGTGACACCATTAAATAGGTTGGAATATTACAAGATTTTAGGAGTTGGAATTATTTCATTTGGACTAATATTCATTTCTGTAAAATTAATTGAATTAATCACAGAAAGAATAAAAAGAAATGGCCCTCTGCCACTGGGCCAGAGCGGCCACAGTGCACGGCCCAGGGCATCTAGCCCAGCCGCTCGGGCGCCAGCGCGTGCGCGTCAAGGTTTTAAACCTGATGGGTGGGGCCCAGCGGTTAGCGGCTGCGAGGGGAGAGAGGGAGCGGTGAGGATGACAGGCGGGGCCCGCCTATCATCTTCAACCTTGCGGCCACGGCGACGGCGAGCTCACCAGCGACGATTCCGGGCACGACGGGGCAAACGGAGTGCAGGGATGGACTCAGCAGCGAGTCGCGGATGCAGTGGAGGTAGTGCGGCTCGCCGGGGAGGTCTGGTTCGCCGGCGGCGAGGTGGGACGGCGGAGGGTCGTCGGGAGGTTGCTGGCTAGCTTGTTTCCGGCAGCTGCAGAGGGGGAAAAGTGAGGGGAAAGCATCAGTGGGGTGCGGTGGTTCCAAATCGAGCAAGAGAAAGGGCGGAGGGGGCCTGTACCTCGAGATCCCCGGTTGCCCGACGCGGCGGAGCTCCGGTCGATCCCGAGCACAGGGGCTCTCTGGGAATGAGCGAGTGGTGCTGGAGGGCTAAAGGAGGTGAGGGGAGGCTGTTGGTGCCGTTGGAGAGGCTCGGGCGAGCTTATATAGCCGAGCCCACGGTCCACCGTGGACTCATGCGCCGGCGAGGTCGCAGACGAGGCCAGAGGCCGTGCTGGTGCCTGCGTTTGAGTCGGGGAGGCCCGTGGACGAGTCCTACGCCTAGTAGAGGGGAGAGGAGGAGCGGGGGAAGCTCCAGACAGCGCGCGCGTGTGAAGCCGAGGAGTGGATGCTGCGGGCGGCCAGCGCGCGTGCGAAGGCGGCCACTGGAGGGCGGAGGAGGAGGGGGACATCGCCGGGGGAGGTCGCGGACGTCGAGGGGCATCGACTGGCGCGAGGGGAGAGCTCGAGGTTGTCGGGGGCAGGCGATTGAGCAAAGCTACAGTGCAGGGGCGCACTGTAGCGCGCTCTGGAGCGGCCTTATCGCATGCCATGGCATGCCATTGGCCCTCTGGGCACGTCCTCCGTGTCTGGGGGGTCCAGGGTGATGCAAGCAACACGGGTGAGGCCTTGGATGCTCTGGAGATGCTGTGAGAGAGAGAAGGGAAGCTGGTAACTTAGTAGAAAATGGCTGTCCAGCAAGGTGAACTAGGGTTTTCACCCCTCAATCATGGAGCTGGGGACATGGGGGAGTTACTGGAGGTAGATAGTAACTAGATGAAGCCGTGGTAGAAAGCTGAGGCAAAGGTAAATGGTAAAAGTGATCAAGAAGATGGTTTTGGTAATTTGGCAGAAGGTGTTTGATCAAGTTCTGGTCAAGCAAATGATCTCCACTTGCCATGACACTTAACATGATTGAATGTTATGAGGAAATAGGGTGTTGCACCATATTTGGGCTCATTTGAAGAAACTAGCCAATGTAACTTTGGTGAACCCTAGAAATCAACATAAATGGCTTCATCTTGTTTAAGTCAAGCTAATCATCTCCCCTTAATGCTCCACTTGGTGTAGTTTCATCATTTGGGGTATTGATCATGCCCACAAAGTTTGAAGCACCAGATAAAAAGTTGGTAATGTAAAGTTGTTCAAATTTGCATTTGAACAGAAAGGGTTTTGGGGCATTCTGATCAAGTTGCTCTACTCCAAATCTTGGGCCATTTGGTCTAGATGCCTTATTAGGCCATTATAGCATGTGCACCAAGTTTGAGAGCATTTGGACAAGTTTGGCAATGTAGAGTTTCTCAAACTTCAAATATGGACATAATGGTTTTAGAGGGTTTTGAGGATGTTTTCTTGCTTCCCAAGCCATGGGGCTTGGCAAGATCATCAAATATGTCATATATGACATGATAGAATTTCCCTGGAATTTTTGTAGAATATTTCCTTAGTAAATATTTCAAAAGCTTGAAATATCCAGAAAGGGTTTTGGAGGGATTAGCCCATTATTTTGAACATGACCAAGTGTTGAAATTCTTATATATGGACAATATATGTCCTATGAGTCTCCCTGAATTTTGGCAAATATTTTTGAAATACTTAAATAATTTTTCCCTATTAAAGACCATTTCTGACCTTAAGAAAAAGCTTTTAAATAAAATAGGAAAACAACTTTTAAAATTATACTTTTGTGTTTTCTGGGAGTCCTATGACTACTAGGTCTCAAATATGCTTTTTGAAATAATTTTCTCACCCTAAATCAAGCACTTGCAGTGCAAACCTTAATTCAGGGGTTTTAGGAATACTAAATTTATAAAATACATTTTGGCAAAATTAATTTTGTAAGAAAATACTATACTATTATATAACACTTGGCATGATCATTGGGCAGAACTTTTGGGTATGGAGATGAATTCTGCAAGAGGTAATAGTTGACTTTAATGAGCACATAAAAAGCACATGAAGAAAAACTCAATTCCAAATAAAAGCCAAATGATGCCAAAAAAAATTTGTTGGTCCAAATTTTCATGCGTCATTGATGCAAATAACATGTTACAAAATGCAGGGTGTGACATTACCGTTCTGTTTGGGAACCGCCTATAATGTGTGTAGCATAGAAGATATCGAGATTCTTGGTTGTTATGTTGACAATGAGAGTATACTGCTCAAAATATTATTCATCTCTATTTAAAAATCGAGCTCTGGCACCTCTACAAATCCCTGCTTCCCTTTGCGAAGGGCCTATCTATTTACTTTTACGCTGAGTCATCATCCTCTTATTAAAGAGAACCAGTTGGAGAGCACCTCTATCATTTGCATGTATTGATGTTAATTTGCATTGAGTATGATTGTGACTGGATCTCTCTTACCATGAATTACAATGTCTAGTCAGTCCTTGATCTTTAAAGGTGCTCTGCATTTATGTTTTGCGATCTCAGAAAGGGCTAGCGAGATACCATCTTGTTATATCATATTATGATTGTTTTGAGAAAGTGTTGTCATCCGAGGTTTATTATTATTTCTCGCTAGTTGATTATGCCATTGATATGAGTACATATGAGACCTGAAAGTTATTGTGATTGTGGTTAGTTCATGATCTTTGCTGAAAACTTGAATGTTGGCTTTACATATTTATAACAACAAGAGCAAACAGAGTTTGTCAAAGTTTGCCTTTATCACTTTCAGTTTATCAACTGAATTGCTTGAGGACAATGAAAGGTTTAAGCTTGGGGGAGTTGATACGTCTCCAACGTATCTACTTTTCCAAACACTTTTACCCTTGTTTTGGACTCTAACTTGCATGATTTGTATGGAACTAACCCGGACTGACGCTGTTTTTAGCAGAATTGCCATGGTGTTATTTTTGTGCAGAAATAGAAGTTATTGGAGTGACCTGAAAATCCAAGGAGAATTATGTTGGAAAATATAAAAAATATCTACGGAAAGATCCAGACGAGGGGGCCCACACCCTGTCCACGAGGGCGGGGGGCGCCCCCCTCCCCCTGGGCGCGCCCCCTGCCTCGTGGGCCCCTTGTTGCTCCACCGACGTACCCCCAGACTAGATATATTCACTTTCGGGGAGAAAACAACCAGAGAGGAAGAAGTATCGTGTTTTACGATACGGAGCCGCCGCAAGCCCTAATCTCTCCCGGGAGGGCTGATCTGGAGTCCGTTCGGGGCTCCGGAGAGTGGAGATCGTCGCCATTGTCATCATCAACCTTCCTCCATCACCAATTCCATGATGCTCACCGCCGTACGTGAGCAATCCCACCGTAGGCTTGCTGGACGATGATGGGTTGGATGATATTTACCATGTAATCGAGTTAGTTTTGTTAGGGTTTGATCCCTAGTATCCACTATGTTCTAAGATTGATGTTGCTATGACTTTGACATGCTTAATGCTTGTCACTAGGGCCTGAGTGCCATGATTTCAGATCTGAACCTATTATCATGAATATGTGTGTGTTCTTGATCCTATCTTGCAAGTCAATAGTCACCTACTATGTGTTATGATCCGGCAACCCCGAAGTGACAACAATCGGACCACTCCCGGTGACGACTGTAGTTTGAGGAGTTCATGTATTCACTATGTGTTAATGCTTTGGTCCGGTACTCTATTAAAAGGAGGCCTTAATATCCCTTAGTTTCCACTAGGATCCCTCTTCCACGGGAGGGTAGGACAAAAGATGTCATGCAAGTTCTTCTCCATAAGCACGTATGACTATATTCGGAATACATGCCTACATTACAATGATGAACTGGAGCTAGTTCTGTGTCACCCTAGGATATACGTTTTACAAGATGAATCGCATCTGACATAATTCCTCATCACCGATCCAATGCCTACGAGCTTTTCACATATTGCTTGTTGCTTATTTACTTTTCCGCTGCTACTGTTACAAAAACTACAAAAACACTACCGATACGTTTATTGCTACTACCACTATTTCCATATTACCTTCCTACTAAATTACTTTGCTGCAGATACTAAGTTTCTAGGTGTGGTTGAATTGACAACTCAGATGCTAATACTTAAGAGTATTCTTTGGCTCTCCTTGTGTCGAATCAATAAATTTCGGTTGAATACTTTACCCTCGAAAATTGTTGCGATCCCCTACACTTGTGGGTTATCAACAGGGACGGAGGGCTTTGTCAACTTAGTCAATATGCACAATTCTAGCTCCAGTGACCGTACGATGTCCATCCAACGACCGTAGTACTTCTTCAACCTCTGGTCTTCTTGCTCCAGCCGCCCAAACCAGCGCCGGTTGTGCCTCGTGCTCCTGCCTCCCGTGGCCGGCTGCGATGCGGCAGAGGCCTCACCGCCCCTACTACTCCCACCGCTGGCTAGGCCATCCCTCTACTCACCCACACCCCTGTTATTCTGTGGCGATGACAGCCTCACACCGCAGCGAACCAGTGAACCCTCATACTCCTCTACGCGTTGGCATCCACTACCGCGTCTTCTCCGGCTTCGCGTCGTCCCCTTCCTAGGCCTTGCCGTCGTCCATCGTCCTAGTGCTCTCGGCGCGGCTTGGTCAACGTGTTCAAGGAATGACTTCCATCGGACATGGACTGTACGTGGAGAGGCTGACAGCTGGGTCCGCGGCCGTAGCAAGGAAGTGCCTCCTTATTACACGCAAAATAATTATTCCTCCACCTGACAACGGGGACCCACCGGACGGGCCACCGTATTTCGCGAAAAAAACAGTTCCCCCTTACTGTTGGGACCCACCAGCTACATCTTCGCACGCAAGGAAGTGCGTCCGGGCAAAAAAAACAATTTGTCCCCCTGACTGCTGGGACCCACCATCTACATCTTCGTAGGCAAGGAAGTGCCTTACAGTCGGGACCCACCTGGTCGAAGCATACGTAGCGTTGTCATTCTGGTCGCGAACGTGTACGTACATACTGGTCGATGTAGAGGCGCGCACGTGTCGTAGTAGAGGCGCGCACATGCCGTAGTAGAGGCGCGCACGTAGCATGTACACACACGTATAGCGGCAAGTGTGCAAGAAAGAAAATACGGCCACGTACATACGGGCAGGGTCTCGAACGCCTACTCGCGCATACGTACGGCCACGACTCGTGTACATGGCTGGGTCAGAACAGAGAAATAGTGTCGTTGTCGTGTTCATGGGGAGCCAACCGGCTGGGTCGGAACGGAATGCATCGTCATGTTCATTGGGAGGGCTTGGACGGAACAGCCGATGGAAACGAGGCCTGGCATACCGCAGAACGAAGGAAACATCCTTGTGTTTGACCGGCCATGATCGAAACAGGATCCTGTTCATCAGGAGAGGTCTGGCGTACCGCAAAACGGAGGAAACGGACCTCCTACGGTCGAAGCGGGGGTCCTGTTGATCGGGAGGGGTGTGGCGTACCACAAAATGGAGGAAACAAACTTGTGTTGGAGCGCTACGGTCAGAACGGGGGTCCAGTTCATCGGGAGGGGTGTGGCATACCGCAAAATGGGACTCCATGGGATACTGTTCATCTCTACCGTCGACCCCCTCCAGCCTCCATGGGCTACTATTCATCCACCGTCGACCTCCTCCTGCCTCCACCTGCGACTGTTCATCCACGGGCTCCTGTTCATCCAGCCTCCACCGCGCGCTACTCCACTGGCTACTGTTCAACCAGCCATCTCCACGGGCTCCTGTTCAACCACCCCTCCACGGGCTACTATTCATCCAGCCCTCCACCATCTACTGTTCATCCTGCCCTCCACGGGATGGTCCTCTTCATCCATCCCTTCATGGGGTCCTGTTCATCCAGCCCCAACCGGCTCGATCGATCGGGGTCATGTTCATCCAGAGGCAACACCACGGGGTCCTGTTCATCCACCCCCATCAGGAACTGTTCATCCAAATCCCCCTAGCGACGCTCACTGTTCATCAAGAGGCTGTCACACCCTGATTTTCATGCCACATTGATTAAGCTAATAATCATGCTAAAAATGTGGATTGACAAAAACTTTTGAGTGTTTTTGACTTTGCTTGATTGATTTTCTGTCTGCTGTTTACTAGTGCTCTAAAAATCAAATAAATCCTCCAACTCTTATACTTCATCTCCTTGGTCCAAAACCTTTTCCCAATGATCATGCCATGTGTATAGACCAGTATAGTATTTTCTTATAAAAATATTTTGGCCAAATAGTATTTTCTAAAATTAGTTTTCCAAAAACCCCTGAATTGAGGTTTGCACTGCAAGTACCTTATTTAGGGTGTGAAAAATCTTTCAAAAAGTATATTTGAATCCTATTAGGTATAGGACTCCCAGAAACCACAAAATTATAATTTTAAAAGGAATTTTTATATTTTATTTAAAAGCTTTTCCTTAAGGCCAGAAATGGTCTTTAATAGGGAAAAATTATTTAATCATTTCAAAAATATTTGACAAAATTCAGGGAGACTCATAGGACATATATTGTCCATATATAAGAGTTTCAACACATCGTCATGTTCAAAATATTGGACAAATCCTTCATTAACCCTTTCTGGATATTTCAAGCTTTTGAAATATTTACAAAGGATATATTCTCCAAAAATTCCAGGGAAATTCTATCATGTCAAATATGACATATTTGATGATCTTGCAAAGCCTCATGCCTTGAAGATCTAGGAAACATCATCTATTCCCCTCAAAACCATTTCTGTCCATTTTGAAGTTTGAGCAACTTTACATTGCCAAACTTGTCCAAATGCTCTCAAACTTGGTGCACATGCTGTAATGGTCTAATTGTGCATCTAGACCAAATGGCACAAGTTTTGGAGAAGCATAACTTGATCTAAGTGCCCCAAAACCATTTCTGTTCAAATTCAAATTTGAACAACTTTACATTACCAACTTTTTATCTGGAGCTTCAAACTTTGTGAGCATGATCAATACCCCAAATGATGAAACTACACCAAGTGGTGCATCAAGGGGAGATGGTTAGCTTGACTTAAACAAGATGAAGCCATTTTTGTTGTTTTTTAGGGTTCACCAAAGTTACATTGGCTAGTTTCTTCAAATGAGCCCAAATTTGGTGGAACACCTATTTCCATATAACATTCAATCCTGTTAAGTGCCATGGCTAGTGGAGATCATTTTGTTTGTCCAAAACTTGATCAAACACCTTCTGCCAATTTACCAAAACCATTGTTTTGGCCCCTTCTACTATTCCCCTTTACCCCAAATTCTTACCACAGGTAAACCTGATCATCTTCTACCTCCAGTAACTCTTCCCTGCCTCAGCTCAATCATTGGAGAGGGTAAAACCCCATTTTACTCTTCTGGACAGAAGTAATCCCCTTCTTCCTCACCTCCCTCCTCATTCCACTGGCTTCCCAGGGCATCCAAGGCCACAGCGCATTTGTTTACTACTCCCTCGACCCCCTAGACAACATTGGGCAAGATGGACACGACCAGAGCGGCGAGGACACGGCCGTGCCAGCCATACGGGCGCTCTGGAGCGCGCTACAGTGCGCTCCCGCACTGTAGCCGCGTCCTGCCCGAGGCACCCGACAGCCTGGGGCGTCAGGATCGTGTCTCCCGAGGTGCCCTCGACGTCCGCGACCTGCAGGCCTGTCGGCCCTATCCTCCGCTGCCCTCCTTCTCCCTCCTCAAGCTCGCCCGAGCGCGTCCATGGACGTCGCTCACGGTGCACCGCGGCCGCACCTATTTAAGCCACCCCCGACCCCCTCTCTCGTCTTGGTTAGATCCTCCTCTCTCCCGCGACCCCCCTGGACCTACCCACTCTCCTCCTGGTGCTCTCCTTCCCTCTCCAAGGCCGGAGCCGAGCCGTCGGCCGCCGCTCGAATTCGGGCACCTCAGGCCCTTTCTCCTCCACCTAGCCGCTCCAACACCCTCTCAGCACCGACCCAGACTCACCCCACGCTCCAGTTCCTCCTTCCCCCGCCTCTTCCTCGCTGTGCCAAACCACACCGACGGCCTCCTCCGCGGCCATCCAAGCCATCGCCATTTCCGCCCTCCCCGGCGTGCGTGAAGCACGTGGATGGGTGCGGCGTGACCTCCTGAGCACGCCGGTGGGCGGAGCGTCGCCGGAGACGCTCTGTAGCCCCGGCAATCGCCGACGGGAGCCGCACGTCCCCACGGCCGGAGCACACGGCGGGAGGTTGAAGATGGCTTGAGCGCTAGGCCCCGCGCGTCAGCGACCTAGTGGTTGGGCCCCGTCGTTTAAGTGGAAACGGCTTCGGCCGAAACCGCCTAGCCGCCGCAAAGGCGTAGTCCCCCGCGGGCGCCTTCGACGTGGCCCTTCCCGCACGCAGCTGAGCTACTGGGCCGGCCCTGTAGCTATCCTTCGCCCGACGCGTATTTTAGGTATAACCTGAGTATTTCTTTCCTTTTTATTTTACTGTAAATTTGTAAAATGCTTAAACAATTCATTTGAACTCAAAATTTGGTGATTCAAATTTCCAGTGACTCCATAAATCATGCTCTATCACATGGTGCAACATGCACATTTTTCCAGGAACTTTTCCTTCACAAATAATTATCAAATACCATTATTCCATTTTCTGTGATGAACTTTAGAAAATCACAGAGAGCTCAAATTTGATCCAAATGCAGTGGTTCAAATTCCTAGATGCTTGTCATATCCAAGCTTAGTTTTGGAACATTTTTAGTTATACCTTATGTACCCCACCAAATAATGAGCCATTTCTTCATATTTATCAACTTTGCAAAATCATAGGAAATTCATTTGAATTCCAAATCCAGTGAAACCAACTCCTAGATGCTTCTAAAATCATGACTTGATTAATGGGTGCCTTTGCTCATTATTCAAGAATATATTTCTGTACACTTCTTTCAAATCCATAAACCCCTTGATTCCATCATATTGGAATGTTCCAAATCATCCATTGATCCAATACCTATGAAACCACCTTGGTCATTTCTCATATGACCAGAGGTATCCTAGAAAAGTCCAACTCCTATTTTCAGAGCACTTTTACTTTTGCTTTGATTGTGTTGCTTATTATGATTGTTTCCATCGTTAGTTGACGAAATAAACGAAGTACTCGGAGATGGACCAGAAGGTTTGAAGACTCGGAAGGATAAGGCAAGCAGCCCTTTGACCATGTTCGAGAAACCTTTTTATGCATGTCTCATAGCACCTTATTATCAATGCGTCGGAATCATGTTGAGGTGGAGACCACTTTGGTTGCTACCTTTATTACTTACTATTGAAACTTGCATCAAGCATGACCCTACCTTCCTATGAGGGTAATGTGGGTGGGAGTAGTTAGGTTGCTATATAGTGGCTACGCAAATGGGACGGGTATATGCATGGTGACGTGGGCAGAGTACCTTCAAAAGACTTTCCGAAAGCCCCGTCGGGTGCCATTCATGCCCGAGGGAGATGGTGAGATGGGTAACCACTTGATGACGAAGTGGTGTACCGAGACAAGTGTGTGTGATGTTTTTCAAACGGATTGGTTTAAGTTGTGACCGTTATTCCAACCAAACATGCGCAACCACTCTACCCTTATATGGGAAAGGGCATTATTGATTACCTAGGTCGATACTAGCATGGTGCCCGCATTACTAGTGACGGTGGTGACATGAGGTCACTCTTAGGACGGGGTCGTGCTTGGATAGGCGGCCATGACTTTTTTCACAGGGCACCGGACACACCGTTGGTACCCCGTGTCAGTGGTATGAGATGAATATGGGAGCAAGGCTCCACAATCTTTAAGATGTGAAATGTTTGGCACGGGGCTGTTACCAATCGAGTGGACTCTATGTTAGTGTCGTCTAGGGAAAGATAGTGATCGGGTGCTTACCCCGGGTACTTGAGGTACCGCGGGTCGTGAATGACATGGAAGTTCCCCGGATCTTGTGGGTAAAGTGTGCAACCTCTGCAGAGTGTAAAACTATTCGAATAGCCGTGTCCACGGTCAAGGACAGTTGGGTAACCGCTCTTGGGCTACGTCCAATGTTTGCGAAACCTGGTGTGTGTGAGTGTGAGGAAACAACACGGTTCAGTGATATTGATGATGTGATTCTTGAGGAAGTCACAATGAGCTTGAGCATGAGTTGATTACAACTCTTTCTCAATAATGATGTCTGTGACCTCCTGATACTTGTTGCAGACACATGCATGTCCATGTTATATGTTGATCATACTTGCATATGAAAAACTAGCTTTCCGCAAAACTGCCAATCTAGCAGTAGAGCCTTGCATAATTATTCTGTCATCACACTTGGGTTGCTTGCGAGTACATTCAAAGTACTCATTGGCTTGCCACTGGTTATTTTATTGGCCAGGCAGGAGAGAACAGGATATGATGAAGATTTCTTGGTGACGAGCATGCGAGCTAGGACGCTTCCCAGTCAGAATGCCTGTAGGGTTAAGGCAGATGGCATGGGTCCAAGTTGTTATTGAAGATTTCCGATGCGATGTTATACTCAAGACTTGACCTTAATGGTCCTATTTGTGTAATACGGTATGTATGGATGTAAGACTCTTGTTATTCAGCTTGTGTGTGTTCAGTGAGCATTGATCTCTAGGATCACTGTACACGTGCATTCGGTGATCTCGACTTATGAGACGGGGTCCCCACAGAGCTGGTATCAGAGCCATCCTGACTGTAGGAAGCCTTAGTTAGCATGGTCGTTAGATAGGGTAAAACTATTTCCAAAACTATTACTAGTTTTCAAAACTATCTATACTTCTCTTCCCTTCTCAGTTTTTCGAAAACTAGGATATACTTAATCTCTTCCCCCTTCAAAATTGTTGGTCGCTAGAACCCTTATGCCCCAGACCAGTGGATTTTCTGAAATCCTCGTGGAGTGCACCTTTCCAAACACTGAACCGCCACTTCTGCACACAAGATTGGCGACACCACGACAAGACGATACCAACAGAAACTCCATCCTCGAGGGATGAGGACATGAAGACCCAGAAGATGGTGACACCCTTGACAGTGCCCCAAGAAGGTGCAACATTGGCCTATAATGGCCAGGGTATAGGTTATGCAAAATCATGATATACATCGCTAATAGAGTAATCATGTAACTACCGTTGTTGTATCGGCAACCACCGGTGGATGAGAACCTCGCCATTTGGTCCGCCTCACTATAGTGAGCAGGAAAATGGTTCTCTTCATTCCTCGCTCTTGGTGTCGATGTTGCCACCAACGAAACCGACATGTTGGACCTCTATTATGCCTTGTTATTGTCATTGCATACAGATTGCCTACCTGGTACCCTCGACGTCCCAGAAGGCACAAGGGATCATCATGATTAAAGAGACAAGAGAAGACAAGTCAATGCCAGCTGCAAGGAGACACCTTCACCGCATCACCTCATCAGGCGAGAAGTTCTTGAAGATTCTTCAGGCTCAACCCGGATCATTTATCAAACAACTACAAGGGACATAGCAACACCTGAGGAAAGCTCAGATGACTGCACGAGGCACAAGTCACGACACTGAGTCCGAGAACCCCTAGGGTAGGATGAGTCGTGTACCCCCTATGCGCAGTCGAGTCTGTATGATGGTTCGAATAGAACCATGATTGTGTGTTGCTTTCTTTTATTTGTTTGTGTTTTGATATAAGTCGCACTTTTGCCCTAGGCAACAAGTGCATGGCTACATCATCTTCCTTGCCTTGTTTCTTTTGTTTCGGCCTTTTTGCCCCTGTTTGTTTGCACCTGCACTATAGAACCCCCTTTAGGCACTCCCCTCCTCTATGCTACTTTTCCCCTCTCTTCTATCTCCTCGACTGAAGACCAGCAAGACAAGATGCACCAATGATTCTACCTCGGCAGCCAACTGGCACTGAAGACTTCTGCTACAACCTCCACGATCGAGTGCAACCCCGTGAAGTTATGTTTGATCCTTCAGACTAGTAACCCATTCCTAGACCCTTTGAGACTCCACGAGACACTCCAGCACGAACCCTTAACCATGTGCCTAACCTATAGTATTGCGAGAGAACCAATTAAGCCTTTATAACCTTGCACCACAATGGGTTCGTAATGGAACTAGTGGACACAGTGAGTGAGCACATTTTCGTCCTAATATAGCACAAGAACTGACGATGCCATAGATAGACCAGTTCGAGGATATTAGACAGATGACTTGGTGGATTTATATCAGTGACTTCGAAGAATTAAATGAGACCTTGATGGATTGCGAGATTTCATATTGGTGGGATCATGACCTTGGGGAAGCATGTAGGAATTCTCGTTGGGCAGGAGATTGGATTTATGCAGGTGAATCTGGTTGGGTGTAGATGTTGTATATGTCTGCATGGTTTGGAGTAAATTGGATTTAGACCGATGATCCTGATCATGATACCATGCTTCTCGATGGACAATAACCTAGGAGATAGGATTATTTGTCGGAGTTGACTTAGGGATCTGTATGATCATGACCTTGGAGTTTACTTGGCCCGGATGGTGGGAATTTGGTAGACATACTATCGTAATGCATAGCCCTTCCAAGTATTGGGTATTATAGGGACTTGAGATCTTGTGGAACACCGTAGACATCGGATTCGTAGAATTGTTGGGTTATGTGGTGATTGATGGAAATTACCGGGCTATTGGAGTTGATCTATAGGAAGAAAAAAAAATCTTTGAGTGGCATATGACGTGTTTCCTTAGAATAGAGATGCACTACCTTGAACCTTGCAAGAATAGGTTGAGTCCTTGGATTGTGAAGATTAATTTAAGCTTAGTAGCATGTATGCCCTACCCATGGATTTTAGGGGTAGACATACGTATGGATTTGGGGATCATAGACAAGTACAATTTTGTTAGACCGCCTCTTGAGAGTCATGAGGATATGTATGGCATGAGTGGTGACTGAAGCTGGTCTATACGAGAAGATGCTTTCTCGTTCGGAGTACTAGATAGAGCTATTGGCATCTCAGAAACCGTGCTTAAGGATAAGATAATAAAAGTTCCCTCACTCACTAGAATCCTTGAAACCCTTAAGCCCCACCAAGCCACAACCTGGTCAGATTCTGACCACGGGCCTTCGCTCTAAGTCAGGAAGACCTCTGCAAATACTCAACGGAGACCACCACCAATACCCCAGCCTACCTTGCGTACCCCATTAGACCTCATGGAGTAATTGGACAAGTTGGGTAACATCATTAATTGATGGCCTACTTGTCTGCCCGAAGACAAAAGAAGAGGCGGACAGCTGGATAGAAGACATTTGAAGACCGCCCTGTCAAGAAGGAAGAACTACACCGACCACCATCATCAAGAAATAAACTCCTGTGTCCAAGACCGGGCGTATCTGCAAACCACTCCTCTTGAAGGAACCGAGCATTTCCATGTCGAAGGAACGCTCACACCAAGATTTATCGACCTTCTTCAAGTTCACTGGCAGTCAGATAGTAGACGGCTACCAGCTAGATTTACCACCTGAGATACCCTCTGTGCACCAAATATTCCATGGGTCACCACTCTGGAAGTACTTCTTACTTCCTAACTAGCCCGGTGCCCGCAAGGACATCACCGAGCCTTTGACATCTAGCTCAACCTAACCCATACAAGCGACCCCTCAGCAACCTCCATCAAAGAGGGTAACAAGCAAGAAGCCACACCACCAAGTACTTCAAGATTCCATGGAGCACCACCCGGGAGCAGAACCAGCAAGAGGAAGTGAAGACTATCCCGTATCCAAGACTCCGTATTTCCCTTCCACGCCTAGTCTGGGAATCTCGGGGACGAGATTCTTGTAAGGGGGGTAGGTCTGTCACACCCTGATTTTCATGCCACATTGCTTAAGCTAATAATCATGCTAAAAATGTGGATTGACAAAAACTTTTGAGTGTTTTTGACTTTGCTTGATTGATTTTCTGTCTGTTGTTTGCTAGTGCTCTAAAAATCAAATTAATCCTCCAACTCTTATACTTCATCTCCTTGGTCCAAAACCTTTTCCCAATGATCATGCCATGTGTATAGACCAGTATAGTATTTTCTTATAAAAATATTTTGGCCAAATAGTATTTTCTAAAATTAGTTTTCCAAAAACCCCTGAATTGAGGTTTGCACTGCAAGTACCTTATTTAGGGTGTGAAAAATCTTTCAAAAAGTATATTTGAATCCTATTAGGTATAGGACTTCCAGAAACCACAAAATTATAATTTTAAAAGTTATTTTTATATTTTATTTAAAATCTTTTCCTTAAGGCCAGAAATGGTCTTTAATAGGGAAAAATTATTTAATCATTATAAAAATATTTGACAAAATTCAGGGAGACTCATAGGACATATATTGTCCATATATAAGAGTTTCAACACATGGTCATGTTCAAAATATTGGACAAATCCTTCATTAACCCTTTCTGGATATTTCAAGCTTTTGAAATATTTACAAAGGATATATTCTCCAAAAATTCCAGGGAAATTCTATCATGTCAAATATGACATATTTGATGATCTTGCAAAGCCACATGCCTTGAAGATCTAGGAAACATCATCTATTCCCCTCAAAACCATTTCTGTCCATTTTGAAGTTTGAGAAACTTTACATTGCCAAACTTGTCCAAATGCTCTCAAACTTGGTGCACATGCTATAATGGTCTAATTATGCATCTAGACCAAATGGCACAAGTTTTGGAGAAGCATAACTTGATCTAAGTGCCCCAAATCCATTTCTGTTCAAATTCAAATTTGAACAACTTTACATTACCAACTTTTTATCTGGAGCTTCAAACTTTGTGAGCATGATCAATACCCCCAATGATGAAACTACACCAAGTGGTGTATCAAGGGGAGATGGTTAGCTTGACTTAAACAAGATGAAGCCATTTTTGTTGTTTTCTAGGGTTCACCAAAGTTACATTGGCTAGTTTCTTCAAATGAGCCCAAATTTGGTGGAACACCCTATTTCCATATAACATTCAATTCTGTTAAGTGCCATGGCTAGTGGAGATCATTTGTTTGTCCAAAACTTGATCAAACACCTTCTGCCAATTTACCAAAACCATTGTTTTGACCCCTTCTACTATTCCCCTTTACCCCAAATTATTACCACAGGTAAACCTGATCATCTTCTACCTCCAGTAACTCTACCCTGCCTCAGCTCAATCATTGGAGAGGGTAAAACCCCATTTTACTCTTCTGGATAGCAGTAATCCCCTTCTTCCTCACCTCCCTCCTCATTCCAGTGGCTTCCCAGGGCATCCAAGGCCACATCGCATTTGTTTACAACTCCCTCGACCCCCTAGAAAACATTGGGAAAGATGGACACGACCAGAGCGGCGAGGACACGGCCGTGCCAGCCATACGGGCGCTCTGGAGCGCGCTACAGTGCGCTCCCGCACTGTAGCCGCGTCCTGCCCGAGGCACCTGACAGCCTGGGGCGTCGGGATCGTGTCTCCTGAGGCGCCCTCGATGTCCGTTACCTGCAAGCCTGTCGGCCCTATCCTCCCCTGCCCTCCTTCTCCCTCCGCAAGCTCGCCCGAGCGCGTCCATGGACGTCACTCACGGTGCACCGCGGCCGCACCTATTTAAGCCACCCCGACCCCCTCTCTCGTCTTGGTTAGATCCTCCTCTCTCCCGCTAACCCCCGGGACCTACCCACTCTACTCCTGGTGCTCTCCTTCCCTCTCCAAGGCCGGAGCCGAGCCGTCGGCCGCCGCCCGAATTCGGGCACCTCAGGCCCTTTCTCCTCCACCTAGCCGCTCCAACACCCTCTCAGCACCGAACCAGACTCACCCCATGCTCCAGTTCCTCCTTCCCCCGCCTCTTCCTCGCTGTGCCAAACCACACCGACGGCCTCCTCCGCGGCCATCCAAGCCATCGCCATTTCCGCCCTCCCCGGCGTGCGTGAAGCACATGGATGGGTGCGGCGTGACCTCCTGAGCACGCCGGTGGGCGGAGCGTCGCCGGAGACGCTCTGTAGCCCCGGCAATCGCCGACGGGAGCCGCTCGTCCCCACGGCCGGAGCACACGGCGGGAGGTTGAAGATGGCCTGAGCGCTGGGCCCCGCGCGTCAGCGACCTAGTAGCTGGGCCCCGTCGTTTAAGTGGAAACGGCTTCGGCTGAAACCGCCTAGCCGCCGCAAAGGCGTAATCCCCCGCGGGCGCCTTCGACATGGCCCTTCCCGCATGCAGCTGAGCTACTGGGCCGGCCCAGTAGCTATCCTTCGTCCGACGCGTGTTTTAGGTATAACCTGAGTATTTCTTTCCTTTTTATTTTTCTGTAAATTTATAAAATGCTTAAACAATTCATTTGAACTCCAAATTTGGTGATTCAAATTTCCAGTGACTCTATAAATCATGCTCTATCACATGGTGCAACATGCACATTTTTCCAGGAACTTTTCCTTCACAAATAATTATCAAATACCATTATTCCATTTTCTGTGATGAACTTTAGAAAATCACAGAGAGCTCAAATTTGATCCAAATGCAGTGGTTCAAATTCCTAGATGCTTGTCATATCCAGGCTTAGTTTTGGAACATTTTTAGTTATACCTTCTGTACCCCACCAAATAATGAGCCATTTCTTCATATTTATCAACTTTGCAAAATCCTAGGAAATTCATTTGAATTCCAAATCCAGTGAAACCAACTCATAGATGCTTCTAAAATCATGACTTGATTAATGGGTGCCTTTGCTCATTATTCAAGAATATATTTCTGTACACTTCTTTCAAATCCATAAACCCCTTGATTCCATCATATTGGAATGTTCCAAATCATCCATTGATCCAATGCCTATGAAACCACCTTGGTCATTTCTCATATGTCCAGAGGCATCCTAGAAAAGTCCAACTCCTATTTTTAGAG
The DNA here is from genome assembly GCA_902687465.1 of Secale cereale. Classification (NCBI taxonomy): domain Eukaryota; kingdom Viridiplantae; phylum Streptophyta; class Magnoliopsida; order Poales; family Poaceae; genus Secale; species Secale cereale. The sequence continues at coordinate 164,620,995 of LR738713.1, forward strand.
CACTTTTATTTTTGCTTTGATTGTGTTGCTTATTATGATTGTTTCCATCGTTAGTTGACGAAATAAACGAAGTACTCGGAGGTGGACCAGAAGGTTTGAAGACTCGGAAGGATAAGGCAAGCAGCCCTTTGACCATGTTCGAGAAACCTTTTTATGCATGTCTCATAGCACCTTATTATCAATGCATCGGAATCATGTTGAGGTGGAGACCACTTTGGTTGCTACCTTTGTTACTTACTATTGAAACTTGCATCAAGCATGACCCTACCTTCCTATGAGGGTTATGTGGGTGGGAGTAGTTAGGTTGCTATATAGTGGCTACGCAAATGGGACGGGTATATGCATGGTGACGGGGGCAGAGTACCTTCAAAAGACTTTCCGAAAACCCCGTCGGGTGCCATTCATGCCCGAGGGAGATGGTGAGATGGGTAACCACTTGATGACGAAGTGGTGTACCGAGACAAGTGTGTGTGATGTTTTTCAAACGGATTGGTTTAAGTTGCGACCGTTATTCCAACCAAACATGCGCAACCACTCTACCCTTATATGGGAAAGGGCATTATTGATTACCTAGGTCGATACTAGCATGGTGCCCGCATTACTAGTGACAGGGGTGACATGAGGTCACTCTCAGGATGGGGTTGTGCTTGGATAGGCGGCCATGACTTTTTTCACAGGGCACCGGACACACCGTTGGTACCCGGTGTCAGTGGTATGAGATGAATATGGGAGCAAGGCTCCACAATCTTTAAGATGTGAAATGTTTGGCACGGGGCTGTTACCAATCGAGTGGACTCTATGTTAGTGTCATCTAGGGAAAGATAGTGATCGGGTGCTTACCCCGGGTACTTGAGGTACCGCGGGTCGTGAATGACATGGAAGTTCCCCGGATCTTGTGGGTAAAGTGTGCAACCTCTGCAGAGTGTAAAACTATTCGAATAGCCGTGTCCACGGTCAAGGACAGTTGGGTAACCGCTCTTGGGCTACGTCCAATGTTTGCGAAACCTGGTGTGTGTGAGTGTGAGGAAACAACACGGTTCAGTGATATTGATGATGTGATTCTTGAGGAAGTCACAATGAGCTTGAGCATGAGTTGATTACAACTCTTTCTCAATAATGATGTCTGTGACCTCCTGATACTTGTTGCAGACACATGCATGTCCATGTTATATGTTGATCATACTTGCATATGAAAAACTAGCTTTCCGCAAAACTGCCAATCTAGCAGTAGAGCCTTGCATAATTATTCTGTCATCACACTTGGGTTGCTTGCGAGTACATTCAAAGTACTCATTGGCTTGCCACTGGTTATTTTATTGGCCAGGCAGGAGAGAACATGATATGATGAAGATTTCTTGGTGACGAGCATGCGAGCGAGGACGCTTCCCAGTCAGAATGCCTGTAGGGTTAAGGCAGATGGCATGGGTCCAAGTTGTTATTGAAGATTTCCGCTGCGATGTTATACTCAAGACTTGACCTTAATGGTCCTATTTGTGTAATACGGTATGTATGGATGTAAGACTCTTGTTATTCAGCTTCTGTGTGTTCAGTGAGCATTGATCTCTGGGATCACTGTACACGTGCATTGGGTGATCTCGACTTATGAGACGGGGTCCCCACAGAGGCAGCATCGATCGGCTTCAGTTAGCAGCAGTAGCAAGGGAATCGCTCGATCGGGTTCAGTTAACAGCCATCGATCGATCTCTCGTGTTCAGTAACGCGTAGCATGTGGTGCAATCGCTCGAGTTGAGTTAGAGCCCAACGCCTCACTCGGGTTCAGTTAGAGCCCAACACCTCGCACCCACGCGCACGGGTGTACGAGAGAAACGCGCATTGCTCGGCCCCGACCACCCATCGTAACCGGGAACACCCCGATATTTTCCTCGCCCTCGCTTCTACCATGGTTTTTTCCATCATGGACGGCCCAAAGAATGTTATGCAGCTGCGTCTACAGCCCGCCCAGGACGAAAAGCCCATTTTCTGTCATGATTTTATGTCATAGAAGTAAGATCCCACCACATCTATGATGATACCGTGTTTTGTCACAATTATTGTCATAGAAGTGTCATAAGTATGACATATATTTTTTCGTTCGGCCCAAAATGTTATGGATGTGTCTTTTTTGTAGTGGGAGAAGGGGGTGGAGGGGTATATATAGCCATCACACAAAATCTAACCATTACACACATTTGAGCCAACGGTCAGACCGAATAGGAGAAATCGATGAGTCCGAAGCAGTTCAAAATGTGAATGTTAGAAATCTCGGTGGGACTGACGGGAACAACTCGGTGAGACCAATCTGGTAGGGCTAGGGCAAAACCTCATCTCGGTGACACCGATTGCATGAACTCGGTGAGACCGATTTCAGCAATGAGCAACCAGAGAGTTGGTCAGGCAAACTCGATGGGACCGATCACTCATTTCGGTGAGACGAAATGTTACGAAAGATTCATAGAGAGTTTACAAGGCCATCTCGGTGAGACCGAGATCCATATCGGTGTGACCGAACTGTCTAGGGTTTCTGGCAGTGGCTATGTCAAACGAACTCGGTGGCGCCAGATAGATCAAATTGGTGGGGCCGAGTTTGACTTTGGGATTTGGACAAATGTGGAAATGAGAAAGTGGCTGAGGGTTTTGGAGCAATATCACTAAGCACTTGAGCAACCAGATCATTAAGCAAGACCTCATCCCCTTTTAATAGTATTGGCTTTCCTATAGACTCAATATGATCTTGGATCACTAAAATAGAAATGAAGAGTCTTGAGCTTTTCCCAATCTTTGTCCTTAGCATTTTGAGGGGTCCACATCTCTAATCCATGCCATGTCGATCATTGAACTTCCTAAAATATTTAGATTGAATGAATGTTCGTTCAATGAGCTATATGTTGTTATGAATTATGAAAACCACCCGAGGATTAGTTACACTTTCACCTTCGCTTGCTCCGGCGAGCGCATCGTGCACGGCGTCGTCCCCGTAGCTGGAACGGATGCCGTTGGTATCGCCGCAGAATCCATCGTCCCCTTCAACGCGTTCCACATCTCCGTCATGCTTGTGCCCGACGAGTACCCCAGTGAGGTGCTCGACGTCACCGACTCCCTGTTCCCCATCGACTACGCCAACACAAGCGACGTGGCGGATCTCTGCACCTGCATGGAGGTGCTCCCACCATCTCAACTTCCACTTCATCTGGTGCCATGGCCAAGGCCGCTACTGCCAAGACCGCTATGGCTGAGGCCGCTGCGTCTAAGGCCGACCCGCTGCACGCTAGGCTGCGGAACCTCAGCATCCCCATCGCCATCGACATTAACGCCACCCAGGCCGGGGCCCTGCTCGATGACGAGCGCGTGTGCCTGCTGGACGAGAGCATGGTGCTTGCTGCTGTGCAGCATCAGCTCGAGTCCACCTAGCGGGAGCGCGACGCTGCGTACGGCTTCACCACGCCCGCTGCCGAGCATAACCGGGTGGCCGAGGTGTGCACCAAGTGTCGGTGTCAAAACCGGCAGATCTCAGGTAGGGGGCCCAAGCTATGCGTTTAGAGGATTGATGGTAACAGGAGGCTAGGGACACGATGTTTACCCAGGTCCAGGCCCTCTCGATCGAGGTAATACCCTACTTCCTGCTATATTAATATGGATGAATATGAATACAAGAGTTGATTTACCTCGAGATCGTAATGGCTAAACCCTAGAGTCTAGCCTATGAGGATATTGTGATGTCGATGATCCCCTCTACAGACTAAACCTCCTGGCTTATGTACACGCCAGAGAGGGCCTAGGGTTACAAAGGTGACTTGGAGAGGAAGTTATAGATACATCCGGACTCTACGCTTGCCTTTCTATGTACATAGGAGTCCTGACCGATTATGGGGGAGAGTCTTCTGCTTCTTCTTTTACGGCCCATCAATACAGCACAGCTTCATCGACCCGGACGCCTGAGGACCCCTGAATATAGGACTCCCTCAGTAGCCCTAGGACTTGCCTTCAAGGATGAGATCGTGTCCGGCTTCATGTCTTCGGTCTTGGAAGGTGAGTCTTCCTAGATGATAGTTCGGCTTCTTTTAATATTGTATTCCATTGATTCCTCGCCACCGTTGCCTTGGCTTCCACGTGTCCAACGAACGCGAACCGTCTGGGCAGTTTTCCAAATATCCTCTTGACTGTGTAGGGAAGGCGCCTATATAAGAAAATAAATCCCAGTTGCCTCCCCATTCCATTACACGTGGAAGAAACCCTAGTGCCTGCAAAAAATCTTCAAACATGGCCAGCGCCCCAAGCTCTTCCTCGTGCCCTAATGGCCCTCGTGCAGGAGATTGGAAAAGCTGTTCCGTATCCCATGCGCATCTGAGGACATTTCAAGCGTAGGGATATCTCCCTCTAGAGGATCTAGTCCCCGTCCGGGCTGGACTAACTTTATTGACAACCAAGCCCTGGAAGAAAGCTTTCCCAACCCCTGTGATGGAGAGCGGGTATGTTTTGTCCCTTTCCTTTTAAGAGGCATAGGTTTCCCCGTCCACCCCTTCCTCAAGGGACTCCTGGAGTTCTATGGTCTTCAATTGCACTATCTTATGCCGGGGTCTATCCTGCATATCGCGGGTTTTGTCGCCATATGTGAACTGTTCTTGGGCTGTGAGCCTCACTTTGAGCTGTGGCGATAGTTCTTCTGCCTTATCCCTCGCTCGAAAAAGGGAGCCATATTTAAAGTTGGGGGCGCCGATGTATGGCGCATAGCAGGGACATGTTATCTGCCCGATACTCCAAAGAAGGCATCTGAAGAGTGGCATTCGGAGTGGTTTTATATTGAGGACGTTGCCCTGACGGATCTAGTTCGACAAGGTCTCCCCAAGTGCTCCAGTGCTCCACCAAAGAAGCTTTTCAACTGGTGTCCCCGCAGTCCCTCAGAAGAAGAGAGAGCGGAAGTTAACAGAATGGCTGGTAAGATCAGATTGATCGCCAGTTCGGGGCTGTCTATAATCGAAGTGATGGCTATTTCAATAAAGCAACCCGTGCAGCCGCTCCAAGCAAGATTATTTCCATTGTGGCATTATAATGGCCTGAATGATGCCTCGCGCTGCTTACGCCTGGGTCCGGATGACCCTGCCACTCTAGCCGTCATCTTGGAAGGTCTTTATAAGGGAGAGAAGCAAGACTTTATTCGTTTGACGTGCCGAGAGGGTTTCTCTATGTACAATCCTCCTGACTGGGTAAGTCTCTCTCGTAACCATTATATTTGCCCATTCTTATTTGTCATAATGTATTGACCAAACTAAATTCGGTTTTTCCAAACAGGAGTGGAGGAAGGTGATCGAGGGGATTAATAGTCCCGCCCCACAGCCAGAGAACCGATTCCAAAATGCGGGCCCCGGATATGATGAAGATCCGGACATAGGCATAGAGCTAGAAGAGGGAGTCTTCTATTGAAAGTGCAGTATATCGACTAGAGGGGGGGGGGGTGAATAGGCGATTTTTATGAAATGCTTAAAAACATGGTAGTTTCAAAGACAAAAGATAAATCCAATCCTATTTATATGCAGCGGAAAGTAGACTACACTAGACAAGCCATAGTCAGGTATTCAATGAAGTGAAAGCACGAAGACTAATAGCAGCTAGGCAGTAGGGATCAAGATGGAAGAAGGAATGAAGCCAATCAGAACAAGTAGACACTCAGTGAAGTCAATCAGATAAGGCAGGCAGGCAATGACTTCACAACATAAGACAGTAAGTAAAGGGAAGGAAAGGATAGAACCAGTAGCTTGGGGAAGACAGTGATTTGTTAGACCAGTTCCAGTTGCTGTGACAACTGTACGTCTGGTTAGGGAGGCTGAGATTTAACTCAGAAGACCGCGTCTTCACCTTATTCCCCTTGAGCTAAGGACACCTAGTCCTCGTCCAATCACTCTGGTAAGTCTTCAAGGTAGACTTCGAAACCTTCAGAGACTTCGTTCACCGGCAAATCACAATGACTCTTGGATGCTCAGAACGCGACACCTAACCGGCTGGAGGAAACACAGTCCTCAAGTGTAATAAGTCTTCAGGTCACAAAGACAGAAAGACTTCAGTGATGCCTAACACTCTTTGGCTCTGGGTGTCCTGGCTTTGTCCTCGCAAGGATTTCTCTCTCAAATGCTTCGGAGGTGGGTTGCTCTCAAACGACAAAAGCCGTGCAATAACTCCGAGCAGCCACCAATTTATGGTGTAGGGGGTGGGCTATTTATAGCCACTGGGCAACCCGACCTGATTTGTCCGAAGTGACCCTGGGTCACTAAGGAACTGACACGTGTTCCAACGGTCAAATTTCAAACACTCACACGACAACTTTACTTGGGCTACAAGTAAAGCTGACTCATCCAACTCTGGATAAGATTTGCTCTCATTGCCTTCGCTCGAAGACATAGGATTTGGTTGAGCATCACTTCATTCACTCTGACTTAGATCACTTGGACCCCACTTAACAGTACGGTGGTTCCTATCACTCAACAAAGAAGAAAAGGAAACAACGAAACATCTAAGTCTTCGCGCTCCATAGTCTTCACACAATGTCTTCTCTTGTCATAGTCTTCAATAAGATTATCTTCATATACCACCACTGATGTCAACGTCTTCATACATTTTTAGGGGTCATCTCCCGTAGGTAAGCCGAATCAATGACGGACTACTACCTGTGTTATCCTGCAATTCTCACAAACACATTAGTTCCTCAACCAGTTTTGTCGTCAATACTCCAAAACCAACTAGGGGTGGCACTAGATGGACTTACAATCTCCCCCTTTTTGGTGATTGATGACAAACTGGTTGAAGTTTTCAACGGGGATAAAAGGTATGTGAAATTGTAAAGGATAAAGGTATTGTCTTCGTAAGTAGCAAAAGCC
>LR738713.1:164627966-164663382 GCA_902687465.1 Secale cereale
CGAAGATGTGCATATAGTTGATTTGCCTTTGAATGCAAATGCACATGGCAGGTTGTACTTGTGGAGATCCTCTTCAACTTATGAAGACAATTCATCATGCACAATTGATATGTCGAATATAATGATATGCATAATGAGAAATGGACGTCTGCAATAATGACTAAGTGAGGAATATAACGTAGCACATGCGGAATTTATCATCACATTACAGAGTAGCAGAAAACGTAGCAGACGACCATCAGTTTAAGTGTTACAACTCAAAGAACCAAATGTAGCAAAAACGAGAGTTGTAAACACTAGGCAAAATATAAAGCACCCGCCCATATGGACCTTCTTGAAGACTATCAACTCATATGCTTCTCCCCCTTTTGTCAGTAAGGACCAAAAAGGTTTGAAGACATAGAGCCTCTACTTGTTCCCAGTTGGAGCAGGAGAGGATGCAGGGTCGACGTTGGTGTTTGGCAGTGCAGAAGTAGTTGGTGCAGTGTCGATATGCACTGAAGTAGGAGGTGGTGAGGTAGCATCATCTTGATCATCTATCACCCTGGTGTAAATTTTTGCAGCGGAGGAGGAGTAGTCAGAATCTTCAAGGGACGGAGTTCGACACAGAACATCATTCCTTGGAGGAGTGTGGTCAAACTTGAATCTTTCTGTGAAGCCATCGTCTTGAAGATCCTCTTCAGCACTCAACAAGGTTAAACTCTTCCATGACCTCCGACAGGTTTCATGAGCAACAAAGGAATTATTGGTGGCAAGATTGCGAATGTGATTGACGTCCACCAAGAGGCTTTGCATCTGACGCTTCAGCCAGGAGTGATGCTTATCCTGTTTCTGATGGAGGGCCACCAGAAGCTCTCGGTTATTGAGAACACGAGATTGCTTCTGAGGCCATTGGGCAATGGTGCTCTCAATGGCTTCGGTTTCAGCGTGTCGAGGTAGACGAGTACAGCCAGCCAGAGGATAAACGCGAGAGACTGCTGGAACTCGGTGATCAGCGTTGTGAAGACTAACAGGCTCTTTGGCAGGCTCTTGGTATACTGCTTCAACTGACATATAAACCTCTAGCAAGAATATATGATGGTCGCGAGCAGAGGGCTGATAGGTGATAGCTGAATGAAGCTTGATGAGGCACATAATCCATGGAGCATAGAACTTCAGACCAAACAGATCAGATCCAGACATAGCCAACTGGCGAATGAAGAAATCTTGAGCATTGAAGCTGATGCCATTGAAGATATAGAAGACCAATGTCTTCATGGTGCCTTCAAGCTTGGCTGACGAAGAATGTCCTTTGACAGGCCATAGAGTACGCCTGATGATATGCCAGATGGTGCGTGGCAGATACTCTAGGTCTTCAACAAAGAATTCCTTTGGATACCCAGCATCGCTTGGCAAAGGCTTCATCATGGTTAGCATCTGGCTCATGTTGGGCTTGCGCTTCTGAAAGATACTCTCCAAGGCTTCATTATGCAATTGACAGCCAGGTTCATACAGGTCTCCTGGAGTGGGCAGGCCAGTAAGCTCAATGCGATCAAAGGCTTTGGCTTCATGCTGGACATTGCCTGTCATCCACTCAAGGACCCATGTCTTCGGATCTCTGCTGTAGCCTCGAATGTGGAGGGTTGCATAGATTTGCAGAAGCAGCTCTTCATTCCAATGCTCCTTGTCAGTCACAAAAGTGAGCAGGCCAACATCACGGAAGCAATCAAGAGCTTCCTCTAGACAGGGCAGTCTAGCAATAGCTTCAGTGTCAAGACGCATATGAGGGAAAATGTGCCCTTGATCATAGAGTACTCTTGAGTAATAACTGCGCTGCTGATGGCTCCAGAACCTATCTGATGATATTCTTGGCTTGGAATAAGGGTTCTTGGTGCTGTCAAAGAATGTGTTGTGCGCAGTGAAGCTATTGGCATTGAATGACCCTTGAGAGGTGGCAATACCTGGAATCCTTGGTAGTCTTGGCTTAGGCTTTCGAATCTGAGGCCTGTGCTCAACATGATGGTTAAACTGAGGACCAGCAGCATGCGGTCCAGTAGCAGGTGGTGGAGTCAGAATGGGCCATCGGACAGTGATGAGCTGATCATCTTGGTTGTATGCCTGCTCAATTGTATGGGGCCTTGGAGGCGGAACAGGAGCAGTGGCAGTGGCTTCAGGCTGCTGATTTGCTTCAGGTGCAGCACTTGCTTCAGGCGCCATCACTTCAGGCACCACTGTGACTTCAGGTGCCATATTTGCTTCAGCCATGACCACGTCATTGGCTTCAGTGTTGGTGGTGGCAGCCTCTGAATTTGTAACCTCCACTTCAGGAGCTGGAGGGTCGGACACATTCTCCTCGAGAACAGGGGATGTGGCAGCACGTGCTTCTTCTTCTTGGGGTTGTTCTTCTTCTTGGGGTGGTTCTTCTTCGGCTCATGCAGCCGGAATATCTTCAGCCGTTTTGGCTTCATATTCTGAGGGGTTCATAGTAGGAGTAGCGTCAGGAACAGATTGTTGCTCTTCTCCTTCTGGAACACTTGGGGTGATGACTTGAGGCCTTGGTCCTTTGCAAAGCCTGCGAAATGCTGGCGACGCCTGAGGGGATGGAGGTTGTTGGGCCTCAAAGTCTTCATCTTCAAGCACCGAACTGGTGACTTGAGTTAGTTGGGGAGTTTCTGGTGTATCTTGTGGGTGATGAGCCCACGAGTCATCCTGTGCAATTGGCGTCAATGGATGACCAATGCTGATGTGTTCGCTGTTCGTAAGAACACGCGAAGATTCAACGTTGTACTCGATCTGAGGAAGGACTTCATCGTCTTCAACATTGTCATGAGGACCAATGTCTTCAGCTGGGGTGGGGTCAACAGCTGGAATGTCTTCAACCTCTGTGGGAGCAGGCTCATGGACTGTCATGTGACGTTCTTGGTGTGTAGATGCAGGGCGAGCAACTAATATGGGCTCGACAAAGATAGGCTCTGTGGAAGCAGCCTTATCCTTCTTTGTCTTGCGCTTCTTGGTGGGTGGAGCTTCATCAGTAGTTTGCTTGCGCTTGCGAGCTTCAGCTTCAGCCACCTTTGTCTTCTTGAGCTCTGAAGCAATTGGGGTGACCTTAGGCTTCATGCCAGTCATGCTGGCAGGGAAGACAATGCGAGGCATTTCCTGCCTGGATTCTTCAGCTTCGTGCACATGTTGCTTCTTCTTTTTCTTGGCAGCCATCCTTGGGTCAATGCCAGGACGCCCAAGGGCCTTGCGCTTTTCAGCTTCATTATAAGCTTGAACGCATTTGGCAGCCAAGTCCTTGATTCGCTCACGAGAACCTTTAGCTTCATCACGCCTCTTGCGAAAGGCTTCCTTGAGCTCATGCATCATTACCTTGAAGTTTTGAATCTCTTGGACACTGAGCTTGTCCACATGCTTCTTGAACTGAGCCTTTTCGTAATCGATCTTTTGCTTCAGCTCAACAATTTTCTGAGCCAGAGCTAGCTCAGAAGCAATGGCGCCATGGAAGGAGACACTGAGGCCAACTGGAAGCTGCAGATCGTCGAAGCTGAGATTGGGGGTGTCAAACCATTCATCAATGAAGTTGTTGAGCACTTCCACGTCGAAGAGCGGCAAATCATTGAAGATTTATGCATCTTGCTTGCTCTTGATCAATTGCTCTAGAGCATCGTCACCAAGATCCTCATCGCTCGAGAGATCAAAGGCTTCATTGGCAGTCTTCAGAACAGTGTCAGGAGTGAGAGCTGGACTAGGGTTGTGCGAGGGCTTCTTCCTTAGCTATCTCCTCTTTGAGATGCGAGAGTGCTCCTTAGACTGCACACTTGGTGCTGGTGGAGGAGTGGCCAAAGGCTTCACTCTAGAAGCAATTGGTGGAGTGGTCTTCGAAGCCTTGGATTTCTTCTTCTTCTTCAGCTTCGGGGTTGCAGGCGCTTCATCAGAATCAGCGTCATCTGCAGATTGATCCACATCCGCCCCTTGAACCCTGATGTGACTGATGAGGCCTTCTAAGTTGTAGAAAGGCCCAACCAGGTTCGGTTCAGCTTCGCGCGTGACAATAGCACGGGGCGCAGAGGGGCCAGGATTGATGTATAATCCCGAGTTCTTCTTGTTCTCTTTGGCTGAGTTCTTGGCATATTGAAGATTTCGCTTGAACAAATTGTCGTCGCGACACCAGAGCAGAGAAGTAGGATCAGCATCAGCAGGTTGAGGCCCTCTGACCATGCAAGGGTAGAAGCCTTGAGCAATGGCTTCAGCTCGAGTCTCAGGTGGAAGATTTTTATAGGCAATATCTCCCCATGGATGCTTGATGGCGTTCTTTTCAGCATACTCTTGGGTCACGAGCTTGTACTTGAACCACTGTTCAGCCCAATATCTCCGAATCCATTGGATTCGGTTCTTCCTCTGATTGTAATCCTCCTCTGGATCAGTGTCGGGGTATTCGGATCGACACCTATGGGATCACAAGAATCCCTACTACGGTTGCGGGGCGCGGGGTTGAGAGAAGAGCGGATCTAATAGTCAGGACACGGTTCCTTTACCCAGGTTCGGGCTGCAAAGATGCGTAAAACCCTACTCCTGCTTTGGTGGATTATATGTTGGTGTTCTTCAGGTAACGAGGAGCTCCAAAAGAGTCGTGAGGAGTTCTAAAAAGCCGAATCCTCCTCCTGGTCGCCTCGGGCCTCCTTTTATAGGAGAAAGGGGTCGCCACAGTGGCACACATGAGGTGGAAAGGGTATAGTGATGCGAGGTTATCCCTCGCATCACAGGACAAGGTGAATTTAATGCGCCCAGCTTAGGTGTCCTTGCTTTATCGGGGACGAGGGCAGACGCCCGTCTTGTCCGTCGCCGCCCCTCTTCGTGTTGACACGCGCCCTGGCCAGCGGTGCCTGAGGTGCCATGTAGGCAGACATGCAGCTGAGGTGGCGTAACGGCGGGTCTCCACAAGGATCCGCGGGTTGCCATGCAGGAGCCTGTCCAGCTGGTCGGGCCGGAAGCTGCATGGGTCGGCGGAAGCCTAGTTGGTGCGGGTATGACGGTGGCCCCGTGGGTGTCCTCGGCAATGGCCTTGCCAGGGCCCCGGCAAGGGTCTTGTCGTGGCGCCTGCTGTCATCCCCGGAAGGTGCTTGCTGGGGGCCTTGTAGTCCTCCTTGGTTGGGATCCCGCCAAGGGTCGTCGTCTTCTTAACTTGTATCTGATCTTGGATATCTTCACAAAGATCTGCATGCCACCACGGGGATATCTCCCGAATCCTTGCCCCATGGGGGCGGAGGACTCAAGGGTGATCCGCTCCGTAGGCGCGGGGCGAGCTGCCGCGGCAAGGGTCTTGCCAGGGCTGCCAGGCCGGCCCCGGCAAGGATCTTGCCGGGGGAAGCTGCTTCGTCGCTTTGCTCTTTGTGGTCTTGTTCTTGGCGTTTGCTCCAGTCTCCATCAAGCTTCGATTTTTCCCCCGCTCGCCTCCCTTGCCATGCTTGGTGTGGTGGTGCCCGTGGCTCAGACTGCCCGTCCACAGTCATAGGGGTACAAAAAGTTTAACCCTCTTTTTGTACACCGACAGGAGCCCCTGGGCCTGGGCCACGCATAAGCGCGACACGTAGTTGGGCCAGGCCCAGAACGGTGCGCGGGCAGGCGGGGTAGTTTTCACCATGGTAAAATTTTCCGCGCGCTGCGCCTCCCACGACCCGCGGCGCGGGGTGGAGGGGCGTTCGTGACATGGGCGGCATGCGTGGGGCGGTTTCCGTAGGCATGCGTCACGTCGCAGTAAATGCGAAAGAAGTCGGCCCGCGTTTTCCCCATAAAAAGGGAATAACCGCGAGCGCGCTGCTCACTTCCCCCATTTTCTCCGCGCCTCTTCCAATCCCAGAGCCGCTGTTCCCTCTCTTCCTTCCTTCCGAAGCCTTCGCCGTCGCCTGTCGTCGTTGCTTCGCCATCCCCTTCCCTCAGCCTTCCCGATCAGCCGCTATGGCATCCAAACCCGCCAAGGGCAAAGGGGCGGCCAAGGGTGCCGGGCCTGCGGCGCCGCTGGAGGGCGTGTTTATGGGGGATCAGACGAAGGCTGCTATCTTCATCCCGTCGTCGGTCGATGTCTTCTAGCTCCGGGTTGCTTTCAAACCCCTTTGGGGGGCGGAGACGGGGGACCGGACGAAGAACTTGGGCCATCCGGCGACGCGCGTCGTTTCGGCCGCTTGCGCCCCGCCCGGCTCAAATCGGTACCCCTTCTTTGTTGATTACTTCTCTTGCGGGTTGTGTCCTCCCTTATCCGACTTCTTCTGCGATGTCATGCACACCTTTGGCTTCCGTCTTTTGGATTTTACCCCAAATGCGGTGGCGTGCATGGCTTTCTTCGCGCACCTCTGCGAGGGCTTTGTCGGAGTGTAGCCCAACACGGCGCTCTTCCGCCACTACTTCATCCCTCGGATCCAGCCGGGAGGCTCAGTCTCCGGAGGCATCGCCTGGATTCTGAGACCCAAGGTGGTGTACCCGGAGGGCGCCGTGAAGGAAAGGTGGTACCAATGGCGTGGCCGGTGGTGCTGGATTGAGGAGGACGAGCCGACAACATTCTGCAGGGTCCGCCGGGCGCCGCCGGTCCGCGGCAGTGACTGGGGCGACGTCGACGCCGCCGACGGGAGGCTCACTGTTGCCGTCACCAGGATCACCCGGCTCGTCCGAGCTGGACTCACCCTCGAGATGATCGGGGCGAATTTCATCCGCCGTCGGATCGCTCCGCTGCACGAAAAGGGGAGGCCAACCTGGCTCTTCAGGAACCCGGCCGATGTCATGCGGCTCCGCCCTGGCCTCAACCACAACTTCACAGTGATGGGACACGCCCATTTCTGTCAGCGGCTCTTCCAGCTAGATGTGGGCCACGGTGGCGAGGTAGAGCGGACCGGCAAGGCTGCGAAGGCTGCCGCAAAGGCCGGCAAGGCCGTCAAGGGGCAGTTCTTCAAGCTGCCAGCGGGAGTAGTCCCGCTGTGCAACAATTCGCGCCAGTCTGAAATCATCGCCATGATGCTGGAATGTAGCGCGCACGGCCCCATCCCGAGCTGGCGGGAGCCGGAGGACGAGGTCGTGCAGCAGTTCTTCGATTCTCTGGTCGAGGTGTGCGTCAACCCTGACGTCGAGCGGCGGCTCATCAGGGATACCACCCCGGAGGAGCTGGACTACATCGCCGCCAGGGCGAGGGAGGCGCAGCTCATCAGGGAGGCCGGCAGCGCCGGAGGCATGGAGGATCAGGACGCCAGTCACATCCCTAGTTAGCACTTGCTTTAGTATCTAGCTAGAGTGTGCATCATGTCTACTTTCAAAGAAACTGGAAATGGGATTAACAGAAACCCCAGCACCCCTCTCCTAACAACTAGGGTTTGTTAAAATATTTTCCAATGTACCCAAAATGCCCTTCAAAAATGTTCATCATTTCTGCCTTGGTCTTAAACCTCTGCCAAAAATGGTGCACATTTTTCTAGGACACTCTAGGGCTTTGGATTAAATCATATGGTATTTGTATTTGGGCATTTAAATACTTTTAAATAATTTAAATGCTCAAATAATCATGAACTATAATGTTTCCTACTGTTCATGTTATATACAGTGGGTATGACAAGTTTCATGAGTTATAAAAATGCTCTAGCATTTTTATTAATTAAACAAAGATGCAAAACAAATGAAACAGAAAAGAAAATAGGAAAAGGAAAATAGGAAGAAGTACTTACCTCGGGCCCAGCCCTGTAGCAGGCCGGCCCAGCCCACCAGGCCTCCTCTGTCGTCTTCCTCCTCGCGCCAGAAGGACGCGCACGTGGCCGCCGCGCGCCGGCACGCGCCCGGCCACCTCCAGGCTGCTTGCCTGCCTCCCCGATGGCCTGGATGACTCCACGAGTCGACACGCAGCTGCCCCGACCGCTCTCACTTCTCCCCCTCGTCTCCTTCGCCCTCCCCTGGCTCTCTCCTCCTCCATCACCGAGCCGCCGTCGCCGCCGCTCGCCGTAGCCGCACCTAGAGCCACCCCCTCGCCCTGTGAGTGTGTCCAAAAGATCCGCCGCGTCGCCCTCTTCCTCTTCGCTGAGCCACGAGCCACCGAAAGCCCTGCAACGTCCACACGCCGTCGTCCCCTTCCTCGGATCGCCGGAGCATCTCGCCGCCGTTACGAAGCTATAGCGCGTCCCCGACCCCTCCGTCGAGCTCGTTAGCACCGCAGTGAGCTTCTACGTCGAACCCCTCCTTCCTCCGTTCCTTTTTCGCCGTGTAGCCGCCGCTCCGTTGATCACCGAACGCACCGCCGCCGTGCTCGCCGCCGGTGATGCTCCGGTGACCATTTAGTCACCGGCACCCGTCCATCACACTCACCGCAGCGCGTAGATGCGATAGGTGCTACGCACGCATCGCCTAGGCCCCTGCAGCCGCATCTCCACACACGCCCGACGCCGGTCGCCGCCGTCGAGCTTGTTGCCGTCGTCTCCGGCCACCCTAGGTCCGGCGACCACCACCATCCGACGCGCAAGAGCAAGAGCTTTCCAATGCGCCTAGCCGCAGCTCGAGCCGTGCCCCGTAGACGATTTCCGAAGCACGCCGCCGTACTTGGCCTCGCCGGCGTCACGTCGCCGGCGGGTTTGACCTGTTTGACCAAGGGGTTGACTACCCCTGGGCCACTGACGTGTGGGCCACCTTTTGCTACTTAGTTAGTTTAATTAAGTTTCTATTAATTTAATTAGTTAATTAGTTTAGTCACTGATCCGTGGGCCCAGGCCCCACTGATAGCTAATTAGTTTTAGTTTAACTCTAATTAACTTAGTTAATTAGCTGTGACACTGACATGCAGGGCCCACATGTCATGTTTGACTTGGACTAGCTCCTGTTGACTGACTGACGTCAGCATGATGTCATGCTGACGCACTAAAGGTTTTTCTGGGATTTTTAGATTAAAATAATTCAGGAAATTCCAGAAAATACCCAAAACTCCTAAAAATCATATAAAATCAACCATAGCTCAGATGGAAAAGATTTATATATGAAAAATGATCAGAAAAATCAAATCTTTCCAATGGCACTGGTTTCATGCATGTTTGAACAAGTTAACTTGCTGTATACATCAAAAACATGATAATGCACTTATTTAAGTAATAGCTTGAACTCCAATTTGAATCTTTGATTCAAATAGGTTCAAACCCTTCTGGTTTTAGTTGCATTAGCCAACACACATGCATCTTGCCATGTCATAAGCATGCATCATATTGTTGCATTTGTTTGTTAATGATTGTATCGCCGGTATTCTCTGTGTTAGGTCCTGCTCCCGAGGATACTGCTGCGTATCCAGTTGAAGAGCAGTACCCGACAACTACTTTGTCAGGCAAACAATCATTGATCATTCCGATACAAACCCAATCTTCTCGCTCCTGCTCTCTTTTACTGCATTAAGGCAACAGCGTGTGAACTGCTACTTGCTGCGGTAGTTGAACCCTATCCCTTGCATGACCTGTCATTGCCACAGTAAATAGTTGAAACCCACTAGCATGTGTAGGAGTTGATTGAGCAATGTGATGTGTGATCCACCATGCTATTTGCTTATGTTGCCTGCTATGCTTAGAGTTGTGTCTGGTCTGGTTCATCTGGGTGATGGATCAGAGTGAAATGATCATACCGATAAAGAGAGGGAAGTGTGGAACACGCTTGGTAAAGGTATCGATGAAAGGCCATGTAGGAGTACATGGTGGGTTGTTTCATTGGAATCGTCCATAGGACCCGAGATTTGTGTGTGTGATTCAAGTTACAGTTACTACCACACATTGGGCCCTGAAATATGACCCCGCTCGACTTATTGACTGCCCTTGTACTCTGTCCAGGAGTTGCAACTAGTTTCTGGTGTTTATAGCTTACTGGAGGTCATGCACAGCGCTGACCCTCGGGGTGGGCTGTGATGCGACAGGTACGTGGCACGGTGTACCGGTTGCCCGTTTGGTGACTCGGGAACCCTGTACACATCGTTTGGGGCCGTGAGCGACACCCCGGCCGGATCTCCCCACGGATGGAACCCAAATAGGCGATAAACCTGGACGAGAGACTTGAGTGGTTGGTTAGGTCGTGGTCTACACCCACGTCGGCTTTCGCTTGAAGTCTGCCGAGCACATGTCGTGTGCAGACGCTAAGTGGTGAAAACATGTGTGAAGAAGTACACCCCTGCAGGGTTATCAAACTATTCGAATAGCCGTTGTTCGCGGTACGGACTACTTGGTTACTCTTACAGTTCATAGACAAGTTGATGGATACTACTAAAAGCCTCAAGATAAGTGTGAGTGCCGTGGATGGCCCTTCCGTAGGATGACGGAAGAGGATCCTCGGTAGTGTATTGATGTGGTGAGTAGTGGACTCGTGTTCGTAATAACATCTTGCAATCTGTTGAGAGTTGTAGTATAGGTTAGCCAAGGTCAAAGCTGGCATTCTGCTATGAACTCCACTACCCCCTTGATAATGTTGCATGTATGATAGGTTCTGTGGTAAGACTTGCTGAGTACCTTTGTACTCATGTTTGCTTAATAACTGTTGCAGAGGAGAACCCTGCCCCTGCTGATGGGTTCTACATAGACGTTGACGTCGACGAGTAGCTTGACACCCAGACGGAGATCTGGAGCTTGTGAAGGGCCTTGTAGATAGTCAGGCTATACCAAGCCTGTTTTATTTTCTAAGTTGTCTGTACTCAGACATGTAGCTTCCGCTTGTGCTTGTATGACTGTATGACTTGAGTGTTGGGTCATGTGACCCCTACCTGTATGGATATGTTATGTATGGCTCTTGGAGCCTTTTAAATAAAGTACTTTGAGTCATAGAGTTCTGTTGTGATGCAATGTTGTATTTGCACATATTGAGCATATTGCGTGTATGATTGAAATGCTTGGTATGTGTGGGATCCGACACCTAGTTGTTTTCCTTTGGTAGCCTATCTTACAGGGAAATGCCTCCTAGTGTCTCCAATGAGCCTTGGTAGCTTGCTACTGCTCGGAACACGTAGGCTGGCCGGCATGTGTCCTTCTTCGTTCCTGTGTCTGTCCCTTAGGGGAAATGTCACGCGTTGTTCCTTTAAGTCCATGTAGCTTGCTACGACTTGGGTCCAGACGTTGATGACCGACACGTTCGTTGCTGGGTCATGGATGCCTGTCTCTGTAATTTAGTGCCACTTTTGGTTTATAACTAGCCATGTCGGCCCGGGTTCTCTGTCATATGGATGCTAGCGACACTGTCATATACGTGTGCCAAAATGCGCAAACGGTCCCGGGCCAGTAAGGTGGCACCCGTGGGGTTACCGTGCGTGAGGCCGCAAAATGATATGACGTGTTACAGCTAGATTGGTGTGACTTAGGATCGGGGTCCTGACAGCGTTGGTATCAGAGCTGGACTACCTGTAGGTTTCTCAAGCCAAACTGGTCGAAGTTGAGTCTAGAAAAATTCTTAGTTATATTTAGGGGAATTGATTGTGGAAGGGAACGTAAGGCTCTTTTTACTCCTTTACCTTATGCCCTTCTGATCTGAGTCAGTCTATTCTTTCTACGGGGATTTAGGACTAGGCCTCTTATCCTTATTAGGTTCACGTGTTACTAATCCGTAGACTCTTAGGATTATTGGTCAAGCCTCAGTTCAGTTTCTATCCTTTTAGTATGATGATTGTTGGACCCAGAACCTTGATATGGAATTGTTGAGTGGCTATGCTATCATTTGTATGATGTCTCAAATCTTTGTTTGAGCATTTATAGTTGTTATGCTGCCCGATTTCTTCCAGAAACACTAGTGCCTTTGCATTACTTCGTGTTTCAGATGTCTGGCCGCATCCCTCACCAAGTGGTTCGTTTGACTTGGTGCATTAATGTGCCCGGTCACACGGCCATGCTAGTCCGTGTGCTGACTGAGACCGGTTATCGCTGGTATCCTGAGTACACCGTGGAGGAACAGTATCGGGATTTCAATCAGAGTCAGTATTTCTGCACAGTCCGGATATACCCCTCATATCCTGGAGCTAATGACCCAATCCATTGGTCTTATGGACTCGGGATTACCATCGAGATGGCAGTGCAGGATGCCGCTTATTCGATGATGACCATTCTCCGTGCTAGGCATGCCCTGTTGCTGAACACTGAGTTCTGTTACATGCCAGCCTCACTTCCCGAAGAGGAAGGCTACTACACTGGTCTGTATACTGATGCTGCTCATGAAGAGCCACTGCTTCACACTACTGTCCAGATGTTGGAGGATAGGGACCGTGAGGTCCGTGCCCTCCGAATGGAGCTGTATAACACTCGAGCCGCTCATTGGACTACTTTTACACGGCTTGCACCTGCTGTGCACGCCGGATATCTGGACATGCGGAATTTGTACCCCGTGCGGACTCGTCTGCCTGATCGCATGGATTGGCGTGACGTTGGGGGTATTAGACCTCCACGTGGGCGTCGGTTACCACCAGCATCGGGACCGAGGCCACATCCGTGTCCTTATGGTCCACAGCCTTCGAGTGCTCGCGAGTTCCAAGATCCATCTGTTCCACTTCCAGGCTACGGTGGTAATCTTTACGAGGATTACTATGCGAATGTCTGAGTTAGGCCGTGGTTGTAGTAGTATTGTAGTAGTTGTATTTCCACAGTCCTGCGCGTCTTGTGGAATATGACTTAGTGTGTATTGAGTTCCGGAGGTGTAGTTAAATAATGTATAGGAGCTTGGAATGCCTCTCATGGGATGTATCGTCTTTCACCGCAGTTGTACTTTAGCCTTGGCTTGTACTAAACTTTGTATGGTGTGTATGACCACTGGTGTATATATAGCAGTTCCTATATTACCATGTCGTACGGATGAACATCTTTGCATTCCGTGTCATCCATTACATTCTGCACTTCTATGTCAAATTTTTGCCATCCTTGTCTAAACCGTTGTTTTGTTTTCCAAGGATGGTCAACACTCGCAACACTCCTGCTGCTCGGGAGCAGGGTGAGGCTAGTGGGGCTAGAGATGGGAATCTGCCCCAGCCACCCTCCTTGGCGGAAGTTATGCTCGAAGCAGAACGGAACAAGAGAGAGACTAACCATCTGCTGGAACGCATAGAGCAGAACACTGGGTTCCGCCAGAGGAATGACGTGGTGTCAATCCACGATTTTATCAAGATGTGTCCACCGAAGTTCCATCACTCCACTGAACCTCTAGATGCTGATGACTGGCTACGTAGTATCACCCACAAGCTACACTCTGCCCGTGTGGCCGAAGCTGACAAGGTTATCTACGCCGCCTACCATCTTAAGGGCCCTGCCAGTCTTTGGTGGGAAAACTTTGAAGCTATGCGTCCTGCTGGCCAAGTCACTACCTGGGTTGAGTTCAGTGAGGCATTCCGTGAACATCACATTCCGGAAGGTCTCATGGATCGCAAGCGGGAGGAATTCTGCAACTTCACCCAGGGCCGTTTAACTGTGGATGGCTATAGCCGCGAGTTTGGTAACCTGGCACGCTATGCACCTGAGGAAGTATCCACCGATGCCAAGAAACAGGCGAGGTTCCGCAAGGGACTCAGCCCTGAACTCCGCCGAGATCTGCGTTTGCACGAGTGCACTTCCTTCCAGAAGTTGGTAAACAAGGCTATCAGTGCTGAAACAGGCCAGACCGACTTCGAGGCCACCCGCAAGCATACTCGAGACTTTGGTTCCTCATCCGGCTCTGGCTCTCACAAGCGCCGTGTGTGGGTTCCTAACACTGCTTTTCCACCCAAGTACACACCGAGGCCATCCTATGAGGCGCCTCGCCCAACTCAACAGTTTGCACCTGCCAAGACCTATGGAGGACCACCTTCCAACTTTGCTCCACGCACCACCACTATGACATGCTTCAAGTGTGGAGAACCGGGGCACTACATGCGTGAGTGTCCTCAGAACCAACCAGGAAAACCCGTTGGCCGTGGCAAGCCAACCGGCAAGGTGAATTATGTCAAGCCAATCCCCACTACACGTGGTCATGTCAACTATGTCTCTGCCGAGGAAGCCTATGAGGATCCTAACGTCGTCCTTGGTACGCTTCTCGTAAACTGCCATCCCGCATCTGTTCTTTTCGATACTAGAGCATCCCATCGTTCATATCTGAGAGCTATGCTCGATTGCACAACATGATTTTTTGTGACATGCCTACTTCCATGGTTATTCAAACTCCTGGTTCAAAGTGGCAAACCTCTAGGGTAAGCCATGGAAATGAAATCCTTGTCGATAGACTTGTTTTCCTAGCATCTCTAATCGCCCTCAAGTCCTCGGACATAAACATCATTTTGGGTATGGATTGGATGACAACTCATTACGCCAAAATTGATTGCTTTACTAGGACCGTTCAACTTACACATCCATCCGGCAAGACAGTCAATGTCTTGACCCGAATGGCTGAGCGTCAGCTCTATTCTCTTAATGCCAGCCCTCTACCAGAGCTCGAAGATATTCCGGTAGTTCGTGACTTCCCGGATGTTTTTCCAGAAGAACTGCCAGGAATTCCACCTGACAGAGATGTCGAGTTCGTGATAGATCTTATCCCTGGAACTGTCCCAATCTCTAGGAGACCTTATAAGATGGCACCACTAGAATTAGCTGAGCTAAAGAAACAACTCGATGAGTCCTTGCAAAAAGGTTTCATCCGTCCTAGTTCTTCCCCTTGGGCTTGCCCCGTCCTCTTCGTCAAGAAGAAGGATGGAACGGAGCGGATGGTTGTAGATTACCGACCTGTCAATCTGGTCACCATAAAGAATAAGTATCCGCTCCCCAGGATCAGCGACCTGTATGATCAGCTCGCTGGATCCTCAGTCTTCTCTAAGATGGATTTGAGGTTGGGCTACCATCAAATCAAAATCAAGAACAGGGACATTCCTAAAACGGCTTTTGTTACTCGTTATGGCCAATATGAGTACACCGTTATGTCCTTCGGATTAACCAATGCCCCAGCTACCTTTTCTCGGTTAATGAATTCTATATTCATGGAGTATTTGGATAAATTCGTCGTGGTATACCTCGATGATATACTCATCTATTCCAAGAACAAGGAAGATCATGCCGAGCATTTAAGGCTGGTATTGACGAAACTTCGAGAGCACCGCCTTTATGCCAAATTCTCTAAATGTGAATTTTGGTTGCCAGAAGTAACCTATCTAGGTCATGTGATCTCTGGCAAGGGTATTGCTGTCAATCCCGAGCGAGTTCAAGCCGTACTTGATTGGACTCCCCCTGAATCGGTCAAGCAAGTTAGGAGTTTTCTTGGCTTAGCGAGCTATTGCCGATGTTTCGTCGAGAACTTCTCCAAAGTTGCCAAACCTCTAACTGAACTCCTCAAGAAAGATAAAAAGTTTGAGTGGACCCCACAGTGCGAGTCCAGTTTTCAGGAACTGAAAAGACGCCTGACATCTGCACCTGTACTGGTACCACCAGATTTTTCCAAGGATTTTATAATCTATTGCGATGCCTCGCGACAAGGACTAGGTTGCATACTCATGCAAGATCGTCAAGTGATTGCATACGCATCCCGACAGTTGCGTCCACATGAGGATAACTATCCTACTCATGATTTAGAGCTTGCAGCTGTAGTCCATGCACTCAAAACATGGCGACATTACCTCCTTGGTAATCGCTGTGAAATCTTCACTGGTCACCAAAGTTTGAAGTATATCTTCACCCAACCGGATCTAAATCTCAGGCAAAGACGTTGGGTTGAGTTGCTCACAGACTACAACTTAGGAATCACTTATACCCCTGGAAAGGCCAATGTCATGGCTGATGCGCTAAGTCGTAAGTCATATTGTAACAACTTAATGTTACAACAAAGTCAACCACTTCTCCACGAGGAATTTCGTAAGCTTAACCTTCACATTGTTCCTCGAGGATTCCTTTCCACCTTGGTGGCGAAACCTACCCTTATGGATCAAGTTATAGCTGCCCAGAAGCGTGATAAAGGTATATCCCGACTCCAAGAGAACATTGCTAGCAGACTCGCTAAAAGTTTCTCTATGGATGATCGAGGTGTTGTTTTCTTCGAGAACCGTGTAGTGGTTCCCAAGAGCCACCATCTACGGCAGTTAATCCTTAAGGAGGCTCATGAATCTCCTCTCACGATTCATCCCGGTAGTACTAAAATGTATCAGGATCTACGTCAGAGATTCTGGTGGACTAGGATGAAGAGAGAAATCGCTCAATTTATTGCTAACTGCGACGTTTGTCGTCGAGTCAAAGCAGCGCATCAACGGCCTGCTGGCACCCTTCAACCTTTAGCTATTCCTGAATGGAAATGGGACAAAGTCGGTATGGACTTCATTACCGGATTTCCCAGGACCAGGAAAGGGAATAATGCTATCTTCGTCGTTATCGACCGCCTCTCTAAAGTAGCTCATTTCCTGCCTGTTCGAGAGAGTATTACCGCTAGCCAGCTAGCAGATTTGTATGTCTCTCGGATAGTATCACTTCATGGTGTGCCGTTGGAGATTAAATCAGACCGTGGAAGTCTTTTCACTTCACGATTTTGGGAAAGTTTCCAGAATGCTATGGGAACCCATCTCTCCTTCAGTACCGCCTTCCATCCCCAGTCAAGTGGTCAAGTGGAACGAGTCAATCAAATTTTGGAAGACATGCTTCGAGCCTCTGTCATTTCTTTCGGTATGGAATGGGAAAAATGTCTTCCATTTGCCGAATTCGCTTATAACAATAGTTATCAAGCCAGCTTGGGTAAAGCTCCCTTCGAAGTTCTATATGGACGAAGGTGTCGAACACCTCTTAACTGGTTAGAGACCGGGGAAAGACAATTCTTTAGCCCGGATATGATCCAGGAAGCAGAGGAACAAGTTCGCATCGTTCGTGAGAGATTGAAAACAGCCCAGTCTCGCCAAAAGAGCCAATATGATAGTCATCATAAGGCTGTGACTTTTGAAGTCGGCGATAAGGCTTACCTTCGGGTTACTCCTCTTAAGGGAACCCATCGCTTCGGTATCAAAGGCAAATTGGCCCCTCGTTTCATCGGTCCTTTTCGCATTCTTGCCAAACAAGGAGAAGTTGCCTACCAATTGGAACTACCTCCGCACCTCTCCAGAGTTCATGATGTTTTCCACGTTTCTCAACTCAGGCGTTGCTTCTCAGATCCTATCCACGGAGTGGACCACGAAACGCTTGATCTCTAGGACAATCTCACATATCGAGAATACCCCGTTCGTATTCTTGATCAAACCGAGCGCACCACTCGACGCCACAATATCAAGTTTCTCAAGGTTCAATGGTCACATCATTCCGAGAGTGAAGCTACTTGGGAAAGGGAGGATCGTCTTCGACTTGAGTACCCCACCCTCTTTCCGGAGGAACCCGAATCTCGGGACGCGATTCTTTTAAGTGGGGGTGAGTTGTCACATTCCTAGTTAGCACTTGCTTTAGTATCTAGCTAGAGTGTGCATCATGTCTACTTTCAAAGAAACTGGAAATGGGATTAACAGAAACCCCACCACCCCTCTCCTAACAACTAGGGTTTGTTAAAATATTTTCCAATGTATCCAAAATGCCCTTCAAAAATGTTCATCATTTCTGCCTTGGTCTTAAACCTCTGCCAAAAATGGTGCACATTTTTCTAGGACACTCTAGGGCTTTGGATTAAATCATATGGTATTTGTATTTGGGCATTTAAATACTTTTAAATAATTTAAATGCTCAAATAATCATGAACTATAATGTTTCCTACTGTTCATGTTATATACAGTGGTAATGACAAGTTTCATGAGTTATAAAAATGCTCTAGCATTTTTATTAATTAAACAAAGATGCAAAACAAATGAAACAAAAAAGAAAATAGGAAAAGGAAAATAGGAAGAAGCACTTACCTCGGCCCCAACCCTGTAGCAGGCCGGCCCAGCCCACCAGGCCTCCTGTGTCGTCTTCCTCCTCGCGCCAGAAGGACGCGCGCGTGGCCGCCGCGCGCCCGGCCACCTCCAGGCTGCTTGCCCGCCTCCCCAATGGCCTGGATGACTCCACGAGTCGACACGCAGCTGCCCCGACCGCTCTCACTTCTCCCCCTCATCTCCTTCGCCCTCCCCTGGCTCTCTCCTCCTCCATCACCGAGCCGCCGTCGCCGCCGCTCGCCGTAGCCGCACCTAGAGCCACCCCCTCGCCCCGTGAGTGTGTCCAGAAGATCCGCCGCGTCGCCCTCTTCCTCCTCGCTGAGCCACGAGCCACCGGAAGCCCTGCAAGGTCCACATGCCGTCGTCCCCTTCCTCGGATCGCCGGAGCATCTCGCCGCTGTTACGAAGCTACAGCGCGTCCCCGACCCCTCCGTCGAGCTCGTTAGCACCGCAGTGAGCTTCTACGTCGAACCCCTCCTTCCTCCGTTCCTTTTTCGCCGTGTAGCCGCCGCTCCGTTGATCACCGAACGCACCGCCGCCGTGCTCGCCGCCGGTGATGCTCCGGTGACCATTTGGTCACCGGCACCCGTCCATCACACTCACCGCAGCGCGTAGATGCGATAGGTGCTACGCACGCATCGCCTAGGCCCCTGCAGCAGCATCTCCACACACGCCCGACGCCGGTCGCCGCCGTCGAGCTTGTTGCCGTCGTCTCAGGCCACCCCAGGTCCGGCGACCACCACCATCCGACGCGCAAGAGCAAGAGCTTTCCAAACCGCCTAGCCGCAGCTCGAGCCGTGCCCCGTAGACGATTTCCGAAGCACGCCGCCGTACTTGGCCTCGCCGGCGTCACGTCGCCGGCGGGTTTGACCTGTTTGACCAGGGGGTTGACTACCCCTGGGTCACTGACGTGTGGGCCACCTTTTGCTAATTAGTTAGTTTAATTAAGTTTCTGTTAATTTAATTAGTTAATTAGTTTAGTCACTGACCCGTGGGCCTAGGCCCCACTGACAGCTAATTAACTTTAGTTTAACTCTAATTAACTTAGT
Organism: Secale cereale; assembly: GCA_902687465.1. Lineage (NCBI taxonomy): Eukaryota > Viridiplantae > Streptophyta > Magnoliopsida > Poales > Poaceae > Secale > Secale cereale. The sequence continues at coordinate 164,646,843 of LR738713.1, forward strand.
TAATTAGCTGTGACACTGACATGCAGGGCCCACATGTCATGTTTGACTTGGACTAGCTCCTGTTGACTGACTGACGTCAGCATGATGTCATGCTGACGCAGTAAAGGTTTTTCTGGGATTTTTAGATTAAAATAATTCAGGGAATTCCAGAAAATACCAAAAACTCCTAAAAAGATTTATATATGAAAAATGATCAGAAAAATCCAATCTTTCCAATGGCACTGGTTTCATGCATGTTTGAACAAGTTAACTTGCTGTATACATCAAAAACATGATAATGCACTTATTTAAATAATAGCTTGAACTCCAATTTGAATCTTTGATTCAAATAGGTTCAAACCCTTCTGGTTTTAGTTGCATTAGCCAACACACATGCATCTTGCCATGTCATAAGCATGCATCATATTGTTGCATTTGTTTGTTAATGATTGTATCGCCGGTATTCTCTGTGTTAGGTCCTGCTCCCGAGGATACTGCTGCGTATCCAGTTGAAGAGCAGTACCCGACAACTACTTTGTCAGGCAAGCAATCATTGATCATTCCGATACAAACCCAATCTTCTCGCTCCTGCTCTCTTTTACTGCATTAAGGCAACAGCGTGTGAACTGCTACTTGCTGCGGTAGTTGAACCCTATCCCTTGCATGACCTGTCATTGCCACAGTAAATAGTTGAAACCCACTAGCATGTGTAGGAGTTGATTGAGCCATGTGATGTGTGATCCACCATGCTATTTGCTTATGTTGCCTGCTATGCTTAGAGTTGTGTCTGGTCTGGTTCATCTGGGTGATGGATCAGAGTGAAATGATCATACCGATAAAGAGAGGGAAGTGTGGAACACGCTTGGTAAAGGTATCGATGAAAGGCCATGTAGGAGTACATGGTGGGTTGTTTCATTGGAATCGTCCATAGGACCCGAGATCTGTGTGTGTGATTCAAGTTACAGTTACTACCACACATTGGGCCCTGAAATATGACCCCGCTCGACTTATTGACTGCCCTTGTACTCTGTCCAGGAGTTGCAACTAGTTTCTGGTGTTGATAGCTTACTGGAGGTCGTGCACAGCGCTGACCCTTGGGGTGGGCTGTGATGCGACAGGTACGTGGCACGGTGTACCGGTTGCTCGTTTGGTTACTCAGCAACCCTGTACACATCGTTTGGGGCCGTGAGCGACACCCCGGCCGGATCTCCCCACGGATGGAACCCAAATAGGCGATAAACCTGGACGAGAGACTTGAGTGGTTGGTTAGGTCGTGGTCTACACCCACGTCGGCTTTCGCTTGAAGTCTGCCGAGCACATGTTGTGTGCAGATGCTAAGTGGTGAAAACATGTGTGAAGAAGTACACCCCTGCAGGGTTATCAAACTATTCGAATAGCCGTTGTTCGCGGTACGGACTACTTGGTTACTCTTACAGTTCATAGACAAGTTGATGGATACTACTAAAAGCCTCAAGATAAGCGTGAGTGCTGCGGATGGCCCTTCCGTAGGATGACGGAAGAGGATCCTCGGTAGTGTATTGATGTGGTGAGTAGAGGACTCGTGCTCGTAATAACATCTTGCAATATGTTGAGAGTTGTAGTATAGGTTAGCCAAGAGTCAAAGCTGGCTTCTGCTATGAACTCCACTACCCCCTTTGATAATGTTGCATGTATGATAGGTTCTGTGGTAAGACTTGCTGAGTACCTTTGTACTCATGTTTGCTTAATAACTGTTGCAGAGGAGAACCCTGCCCCTGCTGATGGGTTCTACATAGACGTTGACGTCGACGAGTAGCTTGACACCCAGACGGAGATCTGGAGCTTGTGAAGGGCCTTGTAGATAGTCAGGCTACACCAAGCCTGTTTTATTTTCTAAGTTGTCTGTACTCAGACATGTAGCTTCCGCTTGTGCTTGTATGACTGTATGACTTGAGTGTTGGGTCATGTGACCCCTACCTGTATGGATATGTTATGTATGGCTCTTGGAGCCTTTTAAATAAAGTACTTTGAGTCATAGAGTTCTGTTGTGATGCAATGTTATATTTGCACATATTGAGCATATTGCGTGTATGATTGAAATGCTTGGTATGTGTGGGATCCGACACCTAGTTGTTTTCCTTTGGTAGCCTATCTTACAGGGAAATGCCTCCTAGTGTCTCCAATGAGCCTTGGTAGCTTGCTACTGCTCAGAACATGTAGGCTGGCCGGCATGTGTCCTTCTTCGTTCCTGTGTCTGTCCCTTAGGGGAAATGTCACGCGTTGTTCCTTTAAGTCCATGTAGCTTGCTACGACTTGGGTTCATACGTTGATGACCGACACGTTCGTTGCTGGGTCATGGATGCCTGTCTCTGTAATTTAGTGCCACTTTTGGTTTATAACTAGCCATGTCGGCCCGGGTTCTCTGTCATATGGATGCTAGCGACACTGTCATATACGTGTGCCAAAATGCTCAAACGGTCCCGGGCCTGGTAAGGTGGCACCCGTGGGGTTACCGTGCGTGAGGCCGCAAAGTGATATGATGTGTTACAGCTAGATCGGTGTGACTTAGGATCGGGGTCCTGACAACGCCGCGGCTGCAGAGCAGGAGGAGTTCGCCCAGTGGGCGGTGGCTGCCGGAGAAGCCAGCAGCGCCAGCACCGAGGCTCCACTGGTTGAGGACGCGGCCGACGAGTCGTCGTCGTCGGAGGGTGCGGTGGCTGGCCCGGCGCCGGCCAGGGGAAGAGGGCGAGTCTTGCGGCGGGCTTGTTCCGGCGAGCCGGTCCGGCCCGGCAAGACTGTGCAGCCTCAATTGGCCCTGGAGGGGTTCGGGCGCCTCACGAGGGCCACGGCGGCGAAGAGGTGGACGAAGGCCGCCGAGAAGAAGAAAATGACAGCTTCCTCTTCGTCGAGGCGCGCACAAACTCCGCTCCCTTCTTCGCCTCCCTCGGCAGACGTTGATTCGGAGGGTGACGCGGAGTTCCCCTTCGACCTCGGGCCCCTCAGCCCGAAGAGGAAGAGGAAGACGGCAGAGGAGGAGGAGGAGATGGACGACGAGTAATTATTCCATTCTTTTTCGTCGTCTCCATCTCCATAGACCATGCACTTATCTTGACTTGTTATTGCTTCTTCATGGACGCAGAGACATTGGCCCAGAGGGTGAAGAGGGCCAAGGCTTCAGCGAGCAGCCAGCCCCCGGCCGGGGCTACAGAGACACCACTGGTGGTGTTGAGCAGCTCCGACGGCAGCCCTCGGCACAGCCCCCAGCATAAGCCTGCTAACCTCTTTTCGCTCGACATGCAGTAGGTATTCGATGCTAAAGGTGCTGACCTTGCCGGTTCTGTAGGACGGGAGCAGCGGCAGGAGGAGCCGTCGGGGGCCACTCCCAACACACCACCCCCATCGACCACGCCGCCACGAGGGGCATCCCCGGCAAGGGCACAAGCATGGAGCCCACACGCATGGAGGAGGAGGGGGACTTGGGCACTGGCGGCCCGCCCCCGGCATCTGACACCGGCGGGGAGGGAACTTCCGCTTCACAGCCCGGCGCTGGTGAGTCGCCTGTCTTTTGTCTTTGCCTTTCCCTTGCGCTTTTTCTTGACTTCATTATCCCCATAACGGCCCAGGCCCCCCTTCGACAGATGTGGAGGACGTGGACACCGTCATCAAGGAGGTTGCTGAGGATGCCGCGGCAGAGGCCGACAAGGTCGCCTCTGAGGAGGCCGCCAAGGACGCCGCCGGGGCCGCCGCGGACAAGGCTGCTAAGGATGCCGCCAAGGGCGCTGCCGAGGGCGCCGGCGGTGGGCCTGTGATGTCTACTACACGCTTCTATTCCTGTAGACAGTGTTGGGCCTCCAAGAGCAGAGGTTTGTAGGACAGCATCAAATTTCCCTTAAGTGAGTAACCCAAGGTTTATCGAACTCAGGGAAGTGGAGGTTGAACGTACCCCTTTCAAGCAACCCTGCAATCAAGATACAAGAAGTCTCTTGTGTCCCCAACACACCTAATACACTTGTCAGATGTATAGGTGCACTAGTTGGGCGAAGAGATGTTAAATGGCAAGTGATATGGATGGCAAAAGATGTATTTGAAAATCCGAAATAAAAAGTGCAGCAAGCAAACAAGTGGTAAACGTGAGCACAAATGGTATTGCAATGGTGGAAACAAGGCCTAGGCTTCATACTTTCACTAGTGGCAACTCCCAACAACATTAACATAATCGAATCACATGATATTTCCCATAATGGAGACGCACTCGGAGGTCATTCCTTTGTGGTCAAGAGAGGACGAGAATTATGTAGGGCTACAAAAGCACACCTCTAAGTTCGTAGTTCTCAATCTATGGACTTCCCAATGTCACCTCGGCCATCCAAAGAGAGTACCACAATCACCACAACATATCTCAAGGATAATCAAAGACAAGCACCAAGAGACTCTCAATCTTCAATCAACACACAAAAGAGGAAATCACTCATGAAAATATTCTTCTAATCCATGTCCAATAGACCGCTGTCACCTTGGTCTCGGGGATTATACTAGATAAAGACAAGTGAGTACATCAATCCAATACATAGAGGAAGGGGAAATATCATGGGATCACCCTAGATTAACATAGCCTATGATCACAACGAAGATCACATCATGGGAGAGAGAATTGACCACATAGCTACTGGTAGAAACCTCAGCACCGAGGAGGAACTACTCCCGCATCATGGAGGGAGGAAGCAACGTCGATGGAGACGAATCCGGGGGCACTTCCCCGTCCCGGCAGGATGCCGGCACAGGAATTCTGGTCCCCCGAAACTTGGTGGCGATGGCGGCGGAGATCGGAATAGCTTCTGGAGAAAAGGGGTCTGGAATCAGGGTTTTCGCGACGCGAGGTAAATATATGCGAAGGGGGGTCACCAGAGGCGGAGAGGGGGGCCCAGGCGCCCCCCCTAGGCGGCCAGGGGTGGGGCCGCCTGGGCTGCCCCTGGCTCCCCTCTGGCCCTGCTTTGGTTTTTCTTGAAGCTCCCGGTACGCTGATTTTTCCTGTATTTTTCCCGGAATTTTTAGGGCACTTTTAATATGGGGGAAACCTGAAATAGAAAAACAGCTAAAAACAGGAACTGGCACTGTGGTGCACTGAGTTAATAGGTTAGTCCAAATATGATCAAAAGTGTATGGAAGTGCATAAATATCATAGCAATATCACACAAAAGAAGCATGGAGCAAGCAGAAATTATAGATACGTTTTGGACGTATCAACATCCCCAAGCTTAATTCCTGCTCGTCCTCGAGTAGGTAAATGATAACAAGCATAATTTCTGTGGTGACATGCTACCAAATAGTCTTTCACAATCACATGACAAATGCTTATTGAGATAATGAATCTTTAGTAATTAAGTTACCTCATGAGAATATCAAAAAGAACTGAAAGTTTACAATATGATACTGAAACACCCAATAGATTTGTAGTGAACATGGTGTGCAAACATGACAAAGTGATACCTCGCTTGCCCCCTTTAGTGAAGCAAAATATAAATGCAGGAGCACCTCCGAAGTTTAAGTGACGACTAGATACAATGATTTCAGTATAAGCGATATCTCAATCATGCAGAAGACAATGGTACTTTGGGACAATGCACATTACACTCAGAATGACAATCATGCTCTCAATAGTTGGTGCTTTGAAGAAAGAGAGTGGAGACTCTCGAACCGTGGATTTTGATGGCAAGGTTGAAAAACCCATGGCTGGAAGCAAAGACTAAACAAGTACCAGAGCTCGTTGTTTTAAAAACAGAGATAAAAAGCTTTTTGGAGGTGCATAATTCGTCAACGAATGCTAGTAGATAACCCAATTACTTCTTATGCTGGACAAGTTTCGAGGAACGGCTCCCACGCAGGGACGATCACATCCCCGTAATCTCCTTTGTTTATCACTGCCAGAGTTTTCCGATTTCTCATGAACAAAGCGTGAAGGAGGGTTTGTTTTTTGCTATTATCTTTTGTGAGCTGGGCGCACTCATGCCAATCCCTCCTCGTATTAGGGGTTTGCAGATTAGACATGCAATCCCAGGATAAAATTTTGTCCAATCATAAGAAGATCATGAATTACCTACTACTTCCTCATGAGCTAAAACAGAGGCACAAAAGAGAAATGCTTTTGAATAATTTTGAGATGGTACAAGAAAGTCTTTGTTAGGAATGGCAAGTAAATGCCATATATAGGAAGGTATGGTGGACTCATATGGCATAACTGGTTTCAAGGATTTTGGATGCACAAGCAGTCAGTCCGCTTAGTACAGGTGAAGGCTAGCAAAAGACTGGGAGCGACCAACTAAGAGAGCAATGACGGCCATAATCATGCAGAGCGACAAAGCAACATTGAATCGGGCATGGAAGTTATATCACTACTCAGAAATTAAAGATCATCAAGGCTTGATAGACTTTCTTTACAATCTTAAATATGCGTGAGCATATGCCAAGTCAATCAAAATAAATTCTTGGAGGAAGATATCACTAAACCATACCACATCATAGGCAAACAAATCATGCTGGTACTTCAATAACACATTAAGAACCCCCAGCTATTTGAGACTAACCATAAGAAAACATGAACTACTAAGCACCATTATGCACATAGCATTTTTATCATAGACATATCAACCAGTGCCACAGAAGCCAACTTTCTTAACAAGATAAGCATGATAACTCAAGAGAGTTCCAGAAGCAACAACCTAAACAAAAGCTCTTAAAAAGATAAGCATGAAAACTAAGAGCTAAGCATGACAGTAGCTATGAAAAGATAAAGAACACACACAAGAAGTTACGCATGCAAGCCTATGTTGTGTTCTACAGTGGAGTGGAGCGTTTCTCTCCCAAACAATGAAGGCTAGGATCCAACTTGTTTAAGAACAGCAAGTAAAACTAAATAAACTAAAAAGGAAACTAAGAGAAAGACGCTCCAAGCATAGCACATAACACATGAAGTGATTAAAATATAGTGGAACGAAAGACGAACTGATAATTGTTGATGGAGAAGGGGATGCATGGGGGCATCCCCAAGCTTAGATGCTTGAGTCTTCTTGAATATTTCTTGGGGGTGCACGGGGGCATCCCCAAGCTTGAGCGTTTGACCCTCCTGAATCTTCTTTTATCATCTTCCCTCGCACACTTGAAAACTCCCTTCATACATAACTCATCATAATCTGATTAACGAGGTTAGTACCCACAATAAAATAATTTTTCCCTATAGGAAATAAGGATAATCTTGAAGAGCTACTGTTTCTCAAGATTGCCAAAAGGTTTTTGCAAAGAAAAAGCAAGCTCAAGGTTTGCAAAACGAAGAAAAGGCAAAACAGGACAGAATCTGTGAAAAACAGACCAGCAGGTAGTAAATAATTTTTTCGGGGTACTTCTGCCACTCAAATCAAAAAACTCAGAACAGACGCCCGAAAGTCAATTGTATAGAGTACGCTGTCAAAAAAATTCAAATCAAAAAGATGATCTGGTGATTTTATACGAATTTTTCTGTCCAAGGACATAATCTGTTTTCTGGATAGCACGTCACAACTTTTGAACTTTCTTGCAATCGGAGGCTAAACTGGGCACAAAGCTGAAAAATAAAGATACAATGATGTTGCTACAGTAGTAACAAACATCAAGACCACTAAAAACTGAAAGAACAAACTGAAAGCAAAGATAACAAGGGTTGTCTCCCTAGAGCTCTTTCTTTATAGCCATAAAGATAGGCTTAAGACTTTAATGATGCTCTCGTAGGAATAAGAGTTGAAGAACAAAAGAGAGCATCAAGAAGCAAATACCAAACACATTTAAGCCTAACATGCTTCCTATGCATAGGAATATTGCAATAGAATAATTCATTGAAGCACAAAGCAATAAGCATAGGAAGACAAACAAGTGCAGCTTCAAAACCTTCAACATAAAGAGAGGGAACTTGATATTATTGAAATATCTATAAGCATATGTTCCCTTCTCATAATAATTTTCAGTGGGATCACGAATAAACTCAACAATATTGTCACATCCCTAGCTTCTGGTAATGCACTAGGTTAGCCTCATGTGTGCATCATGTTTAATCTTGAAAGAAACTTGAAATGGGGATTGCCTAAACCCTAGCAGTAAAGCAATTCAACTAGGGTCAAATTAAAATCTTTTTCAATGAACCCAAAATGCCCTTGGAAAAGTTCATCATTTTTGGATTGATTAAAAACCTCTGCCAAAAATGTTGCACATATTTCTAGGACCATTATGGATTTTTGAATTAATCCATATTGTATTTGAATTGGAGCATTTAAATTCTATAAATAGTTTAGATGCTCTAATAATTGTGAAACTAGTTGAGGGCTATTGAAATTAATTCAATATGTGCCCACAAATGTTTTCATGAATTATGAAAATGCTCTAGCATATTTATCAAAGCAAAACAAAGAAAGAAAATAGGAAACAGAAACTAAAAAAGAGAGAGAGAGAGAGCACTTAACTGGCGGCCACTTACCTCCAGCTGGCCCAGCGCTGTAGCGGCCCGGCCCACCAGGGGCAGCGCTGTCTTCTTCCTCCTGCCAGGAGGAGAAGCAGCTGCGTGCCAGGCGCGCCGCCGAGCCGCGCCAGCTCCTCCCTGTGTGCCTGCCTCCTCCTCCCCCCTGGATGCCTCTGGACGATGCCACGGAGACGCCAGAACCCCTGCCCCTCTCCCTCTTTCCCCCCCGAACGCTCTCCCCCCCTTTGTTTTCCCCCACCGAACACGTCCGTCGCCGCCGTTCGCCGTTGCCGCGGCCACCAGCATCCCCACGCCCGGCCAGTTAGCCCATGAGCTCCGCCTCGGCTCCGTGAAGCTCTAAGACGACGCACGCGACGCCAGGTGCCCCGATGCCACCCCATCTTCGCCGTTTTCATCGCCACGGCCGGCGATCGCCACCGCTCGATTCGCGCCGTCGAGGATGCCCCCGAGCACGCTGGCCTTCCCTACGGATTCTCTGTGAGCTCCTGCTCCGAACCCCTCCCTTCCCCGCTTCTTTTGCACCGCGTAGCCCCGCTGCCCACCGGAGCCGAAAGCTTCCGCCCGCCAGCCATGTCGCCGCCGCGGACATGGTTTGTTTCATCCGCAACCGAGCACGTAGATGGACTCCTGGAGCTCCCAGGAGCATGTAGATCACCTCAGCTGCCCTCCCCGCGCACTGCAGCCTCGCGCACGACGGAGCCCGAACTCCGGCGCCGCCGCGAGCTCCGTTCCGACGAGCTCCGCCGTCCCCGTGTCCTCCCGTTGCCCCCATTAGATGCGCGAGTTCACTAGCGTCACGTAGATGCCCTCCGCCGGCCATTTGGTCGCCGGAGGAGGATTTCCGAGCCTCTCCGCCGTGTTTGGCCTCGCCGGCGACGAGCCGCCGGCGTGTTTGATTTGTTTGACCGGGGGGTTGACCACCCCGAGTCATTGACGTATGGGCCCCACGCCCTTAGTCAACCACTAACTCACTGACGTGTGGGGCCAGTTCCTGCTAATTACCTAGTTAGGTTTAATTAAAATAGGATTAGCCCTGGCTCACTGACGTGTGGGCCCAGGCCCCTAGTTAATTAGAGTTAGGTTTAACTTAGTGCTAACTAATTTAGTTAATTAGTTGAGACACTGACTTGTGGGTCCCAGCCGTCAGGTTTGACCTGGGCTGGCGCCTTTGACTTGCTGACGTAGTGATGACGTCACTATGATGTCATGAAGCCTTTCTGGAATTCTAAATAAATCAAAAATGATTTATTTATTTCAGAAAATAGCCAAAACTTCTAAAAATCATAGAAATTAATCCATAACTCAGATGAAAATAATTAATATATGAAAATTGATCAGGAAAATTCAAGGAATCTGTTTATGGCATTTTCATGCATGTTTGAAGAAGTTAAACCTGCTGATCAGGTCAAATCAATTAAATGGCATTTAAATAATCACATATGGAGTTGAATTTGAACCTTGGGTTCAAACCAACTTCATTTAATTGTGTTTCTAGTTGCATTAGCTCAATCAACAGCATATTGCCATGTCATGATCATTCATCATATTGTTGCATTGCATTGATTGTGTTCTTTCTCTATTTGTCGGTTTTGTCCCCTCTCAGTAGACGACGTTCCGACGATGAGTTCGATGACACCGATGAAGACTCATTGTTATCTTCAGAAGTGCCAGGCAAGCAAACCCCAATGAGCATTCCGATACAATCCCACTCTCGCTCTTGCTCTCTTTTACTGCATTAGGACAACAACACTTCAACTGTTACCTGCTGCGGTAGTTGAACCCCTTTCCACTGCATGACCCGTCATTGCCACAGTAAATAGTTGAAACCCACTAGTATGAGTAGGAGTTGTTTGAGCCATGTTGTGCCTACTCATTGATGCTTTCTGGTTATGCCTGCTATTGCTTAGAGTTGTGTCAGGTCTGATTCATCGGGGATGAATTGGAGTGGTGATGAACATGTCCTAATGTGTGTGAGCTAAGTGTGTGAATACGATTTGGTAAAGGTAGCGATGAGAGGCCATGTAGGAGTACATGGTGGGTTGTCTCATTGCAGCCGTCCTCAGGAACTGAGTTCTGTGTTGGTTGGTCCATGAAACAGCTACTACCACACATTGGGATCCTTAATTGACTCTCTCGACTTATTAATCAACATGATCTCTGTCGAGGAGTTGCAACTAGTTTCTGGTGTTTGTAGTTTACTGGAGGTCGTGCGCAGCGCTGATCCTCGGGGTGGGCTGTGACGCGGCAGGTACGTGGCATGGTGTACCGATTGCCCGTTTGGTGATGCGGGAACCCTGTACACATCGTTTGGGGCCGTGAGCGACACCCCGGCCGGATCTCCCCACGGATGGAACCCAAATAGGCGATAAACCTGGACGAGAGACTTGTGTGGTTAGTTAGGTCGTGGCCGACACCCTCACTGGGCCTCCGCTTGAAGGTTGCCGAGTACATGTCGTGTAAACGGCGGTAAGTGGTGAGAGCGTGTGTGAAGAAGTACACCCCTCAGGGTTATATATGATCTATTTGAATAGCCGTGTCCGCGGAAATGGACTTCTGGGTTACCTATTACAGTTCATAGACAAGTGAAAGTGGATACTCTAAAACGCGCAAGATAAGCGTGAGTGCTATGGATGGCCTTCTCGTAGGGAGACGGGAGCGGATCCATAGTGGTGTATTGATTGGTGAATATGTGGACTCGTGTGCGCCACCTCAAAGAGTTACTTTTAGTCGTAGTTTAGGATAGCCACCGAGTCAAAGATGGCTTGCTGCAGTCAAAGTCCACCACCCCCTTTGTTGATACCGATGCATATGTAGCTAGTTCTGATGTAAGTCTTGCTGAGTACCTTTGTACTCACATTTGCTTAATTTATGTTTTGCAGAGAGACTTCAGTCTCGCTAGTGGTTCCGCGTGGACTTCGACGTTTAGCTTGTTACCTCAGCTACGATCTTGTACACTTGGGAGGGTCTGGTAGATAGTCAGGCTGCTCAGCCTTTTTCATTTGTAGTTGTCTGTACTCAGACATGTTATGCTTCCGTTGCCTGTATGCTCTGTATGTTGGGTCATGTGACCTCTGTATGTAATAAATGCTATGATGGCTCTTCTGGGCCTTTATCTATATGAGTTGTTGAGTTATGTTGTGATGCCATGTTGTACAACACATACTTGCATGTTATGCGTACGTGTAATGTGTATTGCTATGTGTGGGATCCGACACCTAGTTGTTTACCTTTGGTAGCCTATCTTACAGGGAAATGTCTCCTAGTGCTTCCACTGAGCCTTGGTAGCTTGCTACTGCTCCGGAACACTTAGGCTGGCCGGCATGTGTCCTTCTTCGTTCCTGTGTCTGTCCCTTAGGGGAAATGTCACGCGTTGTTCCTTTAAGTCCTTGTAGCTTGCTACGACTTGGGTTCATACGTTGATGACCGACACGTTCGTTGCTGGGTCGTGTATGCATGTCTCTGTAATTTAGTGCCACTTTTGGTTTATAACTGGTCATGTCGGCCCGAGTTCTCTGTCATATAGATGCTAGCGACACTATCATATACGTGTGCCAAAATGCGCAAACGGTCCCGGGCCAGGTAAGGTGGCACCCGTGGAATACCGTGCGTGAGGCCGCAAAGTGATATGGTGTGTTACAGGCTAGACCTGTGTGACTTAGGATTGGGGTCCTGACAGCTTTGGTATCAGAGCCTGACTGCCTGTAGGATTAGCAAGCCAAACTGGTCGAAGTCGTGTCTAGAAACTCTTTAGTTATGTAAGGGAATTGTTTGTGGAAGGGAACGTAAGGCTCTTTTTACTCCTTTGCCCTATGACCTTCTGATCTGAGTCACCTTCTTCTTTCTATGGGGATTAAGAACTAGGATTCTCATTCTATTTATCAGGATCACGTTATTGTGGAGTCAACCCTCAGTTCAGTTTCTACTACTTCTGTTTGCTTAACTATTGGTCTCAGAACCTTGACATGATGATGTTAAGTGGATATGCTACCCTATTGCTTGGATCTCAAAAGTATTTTCGAGCATTTGCAGCCGTTATGGTGTCCGAGTCATTCTAGGTTTCTAAATAATCTGATGCATTTGCAAACCTTTCCTTCATGTTCCGATGTACCTTTGGGCCAGACTAAGCACACTAGTCAGGGTGTTGTGGTACTCTGTTACCTTGACACATATGTTGCAGTTATTATTATGACCCTAAGTATCTTAGAAGATCACCCAGTAATCCAGCAATGTTTTATATTCCAGTGTGATGATTTTGGCCATCATTCTCGAAAGCATCCCGTGATGCTAATTAGCTGGTAGGTAATCTATTCCTGGGTTCTTGAACCCGAGCTTCACCCTACTTACTTCATGTTGATAGTATTTGCTCGTTCCTTTAGGATATTAGTAACCTTGCGATAGTCCTCGAGGTCCGTGGTTATCGTTCTTCCAATACCATGAACCATCTTGGCAGAAGTTCTTCCGAACCAAAAGATCACAACCAGAGTGCTCCTGAGTGGTACTCCATTCATATTGTGACTCTGCCAGTCCTACCTTTCTGCATGGGTTATCTGGAAGAAATATGTGGAACTAGTTCGACATACTAACCTATGCATCCACAACTCAGAAAGATATATGTTCCTTTGAGTTGTCCCTTTTCAGTTGTTTTATGACCTTCGTCTATCAGTTGATAGTCAGGAGTAGTCGTGCACTTGTGTTCATCGATGCCTTTTACTCTTGTGGTCCGTCAAGCCATTCTATTCTGGAATAACTAGGAGAAACAAACTCTAGTACCTTATCCATATCCAGGATTGGGTCAAGGAAGTTGTACTCCGCAGATGAAGAATGCTAATGCAGCTTCTAAACTATTCTATCCTGGAGTATTACCATCTTTATGTCAAGAATGTCATGAGAATTGCACAACCTCTTATGAATTCTTGATGTAGTAATACTTCTTGCCATTACTGTTCATCCCTCGGTTTCCGTGTTATTGTAACCGGAATGCTGACAAATGAATTGTGATGTGTGAAATTAATACTCCTAGCAACTTCATTGCTTGGTAGCTAAAGGACAACAATCTCATTCTTAGCGTGTTGACTATTGAATCACCATTCTAAGATTGATCGTGTTACCTAGTCCATCTTACGTGGTGCACTCTTCGATCAATGAGTTAGGATTGTGTCAATCCCTCGCTCATTTGATCATATCGTCTTGCTCTGAAAAGCAAGATTGTTCTCGAGCTTAGTAACATATCGGTGGTTCGTAATTTTCCGAATATCTTCTCGGAAGTATTACCAGGATGTCACCTGACCGCTATGTTGAGTTCGTGATCGAGTTGGTTCCTTATAAACCACCACTTCTCCAAGAATATGTGTTGGATACCATGAACTGGTTGGTTAAGCTAAAACAATAACTTGGAGAGTTGGAAGATAAAAGCTTGCCAGCTTAGTTCATCTCAAGGGGTATGTTTGCGTGTGTTGAAGATAGATGACATCTTCATCAATTGGTCCCTGTGATCAGTTGTTGGCCCTATTGTCATATCAAAACTTTGATTTTAGTATGGGCTATCATCAAATCAAATCAGAACCAACGATGTTCATAATGTTGTCTTACTCGTGGTTGATCCCTCGAGCATACACCATTATATCTTCTGGGTCTGACCAATACTATCACTTGTTCACATAATTATGGAATTCCATCTCCATGGAAACCTGGATGAATTGTTGTTGAGCCCATCAACAACACTGCTACCTTCTCCATGATTTGTAGGACATTAAGCTAGTGTTGGAAACTTTGTAAACATTGCCTTCGTGTCCCGTTCATGAGGTATATGTTGGATGAGAGAAGAAACTTTCCCTAATTCATGTGTAGTTGATGTAAGTTGCCACCGTGAGTTTGAGAAAGTTGTTTTGGCTTCCTGTGGATTCATCTCAAGTCAGTCATGCATACGTGCGAAGTATTCTGTGGTTTGGAGACTTGCAACCTTCACTCTATATGTATTCCTAGCACCCCAAGCCACTGATTGATTTATTCAAGGAGAAAAGTTCCATCATAAGAACTAATCATATGACTTATGTAAGGACTTCGATATCCTAGACGATGGTTCCCAACCAGAACTCGGTAGTGTTTTATCATAAGACTGCTATGTGGTCATGCTTGTCTTGGACAACGTGTTCACAGGTTTGTAGCAGAACCAGCTCATGTTTTGGAGCTTGCTATCGTAGCTCATTCCCGAGAATCTCGCAACGTCGTCTCGACGAATTGTGTTGCAAACTTTCATTTTTCCTTCTAGACTAGATGAGTCTGGAATATCGTGACACCAACCAGAACTGAATCTCAGGCAGATATGATGGTTGGTGTATTTCCCAAGAGCTATAATATTGGTCTCTCGATTACCGGTAAAGTGGATGTTGTGGCCAACACACCTAGCCGGAAGACCTATTGTTGTAGTATCTCGATTGAATAAATTGGCCACCTCCCCATATGGACTTCGTAGGAATTACTCCCTAGTTGTTCCTTATGGATTTTTGTGTTCCTGAAGTCCGACCTTTTATTTGACGTTCTAGGTACAAACCATTCTAATAAATGGGTTGCTCTAGCACATCAAGGAGAACATTAGAAACGGAGTGCTAAATGTCTCTCGGTTGATTATCCAGATTTCGTCCCCTTGGCCTCGCCAGGGTGAAATCTGAGAAGTGTTATCTTCCTTTGCATCTGCATCATCCATCGTTATTCATCATGGTAGTATGTGATGTTGCCAGGATCCTTGACACGGATATTGGTAAAACCTTGATGAATATGGGAATACTCAAGTTCTTGAGAGCACGCACAAGCACTAGGTGTTATCCTCGACACCAACCGGGATTGCTCCCTGTTCTCTTGCTTATGCTATAACCCCTCAAGAGTAGATTTACTCTCTACTGTTGGGACTCTTCCCAGTTACCAGAATCATTCCCAACATTTGCATTTTGTTCCCAGCTTGCACCGCCAATGTGCCGATTCTCCATGGGTTACCATTCTCAATCACCGCTGTTCAGGATTATCTTCAAAAGTGGTCCTACCATAGGTTCCATCCATTTCCGATGATAAGCAAAACCAACCTTGGCATTGTCTTTTACAAGGCAGTCCACATCATCCATTCTAGATGGAGAATGTCATTCCTTTGGACTCCGTCAAAAGATCGATTGTGTTTGCCTTAGGCTGGTATAGGGAATTTCAATGTTCTCTATATCAAAAGTAATTCTTTTTGCCACTTAAGGGAATAACTCTACGAGTCACCCTCTCTAAGGTGCCCCGTCTGGTGGTATCAATCACCATCTTCTTAGGTGTGGAATTATTGCCACTAGGTGAATCTTCATCGTTTGTTTCACTCCGTCCCTTTGGATGTGTGTTCCGTGTCTCAGCTCAAGAGATGTCTCAACGTCTCACTCCATGAGTTGATCTTGAGTTGCTCGATCTTTCAGAAGATCAATTTTGTAGAGTTTCTATCATCGTCACCGTTTGGACAAAGCTCTCGAAAGCGAGGAAGCCAGGATCAACATGAGGCAAGTAATCAACACCTATATGGAGGACACTTGGATCATGAAGTTTGTGTTAGTTAGTGTCCCCTTTGATTTCTTATCTCACGTCCTGAATCTCGGGACGAGATTCTTGTTTAGTAGGGGTGAGTTTCACATCCCTAGCTTCTGGTAATGCACTAGGTTAGCCTCATGTGTGCATCATGTTTAATCTTGAAAGAAACTTGAAATGGGGATTGCCTAAACCCTAGCAGTAAAGCAATTCAACTAGGGTCAAATTAAAATCTTTTTCAATGAACCCAAAATGCCCATGGAAAAGTTCATCATTTTTGGATTGATTAAAAACCTCTGCCAAAAATGTTGCACATATTTCTAGGACCATTATGGATTTTTGAATTAATCCATATTGTATTTGAATTGGAGCATTTAAATTCTATAAATAGTTTAGATGCTCTAATAATTGTGAAACTAGTTGAGGGCTATTGAAATTAATTCAATATGTGCCCACAAATGTTTTCATGAATTATGAAAATGCTCTAGCATTTTTATCAAAGCAAAACAAAGAAAGAAAATAGGAAACAGAAACTAA
>LR738713.1:164663814-164698717 GCA_902687465.1 Secale cereale
GCCGTTCGCCGTTGCCGCGGCCACCAGCATCCCCACGCCCGGCCAGTTAGCCCATGAGCTCTGCCTCGGCTCCGTGAAGCTCTAAGACGACGCACGCGACGCCAGGTGCCCCGATGCCACCCCATCTTTGCCGTTTTCATCGCCACGGCCGGCGATCGCCGCCGCTCGATTCGCCGTCGAGGACGCCCCCGAGCACGCTGGCCTTCCCTACGGATTCTCTGTGAGCTCCTGCTCCGAACCCCTCCCTTCCCCGCTTCTTTTGCACCGCGTAGCCCCGCTGCCCACCGGAGCCGAAAGCTTCCGCCCGCCGGCCATGTCGCCGCCGCGGACATGGTTTGTTTCATCCGCAACCGAGCACGTAGATGGACTCCTGGAGCTCCCAGGAGCATGTAGATCACCTCAGCTGGCCTCTCCGCGCACTGCAGCCTCGCGCACGACGGAGCCCGAACTCCGACGCCGCCGCGAGCTCCGTTCCGACGAGCTCCGCCGTCCCCGTGTCCTCCCGTTGTCCCCATTAGATGCACGAGTTCACTAGCCTCACATAGATGCCCTCCGCCGGCCATTTGGTCGACGGAGGAGGATTTCCGAGCCTCTCCGCCGTGTTTGGCCTCGCCGGCGACGAGCCGCCGGCGTGTTTGATTTGTTTGACCGGGGGGTTGACCACCCCGAGTCACTGACGTATGGGCCCCACGCCTTTAGTCAACCACTAACTCACTGACGTGTGGGGCCAGTTCCTGCTAATTACCTAGTTAGGTTTAATTAAAATAGGATTAGCCCTGGTTCACTGACGTGTGGGCCCAGGCCCCTAGTTAATTAGAGTTAGGTTTAACTTAGTGCTAACTAATTTAGTTAATTAGTTGAGACACTGACTTGTGGGTCCCAGCCGTCAGGTTTGACCTGGGCTGGCGCCTTTGACTTGCTGACGTAGTGATGACGTCACTATGATGTCATAAAGCCTTTCTGGAATTCTAAATAAATAAAAAATGATTTATTTATTTCAGGAAATAGCCAAAACTTCTAAAAATCATAGAAATTAATCCATAACTCAGATGAAAATAATTTATATATGAAAATTGATCAGGAAAATTCAAGGAATCTGTTTATGGCATTTTCATGCATGTTTGAAGAAGTTAAACCTGCTGATCAGGTCAAATCAATTAAATGGCATTTAAATAATCACATATGGAGTTGAATTTGAACCTTGGGTTCAAATCAACTTCATTTAATTGTGTTTCTAGTTGCATTAGCTCAATCAACAGCATATTGCCATGTCATGATCATGCATCATATTGTTGCATTGCATTGATTGTGTTCTTTCTCTGTTTGTCGGTTTTGTCCCCTCTCAGTAGACGACGTTCCGACGATGAGTTCGATGACACCGATGAAGACTCATTATTATCTTCAGAAGTGCCAGGCAAGCAAACCCCATTGAGCATTCCGATACAATCCCACTCTCTCGCTCTTGCTCTCTTTTACTGCATTAGGACAACAACGCTTCAACTGTTACCTGCTGCGGTAGTTGAACCCCTTTCCACTGCATGACCCGTCATTGCCACAGTAAATAGTTGAAACCCACTAGTATGAGTAGGAGTTGTTTGAGCCATGTTGTGCCTACTCATTGATGCTTTCTGGTTATGCCTGCTATTGCTTAGAGTTGTGTCAGGTCTGATTCATCGGGGATGAATTGGAGTGGTGATGAACATGTCCTAATGTGTGTGAGCTAAGTGTGTGAATACGATTTGGTAAAGGTAGCGATGAGAGGCCATGTAGGAGTACATGGTGGGTTGTCTCATTGCAGCCGTCCTCAGGAACTGAGTTCTGTGTTGGTTGGTCCATGAAACAGCTACTACCACACATTGGGATCCTTAATTGACTCTCTCGACTTATTAATCAACATGATCTCTGTCCAGGAGTTGCAACTAGTTTCTGGTGTTTGTAGTTTACTGGAGGTCATGCGCAGCGCTGACCCTCGGGGTGGGCTGTGACGCGGCAGGTACGTGGCACGGTGTACCGATTGCCCGTTTGGTGATGCGGGAACCCTGTACACATCGTTTGGGGCCGTGAGCGACACCCCGGCCGGATCTCCCCACGGATGGAACCCAAATAGGCGATAAACCTGGATGAGAGACTTGTGTGGTTAGTCAGGTCGTGGACGACACAATCGCTGGGCCTCCGCTTGAAGGTTGCCGAGTACATGTCGTGTAAACGGCGGTAAGTGGTGAGAGTGTGTGTGAAGAAGTACACCCCTGCAGGGTTATATATGATCTATTCGAATAGTCATGTCCGCGGAAATGGACTTCTGGGTTACCTATTACAGTTCATAGACAAGTGAAAGTGGATACTCTAAAACGCGCAAGATAAGCGTGAGTGCTATGGATGGCCTTCTCGTAGGGAGACGGGAGCGGATCCATAGTGGTGTATTGATTGGTGAATATGTGGACTCGTGTGCGCCACCTCAAAGAGTTACTTTCAGTCGTAGTTTAGGATAGCCACCGAGTCAAAGATGGCTTGCTGCAGTCAAAGTCCACCACCCCCTTTGTTGATACCGATGCATATGTAGCTAGTTCTGATGTAAGTCTTGCTGAGTACCTTTGTACTCACGTTTGCTTAATTTATGTTTTGCAGAGAGACTTCAGTCTCGCTAGTGGTTCCGCGTGGACTTCGACGTTTAGCTTGTTACCTCAGCTACGATCTTGTACCCTTGGGAGGGTCTGGTAGATAGTCAGGCTTCTCAGCATTTTTCATTTGTAGTTGTCTGTACTCAGACATGTTATGCTTCCGTTGCCTGTATGCTCTGTATGTTGGGTCATGTGACCTCTGTATGTAATAAATGCTATGATGGATCTTCTGGGCCTTTATCTATATGAGTTGTTGAGTTATGTTGTGATGCCATGTTGTACATCACATACTTGCATGTTATGCGTACGTGTAATGTGTATTGCTATGTGTGGGATCCGACACCTAGTTGTTTACCTTTGGTAGCCTATCTTACAGGGAAATGTCTCCTAGTGCTTCCACTGAGCCTTGGTAGCTTGCTACTGCTCCGGAACACTTAGGCTGGCCGGCATGTGTCCTTCTTCGTTCCTGTGTCTGTCCCTTAGGGGAAATGTCACACGTTGTTTCTTTAAGTCCTTGTAGCTTGCTACGACTTGGGTTCATACGTTGATGACCGACACGTTCGTTGCTGGGTCATGTATGCATGTCTCTGTAATTTAGTGCCACTTTTGGTTTATAACTGGTCATGTCGGCCCGGGTTCTCTGTCATATGGATGCTAGCGACACTATCATATACGTGTGCCAAAATGCGTAAACGGTCCCGGGCCAGGTAAGTTGGCACCCGTGGAATACCGTGCATGAGGCCGCAAAGTGATATGGTGTGTTACATGCTAGACCTGTGTGACTTAGGATCGGGGTCCTGACAAATATAAGCATCACATAAAGCATTGTTACCATGATCCACATGCAAAAAGGTACTCTTACTCTCCACATAAGCATAATCTTTCTCATTGGTAATATTGGGATTAGGACTATCATAAACAACTTGAACACTATAGATTAATTGTGTATTAGGAGATGGTGTTCAACAAGGGAGTAATTCCCTCTATGATTATGACAAGTTTCATAAGGATAATTTCTCCTTATGTCATAGGTACCTTTATAATCACTATAGATTGGAGTTATAACATCATCATATTAGAGAAGAGCATTATCATTGCTAGCAACTATATTTGTAAACATGTTGTCTTTATTCTTACTAGCAAATGAATTATCAATTATCACATCACTAGTGGGTAAAGGATTTGCAATCCTATCATCCCCAAGCTTAGAGCTTTCCATATCATCACTTTCAGAGTTGGTACCAAAAAGATTTTCAAGATCATAAGTAGCATTATCATCATTTTCCCAATCACAATAAGTAACATGCATATCATAATCAAAATCATCTTCAATAGTACCTACAGACGTATCATCAAGATGATAATTAAGGCAATAAACTTCACCTTCTTCTTTAAACTTACAACCGTTAGGATAAAAGTTGATGGGAGGAATATGCTCAGGCCAGGTTGATACCCATTCTTCTTCCTTCTTGCTCCTCTTCCTCCTCCTCTTCTTTTTCTTCTTCTTCACCTTAGGAGGGAGTGGTTGGAGATGAAGCTTCTCCACATATCCTGGTTTATCATTAGAAACAATAGGGGAAACTTGGGAGAAACTCTCCTTTTTATTAGCAGAAATATAAGAGACATTTTTATACTTTGGTAAAGTTCCCTCCTTTCTAATCTTACTTATGTAATCATTTTTATGGCAATTAACAACACAATAGAGTTGGCAATTTTGTAAAGTGTTTTTTATTCCTATGGCATTAACATCTAGCCAAGAAGTCTTTTCTGATAACTCTTCACACATCAAAAATAACATAAGCTCATCATAAAGATCAGGGGTGATCATGTTATCACACAACTGGTTAACAGTTATGTTTTGAAAGTGCATGCATTGAAAATTAAAGTGACCCTCTATACAGCAAAGTTCACAAGTAAAAGGATAAAGGTCACACAATTCTCTAGCAATTTCATTTAAATCTTTGACCCAAGTGATTGTTATTTCATGCTTATGTTGCTTACAATACTTCTCTTCTTCAATCATAGGCCTTTCACAAGGTCTATCCACTCCACAAAAATTAACATGCTTATATAAAACTTCATTTTTAGGAATTGGATCATGCATGTTGCAATCATCATGAACAATTTCATTTTCTTTGCAAATCTCTTTAAAAGGTTCATGATGCTTGATCCAATCCTCCTTAGGCATATTAAGATGTGAAGCAAAAGATTTGAGGAAATCAACAAGGAGTTGAGAATCAAGCCCAAACTTAGCACTAAACTTATTAAAACTGGTAGTTTCAACAAAGGACTTAATGCAATCATACTCATAAATTATACCTGACTCTTTACCTTTGTCGATCTCCCAATTTTCAGTGTTACGTTGAATTCTTCCAAGGAGTTCCCATTTAGCATCAATCTTTTCGTTTGTGAAAGAACCCATAGAGGAAGCATCGAGCAAATCTTTATCCTGTCGAGAGAGCCTCGCATAGAAATTAGTAATAATAATATCTTTGGGGAGCCCATGGTTAGGACATTTTAGCATTAACGTATTCAGTCTCCCCCAAGCTTGGGCTATGCTCTCTCCGTCATGAGGATAGAAATTATAAACATAATTCCTATTCTCATGGACTTCATGAAGAGGATAAAACTTGGAGTAAAAGAGAGACTGGATCTCTTCCCAATCCAGCAGGTGAGGGTCATCTAGTAGCCTATACCATTCCAATGCTTTTCCTTTCAGTGACAAGGCGAATAATTTCCTTATGACTCCATCTCTTGTCAAACCTGAAATCTTAAACAACTCACAAAGTTCTATAAGTTTCAACAAATGAATACTAGGATTGACTGTCCCATCATAACAATCTTTCCTAATTATTTCAATTATCCCAAGTGGTATTTGGAACGGGATACTTTCAGTAGGTGGAGGAGACTTCTCTACCACGGGTGTGGTAAAGCGGCCTTCCCCAAGCAGCGAACTAAGAGTGCGGTTTTCCATAAACATAACTAGTGAAACTAAAAACAAGAAACGAAAAGATTTAATTGCAAGATCTAGAGAAGGTACCTTCACTTACCTCACTTCCCCGGCAACGGCGCCAGAAATAGCTTGATGTCTACTACACGCTTCTATTCCTGTAGACAGTGTTGGGTCTCCAAGAGCAGAGGTTTGTAGGACAGCAGCAAATTTCCCTTAAGTGAGTAACCCAAGGTTTATCGAACTCAGGGAAGTGGAGGTTGAACGTACCCCTTTCAAGCAACCCTGCAATCAAGATACAAGAAGTCTCTTGTGTCCCCAACACACCTAATAAACTTGTCAGATGTATAGGTGCACTAGTTCGGCGAAGAGATGTTAAATGGCAAGTGATATGGATGGCAAAAGATGTATTTGTAAATCTGAAATAAAAAGTGCAGCAAGCAAACAAGTGGTAAACATGAGCACAAATGGTATTGCAATGGTGGAAACAAGGCCTAGGCTTCATACTTTCACTAGTGGCAACTCCCAACAACATTAACATAATCGAATCACATGATATTTCCCATAATGGAGATGCACTCGGAGGTCATTCCTTTGTGGTCAAGAGAGGACGAGAATTATGTAGGGCTACAAAAGCACACCTCTAAGTTCGTAGTTCTCAATCTATGGATTTCCCAATGTCACCTCGGCCATCCAAAGAGAGTACCACAATCACCACAACATATCTCAAGGATAGTCAAAGACAAGCACCAAGAGACTCTCAATGTTCAATCAACACACAAAAGAGGAAATCACTCATGAAAATATTCTTCTAATCCATGTCCAATAGACCGCTGTCACCTTGGTCTCGGGGATTATACTAGATAAAGACAAGTGAGTACATCAATCCAATACATAGAGGAAGGGGAAATATCATGGGATCACCCTAGATTAACATAGCCTATGATCACAACGAAGATCACATCATGGGAGAGAGAATTGACCACATAGCTACTGGTAGAAACCTCAGCCCCGAGGAGGAACTACTCCCGCATCATGGAGGGAGGAAGCAACGTCGATGGAGACGAATCCGGGGGCACTTCCCCGTCCCGGCAGGATGCCGGCACAGGAATTCTGGTCCCCCGAAACTTGGTGGCGATGGCGGCGAAGATCGGAATAGCTTCTGGAGAAAAGGGGTCTGGAATCAGGGTTTTCGCGACGCGAGGTAAATATATGCGAAGGGGGGTCACCAGAGGCGGAGAGGGGGGCCCAGGCGCCCCCCCTAGGCGGCCAGGGGTGGGGCCGCCTGGGCTGGCCGCCTGGGCTGCCCCTGGCTCCCCTCTGGCCCTGCTTTGGTTTTTCTTGAAGCTCCCGGTACGCTGATTTTTCCTGTATTTTTCCCAGAATTTTTAGGGCACTTTTAATATGGGGGAAACCTGAAATAGAAAAACAGCAGAAAACAGGAACTAGCACTGTGGTGCACTGAGTTAATAGGTTAGTCCAAATATGATCAAAAGTTTATGGAAGAGTATAAATATCATAGCAATATCACACAAAAGAAGCATGGAGCAAGCAGAAATTATAGATACGTTTTGGACGTATCAGCCTGCCGGGGAGGCCGGCAAGGCCACAGCCGAGGAAGAGGCGATCGATGATCAGCCTTCTTCCTCCGCGGCCTCGGGCCCCGGCAAGTACCTGAAGGTGGGCGACAACCTCTTCGTCCATCTTGTCGAGGCGTTAAGCTCCCGGGCGCCTGCCGGAGGGGAAATCCTTGATGGAGAAGTGCTTGCTGCCGCCGGGCTCGAGGTCGTTGATGAACCGGCTGCCGGTGGCGACGGCTCTCCAGAGGGGAAACTCTTCCGGGCCATGGGGGCCAACTTCCGGAAGCTTCAGGTGCTCTACTGTGCCCGCCTGGACAAAGTTAAGTCCAGGGCGGCAGCAGTGGACGATGCGGAGGCGGACTTCCAGGTGCGCGTTGTTGAGGGGCAAACCTAGTTCCACCAGTCCCGCGAGGAGCAGGGGGCCTTCCAGGAAGAACTGGCCAAGCGTAACGCGGAGCTCATCATGAAGAAGGCCGGCATCGAGAAGGCCCAGGAAGAGGCAGCGAACTTGGCTGCGGCGGCAGAGGCCGCCCAGAACCAGCACCAAGCCGCCCTTGATTCCCAGGAGGAAGACCTCTCCGCGCGTGAGGCAAAGCTTGCCGCAACACACCGCGGCAAGGATGAGGAGCTTGAGGCTCTTGTCGAGTGGCGAACTCGCGAGCTGGGACAGAGGCACAAGGAGGCGCTCGATGCCCAGGCTCTGGCCCATGCCGGCAAGATACAAGAGCTGGAGGTGGAACGGGACGGGTTGAAGGAGCAGGCCCTCAGGTTGTCCGACGAGAAGACCAGGCTCAACTGCACATTGACAAAGGCGCAGGGAGTGGTCATCAGCAGGACTGGGGAGCTCTCCGAGGCGCAAAACTCCGTCAGAGATCTCAGGCTGAGGCTGGAGAATCTCGTGAAGACGTTGGCAGAGAGCTCTGCTCGGGAGGGGGCCTTGGCCAAGAGCCCGGAGGAGGAGAAGCAGCTGCGGGCAGACGAGGGCGCCTCCCACCAAGAATAAGTGGTGGAGGAGAACAGGTGGATCAGCTGGCTGGAGGACATCGCCGGCAGGGTTACCTCACAGCTGGCCCTCATGGGGATGCCAAACGTGAGGTATGCCCCTGAATGGAGCGGGTCCGTCAATGCCAAGTTGACCCTGTTCTTCAAAGGCGTCCTCAGCGCCTTGACTGATCTTCACTCCAACAGAATGGCCACCCTCGTCGGGGAGGCCCGGTGGCTCTGCCAGGGAGTCATGACCAAGGTCCTCACCAAGGTGGCGTTCTGGAACCCCGCCCTCGACTTCGAAGCCGCGATGGACAGCTTGCCGGAGGATGCCAACCTCACGGCGCTCAAGGAGCGCATCAAGCATGTCATCAGCCGCATCGACGAAATCAAGAGGGTAGAGGGCCAGCGCCGGGATTAAGCATCCCGTTCTTCCTTGTCGCTGTGGGTTCATGCCCAAGACAAATTTTATCTTTAGTTAGAACCGCAGCGATGGCGTGATGTAATATAACTTTGAAATATCTTTAGAATCATGCATGTTATTTTCCCGTTTGCTGCCTCTTTGTGTTTCCACCCTACGTCAACTAGGTCGGCTTGCCGGCGCGAAATACCCAAGGCGGCGTCTTGGGGACGGGTCCCCATTGGCCTGCCGGGTGAGCGTGCTACCGGGTTCGCCACCTTGCCGCTCTTAACGCAGCCGCTCGAACTGTCGAGTTTGACTCGAGTCAGAGTCGAGATCTTTGTCGATTGCGAAAGGCTAACCTACCGTTTCAAACGCAGCCGTCTGAACTGTTGAGCGGACTCGAAACAGAACAAAGGCGTTGTCGATTGGGAAGGGCCCCATCTGCGTGCATGTTTCTTTCTGCACAAAGAACGACAGCTTCGAGGATAATAACTTTAAATAATAGGATAGGAATATCCAAGGTTCGATGTAGCTTATCTTTTATTAGCAGTCGCTCGAGCGCAGGTCTTCCGGCCTCCTCAAAGGGCCACGAAGACGAGGGAGCGTTGGGCCAGCCACTAGGGCCGATTCTCACAACTGCGCCCCCTACCTGGCGTGCCAAAGATGTCGGGGTATTCGGATCGACACCTATGGGATCACAAGAATCCCTACTACGGTTGCGGGGCGCGGGGTTGAGAGAAGAGCAGATCTAAACATCAGGACACGGTTCCTTTACCCGGGTTCGGGCCGCAAAGATGCGTAATACCCTACTCCTGCTTTGGTGGATTATATGTTGGTGTTCTTCAGGTAACGAGGAGCTCCAAAAGAGTCGTGAGGAGTTCTAAAAAGCCGAATCCTCCTCCTGGTCTCCTTGGGCCTCCTTTTATAGGAGAAAGGGGTCGCCACAGTGGCACACAGGAGGTGGAAAGGGTACAGTGATGCGAGGTTATCCCTCGCATCACAGTACAAGGTGCATTTAATGCTCCCAGCTTAGGTGTCCTCGCTTTATCGGGGACGAGGGGAGATGCCCGTGTTGTCCGTCGCAGCCCCTCCTCGTGTTGACACGCGCCCTGGCCAGCGGTGCCTGAGGTGCCATGTAGGCAGACAGGCAGCTGAGGTGGCGTAACGGCGGGTCTCCACAAGGATCCGCGGGTTGCCACGCAGGAGCCTGTCCAGCTGGTCGGGTCAGCAGCTGCGTGGGTCGGCGGAAGCCCAGTTGGTGCGGGCCTGACGGTGGCCCCGTGGGTGTCCTCGGCAAGGGCCTTGCCGGGGCCCCGGCAAGGGTCTTGCCGTGGCGCCTGCTGTCATCCCCGGCAAGGTGCCTGCCGGGGCCTTGTAGTCCTCCTTGGCTGGGATCCCGCCAAGGGTCGTCGTCTTCTTAACTTGTATCTGATCTTGGATGTCTTCACAAAGATCTGCATGTCACCACGGGGATATCTCCCGAATCCTTGCCCCATGGGGGCGGAGGACTCAAGGGTGATCCGCTCCGTAGGCGCGGGGCGAGTTGCCGCGGCAAGGGTCTTGCCGGGGCTGCCAGAGCCGGCCCCGGGAAGGATCTTGCTGGGGGAAGCTGCTTCGTCCCTTTGCTCTTTGTGGTCTTGTTCTTGGCGTTTGCTCCAGTCTCCATCAAGCTTCGATTTTGCCCCGGCTCGCCTCCCTTGCCATGCTTGGTGTGGTGGTGCCCATGGCTCAGACTGCCCGTGCACAGTCATAGGGGTACAAAAAGTGTACCCCTCTTTTTGTACATCGACAATCAGTCTTGTACATCTCACTTAGATCAGGAGGCAAATCTTTGGAGGTGTTGCCACGGCGCTGTCTCCAACCCTTCCTAACTGTCTTGTCAGTTGCCATTGGCTTCAATCTGAAGGGCTTCAAACTGAATGGCTTCAACATTGGCAAATGCTCCGGTCTGCTGGTCAGACAGGAACTGGCTTCAGGAGAGTGAATGTGACACTGCAAGAATTCTGCAAATGAATGCAGACCATGAGAACCAAGGGATTCTTCCACGGACATGTACCTGTGACAGCATTAGAGATGCGAGGGAAGGGGAAGAGGTCATATGCATTCTTAGAAGTTTTTGAAGATAAATCAGTTTAGAAGACTTTGACCTCATAGCGCGAAGACATTCACTTATATGATGAGAGTTGGTTCCAGATTTGTACGAATTTCATGAATAGGTACAAGTGAGGAATCTAACTATGTTTGAAGCATATGAGAATGTACTAGGCAAGATATGAGATGCAGACATGATAGATCTATATATATATGTGTAGGCAGAAACCTCTTGTGGTAAAAGTGATGAATCTTTCTGGATCAAGAAGATGGTAAAAAGGAGAGTTTAATTTACCACACGATGAACTGCTTAGACCGAGAGGAGTTGGATGCCCAGCAGTTCGATCTTCCGTGCCCTAATTTGGCGACGGAGGACAGCTACGGCGTCGGCGGAGTAGACGATGTCCGCGGCCGGCGTGAAGACGGCGTCGACGAGGTCGCGGCAGCGAAGCGCTTCGTCGCCGGCGTCATCGAGAGCTAGCGGAGGCGCTAGGGTTGGTCGAGGTGGAGAGGTGGTAGAAGAATTTTTGACCATGATGGGACGTGCATTTATAAGCATGGGAGATGGCATAGCGCAATTATGCAGGTCCCCTTGGCGGTTCACATCTGAGGGACACGTGGCGGTCATGTAACGCATTGGGAGTTGTCCCACGATCCCACGTACACCACGACCGTCGGAGTGGTCGTTCCGGCTTCTCCGGATTTCAGGCATAAAGGATGGAGCATTAAAATGAGATTTAAAGTTTATCTCCGTATATTCTGCTAACAAGAACACAGAGAAGATATTCGACAGTTCCAATAGAATGCATATGATTTGGACGGACAGAGTGTGAGATGAGGAAGCATAGAGAGGTCAGGGTCCGATCACATTCACTTAGTTCAAAAGATTCAAATAAGAAGACATAGCTATAAGTGAATGCTGTAGAGAACAGAACACAACTCTCTCTATATATATCCTAAATGAAGATAAACCAAGTGTGAAGACATTGCAAATGTAATGCCACGAGAAACACTTCAAACAAGGATTTGGTGGTGGCGTTACCAACCGTATAAGAAGTATTAGACCCAGACACGGCGCACAATTATCGTGGCGCTCTGAAGTCAAATTCCATGTTAATGTATTCACACTTAGAATGTAAGTCTTCATTGATTGAAGATATACTTTACTTCGTGTGTTGCACATCTAAGTCATCAATATGCATAAGTGTTAGGATGTGTGCCTGATTATAGTACATTTGAGGATTCTAAGTTATTTAGCTCACACCGCAACTTGCAAAACCTTTTATCATCCAAGGGCTTTGTGAAGATATCTGCCAGTTGCTCTTCAGTTTTGACGTGTATGATATCAATATCTTCCTTCATGGCATTATCTCTGGGAAAGTGATGACGAATTTCAATGTGCTTTGTCTTCGAGTGCTGAACTGGGTTGTTGGTAATCTTGATAGCGCTTTCATTATCGTAGTAGAGTGGCACATGTTTCAGATGGACGCCATAGTCCTTGAGCGTTTGCTTCATCCAGAGAAGCTGAGCGCAGCAAGACCCAGTAGCAATGTATTCAGATTCAGCGGTGGAGAGTGATACACAATTCTGCTTCTTTGAAGACCAATAGACAAGAGATCATCCTAGAAAGTGACATGTGCCTGATGTAGACTTGCGATCAACTTTGTCACCAGCATAATCAGCATCTGAGAATCCAACTAGATCAAACTCTGAGCCCTTTGGATACCATAATCCTAGTGTTGGGGTGTAAGCCAAATATTGAAGTATTCGCTTCACAGCTAAGGGATGCGACTCCTTTGGTGCCGCTTGATATCGAGCACACATGCAAACATTAAGCATAATATCTGGCCTAGATGCACATAAATAAAGCAAATAACCAATCATGGAGTGGTATACCTGTTGATCAAACTCTTTACCATTGGCGTCGGGACCCAGATGGTGTTTAGCTGGCATAGGCGTCGAGTGCCCTTTGCAGTCTTGCATTCCAAACTTTATCAGGCAGTCTTTAAGGTACTTCTCTTGAGATATGAAGATGTCGTTGCTTTGCTGATGAATTTGAAGACCAAGGAAGAACTTCAGCTCACCCAACATGGACATTTGATATTGCTCTTGCATCATGTGACCAAACTCATCACTGTATCTTTCGTCAGTGCAGCCGAAGATAATGTCGTCCACATAGATTTGGCAGACAAATAATTCATCATCATATGTCTTCCTGAAGAGTGTGGGATCTAGGGATCGAGGTTTGAAGCCTTTGCTCTTCAGGAAGTCTTTGAGTGTGTCATACCAAGCACGAGGCGCTTGTTTGAGGCCATACAGTGCCTTGTTGAGTTTGTATACCATATCAGGACGTTTTGGATCTTCAAAGCCAGGTGGTTATGCAACATAAACCTCTTCTTCAATCCTTCCATTGAGAAAGGCACTCTTTACATCCATTTGATACAGAAGTATGTTGTGATGATTTTCATAGGCTAGCAGTATACGAATAGCTTCAAGTCTAGCCACAGAAGCAAATGTTTCATCGAAGTCAATCCCTTCGACTTGAGTGTATCCTTGAGCAACGAGACGAGCTTTGTTCCTGACCACTTGACCATGCTCATCTTGCTTGTTGCGATAGATCCATTTTGTGCCTATTATGTTGTGCTTGCGAGGGTCAGGACGCTTGACAAGTTCCCGCACGTTGTTCACCTCAAACTGTGGAAGCTCTTCTTGCATTGCTTGAATCCATTTGGGTTCCATAAAAGCTTCAGCAACTTTCTTGGGTTCAGATATTGAGACAAAAACAAAGTGCCCACAGAAATTTGCAAGCTGTGTTGCTCTTGAACGAGTAAGTGGACCAGGTGCATTTATGCTGTCAATTATCTTCTCAACTTGTACTTCATTTGCAACACGAGGATGAGCTGGACGAAGATTTTGCTCTTGCTCTACATTGTCATCGTCAGGAGGGTTGTCTTCAGGCTGAGCATTGTCATCGGGTTGATTTGGAGCAGAAATGATGAGTTCCTCATCAGGTTGTGCTTCAGAAGGCATGATCTCACCGGTTCCCATTAGCTTGATAGATTCATTTGGTGAAGCCTCATCTAGCACATTTGGTAGGGTCTCTCTTTGTGTACCATTTGTTTCATCAAACCGCACATCCACAGTTTCAACTAGTTTATAGAGAAAGATGTTGAAGACTCTGTAGGAGTGTGAGTCCATTCCATATCCGAGCATGAAGCCTTCATGTGCTTTTGGTGCAAACTTTGACTTGTGATGTGGATCCTTGATCCAGCACTTAGCTCCAAATACTCTAAAGTAACTTACGTTAAGCTTCTTTCTAGTGAGGAGTTCATAGGACGTTTTCTTCAGAAGCTTGTGAATATAAACACGGTTGATGATATGGCATGCAGTATCAATAGCTTCAGGCCAGAACCTTCTTGGTGTCTTGTATTCATCGAGCATCGTTCGAGCCATCTCAATTAGAGTTCTGTTCTTGCACTCAACGATCCCATTTTGCTGAGGTGTATACGGGGCTGAGAACTCATGAGTGATTCCCATTGTATCCAAATAAAGATCAAGGCCGGTGTTCTTGAACTCTGTGCCATTGTCACTTCTGATATGCTTGATCTTGACGCCATAGTTGTTCATGGCACGGTTGGCGAAGCGTTTGAAGACATCTTGCACTTCAGTCTTGTAGAGTATTATGTGCACCCATGTGTATCTTGAATAATAATCAACAATGACAAAGCCATAGAGACAAGCTGTGGTAGAGAACGTGGAGTAGTGAGTAGGGCCAAATAAGTCCATGTGAAGTAGCTCGAAGGGTTTGGATGTCGTCATGATTGTCTTCGAGGGATGCTTGGCCCTAGTCATCTTCCCAGCTTCACAGGCACCACATAGATGATCTTTCTTGAACTTGACGTCCTCAATGCCTATGACATGTTTCTTCTTTGCGAGAGTGTGCAAGTTCCTCATGCCGGCATGTCCTAGCCTCCGATGCCAGAGCCAGCACTCTGAAGCTTTTGCTAGAAGACATACGGCTATCTGTGGTCCAGCTGAGAACTCTACCATATACAGATCACCTTTTTTATATCCTTCAAATACTAAAGGTTTGTCAGATTCCATTAGTACAAGGCAACGGAATTTACCAAATATCACAATCATGTTTAAGTCACAAAGCATTGAGACAGACATTAAGTTGAAACCAAGAGATTCAACAAGCATGACTTTATCCATGTGCTGATCTCTTGATATTGGAACTCTACCTAGACCCAACACTTTTATTTTTCCAGTATCAGCAAATGTGATGTGACTCTTGATAGATGGACGTAAGGTTGAGTCCATGAGAAAATTTCGATCTCCAGTCATATGATTTGTGCATCCGCTGTCCATAATCCATTCTGAAGACTTTGGTGTCACTCCCTACAATGCAGTTAAGAGGATAGGCTTCACCAAAAGCCATTATGAAGCATAAACATTTGGCGTATAAGTGGATTATGAATGCTTAGATTCAAGTTAGGACTGATAAGATGATTAGCAAGTGATTCATGAACAGAATGAGCAGTAAATCATTTGGGCATTTGATCTTGTGCCCTACAAGTGTTTTAGGTCCCCAGCAATATCATCAGACGCCTTTGATTTTCGGCTGGAGACCTTTCCCTGTAAGAGAAAGTTAGTTCTTCTTAACCACCCACATCTTCAGGGGTGGCTTAGAAGCAATGAGTCTAAGAGCAGCATCAGAGAATTTTGGCTTTGAAGCCCTAGCAAATAATCTTGCAGGAGGAGAATAATACTCATAAGAGTAAGAAGAAAAATTCTTTGTTTTATGAATATAGCAGTTTGACGAAACACGCTCATATTCATGGGTCTGAGTATGGTTTCCCTACAAAACATTCGCGTTAGGGTGACTCAGGTGAGTCCTTTGTCTGTATGAAGCCTTAGGACCATATGAAGCCTTTGGTCTAGGGTTTGTCTTCTTTCCAAGAGGTGTCATGATGACATTTGCTGGAAGTTTCTCAAAACAACCTTTGGGTACCCAGATCTTCTTCATAGATGGCCCGTTCCTGCAGTTAGTACCAATGTACCTGGCAACACTTCACCATTTTGATTCTTAAACAGTTTATAGTTTGCATCAAAGGATTCATCAATGATAAGAGGATTAGCACAAGTGAAGCCAGATAGGGTAGATGGATCCACTGAAGGTTCCTTTGCAGCAACCCATGTGGTTTTGGGATACTGCACATGCTTCCAGTATGAACCATCAACATTCATTTTCCTGTCGAACCCAACACCCTCTTTCTTAGGGTTTCGGTTCAGTATCTGCTTTTTGAGGACATCACATAGAGTCTGATGCCCTTTGAGGCTTTTGTACATCCCTGTTTCAAGCAAAGTCTTCAACCTAGCATTTTCATCAGCAATAGTAGTGGTATCCTCAACAAAGGGGTTAGTTACCACATCAGTAATTGAAGATATTGCAACAGTGGCAGCAGTAGAACATTCAGCAACAGAAGTAGCATTATCACGCTCAATGCATTTTAGACATGGTGGTTCAAACTCTTCCTGAGAAGCACTGATTTGTTGAGCAAGTAATGAATCACGCTCCTTCTGAAGATCTTCATAACATACTCTTAGCTTTTCATAATCAGATAAGAGAGTGTTATGATGACTTTGAAGCGTGGTTAACTTAACCCGAAGTCTCTGAAGACTTTCAGCTAAGTTTTTTGACTGATCCATTTCTTCACCCAACATATCATTGCTCTTATTAAGCATTTTTTGAGCCTTTTCCAAAGCAATTTGTTGTTTAGTGGTAAGGGAAACAAGTTTGACATAGCTGGGTCCAAATTCATCACCAGATTCATCATCACTAGACTCAGATGGATAGCATTTGGTTACATTGGCACCTTTTGCCATAAGACATGGTGTAGAGGATGATGATTCTGGATCGAAAGTCATCGTCTTGAGAGATTCTTTTAAATCCTCAAACGCGGAATCATCACGAGTTCGATGACCCTCATAGACTTCAGAGAGACGGTCCCGGATAAGCTTCGCATGATCAAGATGCATGATGTTCCTGAACTGATTTTGAGACAGACAGGAGCAGATGACGTCCTTCGCTGTGAGATTGAGAAGAGTGAATTTGCGAATGTCACCAGCTTCTGCCCTCTTGCATAGATTGGTAAGACCAGTCTTAGTGACGGTCCACAGCTCAGTGTTAATCGCCATGAGATGTTTCTTCATCATGGCCTTCCACTTGGGATACTCGTGACCGTCAAACATGGGGCAAGACACTGTCTTCATTCCCGCGGTCGACATAGCTAAACTCCAGGTGGTTAAACCGAATCAGACAGAACAAGGGAGTACCTTGCTCTGATACCAATTGAAAGTGCAGTATATCGACTAGAGGGGGGTGAATAGGTGATTTTTATGAAATACTTCAAAACATGGTAGTTTCGAAGAGAAAAGATAAATCCAATCCTATTTGTATGCAGTGGAAAGTAGACTACACTAGACAAGCCATAGTCAGGTATTCAATGAAGTGAAAGCACGAAGACTAATAGCAGCTAAGAAGTAGGGATCAAGATGGAAGAAGGAATGAAGCCAATTAGAACAAGTAGACACTCAGTAAAGTCAATCAGATAAGGCAGCCAGACAATGACTTCACAACATAAGACAGTAAGTAAAGGGAAAAAAATGATAGAACCAGTAGCTCGGGGAAGACACTGATTTGTTAGACCAGTTCCATTTGCTGTGACAACTGTACGTCTGGTTAGGGAGGCTGAGATTTAACTCATAAGACCGCGTATTCACCTTATTCCCCTTGAGCTAAGGACACCTAGTCCTCACCCAATCACTCTGGTAAGTCTTCAAGGTAGACTTCCAAACCTTCACAGACTTCGTTCACCGGCAATCCACAATTACTCTTGGATGCTCAGAACGCGACGCCTAACCGGCTGGAGGAAACACAGTCCTCAAGTGTAATAAGTCTTCAGGTCACACAGACAGAAAGACTTCAGTGATGCCTAACACTCTTTGGCTCTGGGTGTCTTGGCTTTGTCCTCGCAAGGATTTCTCTCTCAAATGCTTCGGAGGTGGGTTGCTCTCAAATGACAAAAGCCGTGCAATAACTCTGAGCAGCCACCAATTTATGGTGTAGGGGGTGGGCTATTTATAGCCACTGGGCAACCCGACCTGATTTGTCCGAAGTGACCCTGGGTCACTAAGGAACTGACACGTGTTCCAACAGTCAAATTTCAAACACTCACATGGCAACTTTACTTGGGCTACAAGTAAAGCTGACTCATCCAACTCTGGATAAGATTTGCTCTCGTTGTCTTCGCTCGAAGACATAGGATTTGGTTGAGCATCACTTCAGTCACTCTGAGTTAGATCACTTGGACCCCACTTAACAGTACGGTGGTTCCTATGACTCAACAAAGAAGAAAAGGAAACAACGAAACATCTAAGTCTTCGCGCTCCATAGTCTTCACACAATGTCTTCTCTTGTCATAGTCTTCAATAATATTATCTTCATATACCACCACTGATGTCAACGTCTTCATACATTTTTAGGGGTCATCTCTGGTAGGTAAACCGAATTAATGAGGGACTACTACTTGTGTTATCCTGCAATTCTCACAAACACATTAGTCCCTCAACCAGGTTTGTCGTCAATACTCCAAAACCAACTAGGGGTGGCACTAGATGCACTTACATCTATCAAGCCTGCCGTGAGGGTACCCTGGTGGCTATTGTAGCTGATTACCCATGCCTCATTCCTTCTTCCCACGTAAGTACCTAGGACATATCTCATCAAAGAGAAGATTCCCAGCGCGCCTTACCCACCGTATTTTATCATACTAAACAGGGCCGGCGCTTCTCACGCCGAACTGTGCGAAGACCGTCATCTCAGAGGGTGACGCCTGCATCGGGTGAGGCCTCGAAGCGAAAGAGGACCGTGTACACGAGCGAACGTTCAAAGAGGTATGTTTGTTTTGACACACACTGGTTGATGAAGTCGGTATTACAACTTTCCGGTTTTTTCCTTTTAGGAGGAATAAACACCAGACTGTTTATGGAAATCATGCAAACCAAGCTCCAGCCAATCCGGCATCCGGTCCGTCAAGGGTTAATGTGGATTCAGTGCCGGATTGTCCCCACCAGGAGGATTCAGATGGAATGTTGGTTACTAATTCCGAAGTGGAGGTTGTGATGGTTCACCGGCGGCGGAAAGCAGCCATGCGTGACCTAGCCTTTTCTGAGGAGGCGTTTAACGCCCAGATGCCTAAATCCAAGACGCTCAAGAAAGACTCGCTGGAGCCACTCACCGGCTTTCAAAAGATATGCGGGTAAGTGTACATTTTGATGTTCCCATGCCAGTAGCCCCGAGACTTAAAGCAGTTGGTACAACTGATTTGAGAATCGTTGTGTTTATACAGGTGCTTCAAGAAAAGAATAACTCCTTATCCAAGGAGCTAGAAGAGTGCCGGACCCAACTCGCCGAATTGGAAAGTTCGAGGAAATCCAGAAAGGATGATGGTTGTAAGAACAATGGTGTTCGGATAATATGATATTTGCGCTGATCACTGAGTCGTTAAGTACATACTAATTGTAATACAACAATAGGGCCGATGGACCAAATGGAGAGGGAGCTAAGGGCTGCTTTGGCGGACAATTTTTTTTCCAAAGGGGAAACAGCTACTGGCAAGCGCGTATTGACGCAAGCCATAGATAGAAGAAACCTAGCGCAGGATAAAAATGTTAGGCTGGAACAAGAGCTAAAGGACGTAAGAGCCCAACTCTCAAGCGCCTTGGAAGAGAACCGGAGGCTAAAAGGCGGCATGTTCAGTATGTCCCTTATACCTAGCTATCCTTACAGTCCCTTATTTTGGAAGTTCTTCATAAAACTTTTCCTGCAGGTTTGTTAACTGGGCAGCCCGAAGGGGAGTGTTCGGTTTTGAGGGTGACGTGCTGCAAGAGCTTTCCAGGGTCCACGAGCGAGCTCAAAAGGCCATGAAGAATGTGGCCAGGGCTTTATGGCCGAGCGATTCGCCTCCAGAAACTATGGAGGACTTGGCAGACTTGTTCAAAGGGGCTCGACGCAATTTGAACTATGGAAAGCATCAGCATGTCGCATGGGTGCTCGAGAAGCCTGGGCTATGGTGAATATGTGCTATACCCTTCTTGATCCAAATCGTATGGCCCGCGTGGGACCTCGAGGGTCCGATGGAAAAGAAATTCCTCTGTATTTGGTATATGACCAAGTAGAGATAGCTGCCAAGTTTTCCCAACAGGACTGTAGACTAGACAGTCTATAGAGGGAATAGAGAAAGAGTAGTCGTTTGATTCTATGTATTAATGTACTTTTACCATCAAACTTATCTCCTCCCAAATTCATAAAAAGGTTGTCATGGCCAACTATATGCTTTAACCTCCATAAACCCAAAGGCTGGAGTGTTCCCAAATACCATTTCTGTGGTAAACACGTGATATGTTTGGAAACCAGGCAATTCGGTCATAATTGCTTGAACAGACAAACTGTTTTCACGGAGTTATGTTATATTACTGTTTAACATAAGAAACATCTTCCAGAGAGAATAGTTCCGTTAGGGGTTCCTTTCCCTGGGTTAGCTTGCATACATATGCGGGCCTATGCTTTTAATCCTGTAAAAAAGGATTATAGGATGCCATATCCTGTGGTAGTTTAAAATACATTCTTTAAAAAGCGATATGTCGTGTATCTGCTGACAGATTATTCCCTTAAGAGCACTAGCTTTCGGCTTCACCCAGTCTGAGGTACATGTCCGGATTACCCGACTGTAACAACCGCAAAGGTGCTCCCTTTACACCCTAGCCGAACAATAAAAAACGTAGGGGTAAGCATAGGAGCCAGACAACCCAGCTTGGCCAGAACTTAAGTCATATTGGTGCATATAATGGCAAGGAAGGACCGTAAAAAAACAGACGACATTTTAAGCAAGAAGCTTTATTGGTAATGGGCTTCGTTAAAGAAGCCCCCAAGTATATTTGAGGTAGATACATTCAAAGATGTACTTATCCTGTGGCAATTCGGGTGAGCCGAATACTTGCCAATGAGAGAAAAGGTAAAAAAGAGGAGAAGGAGGAAAAAAATAAAAGATAAAGGATAAGATCTAACTTAAAAGGAGGAAAAAGTTGCTACCGAACTATCCATAGAATCTTCGGAGCCTGGTAGCGTTCCACGAGTTCGGCTCAAGGTGGTTTTCCTGTGCATACCGAAGGCGATAGGCTCTAGCGGTGGGTACTTCGTCAATAATGAAGTGGCCTTCCCATTTTGGTTTGAGCTTGTCCTTTTTATTCTCTGGAAGGCGTAAAACGAGTTCACCGACGTTGTATGTCTTGGCCCACACTTCTCTGCTCTAGTATTGCCTGGCCTATTGTTGGTCAAATGCGGAACGGGCTTGCGATGTATCGCGCTCCTCTTCAAGTCCATCTAGGTCA
The DNA here is from genome assembly GCA_902687465.1 of Secale cereale. Lineage (NCBI taxonomy): Eukaryota > Viridiplantae > Streptophyta > Magnoliopsida > Poales > Poaceae > Secale > Secale cereale. Next base: position 164,684,896 of record LR738713.1, read on the forward strand.
TCCTGCCGATCTAGTTCGACTTCTCTCTCCTCGTACATGCGCACTCGAGGTGAGTGATGAATAATGTCACAGGGCAGAACAGCCTCTGCGCCATACACCATAAAAAAGTTGTGTATTCGATCGTCCGATTAGGTGTGGCCCGCAGCCCCCAGAGTACGGAGTCAAGCTCTTTGACCGAGTGTTTATCAGACTCCTGTAGGAAGCGCACCAGTCGGGGTTTAATGCCGCTCATTATCAGACCATTGGCTCTTTCGACTTGACCATTTTTTGAGGATGGTACACATAAGCGTAATAAAGTTTAATACATAACTTTGCACACCTATTTTTTACCTCGTCAGCTGTGAAGTTGGTGCCACTATTGGTGATAATTCTGTGAGGATACCATAATGATGTACTACACCGGATATAAAATCTATCACAGGCCCCGCCTCAGCTGTTTTTACTGGCTTGGCTTCTATCCATTTAGTGAATTTATCTACCATCACCAGCAAGTATTTTTTATGGCTTCCCCCTATAAGGGGTCCGACCATATCAAGCCCCCAGACAGCTAAAGGCCAAGTAATGGGGATTGGTCTCAGAGCGATGGGAGGCATGTGACTTCGATTTGCAAAAAGTTGGCAGCCATCGCAATGTTGGACTAAGGTCTGGGCATCTGCTCGGGCAGTGGGCCAGAAAAAGCCAGCTCAAAAAGCTTTGCCTACGAGCGCCCGGGCTGCGGCATGGTGGCTGATGACCCACAAGTGTAGGGGATCTATCATAGTCCTATCGATAAGTAAGAGTGTCAAACCCAACGAGGAGCAGAAGGAAATGATAGGCAGTTTTCGCTAAGGTATTCTCTGCAAGCACTGAAATTATCGGTAACAGATAGTTTTGTGATAAGGTAATTTGTAACGAGTAACAAATAATAAAAGGAAATAAGGTGCATCAATATGGACCAATCCTTTTTGTATCAAAGGACAAGCCTGGACAAACTCTTATATAAAGTAAAGCGCTCCCGAGGACACATGGGAATTATCGTCAAGCGAGTTTTCATCACGCTCATATGATTCACATTCGTTACTTTGATAATTTGGTATGTGGGTGGACCGGTGCTTGGGTGCTGCCCTTACTTGGACAAGCATCCCGCTTATGATTAACCTCTATTGCAAGCATCCGCAATTACAAAAGAAGTATTAAGGTAAACCTAACCATAGCATGAAACATATGGATCCAAATCAGCCCCTTACGAAGCAACGCATAAACTAGGGTTTAAGCTTCTTTCACTCTAGCAACCCATCATATAATTATTACTTCCCAATGCCTTCTTCTAGGCCCAAATAATGGTGAAGTGTCATGCAGTTGACGTTTGCATAACACCATTAGAGGAAAGACAACATACATTTCATCAAAATATCGAACGAATACCAAATTCAAATGACTACTTATAGCAAGACTTCTCCCATGTCCTCAGGAACAAACGTAACTACTCACAAATAATATTCATGTTCATAATTAGAGGGGAATTAATATGCATAAAGGATCTGAACATATGATCTTCCACCAGATAAACCAACTAGCATCAACTACAAGGTGTAATCAACACTACTAGCAACCCACAGATACCAATCTAAGGTTTTGATACAAAGATTGGATACAAGAGATGAACTAGGGTTTGAGAGGAGATGGTGCTGGTGAAGATGTTGATGGAGATTGACCCCCTCCCGATGAGAGGATTGATGGTGATGACGATGGTGATGATTTCCACCTACCTTAGGGATGTTTCCTCAGCATAACAGCTCCGCCGGAGCCCTAGATTGGTTCCGCCTCGAGTTGGCGGCGCTTCGTCCCAAAAACTTCCTTATGATTTTTCCAGGGTAGAAGACACCTTATACCAGAAGATGGGCATCGGGGGGCTGCCAGGTGACCCACGAGGCAGGGGGCGCGCCCCGCACCTTCGTGGACGGTGGGTGCCCCCCCTCTGGTGTTTTCTTCACCCGATATTTTTTATATATTCCAAAACTGACTTTCATGGAGTTTTAGTACTTTTTGAGTTGTGCAGAATAGGTCTCCAATATTTGCTCCTTTTCCAGCCCAGAATTCCAGCTGTCGGCATTCTCCCTCTTCATGTAAACCTTGTAAAATAAGAGAGAAAAGGCATAAGTATTGTGACATAATGTGTAATAACAGCCCATAATGCAATAAACATCAATATAAAAGCATGATGCAAAATGGACGTATCAACTCCCCAAGCTTAGACCTCGCTTGCGGAAGCCGTTATCGAAAAATATGTCCACATGTTTAGAGATAGAGGTGTCGATAAAATAAAATACGGACATTAGGGCATCATGATCATTCTTATAACATCAACATATATATTCACAATGTCAAGTATGAATCAGAATCTTCATTGAAAACTAACAAACTATGATCTTGGTCATTGAAGCAATTGCAATTTATCATAACATCAGAAATATTCAATATAAGAGGTATTCAGGAAGTCCACATACTCTTCCATCATTTAGTCTTTCACAATTGCTAACACTCATGCAATACTTATGGGTATGGAGTTTTAATCGGACACAGAGAAAGATAGGGGCTTATAGTGTCGCCTCCCAACCTTTTACCTCAAGGGTAATGTCAACAATAGTAGTTTATGATAACTTACATCCAATTGGGTATATATGTCGGGATCTTTTCAACACAATGTGCTTGCCGAAGGATAAAATGTAAAAAGGAAAGGTGAGGATCATCATGACTCTTGTATAAGGTATAAGGCAAGGACACTAGATAGGCCCTTCGCAGAGGGAAGCAGCGGTTGTCATGTGCTTTTATGGTTGGATGTACAAAATGTTAGTGCAAAAGAACGTCACTTTATATTGCCACTTGTGATATGGACCTTTATTATGCAGTCTGTCGCTTTTATTGCTTCCATATCACAAGACCGTATAAAGTTTATTTTCTCCACACTAATAGATCATACATATTTAGAGAGTTGCAACAATGATAACTTACTTGAAGGATCTTACTCAATCCATAGGTAGATATAGTGGACTCTCATGGCAAAACTGGGTTTAAGGATATCTGGAAGCACAAGTAGTATCTCTACTTGGTGCAAGGAGGTTGGCTAGCATGAGGGGGAAAGGCAAGCTCAACATGTTATACTTTATTTCGGATATAAGAAAACATAACCCATTACGTTGTCTTCCTTGTCCAACATCAACTTTTTAGCATGTGATATTTTAATGAGTGCTCACAATCATAAAAGATGTCCAAGATAGTATATTTATATGTGAAAACCTCTCTTTCTTTATTACTTCCTATTAATTGCAATGATGACCAAAACTATGTTTGTCAACTCTCAACAACTTTTATTCATCGTACTCTTTATATGTGAAGTCATTAGTCCCCATAAGATCAATATGATCTCTTCGATTATTTTTATTCTTTCTTTTATTCTCTCATGATCATAGTGAGATAATCAAGCCCTTGACTCAAAACTAATCTTTATTATATATAGCTCACGGACTCGATTACATAGATAAGGATCATAAAGCAAAGCTCACAACTAGATCATACTAAACTTTATTCTACTAGATCAAGATATTACCAAAAGGATCAAACTAAGAAAAACAGTAAAGATAGGGGTGTGATGGTGATACAATACCGGGGCACCTCCCCCAAGCTTGGCAGTTGCCAATGGGAGTGTCCATACCCGTGTGTTTATGTCTCTTTCTTCGGGAGTAGTGATGATGGAGTTGTTGATGATGTAGGCTTGTTGTCCATCTTCCAAGGCATAGGCTCACCCTCGTAGAAAGATGATTGAGTCTCCGGGATCCTCAAATCTGCAGCCAAACTCATCTTCTTGAATCTATATTCATACTCACAGTTTTGGTTTTGCAGGTCATAGATCTGGGCTTGGAGGTGCTCGATTTTCTCGTGAAGCTTGAAGATGGCCTCCCTAATGTTCTTGGCATCCAGATTGTGGTTGTTGATGAAATCCACGATCATCATGTGGTTGGCGTTGAGTCCTCGTTCCACCATCCCCTGGCACTTGAAAATTCGTTGCTCCATTGCTTCGAGTCTTGTCTCCACGCTTCCGGTCCTCCTTGATCCCTCAACATCGCATATGTGCAGCACCCCCTCACGCACCTCAATGGTTTGAGGGTGTTGCAGCACCTCCGCGAGGTAGGGGTTGATGACTTTCTTGAAAAACTTGTCCTTAGGGGCGCTTGAAGACGTCATGGTGATCTAGATTTGTCAGAAACATAGCTCGAAACCAAAGCAGAGGATTTTGTCGTGGTACCGTGGTCAAAACCTTCGGGAGATTATATAATGAATTTTTACCAACTAAAAGAAGTATCGTGCAAGAAAACGGATTCCGGAGGGCACACCAGGTGCCCACGAGGCAGGGGACGCGCCCAGGGGGGTAGGGCATGCCCTCCGGCCTCGTGGGTGCCTCGTGTCCCTTTCAGACTACTTCTTATTTTCCTATTTTCTTAAATATTCCAAAACGGAGGAAAATTGCCATTAGAACTGTTTTGGAGTCGGTTTACTTACCGTACCACATACCTCTTCCTTTTCGGAGTCTGAATCATTCTAGAAAGTGTCCCTTATGTATTCCTCCGGGGTTACAGTTTCAATAACATTGGTTTCAACATTTATGGGATTACCTAAGATATAATGTTTGATTCTTTGGCCATTCACCACCTTTGGATTTGTGCCTTCAAAGTTTTTAATTTTTATGGCACCAGAACGATAGACCTCCTCGATAACGTAAGGAACTTCACATTTAGAGAGAAGTTTTCCTGCAATAAATCTTAAACGAGAGTTGTATAGCAAAACATAATCACCTACATTAAACTCACACTTTTGTATCCTTTGGTCATGCCATCTTTTAACTTTTTCTTTAAACAGTTTGGCATTTTCATAGGCCTGGGTTCTCCATTAATCAAGTGAGCTAATGTCAAATAGCCTCTTCTCACCAGCAAGTTTGAAATCATAATTGAGCTCTTTAATGGGCCAATATGCCTTATGTTCTAGTTCAAGAGGTAAGTGACATGCTTTTCCATAAACCATTTTATACGGAGACATACCCATACGATTTTTATATGCAGTTCTATAGGCCCATAATGCATCATCAAGTTTCTCGGACCAATTCTTCCTAGATCTATTAACAATCTTTTGCAAAATTAATTTCAGCTCTCTGTTACTTAGTTCTACTTGACCGCTAGACCGTGGGTGGTAAGGGGATGCAACTCTATGATTAACATCATACTTAGCAAGCATTTTGCGGAAAGCACCATGAATAAAATGTGAACCACCATCAGTCATTAAGTATCTAGGGACTCCAAACCTCGGAAAAATAACTTTTTTAAGCATCTTAATAGAGGTGTTATGATCATCACTACTAGTTGGAATATCTTCTACCCGCTTAGTAATGTAATCAACAACAACTAAAATATGTGTATACCCATTAGAGGAAGGAAATAGTCCCATATAATCAAAGCCCCAAACATCAAATGGTTCAATAACAAGTGAATAGTTCATAGGCATTTCTTGACATCTACTAATATTACCAATTCTTTGACATTCATCACAAGACAATACAAACTTACGGGCATCCTTGAAGAGAGTAGGCCAATAGAAACCAGATTGTAGTACCTTATGTGCAGTTCTATCTCCAACATGGTGTCCTCCATAAGCCTCGGAGTGACACTTGCGTAGGATCTGTTCCTGTTCATGCTCAGGTACACAACGTCTAATAATACCATCTACTCCTTTATAAAGGTGTGGGTCATCCCAGAAGTAATGTCTTAAATCATAGAAAACCTTTTTCTTTTGCTGGTATGTGAAACTAGGTGGTATAGATTTAGCAACACTGTAATTAGCATAGTCGGCATACCATGGAGTAGTATGAGAAGCATTTATGATAGTTAATTGTTCATCAGGAAAGCTATCATCAATAGGTAGTGGGTCATCAAGATTATTCTCTAACTTAGACAAGTTGTCTGCAACGGGGTTCTCAGCTCCCATTCTATCAGTGATATGCAAATCAAATTCTTGTAGCAAGAGAACCCATCTAATGAGTCTAGGTTTAGCATCTTTCTTTTCCATAAGATATTTAATAGCAACATGATCAGTGTGATCAGTTACTTTAGAATCAACAATATAAGGCCTGGACTTATCACAAGCAAATACAACTACTAAAAATTCTTTTTCAGTAGTAGCATAATTCTCTGGGCACTGTCTAGAGTTTTACTAGCATATTGGATAACATTCAATTTCTTATCAACTCTTTGTCCTAGAACAACACCTACAACATTATCACTAGCATCACACATAATTTCAAAGGGTAAATTCCAGTCAGGTGGCTTTACAATAGGTGCAGAGATCAATGCTTTGTTAAGTATTTCAAATTCTTCTACACAATCATCATCAAAGACAAAAGGAACATATTTTTGTAAGAGGTTAGTCAGGGGCCTAGAGATTTTTGAGAAGTCCTTAATGAACCTCCTATAAAACCCGCCATGACTAAGGAAACTTCTTATACCTTTGATGTCCTTGGGACACGGCATCTTCTCAATAGCATCAACTTTAGCTTTATCGACTTCATTACCTCTTTCAGAAATTTTATGCCCCAAGACAATACCTTAATTAACCGTAAAGTGGCACTTTTCCCAATTCAAGACTAGATTAGTTTCTTCACATCTCTGCAAAACTCGATCAAGGTTGCTCAAGCAATCATCAAAAGAAGTTCCATAAACGGAAAAATCATCCATGAAAACCTCAACAGTCTTTTCACAAAAATCAGAGAATATAGCCATCATGCATCTTTGAAAGGTAGCAGGTGCATTACATAAACCAAAAGGAAAACGTCTATAAGAAAAGGTACCAAAAGGGCAAGTAAAAGTGGTCCTTTCTTGATCCTCTTTTGACACATGTATTTGAGAGAAACCAGAATAGCCATCTAGAAATCAAAAATGAGTATGTTTGGATAATCTTTCTAGCACTTGATCAATAAAAGGTAAAGGGTAATGATCCTTTTTAGTAGCTTTATTTAATTTGCGGAAATCAATTACCATTCTATAGCCTGTAACAATTCTTTGTGGGATCAATTCATCTTTATCATTAGGAACAATAGTAATACCTCCCTTCTTAGGGAAACAATGGACAAGACTTACCCACTGACTATCAGCAACTGGATAAATTATACTTGCCTCTAGAAGCTTTAGTATTTCTTTCCTTACCACTTCTTTCATCCAAGGATTTAACCGTCGTTGATGATAAACAACCGGTACTTTCTCCAATTCTATTTCGTGTTGGCATAGAGTGGGACTAATGCCCTTAAGATCTTCAGGAGTATAAACAGTGGCAGCACGGTGATTCTTCAGAGTTTTCAATAATTTCTCTTCTTCCCGCTCTAAAAGGTTAGCACTAATAATAACATGATATATCTTCTTTTCATCGAGATAAGCATACTTAAGAGTATCAGGTAATGGTTTGAGTTCAAAAAGGGATCACCCTTGGGTGGAGGAGGATCCCCTAGAATTTCAACAGGCAAGTTGTGTTTCAATAAAGGTCCTTATTTGAAGAATATTTCATATATTTCCCTTCTCTCATTCATATACATATCATTTTTATGGTCTAGCAGATATTGTTCTAAAGGGTCGTTAGGAGGCACAACAATAGAAGCAAGACCAATAATTTCATCCTTACTAGGCAATTCTTTATCATGGGGTTGTCTAAGAAATTTAGCAAAGTTAAAATCATGAGACATATCCCCTAAACCAATAGTAACACCATTCTTTTTGCAGTCTATCTTAGCATTAACGGTATACAAGAAAGGTCTACCAAATATAATGGGGCAAAAGTAATCTTGTGGGGAACCAAGAACAAGAAAATCAGTAGGGTATTTAACTTTCCCACACAAGACTTCAACATCTCTAACAATCCCCATTGGTGAAATAGTATCTCTATTGGCAAGATTAATTGTAACATCAATACCTTCTAGCTCAGCAGGTGCAATATCGTGCATAATTTATTCGTATAAGGAATGAGGTATTAAACTATCACTAGAACCCATGTCACATAAGACATGATAGCTATGATCTCCTATCTTCACCGAAATAACAGGCATGCCTACAACAGGTCTATGTTTATTTTTAGTATCGGGTCTGAAGGAAATATGCCCTACAGGCAATAATAAAGATGTTATTTGTATTTCATTATATCATGATAAATGTCTTTTATTAATGCTAGAATTATATTAACCGGAAACTTAGTGCATGTGTGAATACATAGACAAAACAATATGTCCCTAGTATGCCTCTACTAGACTAGATCATTGATAAAAGATGGCTATGTTTCCTAGCCATAGACATGAGTTGTCATTTGATCAATGGGATCACATCATTAGGAGAATGATGTGATGGACTAGACCCATCCGTTAGCTTAGAACTATGATCGTTTAGTTTTACTGCTATTGCTTTCTTCATGACTTATACATGTTCCTATGACTATGAGATTATGCAACTCCCGAATACCGTAGGAACACCTTGTGTGCTATAAAACGTCACAAGGTAACTGGGTGATCATAAAGATGCTCTACAGGTGTCTCCGAAAGTGTTCGTGGTGTTGGTATAGATCAAGAATAGGATTTGTCACTCCGAGTGTCGGAGAGGTATCTCTGGGCCCTCTCGGTAATACACATCATAATAAGCCTTGCAAGCAAATGACTAATGAGTTAGTCACGAGATGATGTATTACGGAACGAGTAAAGAGACTTGCCGATAACGAGATTGAACTAGGTATTGAGATACTGACGATCGAATCTCGGGCAAGTAACATACCGATGACAAAGGGAACAACGTATGTTGTTATGTGGTTTGACCGATAAAGATCTTTGTAGAATATGTAGGAACCAATATGAGCATCCAGGTTCCGCTATTGGTTATGACCGGAGATGAGTCTCGATCATGTCTACATAGTTCTCGAACCCGTAGGGTCCGCACGCTTAACGTTTGATGACGATCGGTATTATGAGTTTATGAGTTTTGATGTACCGATGGTAGTTCGGAGTCCCGGATGAGATCATGGACATGATGAGGAGTCTCAGAATGTCCGAGACGTAAAGATTGATATATTGGACGACTATGTTCGGACACCGGAAGTGTTCCGTAAAATTTTGGAATTTACCGGAGTACCGGGAGGGTTACCGGAACCCCCTGGGGAAGCTATGGGCCTTAATGGGCCATAGGAGAAAGAGAGAAGGAGGGCCAGGGCTGGGCCGCGCGCTCCCCACACCTTGGTCCGAATTGGACAAGGAAAGAGGGGGGGCGCCCCTTTCCTTCTCCTTCTCCCTCTCCTTCCTTCCCCCCTTCTCCTTCTTGGTGGACTCCTACTAGGAATAGGATTGCAATCCTATTCCTAGTAGGATTGCCTCTCCTGGCGTGCCATAGAGGGCCGGCCGGCCTCCCCCTTGCTCCTTTATATACGGGAGCAGGGGGGCACCCTAGGACACACAAGTTGATCAGTTGATCTCTCCCAACGGTGTGCGGTGCCCCCTCCATAGTAACACACCTCGGTCATATCATTGCAGCGCTTAGGCAAAGCCCTGCGACGGTAACTTCATCAAATCCATCACCACGCCGTCGTGCTGACGAAACTCTCCCGTGAAGCTCAACTGGATCAAGAGCTCGTGGGACGTCATCAAGCTGAATGTGTGCTGAACGCGGAGGTGATGTACATTCGGTACTTGATCGGTTGGATCGCGAAGAAGTTCGACTACATCAACCACGTCACTAGACGCTTCCGATCCCGGTCTACGAGGGTACGTAGACACACTCTCCCCCTTGTTGCTATGCATCTAGTAGATAGATCTTGCGTGATCGTAGGAAAATTTTGAAAATACTACATTTCCCAACAGTGGTATCAGAGCCAGGTCTATGCGTAGATGATATGCACGAGTAGAACACAATGAGTTGTGGGCGATACTAGTCATACTGCTTACCAGCATGTCATACTTTGCTTCGGCGGTATTGTGAGAAGAAGCGGCCCGGACCGACATTACGCGTACACTTACGTGAGACTGGTTTCACCGTTATAAGCACTCGTTGCTTAAAGGTGACTGGCGGGTGTCTGTCTCTCTCACTTTAGCTGAATCAAGTGTGACTATGCCCGGTCCTTGTGAAGGTTAAAACAACACATACTTGACGAAACATCGTTGTGGTTTTGTATGCGTAGGTAAGAACGGTTCTTGCTAAGCCCGTAGCAGCCACGTAAAACTTGCAACAACAAAGTAGAGGAAGTCTAACTTGTTTTTGCAGGGCATGTTGTGATGTGATATGGTCAAGACATGATGAGTGATACGGTTTTGTATGAGATGATCATGTTTTGTAATGTTATCGGCAACTGGCAGGAGCCATATGGTTGTCGCTTTATTGTATGAAATGCAATCGCCATGTAATTGCTTTACTTTGTCACTAAGCGGTAACGATAGTCGTAGAAGCAATAGTTGGCGAGACGACAACGATGCTACGATGGAGATCAAGGTGTCGCGCCGGTGACAAAGGTGATCATGACGGTGCTTTCAAGATGGAGATCAAAAGCACAAGATGATGATGGCCGTATCATGTCACATATTTTGATTGCATGAGATGTTTATCTTATTATGCTTCTTATTTTTCTTAGTACAGCGGTAGCATTATAAGATGATCCCTTACAAAATTTCAAAATATATGTGTTGTCCTTGAGTATGCACCTATGCGAAAGTTCGTCGTGCTGAGACACCACGTGATGATCGGGTGTGATAAGCTCTACGTTCAAATACAATGGGTGTAAGCCAGTTTTGCACACGTAGAATACGTGGGTTAAACTTGACGAGCCTAGCATATGCAGATATGGCCTCGGAACACTGGAGACCGAAAGGTCGAGCGTGAATCATATAGTAGATATGATCAACATAAGATGTTCACCATTGAAACTACCCCATCTCACGTGATGATCAGACATGGTTTAGTTGATTTTGATCACGTGATCATTTAGATGACTAGAGGGATGTCCATCTAAGTGGGAGTTCTTTAAGTAATATGATTAATTGAACTTTAATTTATCATGAACTTAGTCCTGATAGTGTTTGCATATCTATGTTGGTGTAGATCAATGGCCCGTGCTACCGTTCCTTTGAATTTTAATGCATTCCTAGAGAAAGCTAAGTTGAAAGATGATGGTAGCAATTACACGGACTGGGTCCGTAACTTGAGGATTATCCTCATTGCTGCACAGAAAAATTATGTCCTTGAAGCACCGCTAGGTGACAAGCCCCCTCCCACTAATGTAGACGCTTTGAACGTCTGGCAGGCGTAGTCTGATGACTACACGATAGTTCAGTGTGCCATGCTTTACGGCTTAGAACCGGGACTTCAACGATGTTTTGAATGTCATGGACCATATGAGATGTTCCAGGTGTTGAAGTTAATATTTCAAGCAAATGCCCGGATTGAGAAATATGAGATTTCCAATAAGTTCTATAGCTGCAAGATGGAGGAGAATAGTCCTATCAGTGAACACTTGCTCAGAATGTCTGGGTACTACAATCATATGACTCAACTTGGTTGCAAAGTTTATGAGGATAGTGTTATTGATAGAGTTCTTCAATCACTGCCACCAAGCTATAAAGGCATCGTGATGAACTATAATATGCAAGGGATGCAGAAGAGAATTCCCGAGCTCTTTGCTATGCTCAAAGCTGCGGAGGTAGAAATCAAAAAGAATCATGAACAATTTTTGGCATAGTAGAAACCATAGATCCAATATCACAATAAGCAAGGAAGTCTTGATTAGAGATACCAATCCTAACAAGAGGCTCCCAATCATTATCTATTTCCAAAATATCTCTCTTATTGGGTTTGGCTTTCTCTACTTTCATTAAGTCTAGAGCATCCATTCTCTTTTCAATAGTCACAAGTCTATCTATGATAGTATCAAAATTATGATCATAAACAAAGTAACTAGATAGACCATGTATAATTTCAAGAGCTCTAGCTTCATCACATTCTAGGAAATCTCCCTCGGCTATAATGTCAAGAGAGTGTTTACACCATTTAAAAAGACCATGGTAAAAATTTCTAAGCACAATTTTTATAGGTATCCAAGGCATAATTCTCCTATGTGCATCAGAAATTATGTCCCATGCCTTCTTCATATTTTCCCCATCCCTTTGATGGAAATCTAGAACTTCTGATTCCCTCAAAGCACCAAATCCTAACATGTTTGGCTAAACAGAAAGGACTACTAACAGAAAGGTAAATAAATTTTTTTGTGATTTTTTTTAATAAAAGATACTAAAACAAAAAAAAAACTGAAAGGTAAACTAACAAGACTAAAAGCAAAGGTAAAAGATAGCGTGCAACTCCCCTATCCTGAAGAGTGGAGTCCCCGGCAACGGCGCCAGAAATTGCTTTGCTAGGTGGCTTCTCACCCCTCGTTGGTTACCCCAAGTGGAAGGTTTGAGATGCAGTGTAGCAGAAGTTTTCCCTTGGTATTACCAAGGATCGATTTCCCAGAGACTCCCAGTTTCAACAAGAAGGTGTCAACTGCTAACGGCGCCGGATATTAGCAATCAACGTGGACCTGCACACAGATACAAATAACTTTGCTCCCAACGAGTACAGAGAGGTTGTCAATCCCTCCGGCCTTGTAGTTTACAAAGGATCAAACGCAAGTGATAATAGTGATAGGTATAATTGCAATAGTAAGTAAATAGCGGAAAAGTAAATAGCGGATGTGATCAATGATGGTAATATGGACCGGAGTCTCATGATGTTCACTAGTGATGTCTCTCTCCCAAAAGACGATAAAACAGCTATGTGAGGTAAAAGAATTACAGCTGGGCAATTGACAGGACCATGTGCGCAAACCAATGCTGATTACATTGCAAGAAAGGTTGAGGTTCAAAGCATGGGCGGTACGCCAAAGTAAGTAGACCGAAATCCATCAATATCTACTACTAATCATCCACCTTGAGATATCTATCCAGAACATCTCGCTGGTATTAAGTTGCGAGCCCCACCCATAGTGTAAACTCAATGCAACAGACTACTGCATTAAAAGAACTTTGCGTAAAGTAAACAGTCCTTGCACCCGCGGGCACAAGCACCGTTGTTTTCCCCCTTGTGGCAACAACACATCCCCTAGACTCATGTTTCTGTCACTCAAGCTAGTCATCAAGGGGCATGAACCCACAATCAAGCATAACGTTCCCTCTTGGAGTCACTACCTACTACTTGGCCAAAGCAATAAATAACAATGGAGAACATGCAAGAATTACTTACGAACATAAATATAAAAGAGGTAGATCAAATATATTACTCAAACACAATCTGAACATAATCTCATAATCCATCGGATCCCAGCAAACTCATCATAGCAACAACATAAGGATTACATATGTGCCTCGATCATGTAGGGCAGCTCACGAGGACTAATTAGTGAAGCACAAGAACGGGAGGAGAACATCACATAGCTACTGGTCATGGACTCATGGTCCAAGGGAGACTACTCACAACTCATCCGGGAGGCGTCCATGGTGGTGGAGAAGCTCCCGGTGGTGATCCTCCCCTCCGGCAGGGTGCCGGGAAGGGTTCTCCTGGTGCTCCCGATCTAGGAAGCGGCGGCGGCGGCGGAACAGAGATGGGATCACGGAAAAGAGTTCCTGTTTCGAGGGTTTCGGGAGATGCTTTAAATATATGCCAGAGGGGGGCATCGGAGGAGCCTCGGGGGGCCCAGGCGCCCCCCCCCGGCGCGGCCCAGGTGGGGGCGCCGCCAGGGCGCCTGGAGCCCTGGT
>LR738713.1:164698727-164817964 GCA_902687465.1 Secale cereale
GCACGGTAGGTTCTGGAACGCTGATTTTTTATATAATTTTTCTGGATTTTTCCTGGCAGTTCTCGTAACGTGAAAACCTGAAATACAAAAACAGCCGAAAATAGAAACTGGCACTGGGGTGCACTGAGTTAATAGGTTAGTCCAAATATGATCAAAAGTGTATGGAAGTGTATAAATATCATAGCAATATCACCCAAAAGAGGGATGGAGCAAGCAGAAATTATAGATACGTTTTGGACGTATCACGTGTGCCCTAGTCCTTGGTTCTCAAGTCTCCCGTGCGTATTTTGCTCCAAAAATATCTCTCCCGAAGTTTCATTCTTTTTGGACTCCGTTTGATATTCCTTTTCTGTAAAACCCTGAAATAGGGAAAAAACATCAATCTAGACTGGGCCTTTGGGTTAATAGGTTAGTCCCAAAAATAATATAAAAGTGTATAACAAAGTCCATTAAACATCCAAAACATCATAAACAATACTATGGAACAATCAAAAATTATAGATACGTTGGAGACGTATCAGGGACCAAGGAAAGAAATCCTTGGGGCAGGTCTTTTGGGTTCGGAAAACTGTTGTAGTGACTGCTTGACTGGTTTGAACCCTTTGATAATATTGAGGTTGTGTTTAGCCAGCCTACGTGGGATTCCTAGCATATCTGAAGGGTGCCAGGCGAATATATCCCAATTTTCCCGAAAGAAGGCGCGTAACGCGCTGTCTGCCGCCGGATCCAGCTGTGCCCCGATAGACGCTGTCTTGTTAGGGTCCGTTGGGTGCACTTGGAATTTTATGATTTCATCTGCTGCCTTGAAGGAGGTAGATTTTGATCGTTTGGCGAGGATTACATCGTCACTGTCCATCGCTGATCGTAATGTAGTTAATTCTCCGACCGCGAGGTCTTCGGATAATGCCTCTAAGGCTAAGGATGTCGTTTTGTTCTCGGCGCGGAGTGCTCTATCTAGATCACTTATTAATGTGATCACTCCATTGGGCCCTGACATTTTAAGCTTCATGTACCCGTAATGGGGTATAGCTTGAAAGCGTGAAAAAGCGTCCCGTCCTAAAAGGGCGTGGTATCCGCTATTGAAGGGAACAATGTGGAAGAGCAGTTCCTCCAACCTGTAGTTATCAGATGTGCCGAATACTACATCAAACTTAAAGCTTCTCGAACACCGGGCTTCTCGGCTAGGTATTATTCCTCTAAAGGTTGTGTTGGTGTGCTCAATGCGGGATTTGTCAACCTGCATTTTTGCAAGCGTTTCCTCACTTATGAGGTTCAGTCTGCTTCTTCTGTCCATAAGTACTTTAGTGAGTCGGAAACCGTCCACTATTGGATCTAGTACAACAGTTGTCCATACTTGGATCAGCTAGACTCGGGGTGCATCTTTGGTAGAAAAACTAATTGCTGTGTCGCTCCATGGGCTTACAGAGCTAATTTGGTAGACCTCAGCAAGTTCGCGATTCGCTCTCTTGCGGCGGTTATTTGAGGAGAATGTCTCGAAGACAGTAAATACACCGATGTCTTTCTCCACCGATACGACGGTGGCAAGGATTGCCGCATCGCTCTTTGCTACCTGCCGGAGTACCCAACACACTCTAAGGCAATGGTTTGGGATATTGTCTAGGGCTGCATGTATTTGGCAAGGTTTATCGAGCAGTTCGTCCAGTACCGACCTGTGCCTTGAAAAAGGTTTGTTCTTCTTGCCAATAGGCATATTATCGGATGACCTGCTAGGGTATGTCTGTTTAGCCTTGATAGTGTGTTGTTCGGATATGGACTGTTCGAGAGGTGTATTCTGGGCTTTCCAAATGTTTTCCATTGTGCTGTACTTTTGTACTAAATGAGACAGTTATGTGAAACTCAGAACATGACGTCGGTTGAGGGCGTTCAAGACTCCCTCGTCCGTACAGTTGCGGTAAAATAGGGAGACCACCTCGTCGTAGCAACAGTCCCTGATCTTGTTTTTAACAAGCAGAAATTTGGCCCAGAAGTGGTTGACCATTTCGTCGGGCTGCTACTGTATGTTCGCGAAATCATCTATGTCCAGGGTATCCAGATTTACTTCGAGAGTTATTCCCAGGGTGGGTGGGTATTGGTAATTTTGAGTCCTAACCCAAAGTGGTATTCGGGGTTTTGGCAACCTCCGATACGGACGATTCGAGTTTGACAGGATCTAATCGTTCCATGGGCCCGTCGTCAATCCCAGAGCTCAAAGAACATAAAGTGCCTCCTGACAGGGTCGTGTTTGGCTCGATGGGTTCGAAGATCCGAACTGTGACGGTCTCTGTTTCAAGAGGAGGAGTCTCTTCGGTTCCGTCCTCAACTGCTGCCACTAGATGAGTGACCGGGAAAGGATCGATCTCATCATGACCGGATTTACGTCCGATATGATCTCCTAGCGATGAAAGCCCCAGGGAGGTGATGCAATCCAGCAGCTCATGTAAGGGCGATAGATCTGCCGAGGTCGCGTCATCGGAGTGGCCGGAGTCAACATAAGGGTGGTGCTCGATGACTGCAGGGAGTACGGCTGACCCTGAGGCCATGCGGGCGCATACAGCAAACCTGCCGAGCTGGAGAACCTGGCCAATGGCCAAGTTGTTTCCGAGGGTGATCCCATCGCTGATGACGAGAAGAGCCATCGAACGCTCATCACGAGCGCACAACGGAGCTCTCAATGAAAGCACCATTGTCGGTGTCAAAACCGACAGATCTCGGGTAGGGGGGGGGCAAGCTATGCGTTTAGAGGATCGATGGTAACATGAGGCTGGGGACACGATGTTTACCCAGGTTCATGCCCTCTCAATCGAGGTAATACCCTACTTCCTGCTATATTAATATGGATGAATATGAATGCAAGAGTTGATCCACCTCGAGATCGTAATGGCTAAACCCTAGAGTCTAGCCTATGAGGATATTGTGATGTCGATAATCCCATCTACAGACTAAACCTCCTGGCTTATATACACGCCAGAGAGGGCCTAGGGTTACAAAGGTGACTTGGAGAGGAAGTTATAGATACATCCGGACTCTACGCTTGCCTTTCTACGTACATAGGAGTCCTGACCAAATACAGGGGAGAGTCTTCTGCTTCTTCTTTTACGACCCAGCAATACGGACCAGCTTCATCGACCCGGACGCCTGAGGACCCTTGAATACAGGACTCCCTCACCAAGGGAGGAGCCCTTGCCTGTGATCTAGGAGTGGTCCCGCCCACCTTGGATACCCCTGTCAACAACATGCGTGATGTGAAGGCGGCCGCGGTAGGCCTGGAGTCCCTACAGGGCGAGGAGCTGCAGCAGCGGCTGCATCGCATCCGCGAGCTTCTCGGCGCGGAAAATAGGAAGGGGAGCTCGTCAACTTCCTCCTTTACAATCAGGATATCTTTGCATGGTCCCCAAAGGACATGCCGGGTGTTCCGAGGAAGTACGCAAGCACAAACTCCACATCCGCAAAGATGCAAAACCAGTCCGCTATGCCGCTTTTCGAAGGAGAAGTGGAGCACCATCGGTGAAGAGATCACTCGGCTTCTTGCAGCTGGCTTCATCATGGAGGTGTTCCACCCGGAGTGATTGGCCAACCCGGTCCTCCTCTTGAAGAAATACTACACTTGGTACATGTGTATCGACTACACCAGCCTGAACAAGGCCTGCTCCAAGGACCCTTTCACCCTCCCACGGATCGACCAGGTGATCGACTCCACGACCGACTGCGACCTCCTGTCCTTCCTGGATGCTTACTCCAGCTACCACCAGATCAAGGTGGACTCAGCCGACGCTCTGAAGACGTTCTTCATCATGCCCTTTGGGGCGTATTGCTACATCACCATGTCGTTCGGCTTGAAGAATGCCGGAGCCACCTTCCAGCGCTGCATGCAGAAATGCCTAATGCCGCCACTCGGTCACAGCATGCATGTCTACGTCGATGACATCGTGGTGAAGACCAAGCAGCACCTCATGCTCCTAGCCAACCTCAAGGAAACCTTCGCCAATCTACGCATGTACCAGATCAAGCTCAACCCGGAGAAATGCGTGTTCGAGGTGCTGGTGGGGCAGCTACTCGGCTTCCTTGTCTCGAAGAGAGGCATTGAGGCAAAGCCGGATAAGATCAAGGCCATCAAGCGCATGCGCAAGCCGGATCGGCTACTCGATGTCCAGAAGTTCACCGACTGCTTGGCCTCTCTCAGCCGGCTGGGCGAGAGGGCCTTTCCCCTATATCAGGTCATGAAGAAGGCATCGTCGTTCGTGTGGAACAATCAGGCGAACGAGGCTTTCCGCAAACTCAAGCGCATGCTCTCCACCGCACCCGTTCTGGCTCCGTTGGTCGACCAGGTGCCACTCCTACTCTACATTGTCGTCACCTCGCAGGCGTTCAACACGGTGCTGGTGGTCGAGCATCCAGAAGAAGGCAAGATGCAACAAGTCCAACGTTTGGTGTACTACTTGAGCGAAGTGCTCTCCGCCTCCAAGCAGAGCTACCCCCATTACCAGAAGATGTGTGTCGGGGAAACTGATCGCCCACGAACACCTATGGGACCGGAGCCCCTTTTCGGTATGGCAAGGGGGCGGAGGATGCACAAAGAGCAGATCGAGGCAAACACGCGAGCAGTTTACCCAGGTTCGGGCCGCACAGATGCGTAAAACCCTACTCCTGCCTTGGTTTGTTACTGAGTTCTTGGCTCGGGAGCGAGGAGAGCAACAGTACACTCTAACCGCTAGCTAGACCGAGCGTGGAGAATGATCGATGATCGGAACCCCTTCTACGTTGCGCATGGGCCTCCTTTTATAGGTCAAAGGGGTCACTGACAGGTGGCAACGCAGATGGGGGTAAAAAAGTAAAAACAGTGGTAGTTGTAACAGTGTTGCATAGTGCTCTATACCTAACCCTGACGGCAGGGGACAAGAGCATTGAATGCCCGTCGCCGTCACCCCAAACAGTGCAAAAAGTGGCCGTCAGGTGTGCCACCGTCCGCCACGACGGTAGCCTAGTCATCGCCGCTTGCCACCGTGTTCCCCTGGCTGCACAGCCTTCCGCCACGTGCGCCTGGAAGGGTCCCAGGGCGACACGTGGGTGGATGAGCTGGAGTGTGGGGACTGAGTGGAAGCTTGCCGCGGGAAGTATCTTGCCGCGGTGGTTAGCTTGTCGCGCCTGGGAGCTTGTCGCTCACCGGGCCTTGCCGGGACGCGTGGCGCGTCGCGGCAAGCTCTCTTGAGGTGCCTTGGTTGGCCTTCCCGGCAAGCTCCTCTCGCCGGGGTCTCGTGTCTTGAGTGATTTCGCGCCTTGAATGGCCTTCCCGGCAAGCTCCTCTTGCCGGGGTCTTGTCTTCTGGACTTGGATACTTTGTTCTTGAATGGCTCCAGTGGAACTACGAGGGGTCTTGGAGGTCGCCTGGCAAGCCCTGCCGCGGGACGCTGCAACTGCCCGTGTACACCGACAGGAGCCCCCGGGCCTGGGCCACACACGGTGCCGAGCGCTGTTGGGCCAGGCCCAAAACAGTGCACGGGCACGCATGGCCCGCGGCACGTCGTATCCCACTCCGTATCCACCGTGCCCTCCCTTAATGACACGCGTTTAATGCGGGGTCGTGGGGGTGATCGTGGCTTGATTCTTTAATGGGAAATGCGGAACGTCCCCCTCTTCCCCCTTAAAAGCAGGGGAAACAGGGGCAGTTCCTTCCATTCGCCCATTGCTTCTTCATCCTCCAGCAACCCCCGCCGCTCCCCTCCTCCCCGAAGGTCGAAAGAGAGCAGCGCTCCGCCCCCTCCGCCGCCGCCAGCATCACCAGCGCCGTCGACTTCCCCCATCGTCCCCGCCATGGCCCCGAAGGGCGAGAAGGCGAAGGCCGCGAAGTCTGCCGAGGCGCTGCGGCTAGCAGCAATGCGGAAGAAGATGGCGGTCTTCCCGCCAAGGCTTGACGCGGAGGAGCTGAAAGACACCTTTTACCTCTTCTGGTCGAGGGAGACGAAGGCGCACCCGCACACCATGGTACTCCCCGCCGTGGCCTGCGAGATGTACCCGAACGGCTACGCCTTCTTCGCTCTGTTCTTCTACTGCGGCCTCTGCCCGCCCTTTTCAGAGTTCTTTTGCGATATCATGAATACCTACAGGTTTCATCTCCTTGACTTCACCCCAAATGCCGTCTTGACCATGGCCATTTTCGCACATCTGTGCGAAAATTTCGTCGGAGTTTACCCCAATGTAGCTCTTTTCCGCCATTACTTCATACCTCGAGTCGAGGCAGGGTCACCTCTGTCTGGCGGAATCTCTTGGATCCCTAGGATCCATAAGAAAGAAGCTTACTTGACGGGGGAGCTCCGCGACAGGTGGGATGAGTGGAGGGCCAACTGGTGTTGGATTATAGAGGATGAACCGCAGCCATTCACTTCCCGCGCCAAGTCGCAGTAGTACGCGGCAACGACTGGAGTGACCTGGCCCCCAAAGACGACAAGCTGAAGATAGCCACCACTCGGATCCTTCGCCTCCGGCAAGCCAGGCTTACTGTAGGTGCGGTCGGAGCAGACTTCCTCCACCGCCGCATCGCTCCCTTGCAGGAGAGGAAGAGGGCTGCTTGGGAGTTCGAGAACGCGGCAGACATCATGAGGCTGCGCCCGGGCCTCAATTACAACTTCACTGTCTTGGAGCTCAACGCAATGCTCCAAGCGCTATTTAAGTACGACTCCGCCCATCCTGAGTGGTCCGCGTTGCCGCCGGGCGTAGTTCCATTGTGCAATAGCTCTGCACTCAGCGCTATCCGCGCGGCGATGCCGATGTGCGATTCCGACGGGATCGACCCCACTTGGCGGGAACCTTCTAACGAAGCCGTGCAGACGTTCTTCGACAAACTGGTGGAGCTGCCAGTCGACGCCGACGAGAAGAGGGGCCTCACCCGCGACACTACTGACGAGGAGATGGCATATATTGCCACCAGGCTGGAAGAGGCAGCGGCAGCCAGGGGCGCGGGTGAGTTCGGGTATACTGTGGAGGAAGCGGAGGCCGCGGAGGCGACAAGCCTCGCCAAGGAGGAAGATCTTCGCAAAGCGGGAAAGCTTGTCGGGCGACTCGCCGGGACAAGCGAGCACACCGAGCAGGGCGCCGAGTCGAGCGGGCCCGCCGAGCAGGGCGTCGGGTCAAGCGACCCCGCCGAGGACTCGGGCGGCTCGCTGGGCCTCGACTCCTCTTCTTCGTCCCCGGGTAGCTCACCGCCTCCAGCAAGTCCTCCAGCTCAAACAAGGAGGCGCCTCCGCAAGGCCGCAGACGTGGCGGGGCGGCCGGCGGGCCAGCAGCCGCAGCGCCGTCCGACACGCGCCACCGCGACGAGCAAGGCCGCCAAGGGAGCGCCTCGTGCTTCAACGGCAACAGGAGGGGGATCTTCCCGGACTGGCGCCTCTGCTCCTGCCGTCCCTCGCGCTTCGGCGGCAACCGGAGCGGGGTCTTCTCAGACCACGGTCCCTGCTCCCGCCAAGCGGCCGAGGGAGCCCACTCCTCCGCCTCCTCGCGCCGGAGTGCGCGAGCCGGATTTTGACTTCTCTGCGCTTAGCTCCGACGAGGAGGAAGAAGAGTAAGCCTTCGCGATTCTTGTTTCTCTTTAATTTTCTGTTGATTCTTGTCTTGTATCTCTTTTGCCTGGTTCTGATCTTGTCTTTCTTCCAGGACTCTGGCCCAGAGGGTGGCGAAGAGGGCCAAAGTCCCAGTGATCGTCATCGAGGACGAGCCCGCCGCAGTAGCAGGGGGTGTGCCTGCGACAAGCTTGTCGGACCCGACAGCCGTTCCCCGGAGCAGCCCCCAGCGCAGCCCCCAGCGTAAGCCCTTTGTCCACTTTCCGCTTGTCGGGCGCGCGTGGGCCTTCTATCCTTGTTGATGTTTTGTTTGTTGACTTGTGCAGGAGCAGAGCAGCAGCATCAGGAGCGCCAGGAGATCGCCCCCGACGAGCCGCACGCCTCGACCACACCGCTAAGGAGGAGCTCCCCGGCGAGGGAGAACAATCCGCCAAGGGCGAGTACCCCGCCAAGGGCGAGCACTCCGCCAAGGGATGGCGCTAGTGGCCCTCCGCCGGCAGGAGCTACCACCATGCCGCCGAGGGAGAGCTCCCCGGTAAGGAACTCCACCGAAGAGGAGGCCCGCGCAGGTAAACCCTTGGACTTCTCTTTTTCTGAATTTTTCTTTTTGGATATTTGCTTGACTGTTCTTTTCTTCTTTTCCTGTCTTCAGACCCGTCCGCAGCCGAGCCCATGGAGACGGAGGCCGCCTTCGAGGAGGACGCGCGTGGCAACACCGACGATTCCGCAGCTACTGAGGGGCGGCCGGTGCCGACGAGCCCGCCGCCGAAGAGGCAGCCCAGGCCGCTGGCGCGGCAGCTGAGTAGGGGACCGGCAGTCGCACTGACGGCCCTGAGGCCGCAGGAGCGTCAGGCGCTGTGTCGGCTGCCGATCCCTCCGCTGCCACGGCCGAGCCAGGCGCCTATCTGGAGGCCGGCAACGGTGTCTTCATCCAGCTCTCGTGGGCGTCCGCATCCAGAGCGCCGGTCGAGGGAGAGGTCTTCGACGGGAAGGTCCTCGCCTCCGCTGGACTGAAGTTCGTCGATGCGCCAAGCAGCAGCAGCGAGCCCGAGGAGGAGCGGCTTCTGCGGAGGCTTCTGTCTTTGTACCGCGCCCGGCAGGCCAAGCTGGAGTCCCGAGAGGCTCTGGCCGCCAAGGCAGGTGTTGATTTGGAGAAGCGCGCAGAAGAGCTCCGAGCCAGCAACCAAGCAGCTCTCCGATCCTTGGCGGAGGAGCGGGAGCAGCTTGCCGAGGCGCATCAGGCGTCTATTTTGGAGAAGGCCGAAGCGGAGGAGCAGCAACGGCTCGCCGCCGAGGAGTTGTCCCGGCGAGAGGGCGAACTGACGCAGCGGAAGGTCGACCTCGACAGCCATGAGGACGAGCTTGCCACGCGTGAACAGTCTCTTGGCGGAGCTCTGCAGGAAGCGAAGGATGCTACTGCGGCTACCAAGACCGCCAAGAGGGACTTGGAGGCGAGGGTGGCGGAACTGGAGGCCAACCTCAAGACGAGCGGCGAGGAGGTTGCCGCACTGAAGCTCGAGAGGGAGAAGGATGCCCACAGCCATTCCGAGCTGCAGGTCCGCCTCTCCGAGAAGGGCAAGGAGCTCGCCGTCGCTAAGGCCTTCGTCGCCGATTTGGAGTTGAAGCTGTCCACCCTCACCACAACGCTTGACGGCGCCAGAGAGCGGGAGGCGAACCTGAAGGAGGAGCTCAGGGCCGAGAAGGCGCTGTTGGACAGCGCCGCCATCTCCCAAAACAACTTCAGGCTGACGGTGGAGCACTGGACAGAGGGTCTTGTTGCCGCCGCCGCCGACATCGACAAGGAGCTGGCGGAGCTGGGGGCGGAGCACCTCGGGTACTCCACCGACGAGAATCTCCATCACAGCGCCAAGTTGACTTTGTTCTTCAGGGGTGTGGCGACAGCCCTCCAGCAGCTCCGGGAAAGGATCCCAAAGCAGCTGGCGGACGAGTCGCGCTGGCTCTGCGCGGGGGCCCTCGAGAAGGTGTTGATGAAGATAGCGCACCGCAACCCCAGCCTCAACCTTACCAACGTCCTCAGGACTCTGCCACCGGACGTTGACCAGGAGGCGCTCAAGGCCCTTTTCGCGCCTATTGTGAACAAGGTGGGCGGCATCAAGAAGGTCGAGGGCGACCGCGCGGACTAGTCTTGTTTACTTTCTTCTTTCCTTGTCGCTGCCAACAATGTTATGAACAATAGTCTATTAGAACTGCGACAAGTTGCTTTGTAATATAACTTTACCTTAGGTACTGAATGTAATGTTATTTCCTCTACTTGACTTCCTCGCTCTGTATGTTTTTACCCTACGCTTTTAGGGAACTTGTCGGCATAGGCACCCTTGCCGCGAGCGCTGAGTGCGGGAGTGCTGGCAGTGCCGTTGCCGACAAGAAACCTTGTCGGAGCTAGTCGCAACACACTTAGGTTGTTGAGCGAACTCGAAAACGAAGCAAGGGCGTGACACTAGTCGCAGCACACTTAAGTCGTTGAGCGTGCTCGAAACAAAGTAAGGGCGCGGCTAACCACGAGTTGGTTCCTCCGCGCACAGGTTTTCCATACAAAGTGCGATCGTTCAAGAAAGATAACTCAAAAATTCAAAATTTTGATTGCTCAAACTTTGGCAACTTAGCTTTTGTGTCGTCTGCTTCCCGGCAAGGCGATACTTTCTTGAACAGCACTTGGTCCATACCACCATCTTCTCCTCTCCCCCGACAAACTTGTGCGCGAGGGAACTTTGCTTTTCGCTAAGAAAAAGAACAAAAGAGAAGAGAAAATGCAGATATGGAGCCTTTGGGCTCGTTATTGCTTACCGGTGATAGGTGCTGCACAAAATGTCAGATAGCACATGCAAGAAAAATAGTTGGCATGAAATGACAAGATGTGCGGGGCACATAAACTTTACTGATGCACGGGGTCTGCGCCTGGCTTTGTACAAAGGATTACATGCAACAACGGCAAGACTTGTACAAAAGGTGGTTGCCGGAGCGGATCACGGCAACCGCGCCTTATGGGTAAAACTTGCGAAGATGCTCAATGTTCCAGGAGTTGCTCACCGGTAAGCCATCTTCGGTCTCTAGGCCGACTGCGCCGGGCCTAGTGACTTGTTTCACCCGATAAGGGCCTTCCCACTTCGGCGTCAACTTTTTGGAATTCTTGGCGGACTGAACGCACCGAAGAACAAGGTCGCCTTCCTCGAGACTTCTGGCTTTAACTTTGCGGCTATGGTAGCGGCGCAAAGCTTGCTGGTATCGAGCAGCTCGTACAACAGCCTGAAGACGGTCTTCCTCAAGGAGCAGCACGTCGTCTTGTCGCAGCTGCTCTTGCTCCAGCTCATCATAAGCGAGCACTCGAGGCGACCCGTATACAAGGTCTGTGGGGAGAACTGCTTCTGCTCCATAGACAAGAGCAAAGGGTGTCTGCCCGGCGGCTCGATTTGGTGTCGTCCTGATTGACCAAAGAGCCGCCAGCAACTCCTCGATCCAGTTTCTTCCGCACTTGTGCAGCTTGTCGAAAGTCCTTGTCTTGAAGCCGCGCAGCACTTCAGCATTTGCCCTCTCCGCTTGACCGTTGCTTCTCGGGTGAGCAACAGAAGCGAAGCAGACCTTGGCGCCAAGATCTTGGACGTATTGCATGAAGGTGCGACTGGTGAATTGCGTGCCATTGTCGGTGATGATCCTGTTAGGGATCCCGAAACGGCAAACAATCGACCTGAAGAACTTGACTGCTGACTGTGCGGTCACATTCCTCATTGGTTCCACTTCTGGCCACTTTGTGAACTTGTCGGTAGCGACGTACAAGAACTCAAAGCCCCCGGCTGCGCGGGGAAAGGGGCCGAGGATGTCGAGCCCCAGACCGAAAATGGCCAGGACAAAGGGATCGTCTGGAGAGCTTGAGCTGGTTGGTGTATCTGCTTGGAATGGAACTGGCGCGCTTCACACTTGGTTACTTGTGCAGTTGCGTCTTGGAGGGCTGTCGGCCAAAAGAAACCTTGCCGGAAAGCTTTTGCCGACAAGTGCTCTCGCACCAATGTGGTGACCACATATGCCTCCATGTATCTCTGCCAACAACTTATGTCCGTCTTCCCGGGGAATACACTTCAATTTCACACCGTTGAGTCTTCTTCTGGACAGCGTGTTGTCAACAAACTGGTACATACTTGACTGCTGGGTTACTTTTTCCGCTTCTTCTTGTTCTTCGGGAAGTTCTCCTGTTTGGAGGAAACGGACGATCTGCTGCGCCCATGCCGGAGCCTGCGGCTCAACGACAAGGACTAAAGGCATCTGTGCTGCTGCGGGAACGTCAGCTTCCACGGCAAGAACTTGCGGCTCAGCCGGAGCTTGACGTTCCCCGGCAAGCTTGCCGGAGCAAAACTTGTCGGGAACGCCTGCTTCAACTGTACAAACCGTAGGGTTAGCAGGAGCAGACCGTTCCTCAGCAATCTTGTCGTTGACCTTGGGGACCTTATTGGCGGCGTCTTCGGGAAGCTCTGCCGGTAAGTAGTCACCAAAAACCAACTTCCTCTTCTTACTCTGTCCAGTCGATGGTGTTACGGATGGTTGAGTTAGCTTGAGCACAAAGATCCCTGGTTCCATAGGTAGCTTTAGTGCAGCACACTTTGACAGGCCGTCTGCGATGTCGTTCTGAGCTCTTGGAACGTGCTCCATCTGTAAGCCTTCAAAGTGCTCTTCAAGCTTTCTCACTTCGTCGACGTAAGCTTCCATCAACGGACTCTGGTAGCTCTTGTTCACTTGGCGGACTACCAACTGCGAGTCACCCCGCACAATCAGCTTCTTGATCCCAAGCTCTGCCGCGATTCTGAGGCCGGCAAGCAAACCTTCATACTCTGCGGTATTGTTCGTTGCTTGCTCCTTGGGAAAAGGCATTTGGACGACGTACTTGAGGTGCTCTCCGGTGGGTGCGACAAGCAGCACGCCGGCGCCGGCGCCTTGCAGCGAGAAGGCACCATCAAAGTACATTATCCATTCCTTGCTCGCTTCCTTGACGGGGATGCTCGTCTCTAGAATCTCTTCGTCTGGCGTTGGCGTCCATTCTGCTATGAACTCTGCCAATGCTCTGCTCTGGATAGTTCAAGTGCTTTCAAACTTAAGGCCAAACCTTGACAGTTCTAGAGCCCACTCGACGATCCGGCCTGTCGCTTCTGGATTTTGCAGTATCCTCTTCAATGGAAAACGAGTGACCACTGTTATCTCATGTGCTTGGAAGTAGTGGCGTAGCTTTCTCGAGGCCACGAGAAGGCCGAAAAGCAGCTTCTGCACACCAGAGTACCTTGATCTAGCCCCCTGCAGAAGGGAGCTGACAAAGTAGACTGGGCGCTGCACCATCTTCTTCCGTACCTCTTCTTGTATCTGCGCAGATTCATTCTCGTCGGGGCCAGAGCTTGTCGGGGAAGCCCCCTACTTGTCGCTGGACGTGCTTGCCGGGACCGTTGACTCATCATCTGCCTCCCTCTCCGCTACTAACGCAGCACTAACCACTTGATTGGTTGCTGCTAGGTACAGCAGCAACTTCTCTCGTGGCTTAGGTGCGACAAGTATTGGAGTGGTGGACAGGTACCTCTTCAAGTCTTGCAGCGCTGCCTCCGCTTCCGGAGTCCATTTCACTGGACCTGCCTTTTTCAAAATTTTGAAAAACGGCAGGGCGCGTTCTGCTGACTTAGAGATGAATCTGCTGAGAGCAGCCACACAGCCGGCAAGTCTTCGTACGTCCTTGACGCGCTTTGGAGCTTCGATCTGCTCGATGGCCTTGATTTTGTCGGGGTTGGCTTCAATCCCCCTCTGAGACACGAAGAACCCGAGAAGCTTGCCGGAGGGGACTCCAAACACGCACTTCTCGGGGTTGAGCTTGAGTTGGATCTTGCGCAGATTCGCGAAGGTCTCATCTAGATCTTGTATCAGAGTTGCCCTGTCCTTGCTCTTGACCACTATGTCATCCATGTAAGCTTCTACATTTCTGTGTATCTGTGGCTCAAAAGCGGTATGGACAACCCTTGCAAATGTTGAACCAACATTCTTCAATCCAAAGGGCATGCGTATGAAGCAATAAGTGCCACATGGAGTAATGAACGCTGTCTTCTCCTCGTCTTCTTCAGCCATGAAGATCTGGTGATATCCTGAGTATGCATCAAGAAACGAAAGCAACTCACATCCAGCCGTGGAGTCAACAATCTGGTCAATGCGCGGCAAGGGAAATGGATCTTTGGGACAAGCTTTATTCACATCAGTGAAGTCAATACAAAGCCTCCACTTCCCGTTTGCTTTGCGCACGACAACAGGATTGGCCAACCACGTGGGATGGAGTACACATGTGACAAGGCCTGCCGCTTCCAGCTTCTTGATTTCCTCTGCGATAAACTCTTGGTGCTCCACTGCTTTTTTCCTGACCTTCTGCTTGACGGGCCGCGCGTGAGGACAAACGGCAAGCTTGTGCTCAATTACTTTCCTGGGAACACCGGGGATGTCAGACGGTTGCCATGCAAACACGTCGACATTCGCCCGCAGGAAAGCAATGAGCGCGCTTTCCTATTTGGGGTCGAGCGTGGCACTGATGGTGAAAGTACCGCCAGTGTCGTCCTCCTTGGCGGACACCTTCTTGGTTGCGGGTGGAGCTGCCATCGCCTTCTTACACTTGCCAGTGGAGCTCGATGGTGTGTCCTCGACTGCAGCGCAGCACTCCGAAGAGGTGCGTTTGCCGGAGCGGGCCCCAGAGCTCTTGCCGGATTTGGTCTTGTTCTTCCCCCCGGGAGCTTCAGCGGCAAGTGATTTGCTATCTGTTGCGGTTGCTGCATCCCGGTAAATCTTGTCGGCACAGATAAGGGCGTCCTTCTTGTCGCCGGGGACAGAGATGACGCTTATCGGGCCTGGCATCTTGAGCATGTTGTAAGCATAATGAGAGGCTGCCATGAACTTGGCGAGCGCTGGACGGCCAAGTATCCCATTATAGGGTAATGAAATATCGGCAACGTCAAAGGTGATCCTCTCAGTCCCGAAGTTTAGCTCTCCGCCGAATGTCACTGGCAGCATGATCTTCCCCTTCGACTTGCTCCTTCCCGGGTTGATCCCTTGGAATGTGCCGGTTTTTTCGAGCTCGCTGTCGGGGATTTGGAGTTTCCGGGCCACAGCGGAGGAGATCAAGTTCAGGCCGGCCCCACCGTCAACCAGCATCTTGGTGACTTTGAGGTTGCGGATGGTTGGCTAAACCAACATCGGCAAGCACCCGACCGATGTTGTGCGGTCAGGGTGATCCTCAATGTCAAAGACGATGGGCGTGCTGGACCACTTCAGAAGTTTGCACGACTCGACGGGTGGTTCTGCCGCATTGACTTCCCGCACCCATTGTTTGAGTTGGCGGTGGGAAGTATGCAGAGAAGCACCACCGTCTAGGCACAAAACCTCTGTTGGCTTCTGGAACTCCTGCTCGCTGTTCTCTTCGTCATCCATGTCTTCATCGTCGTCTTCGTCTTCGTCCTTGTCGCGGCCGCGGGGAGGTCTATCTCCTTGCTGCTACTTGGCCTTGTCGCGGTGTCCTCCCCGGCCGTTGAATGGCCGCTTCTTGCCAGACTCCCCATCGCCTCCCTGGGCCTTCTCCTTGTCGCGTCTCTCATACTTAGCTTTCTGCTGCTCGACGAGGTACTCGACCCTTTTGCAGTTTTGGAGGTCGTGGCCCTTGGTGCGGTGGATCTTGCAGTACTGCTTGTCGGAGCCGTCCTGCTTGTCGGCGGCGGCCACAGTCTGGCAGTTGGTGTACGGGGCAGTTTCCTTGCCGGAGCTACCAGCCTGGGCTTTCTTGGCGCCAGCCTCCTTGCCGGACTGCTCAACGGCTAGCACTTCCTTGTTCTTTTTCTTTATGTTGTTCCGCCGCCGGTTCTTCTTCGCCGGGGCGGCATCCTCACTATCTGATCCCCCTGCGCCTGTATCCTCTTCGGGGAGTTTTCTCCCTTCCTCAGCGCGTGCGCACTTGTCGGCCAGGGCATAAAGCTCGCTGACGTCTCGGATCTTGCACATCGCCATCTCCTCCCTCATCCGGCGATTACGCACGTTCTGATGGAACGCGCTAATAACCGCGGCAGGGTGGACGTCTGGGATGTTGTGCTGGACGCGGCTGAATCTCTGGATATACTTTCGCAGGGGTTCTCCTTCCTTCTGGGCAAGTATGTGAAGGTCGCTCTCCTGGCCATGGGGCTTGTGGCCACCTGTGAAGGCGCCGACAAACTGATGGCACAGGTCGGCCCAAGAATAAATGGAGTTCTCCGGCAAGTGCATGAGCCAAGATCAGACGTTTGGCTTGAGCACGAGCGGGAATTAGTTGGCAAATATCTTCTCGTCTCGTCCCCCGGCAGCCTGCACCGCGATGGTGTAGATGCTGAGGAACTCCGACGGATGTGTCTTGCCGTCGTACTTCTCCGGTACGTCGGGCTTGAAGTTCTTCATGCTGAGCCACTGGACTTGCCGCAGCTCGCGAGTGAATGCAGGACAACCCGCTGCGTACGACAAGTCGCCTGGTCCCCCGGGCGTGTGCACGTCAACAGCGGGCCCAGCGCGCTGGTCAGATTGACACCGCGCTTCTCTTCGATGCTCAATGCGAGTTCGAGCGTCCTCTTGTTGTCTGTCATCAAGGACTTGGCGCTGATCGCGGCGAGCTCGCGGATCCGATGACGATGTGGAGTCATCGTCGATGTTGATCCGGCGATTCGGCGATTTTGGCCTTCGGGGCGGGGAGTGCACGGTGGTTGCACCCCCGGCAGTCTTGTCGCCATCAGCCCGCGCCTGGCTAACTTGCCGCGGCCGTGACGTGGTCGGCTGCTGCGGAGTGTCGCCATTGGCGAAGGCGATGAGGCTCTGGATGGTGGCCCTCCAGTCGTCGGCCTTGTCTGCCGCTAGAGGGAAGTCGAGGAGCAGTTGAGCTCGAGCTAGAGCTTCTGCCGGAGTGGCGGGGAGCGGTGGCGAGCGGTGCGAGGAGCGAGATATGCCCGGACTTCTAACTGCGTTAGAAGGAGCAGCGTCTCGTCCCGGCGACCGCGCCTTGCTCGTGCCAGCATATTGGCCTTGAGCGTCCCGCGAACCGCCAGCTTGACCTTGGCCCAGCAAGCGTATGGTACCTTGTGTACCACGTCGCTGCCGGTCCCGCGCCTCCTAAGACGGGCGCGGTGCATGCACGGACGCCGAGGTCTTGGAGTGCGCCCGGTCGTCCGTCTTGTCCTTGGACTTGGCGGCGCCGTGAGTTTCCTCGCCGACGTCCGTCTTTCCGCCGGCGTCTACCCCACCAGCCGTTGGCTCCGGCGGTGGCGGGATCGACGCGGACGGGCCTGCCGCCTCCGAGGCCTTCTTCTTCGGTGGCATGTCGATGGAGTCGATGAAGTTGATGAAGTTGGTGATGTTGGTGAAGATCTAGCTCGCGTGGACGCCGGATCAGGTTCACACAACCTCAACGCACCCCCTACCTGGCGCGCCAAGGATGTCGGGGAAACTGATCGCCCACGAACACCTATGGGACCGGAGCCCCTTTTCAGTACGACAAGGGGGCGGAGGATGCACAAAGAGCAGATCGAGGCGAACACGCGAGCAGTTTACCCAGGTTCGGGCCGCACAGATGCGTAAAACCCTACTCCTGCCTTGGTTTGTTATTGAGTTCTTGGCTCGGGAGCGAGGAGAGCAACAGTGCACTCTAACCGCTAGCTAGACCGAGCGTGCAGAATGATCGATGATCGGAACCCCTTCTACATTGCGCATGGGCCTCCTTTTATAGGTTTAAGGGGTCACCGACAGGTGGCAACGCAGATGGGGGTAAAAAAGTAAAAACAATGGTAGTTGTAACAGTGTTGCATAGTGCTCTATACCTAACCCTGACGGCAGGGGACAAGAGCATTGAATGCCCGTCGTCGTCACCCCAAACAGTGCAAAAAGTGGTCGTCAGGTGTGCCACCGTCCGCCACAACGGTAGCCTAGTCATCGCCGCTTGCCACCGTGTTCCCCTGGCTGCACAGCCTTCCGCCACGTGCGCCTGGAAGGGTCCCAGGGCGACGCGTGGGTGGATGAGCTGGAGCGTGGGGACTGAGTGGAAGCTTGCCGCGGTGGTTAGCTTGTCGCGCCTGGGAGCTTGTCGCTCACAGGGCCTTGCCGGGATGCGTGACGCGTCGCGGCAAACTCTCTTGAGGTGCCTTGGTTGGCCTTCCCGGCAAGCTCCTCTCGCCGGGGTCTCGTGTCTTGAGTGATTTCGCGCCTTGAATGGCCTTCCCGGCAAGCTCCTCTTGCCGGGGTCTTGTCTTCTGGACTTGGATACTTTGTTCTTGAATGGCTCCAGTGGAACTACGAGGGGTCTTGGCGGTCGCCTGGCAAGCCCTGCCGCGGGACGCTACAACTGCCCGTGTACAAGTTCGAGATACTAAGGTACCCCTACTTTAGTACACCGACAATGTGCTATGGCATGTACCTCACCGCCAAGAAGCTGAAGCAGTACTTTCAAGCCCACGTCATCACTGTGGTCAGCACGGCCCCCATCGGAGAGATCATGGGCTGCTGGGATGCCTCTGGCCGGGTTGCCAAATGGGCAATCGAGCTGGCGAGTCACACCATCATATACGAGCTGCACACGACCATCAAGTCGCAGGTGCTGGCCGACTTCCTCGTTGGCTGGACGGACACCTAGTACTTGCCTCCTCCACCCGAGTCGACGCATTGGCCCATGCACTATGACGGCTCCAAGATGCAAGCCGGCTTGGGGTCGGCATCGTGTTGTCCTCTCCCAAGGGCGTCCGGCTCCGGCATGTACTGTCATAGATGATATCTTTCGCTTGAGCATTCAACCGCTTAACTTTGTCATTAGTAGTCGGAGCATTGGGTTGATGAATCGTGTATCCATTTTCCACAATCTGCCAGAGATCTATGTCAATGGCTTGAAGTCTGATTATCATTCTTTCCTTCCAGTAGAGATAGCAATTTCCATCGAAGATAGGAAATCTTTCACTGTGTGAGGACCTACCCGCATACGACATACTCAAATCTCCAAGGACCTTAGACCTTTAATAAACAGAGACAGGGAGTACCCGCTCTGATACCAATTGTTAGGACCGATAGTATATCGACCAGAGAGGGATAAATGTCGGATTCAAAATTTCTTTTAGAATTTTTGAACTGGCCCAAAACAAAGCGGCAGAAATAAGGTTCGGTAGTCACCAACTCAATCAAGCATAATATTGAGGAACAAAGCTATGGATGTAAGAATAGCTCGAGTATAATATATCACAGGCTTTACCATAACGATGAAAATGCAGCAGGCAAGCACGAACAATAACATGACAACACAAAGTAAATGATACGATGGAAATGCTTGATTAACAGTAGTGATGGAGAGAAATAGAAATAAAGCAATGAGTGACGATCTAGTATAACACGATCAGACTGAAGAATAATGTGAACGAATGGAATCACCAATTGAGTGAAGTGAAAGATACTGATCAAATGATGGACACCATAGTTGGAACAACAGGAAAAACACGACTGAAGGATTTGCAACAAGCATATAAAGATCAGGTAAACTATCCTTACGAAGTACGAAAGAAAACTACCGAAGGAATGCAGTGAAATAAATTGAACCAGTGGTGCTCGAAGGCGACATTTGAATTTGGTAGACTATTTGACCCTTCTGCCAAAGGGCTACATCTGGTTGGAGGGGCTATGACTTAACACGAAAGATATACTCTCTTCTCCCTATTCTCCTTCAACACAGAGCTGATCAGACTCTGGTTGATTTCACTCGTGGTAGATACTTGTCGGCGATCTCCAAACCTTCGGTGGACCTTCATGAACCACAATCACTTTTGGTTGATGAAGATCTAGCTAGACGAAGACAACAACTCCTCAACACTCGAGCCGAAACCTATCCGTCTAGAGAGTGCACAGCTCTCAAGAGTAATAGGCACAAGAACTCTAACTCAAACTACTGTGATGCTAAACCACTATCTAAGTTTGGGCTCTTGATTTTTCTCTCGGTGGATCTTAAACTAAAATCACTCGGAGAGGGGTTGCTCAAATCAATCTTCTCGGAAATCTCAAGAGGAGCAGCCAACATAAAACGTTGGAGCGGGGTGGCTATTTATAGCCGCAACCTTCCCTAATGGGAAATGACGAAATTGGACATATGGATCAGCGAATGACCGAACGACACAAGTCCAACGGTTGGAAATTTGAGCACAACGGTAACATTACTTGCAGAGCAAGTAATGCTAACTCCTTCGTTGAAAGATATCTCCTGCAGTATAAAGAACAACGTCTACTGCTGCCAGGTAATTATTTGGAACATAAAGATATTTCTCTGGCATCTTTCATAGGTTTTAGGCTAAGCATCGCATCGGATCTAAGCTTTGAGAACCTACACTCCTCTTAATAGTACGAAGGTCCTATGACTCAAATAAATGAAAGAAGAAGAACAAAATGAATACTACATCTTCACTTTGCCTTCGACTTCCATTCGCTCCTGTCAATTTCTTCGGACGACAGTACTGAACCAGATGCTTCGCTTCAGCAGTAAACTTTTAAAGGGTTAATTCCTTCTCATCGACATGACTTCAATAGATATAGCTAGTTCTTGTCTCGAACGTAGATATACTTTGGTGAAGTTCCTCGAACTTAGCATCGGAGACATCATTCTCTTCGGTTTTGTATGAACTATTTCTCTCTGTGTGTACTAGCAAACAAATTTGTCCATACCTGTTTCTGTCAATAGTCTCCAAAACATTGGTAGGCAATATTGCAGCAATAGAAGGAGACCTCAATGTTGCACAAGCTGATTTGGAAATTCAGCCACGAAAGCGTATGTCACGACATAAGGTGCCTACAACTGATTACATAACAAAATGGATTAACAAAGAGGGGTGACCCGTTAGTCCGATCAAGAATGCAACGAAATGGGGTAACGTCCTAGGTGCCATCGTCTGTGAAAATTGTGGCATCAACAATAGATGCTTAAGGGGCCCTAAAACAAGCAAGGATCAAACCTCCTATCAGGAAAGTTGACAGTTATTTTCAAGTTCAACGACTGAGACAATGCACTTGCAAAAATCCATGCCATGCGCGTGTTCACTAAGGTCTTGAA
This sequence comes from Secale cereale, assembly GCA_902687465.1. Classification (NCBI taxonomy): domain Eukaryota; kingdom Viridiplantae; phylum Streptophyta; class Magnoliopsida; order Poales; family Poaceae; genus Secale; species Secale cereale. The sequence continues at coordinate 164,719,380 of LR738713.1, forward strand.
GAGTAACAATGCTATATCCTTGTACTACTGATGAGGAATGGAAGACGTTCCTTGATTGCCGAGACTCAAATGCATAAAAACATGACAAAGAGAAGCTTGCACAGCTCCAAAGCCAAATGGTAGGGAACCAAAATCTAGGCACCCATGGTTATGAAAGGAAGCAGCCAATCTGGGATGACCATGATGCTATGTTTTCTTCACAAGGTCAACCAACACCCTTCAGTAAAATCCTGGATCCGTGGGCCGTGAAATATTTTTGATCCCCAGTGCTGCTTCATAAAGAAACCGGACTCTACTACTTCAAGGACCCTACAGTGGCAAAGGCGGCCAAAAGAGAAACACGTAATTAGACTATACAACCACACTTCCCATCATATATATGTTTAGGAGCAGTTTCTAAACAATATTAGTTTGTTCATGCAGGCAAATTTTATCCAAAACACACAAAGCTGTGAAAGTCACTAGATGCCCCAAGGTGGTCATCCGACCCAATTATGTACACCCTCCAAAGGAACAGAGAACCCACACAAGGCTGTAACCTCGTCGCCAGTACTTTTTTAGATGCCTACTACCCCTGCAAGAAAAGGATGACTAACTAAGAAAAATGAAAACGGAACAGAGACAAAATTGATCAGTTTTTCAATGAAGGGTTAAAGGAAGTCTTACCTGAATTTTTGGCAGAGGTTCGGAAGCATATTTAGTCCAAAGGGTTGACAAATATGCAAGAAATGGTGAATACACCGCCAACCCTTGCTCCCAGAAAGATCAGAAGCCCCTCGGTCATTAATGCATGTATGTTCATGGTGGGTCACCATCTTCGTTGGAGGAAGAAATTCCTTGCACTCTCCAAGGTAGAGTGAGTAGGTGGTGACTTGCTGGAGGTTGCGGAAGCTAGAGTCTTTACATGAAATTTCATGCACAACAGCAAATTAGATGAGAATGTGTAGAAGCATGTTTTTATTAGGGTGTTCCCACAATACTACAATTTGATTCTGCCACAGAACATTATAGAAGAGGGTGATGAGTCGTAGCCCCTTCCGGAATGATTTGCTGGTTATATCAAGTGGCGTACAATGCATATCATAATGGAAAAGTCATCCCCAAACAGAACACCGTCTCCGACCATGCTCGGCATTGCAGCACCATCAATATCTCCCAACATCCAGAGCATTGGACCTCCACCTAGACGATCTCCACTAAGTCTTTGCAACCCCGTATTGGCTAAGGACGTGCAGGAAGAGCACATGCTTGAAGAATTAAAAGAAATCCTAATTATGCTACAGATGAGGATACTCTGCCAGCCCATCCAGAGACGCAACCTTGCAAAAAACCAATTTTTACACAAACAACACTAAAGAATGTGGTGGCGCAAGAAGCGATGTCATGTCCACCCGCTTCATCCAACCGGTGAAAAAAAAGAAACATGCATATAAAGGTAGTGAAAATGAATACAAAGGGAAGAACTTCTGGCACCACATGTGCAAATGGTAGACCACCGGTAAAAAAGACACCGAACATGTCCTTGGCATGTGAATAACGTGCTGACAATCCAAAAGCACATGTCTACATCTCGAGTCACAGAATGCTACCAGACAAGTGTATGAGCACCTCAGGTTTGAGAGCAAGATTCTACATGATTTTTTGGAATCAGAGGTAGCCAATAATATTCAAGGATTTGTCGTTAACCCAACACATTATGCTGTGAAGGTGCCAAAGGGATATACTTTCTCCGAAACATTCATTGGGGACAAAATATACTTGTCTGGTAGCATTCAAAGAGATCTTCTATATGTTCAGATTCTATTGTCTTGAAACCTCCTAATGAGGCTGTGGGCGCCTTTTCAAGCCACTAAGTTAAGAAGCAAGAATACTTCTAATGTGTCCATAGCCGACCCTTATCTCATGTATGAGGAAAAGCTAAAATATGAGGAAGGAAAGTAGTGCATGAAGAGTTACCTTCTGGATTCATGCAACAGACATAATAATCTTAAAAACTTCCTCCTTGTGCCGTACCGACCCATGTACGCCCTTTTCTGGCTTTACACTTTTGCTTTTGTACCCTTTTCCTTCATATATGTTTTCACGTCTCAAAATTTGTAACTTTGTCATGACCGCAATATGTTTACTCTGTTTTGCGCAACAACCATTGGGTTCTCCTAGTACTAAGACATCAAAGGTACAATTGTTACTTGCTGGATTCCAGGAAGAGCTCGGGAAAAGACTGGTCCCTCCTGAAGGACCTTCTCAATGATTGTCTTTTTGATTGGAATACTACAGGAGCCCACACGGTTCAAAGAAAACTTCAAAGGAAGTGGAAAGAAAATGATTGCCTTTAGATGGAACACTCTATCTTGTATGCAACAACCACGAACCAGTCTGGCCTATTGCTTCTACGCCTGCATTGACATGGAAGAATTCATACGGTCCATGAAAATGGTAAATCAGCATGATAAAATCCTCAAATGGGGTCGAGAAGTACAATTCGACCGAAGATGGATTAGTGCTTGAAGAACTACAAGTCAAGTTCACGACTATCACAAACAAGGAGGTCCGCTCGTCATCGAACCTATTCTATAATAACTCTAAAGAAGATGAGTCAGCCAACAAAACAGCCTAACCAGGCTTATTGCAGCAGGCAAAGTTGAAACCGTGACTAAACATATTTGGTGTCATGCACTATGTTGTTCAACTTTATCAGCAGACCATATTTGATGACTATGTATTTTGGGTAACTCGTTTATTCGTAATGTACTTCTTGTTCTTTATTTTAAGTTAATTATTACCACTAGTTTTATTCCCGGTTTGCTCGCATTTAATTGATAACCGTCCCCTATTTATATGACCTAACGATGTTGTGGAAGCATAATATATGGTGCCACACCGGCATTTTTTATTCTAGCCAAGTGCAACAATTAGTGGCAGGCGTTAACAAGCGCCCGCCACATGTAGTTCACACAGTACTGGCGAGCGACGTGCCCTACCCGCAATTGGTAGGGATGCTGGCCGCTACTACGAGATGGACAACACTGATGGGCAAATTATGCTGCTCGCCACTGATGCCCCTTTAGTAGTGGTAAGAGGTCAATGGCGGGCGGCCCAAAGAGGCTTGCTCGCCACTGCTGGGCTTTAGGCATCTGCCACTTCTAGGCATTTCTATAGTAGTGACACCAGTATGAGTACACTACTCTTTCCATTCTCATAAGGGCTTGTAGATGCTTCTCGCTAAATAAACCACACACAAAGCAGGAGTAGGGTATTACACAACCATGCGGTCCAAACCTGGGTAGATCAATGTGTCATTTCTTGCATTTCTTGTTGCGCTAGATCCTCACCTTGCGCCTCGTCTAGGGATCGCGAAGGGATGTTTAAAGTCCTTGGTGTCTAGCGTGTGTTCTACACACGCGTGATAACACGCCCTTGAAGACAATGGTTTAGAACTCCGCCTACATTTGTTGCACGTTCGCCACAAACTCGATCGGTGCCAAGGCGATGGGCTTTTACCAAATCCCACGCTACCTTGGTGCTCGCCATCCCAGTGATTATGATGTGCATCAGGAGGGGAGTGGATCAGCGGCGCCAGCGCCTACATGTCATCTCTCCAAGAGAAAGTGTCATCCTCAATGGCATCCCACAAGCACACTGCCTACGGGTTCTCCTCCATCAACAGTGCCTAGCCGCTATAGTTTGTGCAGGTGAGCATCGAGAAGGAGTCGTTGGTGCCGCTACCAACGCCGATCTCGCGCGTAACCTTCCTCACCATGATCTCACCGCCCTTAATGTGTCATGTCCTACCACGCCCGTGACATGGCGAGTGATGTCAGTGTGGTAGGGCTGTCATGGAGCCGCTCATGGCTGACAGCTGCTGCCCTCTTCTGCTTGACATGGTAACCGAAATAAGGCTCCAATACCAATAGTTAGCCTAATCTACTGGTTGCCTAGCTTTGCCAGTATCAGACGAAAAGGACCAGAGCGTAGTTAGCCAAGGTAGTGTAGCAGGTGCATAAACATGCAGTGTAGTCAATCTCAGCATGTAATCTTGTTTTAGTCTCTTTGTTTCCCTTTTGTAATCACGCATGCACGTTTGCTTTGTAGTATTTCCGTGTGCATGACGCTTTCGATAAGCGCATGCAGCACGTCCCTTGCATCTAGGATCAGGCATAGTGGGGTTAGCATGGTGTGAGTCTCGATCAAGGCGTTGGCCTGATCGTGGGTGTAGGTATGTATGCCGTTTTAGCTTATCTCTAAAGAATAACAGAAAAACGTCAGAAAAGACGCGTATCTTTGCGTCGCAAAAATCTTCCGTGTGTGATCTGTTCTTCGTGTCTCAAGAGAAACCACCATTGCTAGCTGAGAGAGAAGCCTTGGACCTGTAATTTGGCATCAGAGCTTCGATTGTATGCCCAAGATCATGCCGCAGGGCTTGCCGTCGAAGAGCAGCGGACATGGAGCGCTGACGCTGCCGAAGGCGATGGAAGTCAAGCCGGAGCCGTTTGATCAGAACTCCTTCCCGCAGCTCGAGCAGGACAACTACTCCATGTGGGCGATGCAGATGCGCGTCCAGCTGCAGTTCATGGAGGTGTGGGACGCCATTGACAAGGCAGGCCCCGAGTACGTGGATGGTGGTGCTGAGTACCGCAAAGATCATGGGGCGCTAACCGCGATTTATCGTGCTGTGCCCAAGACGATGCTTCCAACTCTCGCTGGCAAGGATTCGGTAAAAGAAGCCTGGGAAGCCATCAAGAAGTCCCATCTCAGCCACGACCGCGTTCGCGAGGCAAACTTGCAGACATACAAGAAGCAGTTCCAGGAACTGAAGATGGCGGAGAGCGAGACCGTGGACGGATTCGCTACGCGCGTCACATCGCTCGTCAGCGGGATTCGTGGCCTCGGTGAGAAGCTCGACGAGATCGAGGTCGTGCGCAAGTTCCTGCGCGCAGCACCGGCGCGTTACATGCAGCTGGTGACCACGATCGAGCAGTGTATCAATCTCAAAACCCTGTCAACTGAAGACTTGGTAGGGCGTTACAAGGTGTACGACGAGCGCGTACGTTCTACCTTCGGCAATCCTCAGGAAGGGGAGCACCTGATGTTGTCACGTGCACAGTGGGAGAAGCTCGAAGGGAAGAACACATGAGGTGAGGGATCGTCGTCCGGTGGCCAGAACAGCGACCGATCCGGAAGCCATGGTAAGAAACCACATCAGCATTGCTCCAACTCAAATTCCGGTCGTGGCAAGAACAACGACTGGAAGAAGAAGTACAAGTGCCACAACTGTAGTATTAAAGGGCACTTTGCTGCTGAGTGCCGCAAGCCAAAGAAGGAGAGGGCTCTCATGGCAGAGAAGGAAGATGAAGGTCCAACAACTCTGCTCATGGCGGAGATCTGCGATCTGACTAAAACTGACGAGCACTCCGGCGAGGTTCTCCTCAATGAAGAAAAGGTACACCCGAAAAGGTACAAAGGAGATGCTTGGTATTTAGATACTGGTGCTAGCAATCATATGACAGGGATCAAGGAGAAGTTCTTGGACCTCGACCTCACTGTGACTGGGAAGGTCAGGTTTGGGGATGGCTCGGCCGTGGACATTGTTGGGCGTAGCACTGTGTTGTTCCCGTGCCTGAATGGTGAACACCGTGCCCTTGCAAATGTGTACTACATCCCGTCGCTGAAGAGTTGCATCATCAGTTTGGGCCAACTCGCTGAACGTGGGTGCAAGGTGGTGATCGAGGATGACTACATGGAGATTTACGACAAGGCACGCGAGCTCCTCGCGCACGTGTTGCGGAACCAGAGCCGTCTCAACATCCTTGACCTGAGCCAGGCGCAGCCGGTCTGCCTCGTGGCTAACTGCGGCGACACGGCTTGGCTTTGGCATGCACAGTACGGTCATCTCAACTTCAAGGCGTTGCGCGAGCTAGCGCAGAAGGAGATGGTACATGGGCTGCCGCTCATAGATCATATTGATCAGATATGCGATGGCTGCCTCGTTGGGAAGCAGCGACGACTGTCATTCCCTAGCGAGGCGATGTACCGTGCTGAGCGTCCGCTAGCGTTGGTCCACGGTGACCTCTGCGGGCCAATCTCTCCACCAACACCCGCCGGCAACCGCTACTTTCTTCTGCTTGTTGATAATGTCTCCATGTTCATGTGGCTAATTCTGCTGAAAACCAAGGACCAGGCGCTTGGTGCCTTTCATAGGTTCAGACTTGGTGCAGAGAAGGAAGTGGAGCTCGACCTTAAGGCACTCCGCACTGACCGAGGCGGTGAGTTCACCTCAAAGGCGTTCACGGCATAATGCGATGACCATGGCATCAAGCACTTCCTCATGACCCCTTATTCACCGCAGCAAAATGGCGTCGTCGAGCGCCGCAATCAGACAATTGTTGGCATGGCTCGTAGTCTGTTGAAGAGCAAGGGAGTCCCAGGAAAATATTGGCGTGAAGCGGTCACCACTGCTCTCTACCTCCTGAACCGTGCACCGACGAAGAGTGTCGCCGGCCAGACGCCGTATGAAGCCTGGTGTGCACGGAATCCCAGTGTCGAGCACCTGCGTACGTTTGGTTGTGTCTCCTATGCCAGGGTGACATAGCCAAACTCGTCGAAGCTTGCGGATAGGAGCGTTCGTACAGTTCTACTCGGGTATGAGCCGAACATAAAAGCCTATCGAGTATTTGATCCGATCGGCAACCGTGTCATCGTCACAAGGGACGTAGTGTTTGACGAGAAGTAGCAATGGGATTGGAGCATAGTGCATAGGCAAGAAGCGTCCAATTATGAGGTTGTTACGGTCACGTATCCAATCATCTCCACTACAGGTACAACTAAGGTGATGTTGGAGGACGGCGTACATGCATAGACGGGCGAGACCACACCAGCCAGTGCCACTCCAATCGGCACGCCGTGCGAGTCGCCCGCGACGCAGAGCACGCCGTGAGCAGCAAGTGTTTTTGCAAGCATAGCAGTGAACACCGCTGCAGACGCTGACCAGGGGCGGACGCCTCTGTCCCACACCTACGATGAGCTCGGGCCCAAGGGGTTCAGAAACCTGATGGAGATTTTGGAGGAAACAACGGTTCCACCTGATGCAGAGTTGCAGTTCGTCGACGCCCGTGTGGATACTGAGTTGTGCTTGCTCGGTACAGAGGAGCCCACGTCACACATCGAGGCTCGGAAGGAGCCAATCTCGAGGCGTGCCATGGAGGAGGAGCTTGACTCCATCCATGGCAATGATACATGGCAGCTCGTTGACCTCCCGTCTGGACAAAAACCCATCGGTCTGAAATGGGTATACAAGCTGAAGAAAGATCCGAGTGGCGCCATCATCAAGCATAAAGCCCGCCTTGTTGCAAAGGGATATGTGCAGTGCGATGGGGTGGATTTTGATGAAGTATTTTCCCCTATTGCGCGCATGGAAACTGTGCGTCTGCTCATCGCCGTGGCTGCACTTGAGGGCTGGCGTCTGCACCACATGGATGTAAAGTCTGCATTCTTGAACGGAGAGCTGCAGGAGGAGGTGTTCGTGCGACAACCCCATGGCTATGAAGAAGCAGGCAATGAGCAGAAAGTCTTGAAGCTGAACAAGGCATTGTATGGACTTCGTCAGGCGCCGAGACCATGGTATGCCAAGTTGCACGCCACTCTGCTCACGCTCGGGTTCGAGAGATGTCCTCTTGAGCACGCGGTGTACATGAGAAGCAAAGGTAGCTCGCGGCTGCTCGTAGGCGTTTATGTCGATGACTTGGTGATCACTGGTGCAAGCCAAGTGGAGATTGATAGCTTCAAGGAGCAGATGAAAAATCTGTTCAAAATGAGTGATCTGGGTTTGTTGTCATACTATCGCAGGATCGAGGTAGCCCAGACCGCTAATGGCATTACACTCAGCCAGGCCGGATATGCTCAGAAGATCCTTGAGAAGGTTGGAATGGCAGAGTGCAACCCAAGTCAAGTACCAATGGAGCCAAGACTGAAGCTAGTTAAAACTGATCAGGACAAGAAAGTGGACTCAACTCAGTACCGCAACATAGTTGGGAGTCTGAGGTATTTAGTAAACACAAGGCCGGATCTTGCTTACTCAGTGGGCATCGTTAGTCATTTCATGGAAGCTCCTACGGTGAACCACATGGCAGCAGTCAAGCAGATTTTGAGGTACATCTGTGGCACCATTCATCTCGGCTGTCACTATGGAAGGAAGGAAGAAGAGGAGCCACGACTTGTTGGATACAGTGATAGTGACCATGCTGGTGATCTTGATGATCGTAAAAGCACATCAGGTGTGTTATTCTTCCTTGGCAACAATCCAGTAACTTGGGTCTCGCAGAAACAAAAGGTAGTGGCAACATCATTGTGTGAAGCAGAATATATTGCTGCAGCTATCACTGCTTGTCAGGGAATTTGGTTATCATGGCTACTTGGTGAACTGATGAACAAAGAGCAGCAGAAGAAACTGATGAACAGGGAGCAGCAGAAGGTTTTGATCAAAGTGGACAACAAATCTACAATTGCAATCATGATCACAGCAAGCACATAGATGTTCGCTATCATTTCATTCGTGAGTGCGTTGAAGAAGGGAGGGTCACTGTGGAGCACGTCCGAACCGGCGACCAGCTCACCGACATACTGACCAAGCCGCTCGCCCGTGTGAAGTTCCTGGAGCTTCGCGAGCGCATTGGACTCCGAGCGGTGAAGAAACAAGATTAAGGGGGTGAATCTCAGCGTGTAATCTTGTTTTAGTCTGTTTGTTTCCCTTTTCTAATCGCGCATGCACGTTTGCTTTGTAGTATTTCCGTGTGCATGACGCTTTGGATAAGCGCATGCAGCACGTCCCTTGCATCTAGGATCAGGCATAGTGGGGTTAGCTTGGCGTGAGCCTCAGTCAAGGCGTTGGCCTGATCGTGGGTATAGGTATGTATGCCATTTTAGCTTATCTCTGAAGAATAACAGAAAGACGCCAGAAAAGACGCGTATCTTTGCGTTGCAAAGATCTTCCGTGTGTGATCTGTTCTTCGTGTCTCGAGAGAAACCACCATTGCTAGCTGAGAGAGAAGCCTTGGACCTGTCAGTCTACCCGTGCATGCACACACTCTTATAGAGGAGGATCTCTACTAGTTCTACTTTCCTTTGAGTCATTTCTTAAGTACTAGTTGCTTACGTACCCAATAATCCATGACAACTATTGCCAAATTGTTTTTACTACTGCCGATATGTTGTGCCCCATAGATAGGGTTTGAATCCACATTTATGATAAGCTGAGAAATGTGTGTCCAAATTACTCATCTCATGAGAGTTGTGTAGTCAATGGTGCGTTTATCACTTTTATTATATTTGAGAACTGATACACGTCAACCAACACAACCTAATGGACCTCCATAGTAAAACATATGGCCGTCCTTTTTAGTAGGCAGAAGGTTACTGACTTTGTAACAACTTGGCTTGCTGGCAAGTCTAATCAAGCCACTTGGATCATACACATTAGCTTTGGAATCAAAGAGCTTGATATTCTTGAAGTATGCTGCTTTCCTTTGGCCCTCTTCTGGAAAATGACCGCTGCCCATTGCGGGACCACCTTCCTTGTTCCGGTATCTGACAAATCCAGTCCATGCTACTCGGGGGGCTATAGCGTATATTTTAGGGCAAAGCTGTTTTGGAAAATGCCCCAAAAATGAAGGTTTATCCAAGTCGTCTCGATACAACACCCAATCCCCCGTGTTTGGATCCTATGAGTTATGGAAAATGATAAATGGTTAGTAAACTACCATGAAGTTAATATCCTTATAATGAAATTTGCTAGCCTGCACATAGAGAGTACTAATATGGTACTAAAATAGGTATTAGTGTGTGGAAAAGGAATTCCATAGTAAAATAATATGATTTTCAGCAATCATGTATTCACAAAAGAAGCTACAACCATATTTACTTATTTATTACGTGTGCCACTCTTATCAAAGCATACACGAGTCGCAAGTAATAGTAACAACAATGTCGTCCAACACAAAAAGAACCAACAAATATGTGCTACACAAATATTAGAATTTCCCTCTATGTTATGGTGAGGCACATGTATCTCATGCTAAGAACAAAGGCTACATGTATCTATTATCACATTCATAGACTAGTTCAAGACTAATATGCCCTAAAATAATTTCCATGTGATGGATTTCAGTGGAAGTCTGGAATAAGCTATAACTATGACTATATTTATAAATCACACATATACTTAATAAATTTATAATATTTAAGAAAATGTTCAACGTACAAGGGTATTTTAGAATTGAAGTTTGATGAATGTTCTTATCTTCACTAATTTTATTTTTCATTAGTAGCAATGGGCGATGGAATTTTTATGTTGGGAAAAATTTTGCCTACACATTTTCATGAAAAACAATTCTCATATTCTACATGGTCTACAAACTAAGATTATGACACTAGTAGTACAAGGGCGCACCGTATGCAGGCTAATTGTTATGTAGCGATCTTCCTTGTCATAAGTTGAGGGAGGTGCAACGGCTTGGCCTGGAACAAGTGCAGCTCCACTAGCAGGCACAAAACCTGGGCAATCCAAATTATAACAGCCTGTTGATTTGTAGTTATCTTTCTGTAGGATGACAAAAACTTTTAAGATTATTAAAACATATGCAAACAACACCATTTACATTTAGCCCGATAAAAAAAATTAATACAGACTTACCGTCCATCGTATAAAGAAATGGACACCATTATTGTTATATAATTCGGGAAGTACCTGCATCAACCATAGTTGTAAGTTTATTCTATGGTAGTGCTTGAGTTCACAATAATGTTGAAAATAATATTTGCAAATGTTCTAAATTACATGAAATCCAGCTTCAATTGTATTGAAGGAGGACCGATCTAGATCAATATTGCCGATGGATAACGATGCCCCAGATTCTTGGGTATGATGTTGTCCTTGTGAACCCCATATACCTATTTTAGCTCGTGTGCCGTAGCTACTCATAGGAAATCCCCAACCAGCTATCTAGTAACAAATAAAAAGTAAATAGGCTTGTTAGGTGATATATAATGAATAATACAGTTGACTGTTGGAAAAGAAATACTATAGTCTTGGTCCTTTCATAGTTAAAGTACCATGAGAGTATCATGCACCGTCACATAAGAAAGAAATGACATGGCACTGCAATAAAGAATGTAAAAGAGATTCTAGTATCATGCTATGATATAATAACATAATGAGTCAAATGTTAATAAGAAATATAACATAGTCCAAATTTTTCTTGAGATTTAACAAAGGAATAAATGAAGTGAAAAATATGATATTAGTTCATGATATTTAGCACTCAGGATGTATTATCATAGAATAGTATATAATGTATGCATAATATTATAAACTAATACTCCTTTATTATTTTAGTCCTCATAGAAATAGCACAAGTATATATCGTCCTCATACAAATAGGATATCAAGCATAAGGACTTCTAAGTTTTACTAGGTTCTAAAAAGATATAGCATAAAACTAATATGTCAAATAAGGGTTAAAATACAAGAAACTTGTACTCTATGAGTTTATAGGATTGTGAGAAAAAGGGGTTGTAGAAAATGCCTAGATTATTTTCTATGGAGTGCCCCCTGAATTAATGATACATTTGTGGGAATTTATAAAGATGGAAATCCTCCAACCTTTATATTAATGTCTTTGGACTTATAGAGAGGCATAGAATAGAGTGTAGACATAGTCATCTACAAGCCATTCCCAAGCCAAAGTTGACCCATTCTTTTGGATAAATCTAGCATGTCGTCATTAATTAGACCAAAAACAAAAGACTAGAACAGAGGACAGTGAGTAATGCTTTACATGAATGATATCATTGTTGCCTTTGTATTGAAATTTGGTCCTCCCAGCTAGCATAAATGGGGATGCTCTTGGAGATGTTAAAAACTGTTAAGAGAATAGTAATATTGTCACGTGCTTTTCAACAAATGAGAGAAACAACAAAAAGTGTGTGAAGTAAATCATATGGACAAAATCCAACTTTGATCATAATTTTACTTTACTATATTTAATGATCAATTATACTATATGGTAGTGCGATTTGGGACAGAGCTACACATATAAGTTTGATGTATCAACCTTTAATAACTAGAGAAATATATGTATATTTATTATTACTTATTTAAAATGTTCAAGTGTTGGTGATATGGAAGATAATATTTTTCCAAGCATTCAAAGAATATGACTCACATGCATAATGAACATATTCTAAGCAATGTTTATCATCAAAGTGGCACAATAAAGAAATTGAATTTGCTCACCATAAGCTAAAGGATTAATTTGATAATTCCAATCAATGTTTTCCCACTTTTGTTCCACAATGTATCTGTACGTTCAACTTTTTGTAACTCGGTTCTTCTTTTCACATGGACTAAATGGAGTACCCATAAGGTAGATTAGGTGAGGCGAATTGGTTTTTAGAAATAATTGAGGTTGAACTGATATTTACTTTGTGTAAATTCTGAAGCATGAAAGGAGCATATGGTCATGTGCTTGTTTTATAGAGATTGAATATGTGGAATAAGTAGTGCACCCGCAAATTTTGGTTTAAAGTGTATATAGAACATTTATAATTTTCTATGTATTAAATGATATCCTTTCATCCCTTATTTATTTTAAGAAAGTGTATTAATTTTTCCGATCTTCAAATATTGCAGGTGCACGTACTATTCTGCAATGTACATATATGAACTATGTTAGAAAATTAGAAATTTGCAATTGTGCATCTTTGTTTTTCCTGAAACATCATAGATATATTTGGGACAATAGTACTAGTTCACATTTAGAAAGTAGCAACCCATGTATGAAAAATACATGGAGACTTGACATAAAGGGAAAATTCTAGTCATAATCCATATCCTAAATCTTAATAAATAGGGGAATTAAGCTAGGAAAATGATAGCTCTTGAAAATTTATAGTAAATTGTATTCGGTTGTAGTATTACCGTCCCATTAGTTTCCACGCGACCATATGCATCTACTAAAGTGAGATTAGTGAATGCGCTTGAAAAGCATATGAACATGGCTACCACCATGTATCCCATTGCTGCGAGAAACAATATTCTTATAAGAACTTGGATATTCTTCAGAGGATAAAATTTGTGAAAACATCATGCTATTTCGATAGTATATAAATATGTATGTTCTAAAATGCCAAAAAACTTTATAAGTATGCATATAGTGGTTGTAGTCTTCCCAAGAAATGTGAAGCGTACATAATTTCTAAAACTGGTTGAATAAGGCATCAAAGGGGACTAGTAATCTTACCTAAAGTTCTTCCGATCCACATATGATGATGAAGAATAGACGTTTTGGCCTACTTTTATAGAAGGGAAAGAGCGGTGAGGTAGACTACGTGTTGGTTTGATATGGGTGACATGACATGTGTTGGACATCACCACACTATCCTACCAAGTGTCATAGTATCTCCACACTCTCTTACCAAGTGTCATTGAAAATAAAACACTTGGCAAGGGAATGTGGAGATGTCCAACATGTGTCATGCCACTACTAGTGATCACAGATGTAGACTACCACACTAATATTTCCCCTCTATAAAACCATATCAAAACATCTATTCCTATGGCCAAGTGTCATAAATAATATGACACTTGTCAAGTGACTTGGGGATGCAAAACACTTGTCAAGCCACCCATAGTGAGTTGGCATGTAATCTATCTCACCGCTCTTTTTCCTCAATAAATGCATGTTAAAACATGTATTCTTTGTAATTAAATAAGGACTACAAGATCTTTTGGTAAGATTGGCAGTCGTCCTCAATCTATCATCTTACCAATGTCAATTATTACCCTTCTTGGGAAGATCACGATAAAGATATGTGCACTTCTACAGTTCCTATACAAGCAAACTAACTATATCATCCCAAATATACCTATGTTTTTCAAAGAAAAACACTTTAGAATTTATAATTACATACATAATTCACACATGCCTTGTGGAATAGTATAGGGATAATTATTTTTATGCCCCTAGTTGTGCCCCACTCAGCTGTTTTACCCCTAATTTCCAAAAGCCACATGTTCTGTCCAAGTCACTTCTCTCCTTTTATGCTTTTGCCCTTTGACCGTTTTACCATCTGGTTGAAAATTTCATAACTAATTCGTACTAGATGAGAAAAATGCAAATAAGATAACAAAATGTTCGGAAAACATCACCTATATGTTAGTGTCATTTGCATTCATGATAAAAGTGTTAGAAAGTGCCCATCCAAGTTTTAGCTCTTATGACACTACCATGAACAGTAAAATCTAAAACAATTCAAAAACAATTGGTGGCAAATAATGAGAAATGTTTCAAGTTCTTGCCAAGTTTCATCGGGGAATGACATTAGTGGAACCCTAACAACAAGAAAAGAATGAGCACTCCAAAATAGATTTTTTTTTGCCATCACTTCCACGAATGTCATTTACTGATGAAACTTGGGAAGCACTTAAAACATTTGTAATTCTTTGCCACCACATTTCTTTCTGCTTTTTTTTGATTTTTTTTGTTCATGGTGGTATAGTAAGAGCTAAATCTCAGATGGGCACTTTTGAACACTTTTCTCATGAATGCAAATGGCACTAACATATATAGGTGATGTTTTTTCAAACATTTTGGTATCTTATTTGCATTTTTCTAATTTAGCATGAATTAGTTATGAAGTTTACAAACCGATGATCAAATGGTCAAAGGACAAAGGGCAAAAGCATAAGAGGAGTGAAGTGACTTGGACAAAACTGGTGACTTTTGGAAATTAGGGGTAAAATAGCCAAGTGGGACACAACTAGGGGCATAAAATAAATTATCTCAATAGTTTATGCACTTACAAATATTTCATGACAAAACTGATCAATTCTTGTGCTTCGAAGAAACAATGGAATAAGGCCAATGATATTAATTAGATACATATAATATTTCTCTGCGACATTATTAATATTTATAACAGAAGTTTTGTGTGCACATGTCAGCGCATTTTTGTTCCTCGTTTTTATAACATGTTGCTGAACATATGACCCCTTCATGCTTAGCACTTCAAGTACAATTGTTTCAGTGTTGGATACTATGGAAGATAAATTACATAAATATAAC
This sequence comes from Secale cereale, assembly GCA_902687465.1. Lineage (NCBI taxonomy): Eukaryota > Viridiplantae > Streptophyta > Magnoliopsida > Poales > Poaceae > Secale > Secale cereale. The sequence continues at coordinate 164,734,496 of LR738713.1, forward strand.
ATAGTCAAAATCATAATATTTTGTGAACCTGCATCACGTGCTACTTGCTCCCGTGGGAGTTGTTGGGATTCCCCCAAGTGTAAGGGTGAAGCAGTATGGTAGATTATTTCCCTTAGTTAGAGACCCAATGTTATCAATTCAGCAAGAATCTCCCCAACTGACAAAGTCAACCACACCTAGGCCCAAAATACATACACACTCGTCGCCAACACGGCAAGAGAGTTGTCAATCCCATTGTCTTGCAACTTACAAGATTGAACGTAAATGATATAGATAATTAGTATCAAAGTATAATATAGTAATAGAAATTTGGTAGAAGAATATTGTTGGGGATATAACCCCGTGATATAACCCGCCCAGGAGGGGTCGGGTCATACTATTGGCGATTCAATAGAGAAGGCCCAAGCGGGCCTGATGAGGACCAAGGGGCGGCTTACGAGCAAGTTTGTTGGAAGCCCATGACCCAGAGGAAGCTCAAGACCCGAAGGTGTAAGCCGACAAATGATAACTTGCCTAGCAAGGCAACGCGACTTAGAATCAGAGTTGGTTAAGTTGTATAAACCGACCTAGACTCCTGTAAGCCGCCGGGCCTCGACCTGTGCATATAAAGGCGAGACCCGTCGGCAGCTTAGGCCAGGAAAGAATTGATCCATGGCTAGGTCAAGCGTATTCGCTCCCTTGTAATTTACAACATAGCCATATAGCAAGAAGCAGGAGTAGGCTTTTACCTCGTTAGTGAGGGGCCGAACCTGGGTAAACCCGTGTCTCTCGTCCCATTCAACCCCTCCAAGCCAATCACCATGACCATGGCCTCACACCTAAGTCAAGGACATCTGCCATGACAAACCCATGACAGTTGGTGCCCATCGTGGGGCTAGGCCATGGTGGTTTGGGGTTCTTGAAGGGAACTTTTCCAGGGCTTGAGGGATACGTTGTTGGTCGGATGACCAAGAGCCGCCATGGAAAGATCTACATCGACGATGTGGGCTGGGCCCTGTGGCCGACTCAATCGATACGGGTACCGGGTCCCCTTTGGTGGAATCCACGGGTTCATCGGCAGGATCAGCAACTCTATGCCTAAGCCAGACATCTTCCCCGATCTCTTCGAGTCGACTTAGCGCACGCAACCCGCCCGGTGTCAACTCGGTCAGAAGCATGTTTTCGTCGGTTTCACGCAAGGCTTCGAGCTTGTGGAAAATTCTGCGTATGGTGAAGCAACTCTCGTTTATTCAGAGGATGAGTCCACCGGAGAGACGAAATCAATCTACCAACTTTAGGATGGCGGACTCAGGGGCTATTCCGATGGTAACAACATTCCGGAGCCTTATGGGCCGCCGAGCAGACCAGCTGCCTTTATGGCTGGCACACAACCAGTGGTGAATTCATCAACGAAGGCTGATATGACGTATGGCTCGACCGCCACGGTGATGGCAGGGGCGAGCGGGTCAGCATGGCCGCCGTCTCAAGTTTTGACTGAGCTTTTGAACACTTTCATGGCTCTGTTAGCAACAGAAGTAACTCTGGCGAACCAAGTGCATCATAATGCGGAAATTGCAAAAGCGTGAGATGAGGTAGCCAAGATTCAAGAGGATATCAATGCAGAAAACGTGAGGATAGCAGCCGAACAGGCTGCATTGGACATAGCGTTGCAACGGGTGAGGGTCGAGGCTTTCCGGTTAAATCTATATCAGAACATGTCCAATGTGGTGCTGCGAAGGAGGCATCAGAGTCGCTTACCTTCAAAATTTCAAAGACGGAACCTCTTCAACATGCCCGGAGCAGGAAAGAGTAACCCACCCGATGTAACCCGGAATGTTGGGGCGCCCAGGGCCGAGGTCGTAGTTCAGCCTCAACTGCCAGACCTGCCTCATGGGGACCCAACCCCGTCCCAATGTTTTCCATCCCGTACATGCCATTATTGTAACCTGGTGGATAACATGATAACTGCGGCTACACGATTAGATGTTATTCCGATCGAAGGTGAGTCTCCAGTGGTAGTGGAGACCCGGAATGTGGCTAATCTTCTTCACACGATGGTAGCACAATATGCGGCTTATTCATATAGTCGTGATCGGGTTCATTCTACTCCGCGGCCGGCTCAAAGTTACATCAGGCATATTGAGTCGCCCGCAGTATCCAGCAATGAACAACATCGCAATCCACCCCATGGAGTTAACCCGCCCCGTGACAACGATATACGGGCCAATGCCCAAGCTTTAGTGGAAAATGCTAGAGGCCGACATGAGAAGGAAGCGGCGGCTCAACTGGGTTCTTACTAACAACCTTTAGTGACTCCTTTGGTATCAGTGGAAGCCGGGAAGACCACCCGAACAGTGGGGGTACCACGCCTGGCACTGGCTCTACGCAATGAGCATTTCCCTAAGGATTTTAAAGGCCCTCGCAAGGTACCTAATTACACTGCTGATCTTCCCCCTGAGGCTTGGATTCAAAGTTATGAATTGGCCATGGAGATGCTGGATGTTAATGATGCAGTGTGTGCTAAGCTAGTACTTCACGATGATGTTGGATGGACCAGCCCGTACATGGTTGAAAGGTTTGCCTGTGAACTCAGTTAACTCCTGGGCTGAGTTAAAGGCGCCTTTTATCAAAAAGATTAAAGGAACCTGTAAGCAGCCCCTGACAATCATTGATTTGGCTAACTATGTGTAACAGGAGGATGAGTCGGCTCACCACTGGGTTTGCTTGGTCTCATCCATCATCCATTCTTCTGGCAGTATTGCGGCAGGTTCGACTGTCCTGGTCCTAGAGAATAATTGTCACTTTGAACCCCTTAAGTTGAAGCTTGTGCGGCTTAAAAGATATTGCAATGATATGGGAAAGCTCATGGCGGCTCTAATCAAATATGCTGATTCGGATTCTACTAAGGATCCTGGGTCTAATGAGGAGAAATTCAGCAAAGGAGAAAATTCTAAAGGAAAGAGCAACAGCAGCCGCAGCTGTAGCATAATGGCAGTTGCCTCCCCTGGGTCAGCCATCAACTCATGCTCGGAAAGATTGCTTCATCATGAGGCAATGGCAACATTATAACCCGGGCAACGGCAACAGCAACAATGGTTCACCCGGTGGGTCAGGATCCGGGTCTCAAGGGCCTGGTTTTGGCAATGATGACTCGAGTTCTGGTTTTCTAGACCAAGGTAACCAAGGTGGTTATAACCAGTCATCTGGTCAGGGGAGTCAACAACAAAATAATCAGCCATGATATCAGAGCAATCAAAAGCAACTCAACGGTGGCCAATACCATGTATTCACCACAAGTCTTTGCAAGTGAGATGAGAAGGTTCACAAGTGTGCTGTTAGTACATTTGAGCCGGCGGTACCTCAATATCTGCTGTGGTCAGAACATCAAATCACATGGAGTAGAGAGGATCAGCCACCCGGGTTGAATATCTGGGTCAGCTTGCTTTGGTGGTGGCCCCTCAAGTTGGGGGTTATAAATTCACTAAAGTGCTTATGGATGGCGACAATAGCATCAATATTCTTTATTATGAGACCTTTCGCTGGATGAATTTAACTGTTAAAGATTTTAAGCCGTCATCTATAGTCTTTCATGGTGTGGTACTTGGTAAGTCAGCATACCCGGTGGGGAAGATTGCTTTGGAACTGGATTTTCGCAATGACTATGACTACAAGGCCGAGACGTTATGGTTTGAACTGGTTAAAATCAGGAGCTCTTATCACGCCTTATTTGGGCAGTCGGCTTACGCTAAATTCATGGCATGACCGTGTTATTTACTTGCAGCTTAAAATGCCTGGGCATAAGGGCACGATAACAGTACAAGGTGATCGATGGATTGCGCTGGAGTGTGAAGAGGGTTATGCTGCATATGCCGAGTAGGCTTGTGCCATAGAGGAGCTTAAATTATTTAACGATAATGTTGACCCAGTTGATATGTCTCCTCTGAAGAAACTGACCACAAAGCAAGATCCTTTGCTGAAGTTTAAATCCACCGATGACATGAAGAAGGTTGATTTTGTTCCAGGCGACTCATCTCAACAGTTCACCATCAGTGCTAATATGGATCCGAAATAGGAAAGTGCGCTCATCGAGTTCATCCGTGAGAATGTGGACATCTATGCATGGAAGCCTTCAGACATGCCGGGTGTACCGAGAGAACTCGCTAAGCATACTCTCAATATTCATCCTAAGTATAAGCCGATGAAGCAGTTCCTGGGCCGATTTAATGAAGAACGACGTAAAGCCACTGGAGAGGAGGTGGCCCGGCTCTTGGTGGCCGAGTTCATTGTGGATTTTTTTTCACCCGGAGTGGTTGGCTAATCCAGTGTTGGTACTTAATAAGAATGGCACCTGGCGTAGTTGTGTGGATTACACTAACCTTAATAAAGCTTGCCCAGCGGATCCCTTTGCTCTTCCCTGTATTGATCAAATTATAGATGCAATGGCGGGTTGTGAGCGGTTGTGTCTCTTGGATGCATACTCTGGTTATCATCAGATCAAGATGGCAGTTAAAGACCAAGAAAAGATGGCTTTCATCACACCTTTTGGAGCTTTCTTCTATGTGTCCATGTCCTTTGGGCTCAAGAGTGCCCAGGCGACTTAACAGTGTTGCATGCAAAATTGTTTTCATAACCAGATTGGGCGTAAAGTGCATGCTTATGTTGATGATATTGTTGTCAAGTCTAAAAAGAAGGAAACTTTGTTAGATGATCTGAAAGAGACCTTTGACAATCTCCAAGTTTATATAATGATGCTTAACCCGGCCAAGTGTGTTTTTGATGTACCTGCAGGCAAACTCTTGGGTTTCCTGGTTTCAGAGATGGACATTGAAGCTAACCCAGAGAAAATCAAGGCTATCACTTCATTGTATAAGCCAACATGTATCAATGATGTACAACGTCTGGCGGGTCGTATCACAGCTTTAAGCCGGTTCATAAGCCACCTGGGAGAGAAGGAAATTCCTTTGTATCAGATGATGAAGAAAAGAGACCACTTTGTGTGGAGCGATGCTACAAATGAGGTGTTTGAGGCACTTAAAAAAATTAGCCGAGCCACCCATCCTTGCAGCTCCTATTGAGAAATAGTCTCTACTTTTATATGTGGCAACAAATAGCAGGGATTTCAGTGTGGCGATTGTGGTGGAACGCAAGGAAACGAATAAGGAATACTCTGTCCAGAGGCTGGCTTATTATTTCAGTGAAGTGCTAATTGAGTCCAAACAACGATACCCGCATTGGCAAAAACTGGTGTATGGGATATTCATGGCTAGTCGTAAGCTGAAACAATATTTTCTTGGCCATCCCATTAGAGTGGTCAGTTCAGCCCCTTTGGGTGACATTATTCAGAATAGAGAGGCAACCGGCCGGGTAGCTAAGTCGGCCATTGAGCTTGGTCTACATGGCCTGAAGTATGTGCCAAGGACAGCCATCAAATCACAGGCTCTTGTGGATTTCATTAATGATTGGACAGAGTTGCATAAACCTGAAGAGAAGCCTGATAACACATATTGGACTATTCAGTTTGATGGATCCAGGCAATGAGAAGGCTCGGGGCCTGGAGTTATTTTAACTTCCCCATGAGGTGATAAATTTTGTTATGTCTTAAGACTGATGTTTCCTTGTACTAACAATGCAACTGAATATGAGGCTCTGCTCTATGGTCTCCGAATGGCTAAAGAAATGAATCTAAGCCGAGTCAGTTGTTTTGGTGATTCAGACTTGGTAGCTCAGCAAGTTTCAGGTACTTGGGATTCCAAAGACCCGCTCATGGCGGCTTATCGCTGGGCGGTTGATAATATTGCTAGTCACTTCAAGGGTTATTAGGTGGAGCACTTGGACCGAAGGAAAAATGAGGCGGCTGATGCTTTGAGCCGGCTGGGATCTTAGCGTAAGCCGGTTCCCCCTAATGTATTTCTTGATGTGTTGACTAATCCTGCTGCCACTACAAAAAAACACTTCCGTGATAATACGTGTTTGTCACAGTAGGTCACGTTTTCTGTCATGCATGTACATCCGTGACGATTTTATGACAGAATCAAGATAGTCATAGTTGTGGTGTCGTAGAAGTGTTCCATGACAATACCAAAATTATCATGACGGAAGTGTCCACTTCCATGACGATAAATATCGTGTCATGGAACTTCTTTCGTCAAGGGTAACCGACACGTGGCATCCGCCGTAATGGGTCGGTGTTAAGCTATCGGGTCCAGTTTTGGATCCGATAACCAGCTAACAGCCACGACCAATGGCGATTTTCCACGTGTAAAATTCTCATTGGCTGACGGAACCACGTGTCAGCTCCACATTGGCACAGATGTCACTCAACCAATGGCCGAGATGCGCCTATGATATGTTGACACATGGATAGGCGCAAAAGTGGCCCATAAATATTAAACGGGCCAGGGCAGCTAAAGTCCCATAGTATTTACTCAGGTACTATTGGGCCAGCCCACTAACGGTCTGCTTAAACATGGCCCAATTACAGCCCAAAGCCAGATCTGACCCATTAATGTTTCACGGAGTATTTGGGCCCGATTATGGCCCAATGACAATACGGCATGTTAGAGGCCCGATGAAGACATGTGCCCATCTCAGCCCAGTATATCTTTCGGTGGCCCGTGCTGTCGATGGGCCATATATGGTCCGACGCGACATCTGGCCCACTAACAGCCCGTGATCAAGGTGGCAACAGTTCAACCCAACGTGACTTTGGGCATGTTAGAGGCATGTCATATAATTTGGCCCGCTAATGTCTGTACTAAGTTTTCGGCCTCTTAAAGGCCCATGATATTAGCGGGCCAACTAAGGCCCAGATATGTTTCGGCCTGGTAATGGCCCATATTATAACTGGGCCAATAATGGCCCGGTCTACATTTCATCCTGCTAAAGGCCCGTGGACGACTTTTGAAAATTGAGGCCCGACATACATTTCGGCCTGCTAAAGGCTCATGGTACCTTCTGGGCCTCAACAGGCCAGCAAAATATTCATCCTGTTAACGGCCCAAAGCAACATGGGCCCAACTAAGTGTTGGGTCCATTAAAGGCCCAACTAAACATTGGGCCGAATGTAGGCCCGTGTAAGTTGTGGTCCTGGCGCAAAGTGTGAAGGGCCCCAATGTCCTTTCGGGCCCAAGAAAGTTTCGTCCCAGTCGACTACGTCACATTTTCGCCGCTTTTTCACATAGCGAATGATGGCATATATGATAACTAGTAGGAATTAAGATCGAACAATTCGGCATTGTAACTTAGAACAAACCTACACTATAAAATAAAGGATTTATGGTATATTACATCCACTGGGCATCGAAGTTCGCCATGAGTGATCATAAATCGCAACGAAGAAGCAGATTATAAAAACTAGGCACCATTGCACGTAACAAAATAATACTGAACCAAGACCACTTCCAAGACAGTTCAAGAAATGTTAGCCTTGCGCGGGAGCTGCTGTGCAAGCTGCTGAGCAAGGCTGTGAGACCGGCCTAGCTTGTCGGTCATAACTTCTAGGTGTAACTGTTTAGCAATGAGGCTCTCATTGGTGTTCTCTGCGATCTTCCTTAGCGATTGGACTTCAAGTCGAAGTTGAGTTGCATAGTGCCTTTCTGCTTGAACTTGAGACTGAAGAAGTCAAACTGATTCAGACAGTGAATTATGTGAGCTTGTCTGACTTCTAGTCTCAAGTAACTTGAACACTACATCAAGACATGCCTTTGGGGTTATCTCGCTATCTTCAAGATGTTTTGCCTTCTTTGCTGCAATATATGTTGGGTTTGTCTCACAGCCTTCAGCAGACTTGTGCATGCCATCAGGCATATCACCCTGAAACAAGCAGAGAGATGACAAGTTTTACACGTGTATAAACAAAGATGGTAACTACGCTGTCAATTCCATCCAATTTCAAATTAGAAAATAAAGAGTCAGTTCAAAATATAAATAGCATAATTTGAAATTGTTCATAATGCGGGGAGCTTCACCACACTATTGGATTACCATGTCGACAAAACAAGCATATATGAAGGGCAAAGACAATAATTGTATCTATTTTGGTTAATGTGCATGTCATGTTGTTCATATCATCAGCCACATTAGTAAGATAAAACATGAGATGACAAGGTGCAAATGTGGGCTGCTTCACCACACATTGGATTATAGATCCACAAAAACAAGCATACATATAGGGAGGATTGAGTGATGTGCATCGTATGAATAAGGAATTTGGTTTTACAACAAAAACTTGGAACTTACAGTTGTTGCGAACATGCATTTCGATAGAAACAGCAAACTAAACAGAAGTTGACGATAAGGAGTATGAGAAAATTAGAGAACAGTTGAGGATAACGGCTTAGAAGGACTGACTTACATTAACAGTTAAAACGGCTTTATAATGCCCTTCTCCATATCAAGGGAACGATAACTCAAGAATTTTAGCACATAATGTTCTTCATAAGCATTGCATCTTCTCTACATTTTGTAGAGTGTAATTATAGATATGATAGAGGATAATGAAGATAAGATGCAGATTGATGCTACATAATCAAATACCAATCCCTGTAAGTACAAGCGTTACAGGACAGAATGTACTGACAAGAGCAATGGGCTACACTTATGCACTGACATTGTCTGTGTATTCAACTTTTTGATAAAATTAAATATAGATATAATATTTTTTAGTAAATGGTGGGCGAGGGAGATAAGATGCAGAATGCTACACAATGAACCAACCCCTCCATCCCATAATATAAGAGTGTTTTGTACACTGGTGTACAATACAAAACGCTCTTATATTATGGGACAGAGGGCGTAGTTGTTAATGTAAGTACATTGATAGAAGATGTTCCGTCCTTACAAGAGCACTACAGAGCTAAAACTCTTCAAAAGCATTGGGTTGATTCTAAATTTATGTAAGAGTTGATACCGATCTTCTAATGTCCACCAAATGGAGGATAACGAGGCTACCATGGGCTGTGATGCTACATAATCAACCATCTATGAAAGTATGGTCATACATGGCAAGAGGTACTCACAAGAGCAATGCAGTGTGCAGTATAGTTGCGAGTTTCGGTGGTCCCTTGAGAATGACTATTCTTCTGCACACAGTTTTTGAACAAGTGAGACAGTAAGGTACATGCAGAAAAGTAGTTCAAATTATGATGTGATATCATAGACAGTACCTTACGCTGCAGACGAGACCAATGTGTAACAAGATTATTCCAGTCAGTGTCAAATGTAGCACCGGAGACTTTACAGAAATTTCGTTTAGAGGCTTGCCGTCAAAATGCGCTTGCCTCAGGTAGGAACGATACTTCAGCAACGAGTGCTTGAAAAGTGCAAGCAACCGTTGCTCGTCTTCACTATCCAGTTTGGTCCTCGCCTATTTAAAAGAATGAAATCTTGTGTCTTCTGTCAGTAGTAACATCTGCAGTAATTACCCTGAACAAGATTAGTACATTACTTATGCGTACGTTGCGGAGGAATGCTGAAATTGTTCTCTGTCTGTGGTATATCCTTTCCATGAAGGAAATATGCACACAAAGTTCCTGACAAAAATATAAGATTGCTCTTCTAAACTAGGAATAAATGGAACATGGGTCCTATTTGCTACAATTGGGGCTCTGTCTCGTTCGAAAAGGGATTTCGCAAATGGATTTGGCGTACTCTTTGCTGGAATGGGGGTTTTGCGTCGTAGAGCTGGTGCTATGTCAACTAGCATCATCATAATATTTGCTGCAATTGGGGTCTGCTGAGTTGGGGCATCAGAGATGGCCAGTGTAGGGGGGCTAGAGTCTGCTAGAGTTGTGGCCGTGTTTTCTAGGTTTGGTGATATGCAATTACACCAATTGGGCTATTTGATTTATCAGGTGTCACTACCTTTTCCAAATACTTTGTTTGTGCTCCTCTGCGATAAGCAATCACCCTCTTCCTTTTGAACGTTTGATACACAAGAAAACCATTTGAATGGATAAATATGGTATGATGGCAGATGGAATATGTACTGAAAATGGATAGGCAGGGCATATTCACATACGTGGTGTGTAAGCTAAGCTAATGGCAGTGCAAAAAAGTAGAAGCAATGCAAAGCATCAGTTGCAAGATATGTGTGACCAATATAACCTTGGAATGTTAGAGCAAGCACCTTGATGGGTGAAAAAGATAGGGCATCTGCCTCTGGCTCCTCCACTAGGGAGCTACATTGACTTAGGTCTCCCTTTAGCTCAGAATCATCGTTAGGATCATATTCTGAGCACGAATCTGTAGGTGGAGAGATTTTGCATTGCATTGCATCCAGACTTGATTTCAGTCCCTTAATGCCAAGTTTGACAGCCATGTCATTATTCAGCTTTGTTTTTTTCATGCGCGTAAGCTCATAATTATTATGATGCTGTTCACTGTCTATACTGCATTTGATCCTCTCCACCTCTCTTTACTACATGTGCAATTTACTTTCCGCTGCTTATACTCTAGAATTGCATGTGTAGGGTGTTACTTGAATTGATCTTAATTGTGAAACTGCCAAAAACATTGCATGATCAAAAGGCAGATTTTTTATATTGTCAAGTAGTCTAATCACCCCCCCTCTAGACATACTTTCGATCCTACAAGTGGTATCAGAGCTTTGGTCTCCATTGTTTTGGTTTCCATTGCATTGGACTCCATAAGCTTGGTTTCACAACCTAGGAGAGTATGGCGTCTAGTGAGGGTAATTATCGTAGAGGTCCTTACTTTGATGGTACAAATTTTGCTAGTTGGAAGCATAAAATGAAAATGCATATTCTTGGTCATAACCCAGCAGCATGGGGCATTATTTGTGTTGGTATGCAAGGTGATTTCTTCGAAGAAGGAAAAGTTCCGGATCGCGAAGCTACACCGGAAGAGTTGCGGATGTTGCAAAACAATGCTCAAGCTTGTGACATTCTCTTCAATGCTTTGTGTCCCGAGGAGTTCAACAAAATCAGCCGTCTTGAGAATGCTAAAGAGATTTGGGATACTTTGGTTGAAATGCACGAAGGTACTGAATCTGTGAAGGAATCAAAGCTAGATATTCTTCAAGGACAACTTGACAAGTTCAAGATGAAGGATGGTGAAGGAGTCGCTGAAATGTACTCTAGGCTTGCTCTCATCACAAATGAGATTGCCGGCTTAGGAAGCGAAGAAATGACCGACCGATTCATCATTAAGAAGATTCTCAGAGCTTTGGATGGAAAGTATGACACCGTGTGCACTTTGATCCAAATGATGCCAAACTACAAGACTCTCAAGACAACTGAAGTCATTGGAAGAATTGTTGCTCATGAGATGACACTTAAGGATAAGGAAGAGCTTCACAATAAGTCAAGTGGTGCTTACAAAGCTACAAGTGATGCTCCTACTACCTCAAGTGACAAGCTAATTTCCAATGAAGAGATAAGCCTAATGGTCAAGAACTTCAACAAGTTCTACAAGAATAGAGGCAAAGAAAGAAGCTCAAAGTCTAGATCATATGATGAAAAGAGATCTTCTAGTCGTGATCGAAACTGCTACAATTGTGGAAGACCCGGACACTTCTCAAATGAGTGTACGGCTCCCCACAAGAGAAGAGAAGAATCTCCAAGAAGAAGAGCAAGAGATGAGTCACCTCGGAGAGAGAGAAGGAGTAGAGATGATCGTTATGAACGAAGACCCTCTCGGAGAAGCAAGGATTCGGAAAGGAAAGACAAGTCATCAAGGAGCTACACAAGAAGAAGACATCAAGCTCATGTAGGTGAATGGGTCTCCGGCTCCGACTCCGACAATCAATCCGATGGAAGCTATCACTCCGACTCCCACTATAGTCAAGATGAAGGTGTTGCCGGACTTGCACTCGTATCCTCCAACTCCAACTCCTACGACTTATTTGATTCACCAAATGAGGGAATTGGAAGATGCTTCATGGCTAAAGGCCCCAAGGTAACACACCCTGAATTCATTGACTTTGATAGTGATGAGGATGACTTGCTTGGTGAAGATGAGCTCTTGCATGATAAATCTAGTGAGCTTAGTAATGATGAAAATGCTAGTAGTCTTTATAGTCGAGAAGAGTCGAATGACAATGCTATGAAGGAGATTGAGCGTCTAACTAAAGAACTAAACACTCTTAAGTTAGCTCATGAAACAACTCAAGAAGATCATATAGAGCTCCTAAGATCTCATGAGAAGCTACGCTTCGAGAAGCTCACTCTAGAGCAAGAACATGAGTTTCTAAAAGCGATCAATGACGATCTTCGAAAGAAGAGTTCTTCATATCTTGCCAAACGACTTCTCTTGTCTAATTTCTTGCCACCTATTAAGACTAAGCATGACAAGCATAAGAAAAATTCTTCCTCTAGTAGTAACAATAACAATGTTAAATCCAATATTGTTGCTTCTAGTAGTTCTCTTGATTCCACTACCAATGTTTCAAGCCAAGTTACACTTGAGCAAGAAAATAGCTTATTGAAGGAAATCATAGAGAAAGGTGTCTACAAGAGTCTTGCCGGAAGCAAGAACTTTGAGGAGATTGTTCGCAAACAAGGAAGACACCGGAAGAATCAAGGGATTGGTTTTGAGCGAAAGTTCAACGCCGAAGGTGTTGAGTGGGAAGAAGGTCAATACCCTACTCCACAGTTTGTTTCACAAAAGGAGAAGTATGATCCTACTTCTTCTAATGTGGAACAAGCTCAAGATGACCTTCCACCACAAGACCACAAGCTAAAGGCCAAGGACAAGCTTCAAGAGGAGATTGATGCATTCATTGAAGCACCTCAAGCCATGGTCAAGTGGGTTCCCAAGGACACATCAAGTTCTACTTCGTCAAGCTCAACTACAACACCAAGGATTCCCATCAAGATGATGTGGATCCCAAAGAAGAAGAACTAGAAGGTTCTTGAGGGTGACTCCGCCAATAAACTTCACTCATATTCATTTTGGCAAGAACTTGTGCAATCAACTTCCACATCATGCACTAGTTCATGGAGTCACAAACCCTCTTGTTGGTAAGTCAAGGGACAAGGTAATCATTGCTTTCATGGACATCATCTTTTGTGAACTTCAATCTATGTCTATGGATATTCTTGTTTGTTCCTTGTGGGACTAACCCATGTAGGTATTGAAAGTGCCCTAATCCAAAGGATAGCTCCCAACTCTTGATGATCTACATCAACATTGAGCATCCACATCTTCAACATCTACATGAAGTCTTCTACGACAACCCAAGGTTAGTTTGACCCTTTAAAAGGGGTTATCACATCTAGGGGGAGCTTTGCTCTAAAAATTGAGCTAAAGCATCTCCAAATGATGTGAACACATAAATGCTTTATGTAAAAGTGGTAACCCCACTTGTGCTTAAACGATGAGTATGACCTATGATCAAATGTTCTCATTTGGCTCCTAAGTCAAAATACTCATATATAGATGACCTAGTCATCGACAAATTGTGTGCTAGTAGCTAGAGTGTTGGTTGTGCATGTTTGACACATATTTCAGTTGCTATCTTATTGTGTGAGCATGTTGAATGCATGATTTTATCCATTCTAGGACATCCATTTGTAGTTTTGATTGTTTTGATTTTTCTGGCCAAATGGATGGACAAGAATGCCTAAGCACTTTCCCTAGCTATCTATGCTTTCTTGTCTCAAATTCTATTCATGCTCATATCACAACTTTGAACAAGTCATTTTCGGACTCTCCGAGTGAGGAGCACTCGGAGCCACCGATCCGTCTAAGGCTGACTTCCAAAACCTTCTAAGTCCATTTCGGTCTTACCGGCTTTTCCATCTCGGTCCAACCGAAATGCTTAGACTGATCTAGGTTTCATCTCGGTGAAACCGAGTTCAAAATCTCGGTCTGACCGATATGCGTAACTGCACAACAGTTATACATTTCGGTGACACCGAGTTTTTCAACTCGGTCCCACCGACAGTATGGGGATATATATATCTGAGGGCTGCGCGCGATTTAACTCTTCAAACCGTTCGCCCCCAAGTCCCCTGCTGCCGTCGCCCTGGTCTACGGATCGTCGCCGTCGTCGCCTGTGCGCCCTCGCCGCAGGTCTCCGCCGCCGTCAACGGTAATCCTCTCCGCGCCGTTGCCGCCGTAGAGGGACTCCACCAAGTTAGGGTGAGTCCCGATCCCTTTCGTGCTCCCCATCTGACTCTTGCACGAATGGTTTGCCATGAATCTATCCACGTTTGAGATATTCCCTAAACATCAATCAGATCCTCTAGTTTCGAGTGAAATTCTTAGGTTTAGGTTTCCACGAAACGCATCTCGGTGAAGCCGATTTTGAAACTCGGAATGTCCGATTTGGCCTCTGGCCATTGGACTGCATCATTCGGTCTAACCGAGTTGTGCAAATCGGTGTGACCGAAACTTAGTTTCAGTGAAACCCTAGGTTATCGGTAGGACCGAAACCCATTTCGGTCTGACCGAAAGTGGTGTGTAGGCCTCTGTATACACTTCGGTTTCACCGAAACTTAAAATCGGTTTGACCGAAATACATTCTGTGAAAACTCAAAACTAAGTTTTAAACTCATTTTTTTGCAAAAACCTCTGCAGTTGTGATAACTCTTCTACTCTGCCTATACCTTATCTTTTCACAGGTTGTCAGCCATGTCAGATGTCAGTGACAGCCAGAACAGGTCTGAGTCACCTTTTGCTGAGATTCCAGAGGCAGATACAAGTCCTGAGGCTAGCAGTTCCAGTGATGATGGTGAGAGGAGCACCCCTAGTGGTTTGCCTCCTGCAGCCACCAGAACCAAGAAGAAGAGAAATTCTGATGATGAGGACTCTGACTTCGTTGCTGAGGAAGTTACCTCCAAGCCAAAGAGGAATGTGGTTGCCAAAGAGCACCAAGGGCAGCAGTCAAGGAAAGGCACAAGCAAAGTAAAGCAGTCAGCTGTTGCAAAGAAGCTCAACTTGGAAGAGCCAGCTCCAAGTAAGGTGAAGAAAACTTCCAAGAGGAAGAGGGTAGTATATGCTGAACCTCAAGTTGATGCAGCTGCTGAAGAAGAAGAAGAAGATGCACCCCAGCCTCCTCCTTAGAAAGCTAAGTTCATGGGTGATGCTATTCGGGCTCAAGCCTCCTCTAAGCCCAAGAAGCCTGCTCAAGCAAAGGCAGCTCCAGCCAAGCCCAAGAGAACAACCAGGAGCATTCCAGCTTCTGAGAAGAACAAAGGTGAGATGCCACCGTCTGAATCAGACGAAGAGCATATGTTGCTTAAGCTCCGTCCTAAGTTGCCACTCCACAATGATGCTCATCCTCAAGCTGAGGACATGAAGGCAAGGAAGGATAAAGGTCTCAGGCTATGGAGACAGTCTGATCCATATGCTGTAAGGAGAAGGACTGCTGTGGACCCCAGATTCCACACCAGAGAGCAGCAGGACTTCTATGAGACCGTGCTGATGGATAAGAAGCCCATTGTTGCTGACACCAGGTATGTTGACTGGAAGTACATTGACAGTGAAGAGCACCGAGACTTCTTTCCCCATGTGCATGAGAGCTTTACTGCATGTGGAGTTGCTGATTTTGTGGGTCAAGAGCTGACAGCTTGGAATGACGAGATGATCATGCAGTTCTACGCCACAGCCCACTTCTATCCTGATGGCAAGATCACCTGGATGACTGAAGGTCAAAGGTTTTCTTCGTCTGTTGAAGAATGGGCAGAACTTCTGAATGCTCCAGTGCAGAGAAAGGACGACATTGATGTCTATGGGATTCCTAAGAAGAGTCATGATTCCATGAAGAACATGTACAAGGAGATCCCCGCTGCTGATTTGGAAGTGTGGAAGCTTGGCTCAGTGTACTATCTCCAGGCAGGTCTGACCACCACTAACACTATTTTGAGGCATACCTTGATGCCCAAGTCTGGAGACCACCGCATGATTCGAGGCTATTCTATCAACATGCTGCACATTCTTGATGAGAAGGCACCTTTCAAGGTGATGGACTTAATGTTAGAGACCATTAAGAGGACTGCAGCTAACCAGAAGCGGTCATGTGGGTTTGCCCCGCAGATTCAGATGCTCATCAATGCCAAGTTTGGCACGGGCAAATTCATGTTGGATAGGAAGCACTTGCCACTGCAGCCAGAGCATGAGGACAATGTAGTTGTGATGGATGAGGAGGATCCAACCTCAGTTGAAGGACAGGCCAAAATCGAAGCTGCGAAGAAAGCTAAAGCTGACAAAGAGGCAGCAGCAGCAGCAGCAGCTAAGCCAAAGAGCTTCGGAGAGCAGATTCTTGAAGCTACCCAGAGGATTGAACAACGCCTGGCCAGCATTGAGCAATCTCAGGAGAGCCTAGAGAGGATTGTTGAGGACAAGATCCACGCTCTGGACGTGAAGCTGACAGAGATTCAGGTGTCCGTCAACAAGCTTGAGGCAGACATGGAGGAAGCAAGGCAGGAGAGAGCAGAACTCATGCAGGATGATCTAGTCCAAGACTCTCATCGCCAGACTGCTCCGGTTCCCAGAGGATCCAGATCTGCAGCTATCCCAGTGACTGACTCCAGGGCTACCACTTCAGCACCAGCTACAGCTCCAGCAGTTACTCCAGCTCCAGCATCCACTCCTCCAGCGCAGACATCAGCAGAAGTCTTCGCCGATGCAGTCATTTCTACTCCGACATCTACCCAGACGGGAGCCGCCAGCAGAGCCTGCAGTGACGCTTAGCTCTATACCTTTTCGAACTTTTTGGTAACTTGTTGCCAAAGGGGGAGAAATTGTATAGATCATAGGGCTTCGAGAGAGAGAGTGCTCTTTCGTTCTTTTGCCGGTTTCTTTGAGATACATTGGTTTCTTTTGGTCTTTCGAAACTTTCAGTGTGCTTGCTACTTCGTTTGATGCTACCTTAATGAGTGCTTAGTCATACTATGCTTTAATGTGTGCTTAATGCTTATCATATGCTATTCCTTATTGTATGGCTATTTACTCTTGTCTTGGTGATTGAGTGCATGTTATTCATTCTTATCATTTTGTGCGCTCCACCAAGATGTATGTGACATGGAAGAGTGACCCATAATCCTAATCGATTGTGCATTTGCATTCAAACGCAAATTTTAAATAATGCACAAATTTAGGGGGAGCTCTTGTTTATCACATACTTCTCAAAGCGACGATATTATTCATTGATTATATCTTTTGTCGAAACTTTGATCTATATGTTCTCATCAATTACCAAAAAGGGGGAGATTGAAAGTGCAACTAATCCCCGGGTGGTTTTGGTAATTAATAACAACATATATATCATTGAACTAATATTTACTTGAGAATCATTTCAGAGAAGTTCGATGATATGGGTATGGAAATGTCTGAAGAAGTGGACCCCTCAAAATGCTAAGACAAGCATTGGCAAAAGCTCAAGACTCTATTTTTGGTTTAGTGATCAAAGATCACATTGAGTCCATAGGAAAAGCCAATACTATTAAAAGGGGATGAGGTTGTGTTAATGATCTGGTTGCTCAAGTGCTTAGTGATCTAGCTCCCTCAACTATCAGCACTCTTCACTACTTAACACACTCATAAGTAATCTCGGACAAACCGATTCTGCAAACTCAGTCCCACCGAGATGAACCACCTCAGTTATTCTTCCAAACCCTAATTTCTCGGTCCATCCGATTTTGAGTTTCGGTCTCACCGAAACTGGATTGCCAACCTTCTGTAACCAATTGACATCACTTCGGAATATCCGAGTTGTTAATTTCGGTCCCACCGAGAATGGCAAGCTCCTACCTTTGACTCACTTCGGACACACCGAGATGGTATTTTCGGTCCCACCGAAAATCCCAACGTTCACTATATTTGAACTTTCGGTCTGACCGAGTTTTCACTTCGGTCTCACCGAGATTGCTCAAATATGTGTGTAACGGTTGGATTTTGTGTGGAGGCTATATATACCCCTCCACCCCCTCTTCATTCGTGAGGAGAGCCATCAGAAAGTCTACCACTCCTACCATACACTTTCTGAGAAGAGAACCACCTACCCTTGTGTAGAGATCAAGCCATTCCATTCCTACCATATGAAACTTGATTTCTAGCCTTCCCAAGTTGCTTTCCACTCAATCCTTTCTTCCACCACAGCCATATCAGTGAGGAGAGTTGAGTGTTGGGGAGATTATCATTTGAAGCACAAGAGCAAGGATTTCATCATCATCAACAACATCTTTTACCTTTTGGAGGGTGGTGCCTCCTAGATTGGTTAGGTGTCGCTTGGGAGCCTCCGTCTTTGAGATGTGGAGTTGAACCAAGAAGTTTGTAAGGGCAAGGAGATCGCCTACTTCGTGAAGATCTACCCCGAGTAAGGCTAGTCCTCCGTGGGCGTAGGCCATGATGGAATAGACAAGGTTGCTTCTTCGTGGACCCTTTGTGGGTGGAGCCCTCCGTGGACTCGCGCAGCCGTTACCCTCCGTGGGTTGAAGTCTCCATCAACGTGGATGTACGATAGCACCACCTATCGGAACCACGACAAAAATCTCCGTGTCTCCAAACTGCGTTTGATCCTCTCCACCTCTCTTTACTACATGTGCAATTTACTTTCCGCTGCTTATACTCTAGAATTGCATGTGTAGGGTGTTACTTGAATTGATCTTAATTGTGAAACTGCCAAAAACATTGCATGATCAAAAGGCAGATTTTTTTATATTGTCAAGTAGTCTAATCACCCCCCCTCTAGACATACTTTCGATCCTACAGGGAGGCATCCTAATGGCGCACTACTGTGCACACTAATGGCATATCTGTGGTGCGCCATTAGTATACCAGATACTAATGGCGCACATGAGGTGCGCCATTAGTAAAATGTACTAATGGCGTGGCACTAATGGCGCACCACAAATGCGCCATTAATGGCTAAATTAGGTGCGCCATTAGTAGGCCTTTTCCTAGTAGTGCCCAGTGCAGCGGCGGCCTTGAGCCTAGCAATCAGGCCCTCATACTATGCTATGTTGTTGGAGACCTTCTCGCCTCGATGGAAGCAAAGCTGCACGGCATAGTACAACTTGTCCTGAGTAGGAGATACTAACACGTCGCCAGCTCCTGTGCCAAGGCACGAGTAGCCGTCGTCGAAGTACACCACCCATCCGTCTGGGGCTTCATCACCGAGGGCCAGCGAGCCAGCGAGCGATCCTCGCCAGCCCCCTGTTCTGACGCGTCGGTCCATTCTGCCATGAAGTCTGCCAGAGCCGCTCCTTTGATCGCTCGCGTGGTGCTGAACTCCAACTGGAATCCCTGTAGCTTGATGTTCCACTCAGCGACCCTCCCGACGACGTTCAGGCCCCGGAGCACCTTCTCGAGTGGGTACGACGAGACAACCATGATGGGGTGGCCCTGGAAGTAATGGCACAGCTTCCTGGAGGCAACAAGGAGCGCTAGGAGCAACTTTTGAGGCATCGGGTAACGCGAGCGCGCGTCGCGCCGTATGGTGCTGACGAAGAACACAGGGTGCTCCACGAGGGTCGTCGCCGCAGAATCTTCAAGCGCTTCAGGAGTCTTGGGTGCTTCTTGCTGGATGGCGGGTTCATCAGCAACCATGGTCGAATCTACCCCCGGAGCTGTGTCAGGGGGCGATGGAGCTCCTGAGGATGCCGACTTGCCCCGCGGCCTCTCCTCGCGCTCCACCACCAACGCCGCACTGGCAGAGTGAGGTGCAGCGGCGAGATAGAGAATTATGGGCTCCAGGGGTCTTGGTGCCACCATAATCGGCGGGCTGGTGAGGTATTCCTTGAGACCCCGGAAGGCGGCATCAGCCTCCGGAGTCCACTCGAAGGGCCCCTTCATCTTCATGAGCTTGTAGAACAGGAGGGCACGTTCGCCAAGCTTAGAGATGAAGGGCCCCAGGGACGTCACGCATCCCGCAAGCTTCTGCATCTCCTTCAGGGTCATAGGTGGCTTCATTCTTTCGATGGCTTTGACCTTCTTCGGATTAGCTTCAATGCCCCGGTGCGAAACTAGGAACCCTAGCAACTTGCCGGAGGGTACGCCAAACACGCACTTCTCCGGGTTGAGGCACTGCTTCACTTTGCGCAGGTTGGTGCATGTTTCTTCTAGGTCCTGGATGAGAGTCTTGGCCTCTCTGGGCTTGACCACGATGTTGTCGACACAGGCCTCCGCGTTCCTCCCGAGCTGAGGGCCGAGGGCGATGTGCATCAGGCGCTCAAAGGTGGCGCCCACGTTCCTCAGCCCGAAAGGCATGCAGGTGTAGCAGTAGATCCCGCAAGGGGTCAAGAATGCCGTCTTCTCCACATCCTCCACCGCCATCTTGATCTGGTGGTAGCCCGAGAAGGCGTCAAGGAAGCAGAGCAGGTCGCACTCAGCTGTCGAATCCACGATCTGGTCGATGCGCAGGAGAGGGAATGGGTCTTGAGGGCAGAACTTGTTGAGGCTCGTGAAGTCGACGCACATGCGCTCCCTGCCTCCTTTCTTCGGGACAATGACAGGGTTGGCCAGCCACTCCGGGTGTCGTACCTCCCGTATGAAGCCTGCCTCCTCTAGCTTCCGAACCTCTTGAACAATGAGGGCCTACTTCTCCGGGGCTTGCCTGAGTGCTTTCTTCTTGATAGGGCACGCGTTGGGGCACACCGTAAGGTGGTGCTCGATGATGCGCCTAGGCACCCCGACCAAGTCAGCTGCCTTCCAAGCGAACACATCCTTGTTAACCCCGAGGAAGCTAACCAACGCTGCCTCTTGCTCTGGGTCCATGCCCGTGCCGATGGTGAAAGTGGCTCCTGAGCCCTCCATGCCAGCAGGCACCTGCTTCGTCTCGGCCGGGTCCTGAGAGAAGAGCTGCTTCTTCTTGGCTGGCACGGCTTCCGACGTCTCCGGAGCCTGATGATCAACAATTGTAGGGGATCTATCGTACTCCTTTTGATAAGTAAGAGGGTCGAACCCAACGAGGAGGAGAAGGAAATGATAGGTGATTTTCAGTAAGGTATTTTCTGCAAGCACTGGAATTATAGGTAACAAACAGTTCAGTGATAAGGTAATTGGTAGCAAGTGATAAAAGGTAAAATTAAGTAAGGTGCAGCAAGGTGGCCCAATCCTTTTTGTAGCAAAGGACAAGCCTGGACAAACACTTATAAGAAGGAAAACGCTCCCGAGGACACATGCGAATTATCGTCAAGCTAGTTTTCATCACGATCATCTGATTCGCGTTCAGTACTTTGATAATTTGGTATGTGGGTGGACCAGTGCTTGGGTGCTGTCCTTACTTGGACAAGCCTCCCAATTATGATTAACCTCTAATGCAATCATCCGCAACTACAAAAGAAGTATTAAGGTAAACCTAACCATAGCATGAAACAAGTGGATCCAAATCAGCCCCTTACGAAGCAACGCATAAACTAGGGTTTAAGCTTCTGTCACTCTAGAAACCCATCATCTACTTATTACTTCCCAATACCTTCCTATAGGCCCAAATAATGGTGAAGTGTCATGTAGTCGACGTTCGCATGACACCACTTGAGGAGAGACAACATACATCTCATCAAAATATCGAACGAATACCAAATTCACATGACTACTAATAGCGAGACTTCTCCCATGTCCTCAGGAACAAAAGTAACTACTCACAAGACATAATATTGTTCATGATCAGAGGGGTATTAATATGCATAATGGATCTGAACATATGATCTTCCACCAAATAAACCAACTAGCATCAACTACAAGTAGTAATCAACACTACTAGCAACCCACAGGTACCAATCTACGGTTTGAGTACAAGGATTGGATACAAGAGATGAACTAGGGTTTGAGAGGAGATGGTGCTCGTGGAGGTGTTGATGAAGATAGCCCTTCCCAAGATGGGAGAGTTGTTGGTGATGACGGCGGTGACGATTTCCCCCTCCCGAAGGGTAGTATCCCCGGCAGAACAGCTCTGCCGGAGCCCTAGATTTGTTTCCGCCAAGGTTCCGCCTCGAGACGGCGGCGTCTGGTCCCGAAAGCCTCCTTATGATTTTTTCCAGCTCAAAACACCTCATATAGAAGAAGATGGGCATCGGGGGGCCATCGGGGGGCCCACGAGGCAGGGGGTGTGCCCAGAGAGAGGGGGGCGCCCCCACCCTCGTGGATAGGTGGTGGCCCCCGTGGTGATCTTCTTTCGCCAGATATTTTTTATATTTTCTGAAATGGTGTCCTGTGAAGTTTCAGAGTTTTTTGAGTTGTGTAGAATAGGTTTCCAGAGTTTGCTTCTTTTCTAGCCCAGAATTCCAGCTGCCGGCATTCTCCCTCTTTATGTAAACCTTGCAAAATAAGAGAGAAAAGGCATAAGTATTGTGACATAACGTGTAATAACAGTCCATAATGCAATAAATATCAACATAAAAGCATGATGCAAAATGGACGTATCAACTCCCCCAAGCTTAGACCTCGCTTGTCCTCAAGCAAAAGCCGATATCAAAAAATATGTCCACATGTTTAGAGATAGAGGTGTCGATAAAAATAAAATACGGACATGAGGGCATCATGATCATTCTCGTAACAGCAATATACATGTATTGTCATATGATTCTTATGCTAAAGTAACAATTCATTCACAATATCAAGCATGAATCATAAACTTCATTGAAAACCAACAAACTATGATCTCGATTATTGAAGCAATTGCAATTTATCGTAACATCGGAAAGAATCAATATAAGAGCTTTTTAGCAAGCCTACATACTCAACTATCATATAGTCTTTCACAATTGCTCACACTCACGCAATACTTATGTTTATGGATTTTTAATCGGACACAGAGAAAGATAGTGGCTTATGGTATTGCCTCCCAACCTTTTACCTCAAGGGTAATGTCAACAGTAATAGACCATGATGACTTACATCCAAGTGGGTATATATGTCAGGATCTTTCCAACACAATGTGCTTGCCAAAGGATAAAATGTAAAAAGGAAAGGTGATATCCACCTTGACTCTTAAGGAAGAATAATAGATAGACCCTTCGCAGAGGGAAGCAGAGGTTGTCATGTGCTTTTATGGTTGGATGCACAAAGTCTTAGCACAGAAGAATGTCACTTTATATTGCCACTTGTGATAAGGACCTTTATTATGCAGTCTGTCGCTTTTATTACTTCCATATCACAAGATCATATAAAGCTTATTTCCTCCACACTAATAAATCATACATATTTTAGCGAGTTTGCAACATCACAACTTACTTGGAAGGATCTTTCTCAATCCATAGGTAGGTATGGTGGACTCTCATGGCAAAACTGGGTTTAAGGATGTAAGGAAGCACAAGTAGTATCTCTACCTGGTGCGAGGAGTTTTGGCTAGCATGAGGGGGAAAGGCAAACTCAACATGTTGGATGATCCATGACAATATACTTTATTTTAGATATAAGAAAACATAACCATTATGTTGTCTTCCTTGTCCAACATCAACACTTTAGCATGTCATATTTTAATGAGTGCTCACAATCATAAAAGATGTCCAAGATAGTATATTTGTATGTGAAGCCTCTCTTTCTTCATTACTTCCTATTAATTGCAATGATGACCAAAACTATGTTTGACAACTCCCAACAACTTTTATTCATCATACCCTTTATATGTGAAGTCATTACTTCCCATAAGATCAATATGATCTATTTGATACTTTTTATATTTCCTTTTTATTCTATCATGACCAAGGTGAGGAAATCAAGCCCTTGACTCAACACTAATCTTTATTATATAGCTCACGGACTCGATTACAAATGGTAAAGATCATAAAGCAAAAGCTCACAACTAGATCATGCAAACTTTATTCTACTAGATCAAGATACTACCAAAAGGATCGGGGTCACTCCCCCAAGCTTGGCAGTTGCCAAGGGGAGTGACCATACCCATATGATTATGTCCCCTTCTTCGGTGGTGGTGATGATGATGGCTTCTTCCTTAACTTGCGCTTAAGGGCAGAATTTTGCTCCCCTGGGTCATTGATCTATTGTTCAAGGTTTAGTATTTTCTTGCATAGTGCCTGCATGTTTTCCTGCAAAAGGTGAAAACGGATAAATTCGATCTTAGACTTGTTTGCTCTGTCGGGGAGGCTTGACTTTTTGAACTCCACATGCATGTCTCCAGGTTGAGGTAGTGGGACTTCGTCTTCATCTGAGCTAGTCCAATAATTCCTCTTTGAATCATGGTCTTGTTCTTCTTCTTCCGTGGTCCAACCATAATGCTCCCAGTCCCCATAGACCTTTGGGTCAGCAAGGGAATCAGCCACATAGCTTTCTCCCTCCGAATCATGGGACGACATGTTGTTTTTATCTGCGACAAAAACAACTCGAAACAAAAACAGAGGATTTTTGCGTAATACAGAGGTCAAAACCTTCGGGAGTATATATAATGAATTTTTATCGACCAAAAGGAGTAACATACAAGAAATCGGAGTCCGGGAGGCACACGAGGTGCCCACGAGGCAGGGGGCGCGCCTAGAGGAAGGGAGCGCGCCCTCCACCCTCGTGGACGCCTCGTGTCTCTTCCGGACCGCCACTTGTTTTTCTATTTTTCTAAATATTCTGAAATGGTGAAAAATTGCCATTAGAACTGTTTTGGAGTCAGTTTACTTACCGTACCATGCACCTCTTCCTTTTTGGAGTCTGAATCGTTCTAGAAAGTGTCCCGTATTGTAAGTGGATCTAGTGCCACCCCTAGTTGGTTTTGGAGTATTGACGACAAACCTGGTTGAGGGACTAATGTGTTTGTGAGAGTTGCAGGATAACACAGGTAGTAGTCCCTCATTGATTCGGTTTACCTACCGGAGACGACCCCTAAAAATGTATGGAGACATTGACATCAGTGGTGGTATATGAAGATAATCCTATTGAAGACTATGACAAGAGAATACATTGTGTGAAGACTATGGAGAGCGAAGACTTAGACGTTTTGTTGTTTCCTTTTCTTCTTTGTTGAGTCATAGGAACCACCATACTGTTAAGTGGGGTCCAAGTGATCTAAGTCAGAGTGACTGAAGTGATGCTCAACCAAATCCTATGTCTTCGAGCAAAGACAATGGGAGCAAATATTATCCAGAGTTGGATGAGTCACCTTTACTTGTAGCCCAAGTAAAGTTGTCGTGTGAGTGTTTGAAATCTGACCATTGGAACACATGTCAGTTCCTTAGTGACCCAGGGTCACTTCGGACAAATCAGGTCGGGTTGCCCAGTGGCTATAAATAGCCCACCCCATACACCATAAATTGGTGGCTGCTTAGAGTTATTGCACGGCTTTTGTCGTTTGAGAGCAACCCACCTCCGAAGCTTTTGAGAGAGAAATCCTTGCGAGGATAACGCCAAAACACCCAGAGCCAAAGAGTGTTAGGCATCACTGAAGTCTTTCTGTCCGTGTGACCTGAAGACTTATTACACTTGAGGACTATGTTTCCTCCAGCCGGTTAGGCGTCACGTTCTGAGCATCCAAGAGTCATTGAGGATCGTCGGTGAACGAAGTCTGTGAAGGTTTGGAAGTCTACCTTGAAGACTTACCTGAGTGATTGGGCGAGGACTAGGTGTCCTTAGATCAAGGGGAATAAGGTGAAGACGCCGTCTTCTGAGTTAAATCTCAGCCTCCCTAATCAGACGTACAGTTGTCACAGCAACTGGAACTGGTCTAACAAATTACTGTCCTCCCCGAGCTACTGGTTCTATCCTTTCCTTCCCTTTACTTAATGTCTTATGTTGTGAAGTCATTGCCAGCTTGCCTTATCTGATCGACTTCACTGAGTATCTACTTGTTGTTATTGGCTTCATTCCTTCTTCCATCTTGATCCCTACTGCCTAGCTGCTATTAGTCTTCATGCTTTCACTTCATTGAATACATGACTATGGCTTGTTTAGTGTAGTCTACTTTCCACTGCATACTAATAGGATTGAGTTTATCTTTTGTCTTCAAAACTACCATGTTTTGAAGCATTTCATAAAAATCGCCTATTCACCCCCCTCTAGTCGATATACTGCACTTTCAATTGGTATCAGAGCAAGGTACTCCCTTGTTCTGTGTGATTCGGTTTAACCACCTGGAGTTTTAGCTATGTCGACTGTAGGGATAATTAAAGTTTCCGATGTGTGCCCTTTCTTCGATGGCACCGAATATCCCTACTGGAAGAACAAGATGCGCATGCACCTTGAAGCCATTGACGTGGACCTCTGGTTTGTCGTCAAGAACGGCGTTCCCAAGACTGGTGAAGGTATCACCCCTGCTGATGTCAAGAGGCTCGTTCAACTGGATTCAACGGCCAAGAACATCATCTGTGGTCATCTGACCAAAGGACAATATGGTCGTGTAAGTGCTCTGGAAACGTCAAAGGAAGTCTAGGCCTGGCTCTCAAAGGTCAACGAAGGAGTCTCAACCCAGAGAGATCAAAGGATCAGCGTCCTTCACAATCACTTCAATCGCTTCAAAAGACATGACAATGAAAATGTCCAGCACACATTCGATCATCTCACTGACATCACTAATGAGCTTCAAGCACTTGGTGCCACTGAGATCACCAAGCATGAAATCGTCAAGACCCTCCTGAGATCACTTGACAGCTCATTTTATATCCTTGCCCTGATGATTCAAGAACGCCTTGACTTCAAGACTCTCGATCCGTCTGACATACTTGAGAGGCTCAACACACATGAGTTCCAGCTATCTGAGAAACGTGACATCTATGGTCCCAACTATGGTAGATCTCGCGCCTTAAAGGCAAAGGATGTTTCTTCATCTGAAGAAGAATCTGATTGTAGTTCTGATGATCCTGAAGACATTGGAAAGGAGCTTGCCATGCTTACGTGGAGTCGGAGGAGGAGTCTGATTCTGGTGCTGCGAGTCTGGCTCTAGCCACTGCCTACGTGGCCAAGTCCATCTTCAACACTGAAGACAATGGCCCCGTCCACAACATTGTTGATGAGGATGAATCACACGGTGCCAATGTAAAATCACGCGATGCTTACTTTCAAACATCTAGTGAAGATGACTCTGATTGTGAATCAAAACCTAGCTACAAAACACTTGCTAAAATTGCCACTGAACAGCAGAAAGCCATGGAACATATTCAAAAACGGTTAGACAAAAGCGATGACCTGTTGGACGCGGAAATGACCCGTTCTCAGTCCTTAATTGAAGACATAAAAAATCTTCATGTTAAGTACAAGGAACTTGAAGGTCTTTATGAATCGCTCTCGAAAACTCATGAAAAGCTTTCTCACGATTACATTCAAAGGAAGCGAGAACTTGAGAAATTGAAAGCGGCTCATGAAGATCTTCAAAAAGAAAATGAGTCACTCCGCGCACAACTGATCAGTTCCACTCACGAACAGTTTGAACCACCATGTCTAAAATGCATTGAGCGTGATAACGCTACATCTATTGCTGAATGTTCTACTGCTGCCACTGTTGCAATATCTTCAACTACTGATGTGGTAACTAACCCCTCTGCTGAGGATACCACTACTATTGTTGATGAAAATGCTAGGTTGAAGACTTTGCTTGAAACAGGGATGTACAAAAGCCTCAAAGGGCATCAGACTCTATGTGATGTCCTCAAAAAGCAGATACTGAACCAAAACCCTAGGAAAGAGGGTGTTGGGTTCGACAGGAAAATGAATGTTGATGGTTCATACTGGAAGCCTGAGCAGTATCCCAAAACCACATGAGTTGCTGCAAAGGAACCTTCAGTGGATCCATCTACCCTATCTGGCTTCACTTGTGCTAATCCTCTTATCATTGATGAATCATTTGATGCAAACTATAAATTGTTTAAGAATCAAAATGGTGAAGTGTTTGCCAGGTACATTGGTACTAACTGCAGGAACTGGCCACCTATGAAAAAGATCTAGGTACCCAAAGGTTGTCTTGAGAAACTTCCAGCAAACGTCATCATGACACCTCTTGGGAAGAAGACAAACCCCAGACCAAAGGCTTCATATGGTCCTAAGGCTTCATACAGACAAAGGACTCACCTGAGTCACCCTAACGCAGATGCTTTGCAGGGAAACCATACTCAGACCCATGAATATGAGAGTGTTTCTTCAAACCGCTATATTCATAAAACAAAGAATTTTTCTGCCTATTCTTATGAGTATTCTTCTCCTCCTGCAAGATTATTTGCTAGGGCTCCAAAGCCAAAATTCTCAGATGCTGCTCTTAGACTCATTGCTTCTAAGCCACCCCTGAAGATGTGGGTGGTTAAGAAGAACTAACTTTCTCTTACAGGGAAAGGTCTCCAGCCGAAAATCAAAGGCGTCTGATGCTATTGTTGGGGACCTAAAACACTTGTTGGGCACAAGATCAAATGCCCAAAATGACTTACTGCTCATACTGCTCATAAATCACTTGCTGAACATCTTATCAGTCCTAACTTGGGTCTAAGCTTTCATAATCCACTTATACGTCAAATGTTCATGCCTCATAATGGCTTTTGGTGAAGCCTATCCTCCTAACTGCATTGTAGGGAGTGACACCAAA
Organism: Secale cereale; assembly: GCA_902687465.1. NCBI lineage: Eukaryota > Viridiplantae > Streptophyta > Magnoliopsida > Poales > Poaceae > Secale > Secale cereale. The sequence goes on from LR738713.1 coordinate 164,762,886, forward strand.
GTCTTCAGAATGGATTATGGACAGCGGATGCACAAATCATATGACTGGAGATCGAAATCTTCTCATGGACTCGACCTTACGTCCATCTAACAAGAGTCACATCACATTTGCTGATACTGGTAAAAGCAAAGTGTTGGGTCTAGGTAGAGTTGCAATCCGAAGAGACCAGCACATGGATAAAGTCATGCTTGTTGAATCTCTTGGTTTCAACTTAATGTCTGTCTCAATGCTTTGTGACTTAAGCATGATTGTGATCTTTGGTAAATTTCATTGCCTTGTACTAATGGAATCTGACAAGTCTTTAGTATTTGAAGGATACAGAAAAGGTGATCTGTATATGGTAGATTTCTCAGCTGGACCGCAGATGGCCGTATGTCTTCTAGCAAAACCTTCAGAGTGCTGGCTCTGGCATCGGAGGCTAGGACATGCCGGCATGAGGAACTTGCACACTCTCGCAAAGAAGAAGCATGTCGTAGGCATCGAGGAAGTCAAGTTCAAGAAAGATCATCTATGTGGTGCCTGTGAAGCTGGGAAGATGACTAGAGCCAAGCATCCCTCGAAGACAATCATGACAACATCCAAACCCTTCGAGCTGCTTCACATGGACTTATTTGGCCCTACTCACTACTTCACGTTCTCTACCACAGCCTATCTCTATGGCTTCGTCATTGTTGATGATTATTCAAGATACACATGGGTGCACATAATACTCTACAAGACTGAAGTGCAAGATGTCTTCAGACGCTTCGCCAATCGTGCCATGAACAACTATGACGTCAAGATCAAGCATATCAGAAGTGACATTGGCACTAAGTTCAAGAACACTGGCCTTGATCTTTATTTGGATACAATGGGAATCACTCATGAATTCTCAGCCCCGTATACACCTCAGAAAATGAGATCGTTGAGCGCAAGAACAGAACTCTAATTGACATGGCTCGAACGATGCTCGATGAATACAAGACACCAAGAAGGTTCTGCCCCGAAGCTATTGATACTGCATGCCATATCATCAACCGTGTTTATCTTCACAAGCTTCTGAAGAAAACGTCCTATGAACTCCTCACTGGGAAGAAGCCTAACGTAAGTTACTTCAGAGTATTTCGAGCTAAGTGCTAGATCAAGGATCCACATCACAAGTCAAAGTTTGCACCGAAAGCGCATGAAGGCTTCATGCTCGGATATGGGAAGGACTCACACTCCTACAGAGTCTTCAACATCCTTCTCTATAAAATAGTTGAAACTGTGGATGTGCGTTTTGATGAGACAAATGGTTCACAAAGAGAGAATCTACCAAATGTGCTAGATGAGGCTTCACAAAATGAATCTATCAAGCTAATGGGAACCGGTGAGATCATGCCTGTTGAAGCACAACCTGACGAGGATCTCATCATCTCTGCTCCAACTCAACCTGACGACAATGCTTAGCCTGAAGCCAACCCTCCTAACGACGACAATGTACAGCAAGAGCAAAATCTTCGTCCATCTCATCCTCGTGTTGCAAATGAAGTACAAGTTGAGAAGATAATTGACAGCATAAATGCTCCTGGTCCACTTACTCATTCAAAAGCAACACAACTTGCAAATTTCTGTGGGCACTTTGCATGTGTCTCAATATCAGAACCTAAGAAAGTTGCTGAAGCTTTTATGGAACCTGAATGGATTCAAGCAATGCAAGAAGAGCTTCGACAGTTTGAGTTGAACAATGTGTGGGAACTTGTCAAGCGTCCTGACCCTCGCAAGCACAACACAATAGGCACAAAATGGATCTGTCGCAACAAGCAAGATGAGCATGGTCAAGTGGTCAGAAACAAAGCTCGTCTTGTTTCTGAAGGATACACTCAAGTCGAAGGGATTGACTTTGATGAAACATTTGCTCCTGTGGCTAGACTTGAAGCTATTCGTATACTGCTAGCCTATGCAAATCATCACAACATACTTCTGTATCAAATGGATGTAAAGAGTGCCTTTCTCAATGGAAGGATTGAAGAAGAGGTGTATGTTGCACAACCACCTGGCTTTCAAGATCCAAAACGTCCTGATATGGTATACAAACTCAACAAGGCACTGTATGGCCTCAAACAAGCGCCTCGTGCTTGGTATGACACACTCAAAGACTTCTTGAAGAGAAAAGGCTTCAAACCTGGATCCCTAGATCCCACACTCTTCACGAAGACATATGATGAAGAACTATTTGTCTACCAAATCTATGTGGACGACATTATCTTCGGCTGCACTGACAAAAGATACAGTGATGAGTTTGGTCACATGATGCAAGAGCAATATTAGATGCCCATGATGGGTGAGCTGAAGTTCTTCCTTGGTCTTCAAATTCGTCAGCAAAGCAACGGCATCTTCATATCTCAAGAGAAGTACCTTAAAGACTACCTGAAGAAGTTTGGAATGCAAGACTACAAAGGGTACTCGACGCCTATGCCTGCTAAACACCATCTGGGTCCCGACGCCAATGGTAAAGAGTTTGATCAACAGGTATACCGCTCCATGATTAGTTCTTTGCTTTATTTATGAGCATCTAGGCCAGATATTATCCTTAATGTTTGCATGTGTGCTCGATATCAAGCGGCACCAAAGGAGTCGCATCACTTAGCTGTAAAGCGAATACTTCGATATTTGGCTTACACCCCAACACTAGGATTATGGTATCCAAAGGGCTCAGAGTTTGATCTAGTTGGATTCTCAGATGCTGATTATGCTGGTGACAAAGTTGATCGCAAGTCTACATCAGGCACATGTCCCTTTCTAGGACGATCTCTTGTCTGTTGGTCTTCAAAGAAGCAGAATTGTGTATCACTCTCCACTAATGAATCTGAACACATTGCTGCTGGATCTTGCCGCGCTCAGCTTCTCTGGATGAAGCAAACACTCAAGGACTATGGCGTCCATCTGAAGCATGTGCCACTCTACTGCGGTAATGAAAGCGCTATCAAGATTGCCAACAACCCAGTTCAGCACTCGAAGACAAAGCACATTGAAATTCGTCATCACTTTCTCAGAAATCATGTCATGAAGGAAGATATTGATATCATACACGTCAACACTGAAGAGCAACTGGCAGATATCTTCACAAAGCCCTTGGATGAGAAAAGGTTTTGCAAGTTGCGGTGTGAGCTAAATATCTTAGAATCCTCAAATGTTCTGTAATCAGGCACACATCCTAGCACTTATGCATATTGATGACTTAGATGTGCAACACACGAAGGAAAGTATATCTTCAATCAATGAAGACTTACATTCTAAGTGTGAATACATTAACGCGGAATTTGACTTCGGAGCGCCACGATAATTGTGAGCCGTGTCTAGGTCTAATACTTCCTATACGGTGGGTAACGCCACCACCAAATCTTTGTTTGAAGTGTTTCTCGTGGTGTTGCATTTGCAAAGTCTTCGCACTTGGTTTATCTTCACATAGGATATATATATAGAGAGAGTTGTGGTTTGTCCTCTACAGCATTCACTTATAGCTATGTCTTCTTATTTGAATCTTTTGAACTAAGTGAATGTGATCTGACCCTAACCTCTCTATACTTTCTCATCTCACACTCTGTCTGTCCAAATCATATGCATTATGTTGGAACTGTCGAATATCTTCTCTGCGTCCTTGTCAGCAGAAGATACGGAGAAAAACTTTAAATCTGATTTTAATGCTCCATCCTTTATGCCTGAAATCCGGAGAAGCCGGAACGACCACTCCGACAGTCGTGGTGTACGTGGGATCGTGGGACAACTCCCAATGCGTTATATGACCGCCACGTGTCCCTCATATGTCAACCGCCAGGGGCACCTGCGTAATTGCGCTGTGCCGTCTCCCATGCTTATAAATGCACGTCCCATCACGGTCAAAAGTTCTTCTACCACCTCTCCACCTCAACCAACCCTAGCGCCTCCGCTAGTTCTCGACGACGCCGGTGACGAAGCGCTTCGCTGCCGCAATCTCGTCGACGCTGTCTTCACGCCAGCCGCGGACATCGTCTACTCCGCCGTCGCCGTAGCTGTCCTCCGTCGCCAAGTTAGGGCACGGAAGATCGAACTACTGGGCATCCAACTCCTCTCCGTCTAAGCAGTTCATCGTGTGGTAAATAAAACTTTCCTTTTACCATCTTCTTGATCCAGAAAGATTCATCACTTTTACCACAATAGGTTTCTGCCTACACAAATATATAGATCTATCCTGTCTACATATCATATCTTGCCTAGTACATTCACATATGCTTCACACATAGTTAGATTCCTCACTTGTACCTATTCGTGGATTCGTACAAATATGGAACCAACTCTCATCATATGAGTGAATGTCTTCGCGCTATGAGGTCAAAGTCTTCAAAACTGTTTTATCTTCAAAAACTTCTGAGAATGCATATGACCTCTTACCCTTCCCTCGCATCTCTAATGCTGTCAGAGGTACATGTCCGTGGGAGAATCCCTTGGTTCTCATAGTCTGCATTCATTTGCAGAATTCTTGCAGCGTCACATTCACTCCCCTGAAGACAGTTCCCGTCTGACCAGCAGACCGAAGCATTTGCCAGTGTTGAAGCCATTCAGTTTGAAGCCCTTCAGATTGAAGCCAATGGCAACTGACAAGACAGTTAGAAAGGGTGGCAGACAGCACCGTGGCAACACCTCCAAAGATTTGCCTCCTGATCTAAGTGAAATGTACAAGACTGATCCAGAGGAGGATTACAATCAGAGGAAGACATGAATCCAATGGATTCGAAGATATTGGGCTGAACAGTGGTTCAAGTACAGGTTCGTGACCCAAGAGTATGCTGAAAAGAACACCATCAAGCATCCATGGGGAGATATAACCTATAAAAATCTTCCACCCAAGACTCGTGCTGAAGCCATTGCTCAAGGCTTCTACCCTTGCATGGTCAGAGGGCCTCAACCCGCTGATGCTGATCCTACTTCTTTGCTCTGGTGTCGCGACGACAATTTGTTCAAGCGAAATCTTCAATATGCCAAGAACTCAGCCAAAGAGAACAAGAAGAACTGGGGATTGGACTTCAATACTGGCCCCTCTGCACCTCGCGCTGATGGCACGCGCGAAGCTGAACCAAAACTGGTTGGGCCTTCTACAACTTAGAAGGTCTCATCAGTCACATCAGGGTTCAAGGGGCGGATGTGGATCAACCTGCAGATGGCGCTGATTCTGAAGAAGCGCCTGCAACCCCGAAGCCCAAGAAGAAGAAATCCAAGGCTTCGAAGACCACTCCACAAATTGCTTCTAGAGTGAAGCCTTTGGCCACTACTCCACCAGCACCAAGTGTGCAGTCTGAGGAGCACTCTCGCATTTCCAAGAGTAGACAGCTAAGGAAGAAGGCCTCGCACAACCCCAGTCCAGCTCTCACTCCTAACGCTGTTCTAAAGACTGCCAATGAAGCCCTTGATCTCTCGAGCGATGAGGATCTTGGTGACGATGCTCTGGAACAACTGATCAAGAGCAAGCAAGATGCTGAAATCTTCAATGATTTACCACTCTTCGATGTGGAAGTGCTCAACAATTTCATTGATGAATGTTTTGACACCCCCAACCTCAGCTTCGACGATCTGCAACTTCCAGTTGGCCCTAGCGTCCCCTTCCATGGCGCCATTTCTTCTGAGCTAGCTCTGGCTCAGAGAATTGTTGAGCCGAAGCAAAAGATCGATTATGAAAAGGCTCAGTTCAAGAAGTATGTGGACAGGCTCAGCATCCAAGAGATTCAGAACTTCAAGGTAATGATGCATGAGCTCAAGGAAGCCTTTCGCCAGAGGCGTGATGAAGCTAAAGGTTATCGTGAGCAAATCAAGGACTTGGCTGCCAAATGCGTTCAAGCTTTCAATGAAGCTGAAAAGCGCAGGGCCCTTGGGCGTCCTGGCATTGACCCAAGGATGGCTGCCAAGAAAAAGAAGAAGCAACCTGTGCCCGAAGCTGAAGAATCCAGACAGGAAATGCTTCGTATAGTCTTCCCTGCCAGCATGACTAGAACGAAGCCTAAGGTCACCCCAACTGCTTCCAAGCTCAAGAAGACAAAGGTGGCTGAAGCAGAAGCTCGCAAGCGCAAGAAAACTACTGATGAAGCTCCACCCACCAAGAAGCGCAAGACAAAGAAGGATAAGGCTGCTTCCAAAGAGCCTATCTTTGTCGAGCCCATATCAGTTGCTCGCCCTGCATCTGCCCATCGAGAACGTCGCATGACAGTCCATGAGCCTGCTCCCACAGAGGCTGAAGACATTCCAGCTGTTGACCCCACCGTAGCTGAAGACATTGGTCCTCATGATAATGTTGAAGATGATGAAGTCCTTCCTCAGATCGAGTACAACGTTGAATCTTCGCCCGTTCTTATGAACAGTGAACGCATCAGCATTGGTCCTCCATTGACGCCAATTGCACAGGATGACTCGTGGGCTGATCACCCACAGGATACACCAGCCACACCTCAACCAACTCAAGACACCAGTTCGGTGCTTGAAGATGAAGACTTTGAGGCCCAACAACCTCCATCACCTCAGGCATCGCCAACATTTCGTAGGCTTCGCAAAGGACCAAGGCCTCAAGTCTTCACCCCAAGTGTTCCAGAAGGAGAAGAGCAACAATCTGTACCTGACGCTGCTCCTACTGTGAACCCCTTAGAATCTGAAGTCAAAGCGGCTGAAGACATTCCGGTTGCATCAGCTGAAGAAGAACCACCCCAAGAAGAAGAACAACCCCAAGCAGAAGAAGCACGTACTGCCACACCCCCTGTTCTCGAGGAGAACGTGTCCTACCCTCCAACTCCTGAAGTGGAGGTTACAAACTCAGAGGATGCCACCTCCAACACTGAAGCCAATGACGTGGTCATGGATGAAGCTAATGTGGCACTTGAAGTCATAATGGCGCCTGAAGCAAGTGATGCACCTGAAGCAAATCAGCAGCCTGAAGCCAATGCCTCTGCTCCTGTTCCGCCTCCAAGGCCCCATACAATTGAGCAAGCATACAACCAAGATGATCAGCTCATTTCTGTCCGATGGCCCATTCTGACTCCACCACCTGCTACTGGACTACATGCTGCTGGTCCTCAGTTTGATCATCATGTTGAGCACATGCCTCATGTTCAGAAGCCTAAGCCAAGACTACCAAGGTTTCCAGGTATTGCCACCTCTCAAGGGTCATTCAATGCCAATAGCTTCACTGCGCACAACACATTCTTTGACAGTGCCAAGAACCCATATTCCAAGCCAAGAATATCATCAGATAGGTTCTGGAGCCATCAGCAGCACAATTATTACTCAAGAGTACTCTATGATCAAGGGCGCATTTTCCCTCATATGCGTCTTGATACTGAAGCTATTGCTGGACTGCCCTGTCTGGAGGAAGCTCTTGATTGCTTCCGTGATGCTGGCCTGCTAAATTATGTGACTGACAAGGAGCATTGGAATGAAGAGCTGCTTCTGCAATTCTATGCAACCCTCCACATTCGAGGCTACAGCAGGGATCCGAAGACATGGGTCCTTGAGTGGATGATAGGCAATGTCCATCATGAAGCCAAAGCCTTTGATCTCATTGAGCTTACTGGCCTGCCCACTCTAGGAGACCTGTATGAACCTGGCTGTCAATTGCACAATGAAGCCTTGGAGAGTATCTTTCAGAAGCGCAAGCCCAACATGAGCCAAATGCTAAGCATGATGAAGCCTCTGCCAAGTGATGCTGAATATCCTAAGGAATTCTTTGTTGAAGACCTAGAGTACCTGCCACGCACCATCTATCATATCATCGGGCGTACTCTATGGCCCGTCAAAGGACATTCTTCATCAGCCAAGCTTGAAGGCACCATGAAGACATTGGTCTTCTATATCTTCAATGGCATCAGTTTCAATGCTCAAGATTTCTTCATTAGGCAATTGGCTATTTCTGGCTCTGATCTGTTTTGTCTGAAATTCTATGCCCCATGGATTATGCGCCTCATAAAGCTTCATTCAGCTATCACCTATCAGCCCTCTGTTCGCAACCATCATATATTCTTGCCAGATGTTGATATGTCAGCTGAAGCCATATACCAAGAGCCTGCCAAAGAGCTTGTTAGTCTTCACAACGCTGATCACCAGAGCTTCACTCAACAAATTTAAGGAGTTCCAGCAGTCTCTCACATTTATCCTCTGGCTGGCCGTACTCGTCTACCTCGACACGCTGAAACCGAAGCTACTGAGAGCACCATTGCCCAAAGGCCTCAGAAGCAATCTCGTGTTCTCAATAACCAAGAGCTTCTTGTTGCCCTCCATCAGAAACAGGATAAGCATCACTACTGGCTAAAGCGTTAGAAGCAAGGCCTCCTGATGGACGTCAATCACATTCGCAATCTTGCCACCAAGAATGCCTTTGTTGCTCATGAAACCTGTCAGAGGTCTTGGAAGAGTTTAACCTTGCTGAGTGCTGAAGCGGATCTTCAAGACGATGGCTTCACAGAGAGATTCAAGTTTGAGCACACTCCTCCAAGGAATGTTGTTATGCGTCGAACTCCGTCTCTTTAAGATTATGAATACTACTCCTCCGCTGCAACAATTGACGCCAGGGTGATAGATGATCAAGATGATGCTACCTCACCTCCTCCTACTTCAGCGCGTATGGACACTGCACCAACTACTTCTGCACCACCAAACACCAACGTCGACCCTGCATCCTCCCCTGCTCCATCTGGGAATGAGTAGATGCTCTATGTCTTCAAACCTTTTTGGTCCTTACTAACAAAAGGGGGAGAAGCATATGAGTTGATAGTCTTCAAGGGGGTCCATATGGGCGGGTGCTTTATATTTTGCCTAGTGATTACAACTCTCGTTTTTTTGCTACATTTGGTTCTTTGAGTTGTAACACTTAAACTGATGGTTATCTGCTACGTTTTCTGCTACTATGTAATGCGATGATAAATTCCGCATCTGCTACGTTATATTCCGCACTTAGTCATTATTGCAGATGTCCATTTTTCATTATGCATGTCATTATATTCGACATATCAATTGTGCATGATGAATTGTCTTCATTAGTCGAAGAGGATCTCCACAAGTACAACCTGCCATGTGTATTTGCATTCAAAGGCAAATCAACTATATGCACATCTTCAGGGGGAGCCTTTTGCTACTTACGAAGATAATACCTTTATCCTTTACAATTTCACATACCTTTTATCCCCGTTGAAAACTTCAACCAGTTTGTCATCAATCACCAAAACGGGGGAGATTGTAAGTGCATCTAGTGCCACCCCTAGTTGGTTTTGGAGTATTGACGACAAACCTGGTTGAGGGACTAATGTGTTTGTGAGAGTTGCAGGATAACGCAGGTAGTAGTCCCTCATTGATTCGGTTTACCTACCGGAGACGACCCCTAAAAATGTATGGAGACATTGACATCAGTGGTGGTATATGAAGATAATCCTATTGAAGACTATGACAAGAGAGGACATTGTGTGAAGACTATGGAGAGCGAAGACTTAGACATTTCGTTGTTTCCTTTTCTTCTTTGTTGAGTCATAGGAACCACCGTACTATTAAGTGGGGTGCAAGCGATCTAAGTCAGGGTGACTGAAGTGATGCTCAACCAAATCCTATGTCTTCGAGCAAAGACAATGAGAGCAAATCTTATCCAGAGTTGGATGAGTCAGCTTTACTTGTAGCCCAAGTAAAGTTGTTGTGTGAGTGTTTGAAATCTGACCGTTGGAACACGTGTCAGATCCTTAGTGACCCAGGGTCACTTCGGACAAATCAGGTCGGGTTGCCCAGTGGCTATAAATAGCCCACCCCCTACACCATAAATTAGTGGCTGCTCAGAGTTATTGCACGGCTTTTGTCGTTTGAGAGCAACCCACCTCCGAAGCTTTTGAGAGAGAAATCCTTGCGAGGATAAAGCCAAAACACCCAGAGCCAAAGAGTGTTAGGCATCACTAAAGTCTTTCTGTCTGTGTGACCTGAAGACTTATTACACTTGAGGACTGTGTTTCCTCCAGCCGGTTAGGCGTCGCGTTCTGAGCATCCAAGAGTCACTGTGGATCGCCGGTGAACGAAGTCTGTGAAGGTTTGGAAGTCTACCTTGAAGACTTACCAGAGTGATTGGGCGAGGACTAGGTGTCCTTAGCTCAAGGGGAATAAGGTGAAGACGCGGTCTTCTTAGTTAAATCTCAGCCTCCCTAACCAGACGTACAGTTGTCACATCAACTGGAACTGGTCTAACAAATCACTGTCCTCCCTGAGCTACTGGTTCTATCCTTTCCTTCCCTTTACTTACTGTCTTATGTTGTGAAGTCATTGCCTGCTTGCCTTATCTGATTGACTTCACTGAGTATCTACTTGTTGTGATTGGCTTCATTCCTTCTTCCATCTTGATCCCTACTGCCTAGCTGCTATTAGTCTTCATGCTTTCACTTCATTGAATACATGACATTGGCTTGTCTAGTGTAGTTTACTTTCCTCTGCATACTAATAGGATTGAGTTTATCTTTTGTCTTCAAAACTACCATGTTTTGAAGCATTTCATAAAAATCGCCTATTCACCCCCTCTAGTCGATATACTGCACTTTCACTTATGTATTCCTCCGGGATTACGGTTTCTATAACATTGGTTTCAACATTTATAGGATTACGTGAGATATAATGTTTGATTCTTTAACCGTTCACCACCTTCGGATTTGTGCCTTCGGAGTTGTTGATTTTTATGGCACCGGAACGATATACCTCCTCGATAATGTAAGGTCCTTCCCACTTAGAGAGAAGTTTTCCTGCAAAAAATCTTAAACGAGAGTTGTATAGCAATACATGATCACCTACATTAAACTCAGCTTTTGTATCCTTTTGTCATGCCACCTTTTAACTTTTTCTTTAAACAGCTTGGCATTCTCATAGGTCTGGGTCCTCCATTCATCAAGAGAGTTAATATCAAATAACCTCTTCTCACCGGCAAGTTTGAAATCATAATTGAGCTCTTTGATAACCCAATATGCCTTATGTTCTAGCTCAAGAGGTAAGTGACAAGCTTTTCCGTAAACCATCTTATATGGAGACATACCCATAGGATTTTTGTATGCAGTTCTATAGGCCCATGATGCATCATCAAGTTTCTTGGACCAATTCTTTCTAGACCTATTGACTGTCTTTTGCAAAATTAATTTCAACTCTCTATTACTTAGTTCTACTTGACCACTAGTCTGTGGCTGATAAGGGGATGCAATTCTATGGTTAACATCATACTTTGCAAGCATTTTACAGAAAGCACCATGAATAAAGTGTGAACCCCCATCAGTCATTAGATATCTCGGGACTCCAAACCTTGGGAAAATAACTTCTTTAAGCATCTTAATAGAGATGTTATGATCAGCACTACTAGTTGGAATAGCTTCTACCCACTTAGTAACGTAATCAACAACAACTAAAATATGTGTGTACCCATTAGAGGCAGGAAACGGTCAATACAATCAAAGCCCCAAACATCAAATGGTTCAATAACAAGTGAATAATTCATAGGCATTTCTTGACGTCTACTAATATTACCAATTCTTTGACATTCATCACAAGATAGGACAAACTTACGGGCATCCTTGAAGAGAGTAGGCCAATAAAAACCGGATTGCAATACCTTATGTGCAGTTCTATCTCTAGCGTGATGTCCTCCGTAAGCTTAGTAGTGGCACTTGGGGTAGGATCTATTCCTGTTCATGCTTAGGTACACAATGTCTAATAATACCATCTACCCCTTCTTTATAAAGATGTGGGTCATCCCAGAAGTAATGCCTCAAATCATAGAAGAACTTTTTCTTTTGCTGGTATGTGAAGCTAGGAGGTATAAACTTAGCAACAATATAATTTGCATAATCAGCATACCACGGAGCAGTACGAGAAGTATTTATGACAGCTAATTGTTCATCAAGAAAGCTATCATCAATAGGTTGTGGGTCATCGAGTATATTCTCTAGCCTAGACAAGTTATCTGCAACGGGGTTCTCAGCTCCCTTTCTATCAATAATATGCAAGTCAAATTCTTGCAGGAAGAGAACCCATCTAATGAGTCTAGGTTTAGCATCTTTCTTTTCCATAAGGTATTTGATAGCAGCATGATCAGTGTGAATAGTTACTTTAGAATCAACAATATAAGGCCTAAACTTATCACAAGCAAATACAACTCCTAGAAATTCCTTCTCAGTAGTAGCATAATTTCTCTGGGCATTGTCTAGAGTTTTACTAGCATATTGGATAACATTCAACTTCTTATCAACTCTTTGTCCTAGAACAGCACCTATAGGACAATCACTAGCATCGCACATAATCTCAAAGGGTAAATTCCAGTCAGGAGGTTGGACAATAGGTGCAAAGATCAATGCTTTCTTAATTATTTCAAATGCTTCTACACAATCATCGTCAAAGACAAAAGGAATATATTTTTGTAAGAGATTAGTAAGAGGCCTGGAGATTTTGGAGAAGTCCTTAATGAACCTCCTACAAAACCCGGCATGATCAAGGAAACTTCGTATACCTTTGATGTCCTTGGGGCACGACATCTTTTCAATAGCATCAACTTTAGCTTTGTCAACTTCAATACCTCTTTTAGAAATTTTATGTCCCAAGACAATGCCTTCATTAACCATAAAGTGGCACTTCTCCCAATTCATGACAAGATTAGTGTCTTCACATCTCTGCAAAAATCGATCAAGGTTGCTTAAGCAATCATCAAAAGAAGTTCCGTAAACGGAAAAGTCATCCATGAAAACCTCAACAATCTTTTCATAATAATCACAGAATATAGCCATCATGCATCTTTGAAAGGTAGCCGATGCATTACATAAACCAAAAGGCATACGTCTGTAAGCAAAGGTGCCGAAAGGACAAGTAAACGTGGTCTTTTCTTGATTCCCTTTTGACACAGGTATTTGAGAGAAACCAGAATAACCATCTAGAAAGCAAAAGTGAGTATGTTTGGATAACCTTTCTAGCATTTGATCAATAAATGGCAAGGGGAAATGATCTTTCTTAGTAGCTTTATTTAATTTGCGTAAATCAATTACCATCCTATAACCTGCAACAATTCTTTGTGGGATCAATTCATCTTTATCGTTAGGAACAACAGTCATACCTCCCTTCTTAGGGACACAATGGACAAGACTTACCCACTGGCTATCAGCAACTGGATAGATAATACCCGCCTCTAGAAGCTTTTGTATTTCCTTCCTTACCACTTCCTTCATCTTAGGATTTAACCGTTGTTGATGATCAATAACCGGTTTAGCGTTTTCTTCCAATTTTATCTTGTGTTGGCATAAAGTGGGACTGATGCCCTTAAGATCATCCAGAGTATATCCAATAGCAGCACAGTGCTTCTTCAGAGTTTTCAATAATTTTTCTTCTTCCTGCTCTAAAAGGTTAGCACTATAATAACAAGATATATCTTCTTTTCATCAAGATAAACATACTTAAGATTATCAGGCAATGGTTTAAGTTCAAACACGGGATCACCCTTGGGTGGAGGAGGATCCCCTAAGATTTCAATAGGTAAGTTATTTTCCAATACGGGTCCCTGATTAAAGAATATTTCATCTATTTCCCTTCTCTCATTCATATGCATATCATTTTCATGGTCTAGCAAATATTGTTCTAAAGGATCATTAGGAGGCACAACAATAGAAGCAAGACCAATAATTTCATCTTTACTAGGTAATTCTTTATCAAGGGGTTGTCTACGGAATTTAGCAAAGTTAAAATCATGAGACATATCCCCCAACCCAACAGTGACAATATCTTTCACGTAGTCTATCTTAGCATTAACAGTATTCAAGAAGGGTCTACCAAATATAATGGGACAAAAATTATCTTGTGGGGAACCAAGAACAAGAAAATCAGCAGCGTATTTAACTTTCCCACACAAGACTTCAACATCTCTAACAATCCCAATTGGTGAGATAGTGTCTCTATTAGCAAGGTTAATAGTAATATCAATCCCTTCTAACTCAACAGGTGCAATGTCATGCATAATTTCATCATATAAGGATATAGGTATTACACTCGCACTAGCACCGACATCGCATAAACCATGATAGCAATGATCCCCTATTTTAACAGAGATAATAGGCAGGCCAACAATAAGTATATGTTTATTCCTAGCATCGGGTTTGGCTATTCTAGCAGATTCCTCTTGACGGTAAATAACATGTCAATCTAAATCTTCTACCAAGAGATCCTTAACCATAGCAACACTAGGTTCAACTTTAATTTGCTCAGAGGGTGTAGGTGTTCTAGTATTACTCTTACGAACCACAGTTGAAGCTTTAGCATGATCCTTTATTCTAACAGGAAAAGGTGGTTTCTCAATATAAGGAGTAGGAACAATAGGATCAACATTATAAGTGATAGTCTTTTCTTCAACTTTAACAGGTTCAACTACTTTTACTTCAATGGGAGGATGGTATTTAAACTACTTCTCCTTGGGAACATCAACATGAGTAGCAAATGATTCACAGAAAGAAGCTACTATCTCAGAGTCAAGTCCATATTTAGTGCTAAACTCACGGAAAACATCGGTATCCATAAAAGCTTTAACACAATCAAACTTAGGGGTCATACCTAACTCCTTACCTTCGTCGAGATCCCAATCTTCAGATTTGTTTTTAATTATTTCCAATAAATCCCATTTGAATTCAATAGTCTTCATCATAAAAGGACCAGAACAAGAAGTATCGAGCATGGAGCGATTATTGAGAGAAAGCCGAGCATAAAAAATTTGAATAATCATTTCTCTTGAGAGCTCATGATTGGGGAATGAATATAACATTGAATTAAGCCTCCCCCAACTTGAGCGATGCTTTCTCCTTCGTGAGGCCAAATATTATAGATATAATCACGATCACGATGAACCTGTTGCATAGGGTAGAACTTCTGATGAAATTCCAACTTTAGACGATTATAGTTCTATGATTCGATATCATCACATAGCCTAAACCATGTCAATGCATCTCCCTTCAAAGATAAAGGGAAGACCTTCTTCTTGATAACATCCTCGGGCATACCTGCAAGCTTAAATAATCCACAAACTTCGTCCACATAGATTAGGTGTAAATCGGGATGCAGTGTTCCATCTCCTGTAAAAGGATTATCAAGCAGTTTCTCTATCATACCCGAAGGAATTTCAAAGCAAACATTTTAAGTAGGTGCAGTAGGTTGAGGAGCAACTCTTTGCTCTTCTGGTTGGGGTGAAGATACCCCGAACAAGCCCCTCAAAGGATTATGAGCCATAGTAACAAGTGACAATAAATTTCAGCACACTATGTAAATTTTTTCCTTACCAAAGGCGCTTCACTCCCCGGCAACGATGCCAGAAAAGAGTCTTGATGACCCACAAGTGTAGAGGATCTATCATAGTCCTTTCGATAAGTAAGAGTGTCGAACCCAACGAGGAGCAGAAGGAAATGATAGGCGGTTTTCAGTAAGGTATTTTCTGTAAGCACTGAAATTATAGGTAACAGATAGTTTTGTGATAAGGTAATTGGTAGCAAGTGACAAAAGGTAAAAGTATAGCAAGGTGGCCCAATACTTTGTGTACCAAAGGACAAGCCTGGACAAACTCTTATAAGAAGGAAAACGCTCCCGAGGACACATGGGAATTATCGTCAAGCTAGTTTTCATCACGATAATCTGATTCGCGTTCGGTACTTTGATAATTTGTTATGTGGGTGGACCGGTGCTTGGGTGCTATCCTTACTTGGACAAGCGTCCCACTTATGATTAACCTCAAATGCAAGCATCCGCAACTACAAAAAAAGTATTAAGGTAAACCTAACCATAACATGAAACAAGTGGATCCAAATCAGCCCCTTACGAAGCAATGCATAAACTAGGGTTTAAGCTTCTGTCACTCTAGCAACCCAACATCTACTTATTACTTCCCAATGCCTTCCTCTAGGCCCAAATAATGGTGAAGTGTCATGTAGTCGACGTTCACATGACACCATTTGAGGAGAGACAACATACATCTCATCAAAATATCGAACGAATACCAAATTCACATGACTACTAATAGCGAGACTTCTCCCATGTCCTCAGGAACAAAAGTAACTACTCACAAGACATAATATTGTTCATGATCAGAGGGGTATTAATATGCATAATGGATCTAAACATATGATCTTCCACCAAATAAACCAACTAGCATCAACTAGAAGGAGTAATCAACACTACTAGCAACCCACATGTACCAATCTGAGGTTTGAGTACAAAGATTGGATACAAGAGATGAACTAGGGTTTGAGAGGAGATGGTGCTGGTGAAGATGTTGATGAAGATAGCCCTCTCCAAGATGGGAGAGTTGTTGGTGATGACGGCGGTGATGATTTCCCCTTCCCGGAGGGAAGTATCCCCGACTGAACAGCTCTCCCGGAGCCTTGGATTGGTTACCGCCAAGGTTCCGCCTCGAGACGGAGGCGTTTGGTCCTGAAAGCCTCCTTATGATTTTTTTCAGGTCAAAACACCTCATATAGGAGAAGATGGGCATCGGGGGGCTATCGGGGTGCCCATGAGGCAGGGGCGTGCCCCCCACCCTCGTGGACAGGTGGTGGCCCCCTAGTGATCTTCTTTCGCCAGATGTTTTTAATATTTTCTGAAACGGTGTCGTGTGAAGTTTCGGGGCTTTTTGAGTTGTGCAAAATAGGTTTCCAGAGTTTGCTTCTTTTCCAGCCCATAATTCCAGCAGGCGGCATTCTCCCTCTTCATGTAAACCTTGTAAAATAAGAGAGAAAAGGCATAAGTATTGTGACATAACATGTAATAACAGCCCATAATGCAATAAATATCAACATAAAAGCATGATGCAAAATGGACGTATCAGAGCCCCCTCCGTACCTGAATGGGCCGCGGTTGCCGCCCTGTAAGCGCGCCCGAGGACCTGAAGGGTGGCCTTGGGGTCCCCTTCGACAGTGATGACGCCGCTGCTCCCGGGCATCTTGATGGCATTGTAGCCCGGTTGAGTAGCCGCCATGAACTTTGCCAAGGCTGGGAAACCAAGGACGGCGTTGTAGAGTAGGTGGATGGGCGCGACGTCGAAGTCGATGAGCTCGGTCCGATAGTTAACGGGTGTGCCAGAGGTGACCGGGAGGCGGACCTGGCCGATCATTATGGCCGAGCTTGCGACCCCCGAGAAGGGCTTGGTGGGGAGGAGCTGCCCATAGGACACGGGCAGATGACCAAAAGCCTCCACGGAGAGGATGTTGAGCCCGGCGCCACCGTTGACGAGGGTCCTTGTGACAGCCACCCCGCAGATGGTGGGGGTACACACCGTAGGGAGGACGTTCGTGCTGGCTGGGCGGCGGCCCCGATCCGTCGAAAGTGTGACTAGACATGCCAGGCCAACGTCGGTGCTTGAGATCCTCCGATGATGCAGGCGACCCTGCGGCTGGGCAACCCCCCACCGGCAGCGACCAGCAACTCGTCGGCACTGGCCACCCAAGTGTCGAGCTCCTCCATGGGTGGCCGGTGCTGCAGCAGTTTCTCCACCGCCAAGAGTGCCGCCGACGAGGCCACGGGGAGAAAAAATGGCGAAGCAGGCCGCTCCCCGATGGCTCGGCCGGCGAAAACGTCGTCGGGGGAGGGGGCGGAGCGCCCATGTGTGGCGCGGTCCGCCGACGCTGCTCGAACGACGGGGACAGCACCAGCCTCCACGCGGATGCAGCAGGCTGCGGCCATCATGGCGGCGTTGAGTAGGAGAGGGGAGGCGAGGTCGTCGGAGAGGCAATATTTCGATGCGCCCCCTACCTGGCGCACCAAATGTCGGATTACGGGCTCCGCAAACCCAAAGAAGTTTGAACACATGGGCGTGAAACAAGATCTCTCCCGCTCACGTCTACCTAGCGCCCCGCCCTCGCCCGGTGGTGAGATTCGAGCAAGTAACAAGTAAAAGCACACACGAGTTTACCCAAGTTCAGGCCACCCTGCGGTGTAAAACCATACGTCCTGCTTGAGTGGATTAGCCTCAGGAGGGCTTGAGTATGAACAAGTACAGTCGTTCTTGAGCTCAGGAGGAGAGCTCAAGAGGATCAGGAGGCAAGTGTTCTTGCTCCTTGAAGCGAAGGTGGGGTGTTCGATATGGGGTCAATCTAGCTCTCGATGAGATGAGATCTCCCCTCCACAGTGGAGACCCTAGCTACTTATATAGGTGGCCAAGGTCCTCTTTCCTCGAAATGTTTAGGCGGGAAGGGATCCCACAACGGCCATTTTGAGCGGGAACACAAGGACGTTCCTATCCTGACAAAAGCGGTCTTCGCCTGCAAAGAGATCAGACGATGACGTGGTGGTTGGCTCGATGGTGACATCCTCCCTGTCGTCCTTGCGGTCTTCGGTCTTGTTGCACCGAAGGGGAAACCTTTGTCTCGCCACTCGGGAACCTGCGCCTGCGTTGTCTCCTTTGCACCAAAACGGCAACTGCGCCGCTGGCATGCGCTGGCACCCGATGGCACGGTGCATCACTGCTCGCGTCGCTGCCTCCTCGTGAGGCAGGCTTGGCCTTGAGTTCTCCACCCCTCCGGAGCAGCCAAGCCGAGGCCGCTCCTGAGAGGGTCTTGGTGTCATTCTCCTTGGGAGGCTTAGCCCCCTCGCGAGGGTCTTGAGCAGCTGGTCGATCAGCTAGGCCGTACCAGGCCGTAGTAGGAGCGCGTCACGGGCCGCAGGCAGGCAAGTCTGGGTACCCTGGTTCCCAGGACGCCGACAACGACAGGATTTGCCAGCCACTCCAGGTACCAGACTTCGCGGATGACACCCGCCGCTTCTAGCTTACGAGTCTCCTGCACGATGAAGGACTACTTCTCCGTGGATTGGCGCCTGGCCTTCTACTTCACGAGGTGCATGTTAGGGCATACGTTTAGGTGATGCTCGATCACCTCTCTTGGGACCCCCGCCAGATCCTTGTGTTCCCATGCGAACACGTCCCTGTTCGCACGCAGGAATCCAACCAGCGCCTCCTCCTGAACTGGGGGAAGGCCAGTTCCTATGGTGAAGGCGACACCTAATGGCTCATCTTAATTCACTGGCAACTGTTTCGTCTCGTCTTGGTCTTGGGAGAAAAGTTGTTTTTTCTTGGCTGGGGCAGCCCCCTTGGTCCCAAGGGCGGCTTCCTCGGCAGGGCGCGCTGCCGCAGCGGTCCAGAAGATGCGCGTGAGGGCCATCAGGGCTCCCTTGGCGTCCCCCGTCACAGTAAGGACCCCGCTGCTTCCCGGCATCTTCATGAGGTTATAGGACGGGTGGGTTGCGGCCATGAACTGAGCCAGCGCCGGGTAGCCGAGGATGGCGTTGTATGGGAGATCGATTCGGGCGATGTCGAAGTCGATCAGCTCGGTGCGGTAGTTTTCTCGGGTGCCGAAGGTGACCGGGGGGCGGATCTGCCCTAGGGGGCTGGTAGAACCACTGCCGGCCCTAGAGGAGAACTTGGTGGGGCATAGCCACTCAAGTGGCACATGGAGTAAGCTGAAAGCTTCCATCGAGAGCATGTTGAGGCTGGCCCCGCCGTCAATGAGGGTCTTGGTGACTGCCACGTTGCAGATGGTGGGGGTGCAGAGCATCGGGAGAGCGCCGGAGTCCGTGGTGGAGGCAGGGTGGTCTTTTGATTCGAAGGCAATGTCGGCCTTGGGAGCTACCCACCCAGGAGGAGCCCCCTTGCGTAAGGAGGCGACTCCCGTCTGGCGAAAGATCTGCTAGATGTGTCGGCTGGAGGGTGGTGCTTGGGAGCCGCCGAGGAGGGCCGCGACGGCGTGGGGCGCCGGAGCCCCGAAGCATGCGAGGAAGAGGCCACGCAACTCTTTCCAGGATGCCACGGAGGATTCTGGTAAGCTGAAAAACCAGACGCGTGGCACACTGTTGAGTGCCATGGGGAGCCAGCTGGCCATGACCTTGTCGTCGTCGCCGGCCGCTGAGATGGCCTCCTCGTAGGCCTGGAGGAAGACAAGCGGTTCGGCTGCGCCGTTGTAGTGTGGCGGCAGATTCGGCCTGAACTTGGGCGGCCACTGTACCCGCCGCAAGGCAGGGGCGAAGGCCCGGTGGCCCGGAGCGTCGCCGCGCGTGGCCAACAAGCCCGCCGGAGGAGGGACGCCCGCCATAAGAACTTGATGAGCAGAGAGTGGGACGGACAAGGAGAAAGCTTCGGCACACCCCTACCTGGCGCGCCAAATGTCGGATTTAGGATTTCGGCAAAACCCTTCGGTTCGAACTCTGGGGTGCGCACGAAGATCTCTCCTTCCGCCCTAGCCCTTCTACTCGACAGTTCCAGGCCTAGCTCTTCAGATCCAATGAACAAGAGACACAAGATTTATACTGGTTTGGGCCACCGTTGTGGTGTAACACCCTAATCCAGTGTGTGTGGTGGATTTCCCAGAGGAAGAACTAGTACATGGATGAACTGCCTCCTGGGGAGAGGTGTTCTTGTGCTCGGGTGAGCTTGAGGTGTGTGGCCTTCTATCTGATCAACTTGAGATGAGATCTACTCTCTCTCTCCCATGAGATGATCCCAATGGTGGTGACTAGTCCTATTTATAGTGACTAGGGTTCTCTTCCAAAATATTGAGCGGGAAGGAATCCCACAAAGGCCAAATTTGAAGGGGAACAGCTAGGACAAGCTATCCTGACAAAAGGTGGTCTTCACAGCCAAAGGCTCTGGTGGTGACGCCGCTGTGGGCTCCGCGATGTCCTCCGTCCTGCCATCCTGCTGGTCTTGGTATTGTTGCACTGATATGGAAACCTTTGCCTGACGCCTCGGGACTCCGCGCCTGCAGCTGCACCTTTAGCACCGAAGAGGAAACTGGCGCTCTGCGCCCGCTGGCATCCGCCTGGCTTTAGTCGTCATTGCTCACGTCATGAGGACCTCGCGAGGTGCCCCTTGAATTGATATCTCCAATCCTCGCGAGCCAGTCTGGCGAGGCCGCCCCAGGGGATGTCCTATGTCGTCCGCCTCGTGAGGCTTGGCCCCTCGCGAGGGTGTTCGGTGTTGCTGAAGAAGTTGGGCCACACTAGGCCGCCTTGCGAGCCACGCTCTGGGCCATAGGCAGGAAAGTCTGGGTACCCCCATTCCCAGAACGCCGACACCTTCACACAAGAAACAAGTAATCTGCCTAGTTGGGCATTCTTCAGCTGGGTGACTTTCTTCACAATGAGGGCATTCATCCTTGTGCTCCTCCTTGGTGTGTCCTATTTCTCCAAAAATCCTGTAGGCACAAGGTCTCTTCTTCAGGTTGTCACCATGCTTTTGGATGAGACAGGATTTTAACAGAGTCTTCTTGAATTCCTCCCAACTTTTTGCTCCATTACATCCTTGTATGGCTTGATGCATTTTCCACCATGTTGCAGCACTTTTCGTAAAGTACTGAAGAGCGTATTGAACCTCATACTTCCTGGCACTACTAGAAAAAAGGCTATTAGTGGCGCACCTATTTTGGCCATTAATGGTGCACTATAGGTGCGCCACTATTACCATGCTATTAGTATTTTTTAGTAATGGCGCACCTCTGGTGCGCCATTAGTATCCCAGACCCTAATGGCCCACCACCTGGTGCGCCATTACTATCCAAGACACTAATGGCGCACCTGCAGTGCGCCATTACTAGGCACCATAGTGTGCCATTAAAGGAGCCATGTGTACCTTTGTGCTCTGGGTTAATAATGGCGCACTAACTGATAATGCGCCACTGTTGTGTTTATCTCCGTGCGCCACTAAAGTGCAATATGGTGCGCCACTACTATGAATACTAGGATTTTTTTTGCTTTTCTGATATTTGCACAGGTTACAAAATACATTACAGTACAGAATATAAGCAGCACAACATATAAATAGCTGATTTATCGAATACAATAGAAGATTAGTCTCCGAATGCAATTCATCATATTAGTCTCCGAATTTAAAATAACGAACAAAGTTAGAACATTACAAGTCTGGAGACCGCGAGTAGCGAGTTTGTCTTCATATTACAAGTCGATATCTAAACTAGTATCACATAGAAGAGGGTTGCGATCACAATGAGCATCATCGCGATGAAACTGATCTTCATTCGGCTCCTCCTCCGCTCCCTCCTCTCTCCCGCTAGATATCATGCGTATCTAGCTTCCGCTTCCGCCCTAGTGGTTTACCCTTTGTAACTGTTACCGCTGAAACGGTGAACCTGTCTCCGACAATCCTCCCAGTCGTCGTAGACTCCGGGAACCTCACCCTTGTACACGACATACGACGGCATCTCTATGCACTAGACGAACAAAACGTTAGCAGCAATTCACAGATAATATATAAGCAATATATAAGTATGCAACAAAAGGATCGGAAGAGAAAAGCAACACATTAATAGCATGATTCATGGTCCTACTAATAAATAGCATCGATTTCATATAAGTTGAACAACTATCCAAACTAAAGAGACATACAAGTTCATTAAAGTTTAATTACAACATGAGCTAATCGATATTTCAGAACTACATAGCATCAATACTGCTTTCAACTCGACTCAGGGACCGGCGCGTGGATGAAGCCGCCGTCTTTCATGATGGTCATGAATGTGTGGTCGTTGTCAGCCTGCATTTGTAGCGTTGTATCTATTTCACTATTGGACGATTTACATTTGAGGTGGAACTGCCCCGAGGTACTAAGGACATCTTTATAGATGATTTCTGCAAACTCCGACTGGATGCGAATAAATTATTGTCTGATTTCCTCGTCCTGGATTTCCGACAAGCGTGCGGCCTATGCTTTGAGATCATTTGGTAGCATAAGGTGATTATGGTTCCGTACGATCGCCCGCATGTGATGGAGGGCATAGTAGGCATCCTTCTGACTGCTAGGCGGCTGCTTGACGTAGGGAACGTCGTTACATGGGTGAACACGTGCCTACCGTACCTACAAATTGGCCTCTTGAAGGTGCCTCCATATTTGGCGTAGGCAGGGAGAACATCATCAAGAACTTTCTTCACATTTGAGTAGTCTTTGTTCGACTGACGGTCCGAGTCGAAATACGTGGCCATGGAATATTTCGGGCTTAAGAGGATGAGTGTGAAATGTATGTCACTGCACAAAACACGGAATGTTAGAAAAAAAAGAACGATCAAAATCTAAGAAATCATATTTTACGGGGCGGTGAGGGGATGACTTACTCGGAAAAGTAAGGCACGAGGAAGTTATCCTTATCCGCGTTCCACAGAATGACGCCTTCGAGGTATGAACTGGCGACTTGCCGGTCCCCAACGCTGCCTAAGATCTTGGCGCGCATGTAGAAGGGGTCGACTATCACGATGTCCGGGGTCTGGTCTCTAATGATCCGCATCTCCATACTGAGTGAAAATAGCCGAATGAAGGTGTAGTGCAGCTAATGAAGATTAAACATAGCGAAGATGTCATCAAACCGCAGGACGATCATACGCCCGATGGAGCTATTGACAAAGCCCTTGCCCTCTGGCACCTTGGCCACGAAAACCGGGTATGCCACATCATTCTCGGAGAGACGTCGCTTCTCCATATAAAGAACACAGTCATGCAGACTCCGCATAGCATCGGTTGCAGCATTAGGCAGATTAGTCGGTAGCATTGGCCTACTCGCCACATGCACCCTCCTCGAGATATCCTTAGGTATTGGTGGCCCATCCTGAGCACGGATCATCCTCGGTGCCGGCTGGCTCGCACCCTTGTTATTTTTTCTTCTCCATCCCTTCTGCTTCTTATGCTGTAATGGGATCGAGTTCTACTCAGAGACCACCTTCTTGAGTGTGTTGGGGCTGATAATATTTTGCACCTCGGCTATTTGAGTCTCGGTGAAGGCGGCAGCTGGAGGCGTCTCCTGAGAACTGAAAGCCAGACGATGCCTATTGCAATTGGGTTTCTCCGCGGTACCAGCTAGATCACGATCGTATTTTGCAGGGTTGAGTTCTTGAGAAGGAGGCCCCAAGAATTCGGCACCGTACCCATGTTCGTTGATGTACTTATCGATGTTGGCAAATGTACCGTCATTGTTGTCTAGATCCTGTGGCATATGCATGTCCGGATCAGTTGACGACGGTAGCGTTGTGGCGGTCTTGCCATGGCTTGGCGCCATCACGACTGGCGGTGTTGTCTGTGGGGTGGTGTCCCCCGCCCCCAAACGAATCTTGCTCTTCAGCCAAAGCATGGACCAGTTTAAGCAGGTGCTGAGGGTCATCACGTCATCTTCATCGGCCCTAGGGGGTCGATACGGAGGTAACAAGTCGTCGCAGCCCCGCAGCACCCGAACCAGTTGAACCCTATACACGGTGGGTGGCATCGGAGTACCTTGGAACACGCGGTTGCCCGGTTCAACGATTTTGGCCTTGGAGACATCGATCAACTCGCCGTCCACGAAGTGCAGGAGAGTGCATGGAACATTGGCGGTGCCCTGCGAAAACATGTAGGGCGTCAGGGATGCCCAGTCAAAGGCAAGGAGATGAAGTCATCGGCCGAGGCATAGTTACCGTGATAGCGTCGAGCTCGGCTCATGTCGAGGCACCGCCAACGGCGGGCGTGCAAGTGTTGGAGGGGTCGCTTGCTGCCGAGGTGCCGGTCGGCGTATTCTTCCCACACCCGGGTGCTTTAGGCTCCAATGCTGGTGCCGACGTCGGAGACACCAATGTCGCCTCCGCCAGAGACACCAATGTCGGCGTGTTGTGCGAGTTGCTGCCCGTGAAGCTGGGAATCGGGGGCTTCCCCTGTTGGCCGCCTGCTATCCACCCTCACAGCCCCTCAATCAAGGAAGGCATAATGGCGGTGATCATCGCTCCCACTAGGTCTGGCACTTGGTCTCGCACTTGCCCTTGGACCATCTCTGGAATCCGCGCCACTTGTGCCTTGAGTTCTTTAACCTCGCGCTCCCAGCTTTCCGTCTTTCTCTCCTTTCGCCCAGCCTTACAATATTCCGACCATTTCATGGACAAGCCTTTGCCGGCCACATGACTAGCTGACGATGGCATACTGAACTTATCCTTGTTTTTCATTACGTTCAACGCCCTATTTAAAGTGTTGTGCCAAGGGCCAGACGGGGAGCCCGTGCTACTTCTTTCAATTTCCTGCGCCAGAACAATCTCAAGCGCCTTCACCTTCGGATCCGTGGTAAGCTCCTTTGTTTTTGGGTCCATCTTGTACCGGGCCCTGACAAAGTTCCTGGTCTCCTTTTCAGGGTATTTATCAAAGAGGGGCGGTAGGCCTTGCTCGGCATGCTCCGTGTCCTTCTTGTCCCATTTAGGTTCCGCCACTCTGTAACCATCGGGACCGAGTGTCTGGACCCCTAAGTTCAAGTCCCAAATATCTTTCCCCCACTGACTTGATTCCACGGATGCGTCGCTCTCGCACTTGATCTTGAACTCCAGGTAGTCAGCTTCGCTGATCGAAGGATGTTTCTCATTGATCTTCTCATAACTATCACCTCTTAGAATCACTCTCTTCACCGTGACCCTCCAAGTAGCGAGGGCCTTGCTCATCTTCGTGAGGGCGACACTGTTCACTTTATTCCCTGAGAAGCGTGTGTTTGCGAACTCAGCGTGGAACTTGTATCGTTCGTGCAGCTTCGTGAAGAGGAGGTTGCGCAAATTCCCTCGGTCACGATGCCTTAGGTTCTCGGTGTTGATCGAGACGGTGCTTTGGAGAATGCACCCGAGTTGTCCCGAGTACCCATTGACTAATTCTTTGGGCGCTGTTGGATGCCCACTGGAGGTCACTTCAGTAAATTCCTCCTTGATGGTGCCAAGAACATTCGGCTGTCGGTCCTTCCGTTGCCTCTTCGTGTGGGCTGCCACCTGTGCGTTTGATGCCATCATCAGTGGTGGCATCCCCGGCGGCACCATCGTCAGTAGTGTCATACCCGACGCCACTAGGGGTTGTGTAGTCGGCATCGGTGTCTTCCGCGACATCCTCATAGCGGTGAGGTTCTTCCTCCATCTCCTGGGACAACTCCCAGAATGGCTTGCCCGAACCGTCGGCCTCATCGTTGTCGGCCATGTTTGCTCTAAATAGGAAAAACGGCTACTAGAGTTATTTCTTAAATGCAGTCTAGGAAAAAATAAATCCACAAGTCAATATATCAGGACCCATCACATCTTCATAGACTCGATGGGGCCTCAAATGCCCTTCTCCTCATCTACAACTAGTTGTGTGCCTCAATCGATGGGTTTTCTCACATTTTTCTGATTCAAACAAGATTTCGATGGGTGTTAGGTTATTTGGCATGTAATCAAAAAATAATTAGAAAGTATAGGTTGTTTCTACTGTAATACTTTATTGATTGGGCATCTTCTAGGTCAAACTATAAATGTTGATTAATTTTTGTTTTGGTTGAGAATCGGGCAGCTTCTAGGTCAAGAAAATTGGGCATGACCTTTGCTATTTTTCTTGACCTAGGAGTGCCCCATTCTCAATCGAAACGGAAATTAGTCAACATTTCAAGAGAAAAGGGTCATTTCAGAAGATCACAAGTAGCAGCAGCATCGCAAGTTGACAAAATCAAAAGTAGCAGCATCATCACAAGTCATATGCCCCTGGTAGCAGTAGCATCACAAAATCACAAGTAGCAGCAGCATCACAAAATCACAAGTAGCAGTAGCAGCACAAAATCACAAGTAGCAGCAGCATCACAAAATCACAAGTAGCAGCAGCATCGCAAAATCACAAGTAGCAGCAGCATCACAAGTAGGCACATGGGAAGCTATTAAAAAACAATAGATTTTCCTGGAGAGCATGCTTTTTTCATTCATTGGTGTGTACTCTATAATACACTATTTCCTAGTCCGGAAGAAACCTCCAAAAGAGAATGGTCCTAAAATTTTTGGTGAAGGGCTTGTCATTGATGAATGGGTATATATATCTCTTCGAATCTCCTATTTTCTAATGCTCCTAGTTCATACATACATTCCGATGTTGTTATTGTGCTAAATATTGCTAGAGTTCTTATAGTTCCTCTAAATAACAGGGTTCCTACTAGTGTCTAACTATTGCACAAGTCATATGCCCCTGGTTATAGTTCAGATAGACATTGCGATGTTAGTGTTGATTTGATAACACTGTTGAGATCATTGTGATGCACTACTAGTTAATTAGTTAACTGTATATAGTTATACTAGTATTCTAGTACCCATGAATGACTGGTTCTCTACATTATAGCAGTTAGGATAATGGTATATAAAGGTAATTTCTGTAAATTGGTCATGGCCTGCTTACTTTCTTATGTGTTAAACAACATGAACTAGTTCCTCTTCTATTGGTATTGATCATACATGCAATTGTTCTTTTGGTAGATTATAAAGGATATAGTTATTTTATTTATATAGTTACAATGCTTGTAATTGTAAAGATTTTAATGTTTTCTTCTGTCTATAGTTCTTTTCATGCCAGGTTATGGATAGTACATCATCTACCTAATTTCCCCTCTCTCCTAAATCTTATTTGAACAGACGCTACACTAGAAGACCAAATGAATGTATATAGCTGCTACATGCTCTGCAAATAGTATCAGCATTGGTCAGTGTGGATCTTTTTCTTTGCAGTCTTGCTATGTAGTTACAGTTACCAAAAATTACCACATGTAAAAATATTTCCTAGAGTATGTGGTTGTAATTACCAAAGTTTGAAAGCAAAGCACCCACACATGCTATGCAGAACGGTCGTCGCTCGTCGAGCAGATCATCATCTAGGAGTATTTCCGAGGACTGCTACATGTTGGCTTGATTCCATGAAGGTCACATTGGAGCACCACCTTATACTAGACGTGACACTAGTTCAAACCAAATTGATGCAAACTTTAAATCCTACTGACATTCTTCTTCAAATATATAATAGTATGGTTACTTTAAAAAAACATGGTGCAATCTTTGATTGGTCTTTTTTCTTATACCAAAACTCTTGTGAGAAATACCCCAAACTACACTGACCCTAAGCAGGTTTGGGCAGGATAATAAAAGATAGTTGCCATTTCTTTATATTCACTCTAATTCTACAGTTCATCTGCCTGAAGGTGGAACCTGAATTTCTCAGCCACATGGAAACCTAAACTGAATTTTCCATTGTTAGTTGGCCAGAGTTGGAGCGGCAACTCCAAAATCTAAACCTAAACCTTGGGCGGAGTTGGAGTTGGCCGGAGTTGGAAACCTAAACCCAAACTGAATTCTAGGCTATCTGAGGACATCTCCCCCAAAATCCTACCTTAGGCGCGGCAAGTCGAGAAGGACGAGGGGAGAGGAGGCGGAGCTCACCGGGGAGGCGCAAGGAGGCCATGCGATAGCTTAGTAGTAGCAGAGGTGACCGGAGTTGAGGAAGATGGCGGCGACCCGAGGAAGAAGAGGTGGAGGTGTCGAGCGCCGTCGCGCCCTGCTTCCGCGGCTCGCCGGCCCGGTGTTGAAGCAGATTCCGCCCGCCGCCTTGCCTATCGCCTCGCACAGTGGAGCTCGAGCGGAGAGGCGCCGCGGGTTTCTAGGGTTTCGAGGGCTGGGAAGGCGAGGGAGGGGTGGGTGGGGGCGGCGGAGCCCGGGAGCGAGGTCGCCGGTGGGTGGGGCGGCGGTGGTGGTGGAAGGAGATCGGCAGCGGTGGCGAGAGGTGAGGGGCGAGATGGGAGATGGACGAACTAGCGAGATGGATCGAACGTCTTGGATATTTTAGTGGGGGGAAAGGTTAGCAATGGTGCACCATCTAGGGTTGCGCCATAAACACCGTGATAGCAATGGCGCACCTTCCCCTGGTGCGCCATTACTAACTTTTTATTTTTATTTTTAGTTGCAACTGCTATTTTTTTAGAAAATAACCATAAATTTTAAAATGTTACGATATAAGTAGTTATTACTAATTTTCAAATACTTGTGTTGCAAAACATTTGTGAATTGGTAAAACATTTATGAATATGAAAAAATATCATCAAATTTGAAAAAATATTCATGAATTCTAAAAGTGCCCTTGAAATTTAAAAATATTCATGAGTTCAAAAAATATTACAAATTCAATACTTTTTGTAAGTTAGAAAAATGTTCGCATTTCAATTTTTTTTGCAAATTTAAGCAGGAAAAGGAACACTGAAAAATATAATACAAGAATAAACATAAATAAAAATTGGTATATCAATGACGCACCTCCTAGGGGTGCGCCATAAATACCTTGATAGCAATGGCGCACCTTTTCCTAGTGCGCTATTAGTAACTTTTTTTACCAGAATAAACATAAATATAAACAATTAAAATACCAGAAGAAAACTCAAAGAAGCCCAAAGTGCCTGTAAATGATGATTTGCAACAAAACAAGAGGGAGAAGAACAAAAATTCCAAATCCAAGAAGAAAGTGTTCGATATATACTTCAACTTGGGAGATGAAGACTACAATCCAAAAAGTGACATTTCCATATGTCGAAATACAATCGAGAAATGAAGACTACAATTTAAATACAATCGATCTTAGCTATCTTTTCACAATCTTCTTGCCCTTCTTTCTTGTGGTTGAATAATTTAGCCCCGGAACCCCTTGAGTTCTTCTCTTGAACGGACGTCCTTGAGGTAGGGTGGTCCCGCTTCTTCTTGTGGTGTATGGTACTTCATCGTCGTCATCATCTTCCATATTTCGGTCGCCGTACTTGTCGAAGTCTTGCTCATTGGCGACTCCATCCATTCCGATGATGTTCATTTTGCCTCTCCTCACGACAACACAACTGGGCTTTGACGGGTCGGTAATGAAGAAACATTGGTCCACTTGGGAAGCCAGTACCCATGGCTCATTTTTCGCGGTGATGTTTGCGCCCGTGGCCTTGGATTTGGCTTCGGGTATAACCATGGTGGTGAAATACCGGTATTCTTTTAGGATGCTCTTGGCCCATCTGACACGGAACATCGGGACCTTCTCTCCAGCATAGCTCAGCTCCCAGATCTCCTCGATCCTTCCGTAGTATATGTCCTTGTCGTTACCGGTGTAGGATTCCATCGTTACCCCGGAGTTCTGATAATCGCTCTTCATGCCCTTTTCCTCGGTGTAGAATGTGTAGCCGTTGATATCGTACTCCTCATAGGTCATCAGGTTGTGCTCAGCGCCCTGTGACAAGGAAAATATGAGTTTTTGTTTCGCAGAAGAATCCTCATGTAAAGGGTACGATAGAAGCTTCTCCTTGAACCAACGCGTGAAACATGAGTTGTGCTCTTTGATTATATCTCCGTCCGTCCTCTGTTGGCCTCGGTCATTGTACGTCTTCTCAATAAAGGTTTTGTGCTCTACCACCCAAGGATCGATCGTGTCAATGTGTTGTAGTGCGACTAGGTTTTCTCTTTCAAAGTCAGCGAGTCGACCCTTGAAGTCGACGTGCATTTTGCGGCGACCCTCGCGGTGACACCATCCTGCGAGCCTGCCGAGGTGCCTGTTGACGGGCAGACCAACGGGGTTCTCGATGCCTAGATAATTCGTGCAATAGGAGATGCACTCTTCGGTCAGAAAGCCCTTGGCTATGCTTCCATCTGGACATGCCATGTTGCGAATGTATCCTTTGATGACACCACCCATCCTTTCGAACGGCATCATGCTGTGCAGGAACATTGGCCCGAGTTGGATCATATCCTCCACGATATGGACCAGCAGATGCACCATAACGTCGAAGAATGCGATCGGGAAGTACATCTCAAGCTCGCATAGTATCACCACGATCTCTTCCTGTAGCCTTCTGAGTTGCCTCACGCCAACCGACTTCCGAGGGATGACGTCGAAAAAGTTGTATAGGACAAATAGCGTTTCACGGACATGCGTGTCCATCATCCCATGGATTACAACTGGAAGTATCTGCGTCATCAGCACGTGATAGTCGTGAGACTTCATCCCGCTGAACTTCTGCTTCGCTGAGTCTAGGTATCTGCTTATCTTCCCCACGTAACCGTAAGGAAGTTTTACTCCTAACAGGCAGGTGAAAAACTGCTCGATCTCCTTCTGACTTAGAGTGAAGCACGTGGGAGGGTAGTCATATTTGCCTTTGTGATGACTTTCCGTGTCCTTCGCCTCATCATCATCATCATCATCATCATCATCGTTAGGGAGTTTTGCATGAAGCTCCTCCCTGATGCCCATTGATTGCAAGTATACCCTTGCTTTCGGCCCATCTTTGCTCCTCTCTAGCATATTGAGCAGGGTACCAAGCAGACTCTCGCACACGTTCTTCGTGATATGCATGACATCAAGGCTGTGAGGCACACGGAGTATCTTCCAGTACTTCAAGTCCCAGAAAACAGACCTCGTTTTCCATACCTTCAGCAGCGGCTCTGGCGTCTTTCGCTTCTTTCCCGGCGATGGACACTCTTTCCAATTTTTCAACGCCTCTTCTATTTCCTCGCTGCTCCTCGTACATGGGGGTCTTTGGGGTTTGGTTTCACCATCGAACAAATCCTTGCATTTTCTCCATGCGTCATCGTCACGAAGCCACCTTCGATGTCCCATGAACACGGTTTTCGAAGACCCAGGATCTCTATCTAGCTGGCGATACGTTGTGTCATCCATGCACCTGATGCATGCACAAAATCCGTGGACCACCTGCCCCACGACCTATCCGTAACCGAGATAGTCGTGCACCATCGTGAGCAGTGCGGCTCTCATAGGGAAATATTCATTCTCTGTGGCGTCCCATGTATTGGCTGGCGTTTTCCATAGCGTGTCTAGCTCCTCTTTCAGCAGCACTAGATACAGATTGATGTCGTTCTCTGGTTGTTTCGGCCCTTCAATTAGCATACTCATGTGAATGTATTTCCTCTTCATGCGCTCCAGGGGGGAAGGTTGTACATCCACACAAACACAGGCCAGGTGCTATGTGTGCTTCTCTGGCTGCCAAATGGATTGACTCCATCGGTGCTCACGCCCAGCACGATGTTCCTTGGATAGTTCCCAAATTCTGGGTGTTCGAAGTTCAACGCTTGCCACTGGCTCGCATCCTTAGGGTGACTCAGCATCTTGTCTTTTTATTTATCTTCAGATCATTTCCATCATCTTCTCGCTTCTTCTTGTCCCCATCCACGTGCCAATGCAGGAGCTTTGCTTGCTTAGGGTCCGCGAAATAACGCTGCAGACGAGGAGTGATCGGAAAGTACCACACCACTTTTCGAGGAGCTTTCTTCCTCTTCTTGTATCGAGTGACTCCGCACGCCGGACATATGGTAGACTCTGCATGCTCGTCCCAATAAATGATGCAATCGTTCGTGCACACATGGTATTTCATGTGCGGTAAATCCATAGGACACACGATTTTCTTCGCCTCCTCGAAACTGGTCGAGAACTTGATCCCCTTGGGAAGACGTTCGTGCCAGAATGACATGTTCTCATCGAAGCATGCGTCGGTCATTTTGTGTTTTACCTTCATCTCCAGAGGCATGAGTGTTACGTTCAGGCGGGTATCCTCGGGCCTGCATCCATCATACAATGGAGTAACCGCGTCTATCTCCAGTTGATCCAGCTTGGCTTTCTCTCGGGCGGCAGCTCTTGTGTTACCCGTCTGCTTGAGAAGCAACTCTTGAATATGAAGGTCCTGCACCCAGCCCATCGATGGTCCATCGTCGTCTACTCCGGCATCTTCATCTTCATGATCATGCCCTTCGTCTTGATCTTCCTCATCATCATGTCCGGCATCTTCCACATGATGACTGTGTCCTGCATCTACTTCGTGATCATGTCCTCGAGATTGTTCGTCTTCTCGCCCGCCCTCACCGCTATTGTCTTGCTGCCCTTCCTTAGTTCTTGCCCGGCCCCCATGGACGACTTCATAATCATCTTCATCACCTTGCCACCGATAGCCATCCATGAAACCACGCACGAGCAGGTGGTCCCGCACCTGTTTGGAATCCGGGTCCATAAGGCTCTTCAGCTTGCAAGATCGACACGGACATCTTATCTCTGTCTCGTTCTTTTGAAGCATCTCGGCCTTCGCGGAGCTCAAAAACCTATTCACGATGCCTTCGGTCATCGTGCGGACCATGGTCGCTTGCGGGTTAGAGCAAAATGATATTTTAGAACAAAAAAATTGGCATGACTTTGCCTAAAAATAGGACCAAAAAGAATGCATAGTTGCCAAATTCTCGCCGAAACGGAAATCAATCAACATTCCGGTAAAATATTGGCAACTATCGCATTTCAAATACCGGTACCTGCAAACACAAACATATATGCTACACCACAAACATACGTAGATCTAGGCCATAGGAAGTGTGTACGTTGGAGAGAGAAAAAAGTAGATCTAGAACATAAAGAAAGCTTTCCCCTTACTTACCTATCAAAAAAAAGGAAATTTAACCACTTAATTTGGGTGAATCTATGGTGCAAATGAGGTGAGGAGGAGGAGGCAGCCGAGACCAAGCTAGAGGGTGGAGAGAATGAAGTGGGGAAAGTGAGTGTGTGTGGTAGCTAGGGTGCCTGCCAATAAATATCTGCTCTCAGGTTACCAATGGCGCACTCCCTAAGAATGTGCCATTAGTAACCACGGTTACTAATGGCGCACCACCTAATAATGCATCATTACTAGTTTGAATAAAATCGAAAAAAAAATTAGCAGTGGCGCACCAGGGTATAGTGCGCCATTACTAGTTAAACTAGTAATGGCGCACTATGCCCTGGTGCACCACTGCTAAGTCTGGGAAGGGGTGTGGGGCCAGGACAAAACCAGTAATGGTACATCGCACGCCAGGTGCGCCATTAGTAATATGGCCATTAATGGCGCACCAGATACATGGTGTCCCATTAATGTACATATCAGCTATAGCTTTTTTTCTAGTAGTGTTGCAATCAAATTTTTCCTGAAGTGATCCTCGGTGTTTTGTATCCATAGCTCTGCCTCCAGCTGGGTCATCGGTCCAGAGAATACAAGTCTATCTTCATTCATACTCTATTGGGTCCAAGGGTTTTGGGATGAAACTCGGGAGATGGAGAGTGATACACTCAATACAAACAATAGTTTTGAAAAGACGGGTTTTATTTTGTGGCCGTCGGAAAAACATCAAACAAATGACGGATCACAATCGTCCTATCTAACATAAGTACATAACAGGGGTTTGGTCTTCTAAAGGTTAATATCTCTTCAAGGTCGTTAACTCTTCAAATCTTCGGAGTATCCATTGTTGTAGCTTCAACACTTCTAATGCATGGTGAAATCCTCTTTACTCCTAAGTGGTCAAAATAGAAAAGGGTATTGTCTAACTATTTAAGGTAAAAGGGGAGATTTGACAAAGCTCGGAAAAGAAGAGAGGTAAAGAATATTTTGGAAAATAAAGTTTTAGACAAATCCTTTCCTATGGGCTTGCCAGTTTCTAGGGTCACGTCCTACAGTCAACATGTGCTCTGATACCATCTTGTAGCGACCCGACCGGAATGGATCAAGTCTCTGTGCTTAAGTGTCATCCCTGGATCGGTATGCTGACACACATATTACTCGAGGATTTATAAAAGAGGTAAATCACATGTATAAAGTAACGCAAATACTATTACCTCAATCAACATAGCGGAAGTAACAACAAGGTTGTGCAGTCCCAACAACACCAACGGCAAAGTTGAGTGTAGACATCGCAACCCTAACGTATCACATACTCGTCAGATAATTCCTGCAGCATGAGACGTTGCGGCCGTGTAGGTCAGTACATTGAATGTACTGGCAAATCCACACCATAGAATAATGATGAACAAAATCTATCACTACATGCACATATGGCTGGTGGAGGATGTAAGGTTTATTTTGCATAAAGCTAGTTTTTTCCT
This sequence comes from Secale cereale, assembly GCA_902687465.1. Lineage (NCBI taxonomy): Eukaryota > Viridiplantae > Streptophyta > Magnoliopsida > Poales > Poaceae > Secale > Secale cereale. The sequence goes on from LR738713.1 coordinate 164,797,576, forward strand.
ACAACAAAGGAATAAACTTTTATTTACCACTCAGTTGAATTAATCAGTATTGAGAGTGGTTCCTCCATCTCAATCCCAAAAAATCACCAATGTCATTAGTAACCCAACAAGTTAATTTAATAGAGTGTTGAGATCAAAAAATAATCCACTTCTAGATACTCAAAGTTGTCCATAACCGTGGACATGGCTACTCATGAATAGATTGTACACTATGCAGAGGTTTGCGCACTTTTCCCCACAAGACTCGATCGCCTCCGTTGAGTTTCTCACACTGCAGGTTGTTTGAGAATCGGATGATCGAAGAGGTCCCCTTAGCCGATAAATAGGCCGGTACACCTACAATCCCCCTACATCTGCTAGCGCATCATGGAAAGGTTTCCCACAACTTATTCAACTATGCCAGAGCCCATAATGGCTTGTGGCTGCACATGGAAGTTTCTAGGCAGGAAAATATCATATGATCCATTTGAGCTTGGGTGGCATTCCATAGGGTGATCACACGGGTCCTCCGGGATCCCCTAGGGCAAACATTGGTTTCTCCAGGTGCCCAGGCAAGCCACATGTTTCTCCAGGGTGCCCCAAGCATCCCACCAAGATGTGTGATAAAGTTGCCACCTTAAACTTTCACTTAATTATTATTACACTCGCAACTTTCATGGATCTCACATACCAATCCACGTCTACGAGCATGGCTAAGAAATAAGTAACAAAGCGTAAAATCCCGGGGTTGATCTCAAGTCATAGGTTCCTACCTCATGAACTACAAATCAATCACACATGCATCCAAGACCTACTCATGCAAATCTTTGAGGGTATAACTAATGCAAGTAAAACTGGGTATTGAAAAGTATGATCAAAGTATGAACTTGACTTGTATTGTTGATGGTGATTTGTCTCATTCATAACTCGTGATAGATCCACTCCTCACACTCCAATCAATCTATCATAAGCAATCAGTAGTAACCACACATTAGCAATCATTCTGAAGATCGGACAGAACAAAGAAAACACTTTGAAAAACTTTGAAAACAAGCCAATAACTCTTGCAACAGAAAACAATTTCTAAGAGCACCAAAATTAAGTGAATTTGGCCTTATCAGAAAGTTTAGGTCAAGAGCTTTGATTTGCAAAAAGAATAGACTAAATCGGAGTTATAAACTCAAGTTATGACAAAAGGAAGTTTAAATTCAAATCCATTTGAATTCAAATGTTAAAACTTCCAAAAATATTTTTAGTTTGGTTCTCTGGATAGATGAGATCATGATGACGAATTTGGCGTTGGTTTCGTTAGATTTGGACAAACGAGTAAAAAGTTGTGCTCGTTTAAAAACTAGGGGCTAAACTGTATATAAAAATAATTCCAATCGGGTCCCTGGCTACGAAACAGAAACTAATTGTCGAACGTCCACCACCGAGGCTTATTTAACAAAAACGTTCGCTGCTGATAACTAACTAACGAACACGCGCAAAATAAAAAAACTTTCAGAGAAAAACAACACGCGATCTGGATCGTCCGATCCAGATCGGACGACCGAGAGGTGGTGGTTACCACGCGATCGCCGGAGTCGGGGAGGACAGCGGCGGCGGCTTCGATCTCGGACGGGGCGGCGCCTCCTGGGCTTGGCAGCGACGGGCGAAGGCATGGGAAGGCGCGGCACGGAGCGGCGGATCCAAAGGCGACGTCGGCGGCAGTCGAGGGTGGTGGAGCTCGAGCGGGCGGCAGTGTCGGATCTCGAGTGTGGCGACGGCTCAGCCAGTGCGGCGGTGGTGGAGCTGTGGGAGGAGGAAAAAGGGGGACGGCGGCGGTATTTAAGGAGGAAGGGGCGAGAGGTGGCGTGGAGATGGGGCAAAAACCGAGGTGGCATCGAAGTCCGGCCACGGCACAGCGGTAGCGCGTGGTGGAGCTGGTCCATGGCTCAAGGTCGGGAACGACAGCGCGCTGGGCCGGCTGGGCCATGGCCTGGTTGTCTAGCTGGGCCAGCCCAGTTCGAAACAGAGACAACAAAAATAAATAAAATCGAATAATATAGAAATATAACATAGGCATATTATATATCAAAATTTTCAAAAAAAATATTTCCTACAACATGAACATTTTTCTAGAGCCAAATAAAATCCACAACAATATAAAATAAGCAAACGATGCTATAGGTTTATTTAAAAGCCAAATATAAATATTTTAAAATACCAAAATTACTTCAAACTCATTTTTCTCCAATTTTCCATTGTATGAAATCATTTTACCTTATTTTCCATATATTTTATTTTTGGAGAAAAATAATTTGAATAAAAACCAAATACGTCAAATTTGAGAATGAGTTTCAAAAATACTTCAAAGGAACTTCCAACTCATATTTCTTATAATTTGAAGAAGTCATTTTATCTTCTCTCATGAAAATCATTGAGTTGCATAAAGTTTCTGAATTTGAAATATTTTCAAATGGAATTCAAATATTTTCAAAATCCTTTTCATTTATTAAATAGAAGAAGTCATGTCATCTTCACTCTAGAGTTTTTGTGTTAAAATGAATTTGAATTCATGGAGAACATAAATGCAAGTGTGAAAGTTTCGGAAAGTCATTTCATTCCCTCTCATTTAACTTTCAAAAGTTTCAAATTTCACTCAAATTCACACAAGCAACCACACCACAATCAAACAAACAATCTAAACTATTTATTTAATATAACATTCCAAAATTTAGAATTTTGGGATGTTACAAGGTAGTGAATCAATCATTACTTGTGAGTTTACTAGGCCAATTATGCAGAACTGTAAGTACACTAAGAGATCGTCCAAAATCTGAATCAAGAAGTTGCTCTAGCACTTATTGTTTGCAACTAATCGACGTGAATAATTGGATATTATATCGAATGTGTAAGAAAGACAAGTAAAATTGTCAACAAACCGGGCCTGCAGTAGTAATCTGGGTCAATGTCACTATGACAAATAGTCCAACATGAATAGTGTCTGTTCCTAGGGCCAGAATTTTGAAACCCAGTGAAATTTACAGGTACTAAAGATTACTGAAATATCTGAACCATTAAGTGTAGGAACACTCAGTACACACCAAATCCCAATGACAGTCCTTCCTAATGAGAAATGAATCAATTAGAAAATGGGTGATGGGGAGTAGCTGCTGAGTGTTGAGGACGTATCTCAGGATAAACCGGGTTGGCTTAGTGGGCGCTGCATGCCTGAGCCCTGAACGGACTGGGAAGGTAGGCATGGCGGCGCGCCCGGGCAGTGGTGACGCCGTTGGGCGAGCAAGTCCTGACCTCCTGTTTGTCCGGTGTCTCCTCCTAGAGTCATGTCGTCCGGGGATGGCAAGTCGCCAGCGAGGTAGGCGGATGGGGGCGAGTAGAGATCGGAAGCGTAGCCGAACAGAGGGGAATCAGGGTCTGGGCCGACCCAAAATCCCAGGGTGGGTCGCGGCCCCCTATAGATCCACACCCCAGCGGCGTACATGCATTTTCAAAACTAAATTAGAAACATTTAGCTGACCAATTAAACAACTTTGTTTTAATAATATCAGATTCATATTTGAACTACTAAGCTCGTTTAGTTTGATGGGTGGAGCAATGCTATTATGACATGAAGCACGTAGGCTGATCGTATAGTGATCATAAAAGGGGGAACCCTAAGCATGATCAATTAAACCCTATTATGACTGTGCCTTGGTATATTTGAAGCTACAACCCGCAGAAATGCCACTTAGCAACCATTGTTTACTTCGAACTAAGAACTAGTAAATTCGAAGAGCTGAAAAGATAGTACAACAACCAAGTTGCGATCTATTTTCTGGTTGAGATCAAAAAGTTGAGCAGATATGAAGTAGTAGCACCTCTTTTGCGGTGCCATGTAGGCATCGGGGATGCGATGGTTGTCGGTGGCATTGAAGTAGATCTGCGATGGTAGATGGGTCCATCGGGGGTAAGTCCCGTTGAGGTGGACGAGAAGATCGTCTGAGCTGCCCCGACGAGGATGACGGCGTCGATGATGCGAGAGGACGCGGTGCAAGGCTCCTGGTCTGTTGCCGTGGATAAGAAACACCCACCTCTAGCAGTGGAGAACGCGGTCTGTGCTCTGACATGGTGGAGGATGGTGCTGACGGATGGGGTGGCAGACAGAGGAGGCTGGTGTGGGGATTGTGTTCTGGCGTAGATGGTGTATGAATGGGAAAATTGAGGGAGAGGTACAGGGAACCATGTTTGTGGGACGCGCCTGTTTGAAATATGGCAAAGTTACGAACTTAGCCCCCATTTAAAATTTGGACGTCTCGTAGATTAGGGAGAGGACGGTAATCTCGCATCTACCAGATATTTCCCCAAAGCGATTTCGGGCGAGGAGAGGGTGTTTTGGCGCCCACGGTGTATGAACGAGGCTGATAGGTAGGGGCAGTTGCGTCATGTCTGAGTGAAGTTACAAACCTGCTCCTATCAAAAATATTTGTGGACACCGATTTCGGCCGAATCGAGTTTGTTTTGCCTCCCATCATTTATGAATGGGGAAATGGAGGGAAAGGCAGAGGTCTTTTAGATGAGCTTGAATCAAATGTGTTTTGCCGCCCACGTTGGGCGCCCACCGTGTCTGAATGGTCTCAGAGGCGGTCGTGTCACGTCTAATTGAAGTTACTAACCTACCCCTATTTAGAACAATGGAAATCGGGCCGATGGATTGTCTGTGTAAGGGGTAGATAGTAATTTCCATATTGCAAACACTGGCTTCAGGCAGCCGGCGTGGGAGTGGATATTTTGCCACTTCTTTCAAATTTCAGGACAATAAGCATTCACATTTAACCTGGCAACTAAATTTGAATCCATTTTGTATTCTTGTACGAATCTTTATAATTTTTTTGACTATAAACAGTAGGGTAAAACACCCCACTGCAATTTTTATAAATAGAGAGAAGGTCCAGCCTTACAAGACAAAACAAAAAGCAACAAGGGCTTGAGAGGAGCCCCTTAGAAAAAAGAAAAAGAACAAATAATAAAAAGAAAGAAGAAAAAAGAACTAGGGTAGACTAAAGCTAAGGCTAAACAAGAAGACCTAGACAGAAGGCAGCTATCAAAAATGAAAAGAGATCATTGTTGCAATTCCAGGCATGAGTTGAAATGGTTGACATGCTTTGATCTCATCATGTGCTTTAGTAACTTGAGCTCCATCAAAAAAATGTTCTTCCATCCTTAAAAAGTGGATTGAATATGTTCGAAGATTTTGTTGTTTCTTGAGATCCAAATAGCCCAAGAGCTAAGTATTATTATATCCATAAAAAATGGTAAGCTTAGCTTTTCCTTAATGTCCTGGAATGCCTCAAGAACAGATAGGTTTGGAGTTCTTGTGGGGCATATGTGATCCCAACATCTTTTAGCAAAGTTGCATCGCCAGAACAAATGGTACAGAGTTTCCTCCTGCTGGCACCCCCTGAGAGCACAGTTATAGTCTTCCAAAACAAATGTTTTCCTGCTCAGTAGGTTTCTTGTATTGAGTCTGTCATGCAAGAGCATCCAGAAGAACATTTTGTGTTTAGGTTGGCATGATGAGTTCCAGATCCATGTGAAGTGTGGTGAAGATTGTTTGAAACCAATCATAGCATTGTAAGCCTTGGCAGAGGAATATTTTTCATTACCCTAGATATAGCTCCATGTATCTGTGTGATATTGATACTATGATTGCTTCATTGTGTAGCACCTGTCTTCAAGCTGTAAGAACTGCTCATGAGCCTCTAGTGATATTGGAAGGTGAAAGAGATCTTCAAAGAATTATGTGGCCAGAACCTGATGCACTGTAAGCTTGTCGTTGATCACAAAGGAGAAGAGGTGTGGAAATTGATGTTGTAGTATTTGCTCTGACCATAGGTCCAACAAAAAAGAAGCACTTCTGCCATCTCCCAAGTTGCATCTTGCTAAACCTTTAAACTGTTGAGCTAATTGCAAGTTAGATTTCCACCAGAAAGAACCTACTAACTCATCTCCTGGCAATTTGTCCTCATTGTAATGTGTCTCCCAGATGAAATTTACCCATGGAATGTCATGCCTGTTGTAGAACTTGTGTAGGTTTTTCATGAGTAGTGCCTTGTTCTGTGTGAAGATATCCATGACTCCTACCACACCCTGACTCTTTGGTCTACAAACAGTGGTCCATTTTACTAAAGCTGGTCTATGATCCCCCATATCTGGTCCTCTCCACAGGCAGTGTCTGAAGTATTTTAAGCTTTGTTGCTTAATAATAACTGGTACATCCAAAAAGCTCATGAAGAAAATTGTGAGGGATGCCAAAACTGATTTAACCATCAATAATCTACCTACATAGGTCATAAATGTGGCAATGCCAGCCAATCTTTTGGCAATTTTGTTAACCAATGGTAAGCATTGCTCCACTTTTGGTTTGTGAAGCCCTAGAGGCAGCCCAAGGTATGTGAATGGAAATTGTCCCAAGTGATAGTTGATAGTACTAGCATAAATTTGAGCCTGCTCTTCTTGGATATTAATAGGTACCATGATGGACTTTTGGTAATTTACCTTTAAACCAATGGCAGAAGCAAAAGTGTTCAGAAGGGCTTTAAGATAGATGAGCTGTCTAGAATCAGCCTGCATAATTAACAGGGTGTCATCTGCATACTGTACAATTGGAAAGTCAGTGCATGTGTTTATGTGTAGAGGTGCATGAATGAGGCTCATTCCCATTGCTCTATTGATTACTGATTGGAGGAGGTCAGCAACTATGACAAACAACAGAGGTGATAGTGGATCTCCTTGTGGTACTCCCCTTCTACAATAGATTTTCTTACCAGGTACTCCATTCAGCATTACAGCAGTTGAAGCAGAGTTAAAGATCATTTGTATCCATGAAATCCACTTATTGCCAAAACCTTTTGCTCTTAGAATGTCTATAATTGCTTGGTGTTCAATGGTGTGAAATGCTTTTTCAAAGTCTAATTTCAGCACACGCAATTCTTCCCTGGATTTGTAACATTGATGAATGTATTCAAAAGACCACCCCAAGCAGTCTTGAATGACCCTGCCCTTAAGAAATCCATATTGGTTAATGTGGATCATTTGTAAGATAACTTTTTGTAATCTATTAACCAAGAGCTTAGTGAAGATTTTTAGCACCCCATTAAGCAATGAAATGGGTCTAAAATCACTAGGGGTAAGAGGGGCTGAGTTCTTTGGAATGAGGGTGATATATGATGTGTTGATGCTCTATATAGAAAGGTTGCCTTCATGGAAAGCATGTACCAGGTTTCTTATATCAGCTCCAATACTGTCCCAGCAGGCTTTTATAAATTCATTGTTGAAACCATCTGGCCCAGGGGATTTGTCGGTAGGCAAGCCCTTAACCACATTATTAATTTCCTCATCTGAAAAAGGTTGTTCAATATCCTTGAATACCTCTGGGTTGATTTGGTTGGCAAGAAGGTTTTGCAAATCAAAGTGCATTGTATGTCCCTCAGATTTTCCTAGTCTCTGTTTGAAAGATTCCCAAAGTAAGCCAGCCTTTCCATCATGGTGAGTGATTTCAATTTGATCCTCATTAAGAAGCATAGCAATATTATTATGCGTGTAATTAATTGAAGCTCTGGTGTGGAAAAACTTTGTATTTTCATGTCCAAATTTTACTCCTTTAATTTTTCCTCTTTGTTTCCAATAAATCTTTTGGTTCTTCAAAATAATCAACAGCTGTTCTTTCAGCAAAGCTCTACAGTTCCACTCTATGGTGTCCAATCTTCTAAATTCCTCAAAAAGATCTAGAAGAAATATGCACTCATTAATGTCATCAATCTGCTTCTTAAGGCATTTCAAACTCTTTGCCCATAATTTTAGTGCCCTCCTTAGGTTTTTAAACTTAGCATTGATCAACTTGGCAGGATTAGAGTAGCCCACAGGAATATCCCAAGCTGCTTTGACTATGTCTTTCAATGAGCTGTGTTTCAACCAGTAATTCTCAAATCTAAACACTTTAGCCTTTGGAATAGTGGTCCCAACTTTAATCAAACATGGTAGGTGGTCAGAAATAGGTCTTGTAAGGGGAAGATCTATAGAATCTTGGTAGGAAATCATCCAGGAAGCAGAAGTGAAGAACCAGTCAAGTTTTTCTAACAAAGGGTTTTCCTGCATGTTACTCCAACTAAACTGTTTGCCTTTTAAGGGTAATCTTTATAAATCATTCTATGTTTTTTATATCTTCAAAAGCACAACAAAGAGGTATTTCACAATCATATATGAATATGATTTACAAATGCCGATACTCGAATTCAGAAGGTGGAAACTAGTTTAAGGTGAATTCGAATATTTGAAACCACTATCGGTCCAACTCAAGTGTAACTTGTATGACATATGAAGCATATACTGTACCCCCATTTAGACATGTACATAAGCGATGTCTCAAGATTCAAAATACAGAGTCAATCAACTAATAATGTACAAAACTAACAGACATATAAACACTTATAGAGTATATGGGTCAATAATATCAACTAACATACATAAGCCAGGCCGCTGTACTTTTTTTGCTAGAAGAGCGACACTTTTTTATCAAAGCTAGTACAACATCTTGGCCATTTCAGATGCGTGCAACTTAAGGACCATATATACTAGTACTATTATTGTTGAATGAACATTCAGCCATGTTGGCATATTTGTAGGTCTGGCATAGAAATCAAAATGACATATCTCAGAGTCTTGACGGCATGGGGAATGGTCGCCGACGAGCCCATTCCCCGCGCCACATGATAGCCGGCGACCGTCCGCCCTGAAGACTTTGAAGGTCATCGTGCCTGTCATATCCAGCGCGAAATGAAGAATGTACCTCCCGGCGGGGGCGCAGGTGCGGCGCACCACACCCCAACCCCAGGTCATGAAGACCTGGCCAGAGGAGATCACCTCCACGTCGGCATGCGAAGGAGGAAGGCGACACCCCTCGTGCCTCAACTCCATCGTCACTCGGCCGTGAGCCGGGAGCACCTCCCTCAGGAACGGAGGAAGAAGGATCCATGAATGCGGAGGGGCCCTCGCCCACACGATGAACTCGCGGGCATCATGCTCAGAATGGGACGGCAGTAGGGCACGAGGAGACGCCCGTCTCTCCGGGCGACTTATGGCGCCACCCCCGTCGCCACCCCCGCTCCGTCTACCTACTGCTGGAGCATACAAAGGAAGCGAAAACCCTAGTGGTGCCCGCGTGCACCATGCGCGGGTGTCCGACGGCCTCAGAGACGCACTCGGAGAACTATGGTGCCTCTTCTTTGGGGGAGCCGCTCAGGCTCTACCATCGGGCTCTTCCCCTTCTCCGTGGCCGATAACCTGCGAATCGGCGGCATGGAAGCCCTTGGAGTAATGGAAGCAGCAGGGATTGGCCTACGACAGTCTTGTGAGAGGTGTGGTGCCTGACCCCCTGTTTATAGGGCAAGAAGATCAACCAGCGGCCGCTTGTGCGCGGCCATAATGGCCCCACCGCCCGCGCCAAGGAGTTGTCAAGTCGCACGATTGCCAAGACTGCATGGGAAGCGGAGTCGCCCACGTCCCATCCAACCGTCACGCGCCAGCCTGGCCCGCAGCCTTTTGGGGGCCGTGGCGCTTCGTCCTCGGCTAAGGCTTCACCCCGAAGCCAACTCCGCGCGCGCCATGGGCCCGGGGGCTACTTTCGGTGTCCTGCGAACCAGGGTACCCAGACTTGCCTGTCTGCGGGCCGCGACGCGCTCCAACAAGTGGCCTGGTACGGCATAGCTGATCGACCAGCTGTCCAAGACCCTCACGAGGGGGCTAAGCCTCGCGAGGAGAACGACGTCAAGACCTCCTCGGGAGAATCCAAGGCCAAGCCTGCCTCAGGAGGAGGCAGTGATGTCAGCAGTGATGCATCGTGCCAGCAGGTGCCACCGTCCGCCAGCGGCACAGTTGCCATTTCGGTGCAAAGGGGACATCGCAGCCCCTGGTTTCCAAGGAGCGGGGCAAAGGTTTCCCCTTTGGTGCAACAAGACCGAAGACCGCAAGGACGACAAGGAGGATGTCACCGTTGAGCCCACCACCGTGTCACCGGCTGATCCTTTTGCAGGAGAAGACAGCTTTTGTCAGGATAAGAACGTCCTTGTGTTCCCGCTCAAAAATTTCCGTTGTGGGATCCCTTCCCGCCTAAACATTTCGCGGGAAGAGGACCGTGGCCACCTATATAAGTAGGTAGAACCCCCACTATGGAAGGGGAGAAGAAGTTAGGACAAGTTGAACCAAGTCTAGCCAAGTAGAGCAGATCCATATACTCTACCACCAAGTAGCAAGAACACTTGCCTCCTGGCCCTCCTGAGCCCACCTCCTGAGCTCAGGAATCGATGTACTAGCTCATATTCTAGCCCTCCTAAGGCTAATCCACCAAAGCACGAAGTAGCGTCTTACACCACACGGTGGCCCGAACCTGGGTAAACTCTTGTGTGTTCTATCTGTTGTTTGCTTGAATCCTTCCACCGAGACGAGAGCGTGATGCTAGGTAGACGTGAGTGGGAGAGATCTTCATTCATGCCCCTGTGTTCGAACTTCCTGGCTATTGCGGAGCCCTAATTCCGATATTTGGCGCGCCAGGTAGGGGGCGTGTCGAAATCTCGCCTCTCCGACGACCTCGTCGAGTTCTCGTCGTCGACTCTGCTCCACAGCCATGGTGGACATAGGCCGAGCTCGTGCCGCCCCCCGCGCCGCGAACGTCGCTCAAACGGCGCCCGCGGGCAACGGTGCATCGCTCCGCCCCAACTCGCCGGTCTCCAACGCCGCCAGCGCCCCGGCCGTCCACGCGCAGCAGGACTCGTCGCTGCCATCGTCCGTGCGGCGGGATGGACGCACGGGAATGCCTTCAACCTCGCTGGCCGCGGCATCGTCCTTGCTGGTCCTCCGCGGGCCGGTCTACCAGTAGCCTGCGCTGCTGATGGCACGGGAGCTCTTGCGCTACCGCCCGGCAGATGACCTCTACAACGAGTGGCTCCACCGCATCACCGAGCTCATCAACGCGCTGGAGAAGCACCTGCACCAACGCACTCCTCACGTCCTCCGTCGCCCCTGGCGGGGAATGAAGGCCACGGGGTACCAGCTCCGCCTCCACTCCACCACGCCGGCAAGGAGGTCCGGCGCGAGGCCCCTCGACGTGAGCAACCCCACAGAGCCCAAGCACGTGACGAGGAGAGCTGCTAGGTGATTCTGCATCCCCATGCAGAGACTCACGGGCCGTAGCGCCCAGACCGTGCGCCACAGGAGCTGGTGGCGCCAGCACCTCAAGAACCAGCACCGCAGGCGCCGGGGGCGCCTGCGATCATGAGCGTGGCTGGGTGTCACACCCTAGCTCCTGAGCTACGACACCTCGATTAGGTCCGACAAGTTCAAGTCGGATTTGCCTCCGTGCTATGACGGCACCACCGACCCCACGGAGTTCCTCCAACTCTACGAGCTAAGCATCGAGGTGTCCAACTACACCGAGCAGGTCATGGCGAACTGGTTCCCCATGGCTCTCAAAGACGGCGCACGCTCCTGGCTCCTGATCCTCCCCGTGGGATCCATCTCCTCTTGGGAAGAGCTTCGCGAGCATTTCGCCGCCAACTTCCAAGGCACCCACGACCGAGCCCCGGCAGCTGCTGATCTGCGTCGCGTGAGGCAGCAGCCGGGAGAGACCCTGCAAAAGTACATCCAACACTTCAACACCATGCGCCTCCGGATCCCTAGGGTCTCGGACGAGGCCATCATCTCCGCATTCTCCGACGGCGTCCGTGACGTCAGGATGAGGGAGGAGCTCGCCATTCACGAGGATATGTGCACAGCCCTCGAGATGTTCAAGCTCGCGGCAAAGTGCGCCAGGGCGGAGGAGGGACGCCTCTCCCTCCAGGAGCTTCCTGAGGCGGAGGCGGACGACAAGAAGACCAAGGCCAAGGAATCAAAGCGCAAGGGACCCGCCGTGCTGGCTGCGGAGCCAGAAGTGAAGCGTGGCTGCGGCTACGATGACCTCCCCAGAGACAACCGACCATACTGCGTCTTTCACAACGTCCACAACCACAACACTAACGTCTGCCAGGAGCTTAGGGCGATGCGCGGCGGGCGCGTCGGGCAGCGCCCTGAGCGCGACAACTGCGGCTACGGCCGTGGAGGAGGCCGAGGAGGAGGACGTTGGGATGGCAGGAACTCGCGCCAAGGGTGGTGCGAACAGCCTCGTGAGGACCACTGGCAAGAGCAACCTCGTGACGCCCCCTGGCGCGACCAGCCTCGTGAGGGTCGCCCTCAGGGCAATGGAGGCATGCCTCCGGTGCCACCACCACCAAGGAGGAACGACGATGGCCGCCAGGGAGACGGGGCAGGGGGCTTCCAGGAGCCGCGTGCAGTTGCATGCATCTTGGGAGGAGCCCATGCCCCGGCTTCCCATTGCATCTTTAAGCAGTTTGCCTGTGAGGTGAACGCGGCGCTTCCCAGGCCTGACGCCGCGCGCAACCTCAGGTGGACCAAGCAAGTCATCGCCTTCGACCCCAAGGACCAGCTCAACTGCACTGCGACCCCAGGCGCCCTCCCGATGCTTTGCACCCCAACCATCAGCAACGTCCTCGTCACCAAGACCCTCATCGACAGCGGAGCGGGACTCAACGTCCTCTTTGTTCAGACCTTCGAGATGCTCCAGGTTCCCTATGATCAGCTCCACCCGACCAAGCCATTCTACGGAATCACAGATAGCTCCACTCGCCTGATGGGGCAGGTCCGCCTCCCTGTCACCTTTGGTGACCGCGACAACTACCACACCGAGCTCATCGACTTGGACGTCGCCAACATCCACCTCCCGTACAACGCCATCCTTGGGTATCTTGCCCTCGCCAAGTTCATGGTGGTGATCCATCATGGCTACAATGTCCTCAAGATGCCCGGGAGCGGCGGAGTCATCACGATCGCCTCCGTCGAGAAGGAAGCGGTGCGTTCCCTGGAGCGCGCCTACCAGACCACGGCGGTCGAATGCTCCGATGAGGATGAAGCCGTCCTCGCCCTGCAGGCCGCCCCGAAGAAGAAGAATAACCTACCCGTCAACGGACCTCAGGACGCAGGGGCTCCCGACGGCCTGGCCTCAGGACTTGCACCTGTTGACGAGGCGCCCTCCACCCTTGCATAGGGGGGCATGCTCGACGCCCCTCTCGTGACGGGCTCGGGGGATCTCCTCTGGAGTGTCTCCGGGCTGACCGGCATCTCGAGGGAGGTGTTCGAGTACCACCTGCAAGCGTGTCTTGACGCGCGTTTGTATGAGCCCAGCGTGAACCGTTTAGCGCTGGGGGCTCAGGACTTCATCAACCAAGTTACCAAGGAACTTCAGTACGCAAGACTCATCCGTGGTGGGCGTAACCGCACAACCCCAAGTTCACCTACTCGCAGCCCGAGTGACCGCTTCCGCGTCTGCGTCGACATCGCGGGTCTCTGCCGAGCCGCTTCTCGGGAGCCCTTCTGGCCGACGGCGGTCGGCCGGAGGAGGGCCCTCCCCTGCAGCTACGTCCGCACACTCTTTGGCTTCCGCAACACAGCTGCCACGTTCCAGCATTTCGCGCAGCAGGCCTTGGAGGCTCGGGAGGCTCAATGGCAGGCGGTCCGGACGGAGCGAGAACCGGACCCGTGCGACCACTGATAGCCTTCAGAGCCCCTGGGCCTCAGGAGCCCGACGATCCTTAGGGGTGACCCGCGTAGCTCATGTCTTCAGCTACCCCAACTCTTCTTAGACAAGTATCAGGTGACACTTCAGGTATCCAATCGAGGGTGCCTCTCGGGCTGCATCATCCTCGGACTGCTGGGGGCTGTTCCCCCGCAGTTGTCTCCCTTTTTGGATGATCAAGGCTAGCTGTTTCTTTCCATTCGCATTATCTACATGCTTGGCGTCCTCACCGCCACTAAGGTCATGAGCCCTTGTGAGCCCACTCGTGAACGCCTCATGATTAAGGACTGGCATGGCGTCTGTGCTCGGGTCCGTCCCTGCAGCGTCACTAAACCCAAGGGCTGAGCTCTGTCTCGCGAGCCATTCCCATGACGTCACCTCCCATGGTCCTTGGTGCCTTGTTCTCGCATGGGCTAATCGTGGATGGGTAAGTAGGGGCCCGTGGCAGGTGCCTCGATCACGCGGGAACCGCGCGCCAGTTGTTTTTATTTTGGAATGTTGCATGAGAAGACTGGGCACGATGTCTGTGCTCGGGTCCGTCCCTGGAGCATCAACAAATCTAGTGGCTGAGATCTGTCTCGCGAGCCATTCCCGTGACATCACCTCCTGGGGTCGCTGGTGTCGGGGCCTTCTCATGCGATACCCTGTAGAGATGCACTTGACGCAGGTCGACACAATACCTCTCTTTTCACATTTTGCAGAAGAAGACTCAGGCGCAAGCCGCATCAGGGTAGGGTCTCTTGAGTGATGCGTAAGCTCACGAGAACTTCCTCAGAGTCATTAAGCTCGTCCTGAGGAGGGCCCATATACACCTTGGCTGTCCTACCGTGCAAGCCACGTGTCAGGACGAGGCTGTACACGCCCCGGAGTCTCTCCCGGTGGGAGGCTCCCTCCCACGGTCCAGTGGAAGTACCAAGCTGCACGCTGGTAGATCCAACCGAGGAGCGGTTATGCCCATGAACCAGTGGAAGCACCAAGCTCCGCGCTGGCCGCTACGACCGAGGCGCGGTTATGCCCACACTCCGTGCAAGTGTGGTAGCTCTATGCTCTGCGCTAGTTATAAACAACTGAGGGTGGCCCCCAGTGGTCGCACCAACCTCGGGGAGCTTTTCACCTCACGACGCTCACATCTTCTCCTTGGATGTGTGTCACGAGGGGGGCTAGGCACGGGGGCTATGCTTAGGTCACGCCTGGCAGACGCCACCCTACCAGGTGCCCAGACACCTAGCCTTCTCGTGCCCCCATCCCAGGCAAAGGCTCATGGGCAAGGTATGGTGCTCGTTCTCCTTCATGAGAGCCATTCGTACGTAAAGGGGGAACCCTGGGCATCGCGACCCAGGGGCCTAACTGGCCACGTAGCCCCTCATCCCTAGAGTCTAGTTATGACGATAAGCCCGGTCATCCCGAGGGCTCAATGGCGATCATGGTATGCGCGGGGTTGGGCCCTGCCGACGCAGAATGAAAACATGATTGCTTGAATGTCAAGGGCGACCCTTGGGCATCGCGACCCAAGGGCCTCACTAGCCACATAGCCCCTCATCCCTTGAGTCTAGTTACTACGGTAACCCTGGTCATCCGGAGGGCTCAATGGTGATCTAGGTATGCGCGGGGTTGGGCCCTGCCAACGCAGAGCACCTAAGCAAATATGAAAGGAAGCAAGCATGGAAATCATCTAGCTATTACAATAATGCCAAGTTTTTCAAATTCAAACAAAGTTCTTACGCCTCCCCGAGGCACTCGCCGTTTCTCTCCCTAAACAGGAACGGATCAGGCATTGCCGAGCACATCACCACCGGTCTTCTCCTCTTCGGTTGCGACAGTAGCGGCCTGGGGAAACGCCTCCACCAGCTCTGTGACCCTTGCCCCCAGGACCTCGGAACGACCATCGTCACCTCCTCATGAAGACACCTGGACACAGAACCTCGCCTCGAAGGAAGGGAAATAGAAAATCAAGTACCACCACCATATGACCACAGGGATTGCTAAGATAAGTTTTCAACGCCGCACCTACTCACACCACACTACTAGGAAAAGGGCTATAGATGGAATTGATACTAATGGCGCACCAGACAAGCAGTGCGCCATTAGTATATACTAATGGCGCACCAACCTCTGATACGCCATTAGAGTTCGAACTACTAATGGCGCACCTGGCCCATGGTGCGCCATTAGTATCAAAATTTTTTTTTTGAACTAGTGCGCCTGTCCAAACATACTAATGGCGCATCCAGACAGAGTGCGCCATTACTAGTTGTAACTAGTAATGGTGCACCAGCAGTAAAGTGCGCCACTAATGTTCTTTTTTTAATTATATTTTTTATTCTTTTTTTTGCAAAACTACTAATGGCGCACTGTTCCAAAGTGCGCCATTAGTAGTTTAAACTAGTAATGGCGCACTGTGGGACAATGCGCCATTAGTATTTTTTTTTCAAAACTAGTAATGGCGCACTAACTGAAGATGCGCCATTAGTAATCTTGATTACTAATGGCGCATTTAAAGCGGGTGCGCCATTAGTAAGTGGGCAGCAACAAGATATTTTGGACAGCCTCTCCTACCCACACTCACTTTCTCCCCATTTCATTCTCTCCACCTCCTCCTTGTCTCGGGTCCCTCCTCTTTTTCACCTCATTTCCACCATAGATTCATTCAAATTAAGTAGTTAAATTACCTTGTTTTGATAGGTAAGTAAGGGGGGAAGCTATATTTATGTTGTTCTCCATACAACAATGTGCACATGCACTTTTTATGGCCTAGCTAGATCTATGTATGTTTGTGGTGTTGCATATGTTTGTTGTGTTGCATATGTGTTTGTGTTTGGAGGTATACCGGTATTTGAAATGCGATAGTTGCCAATATTTTCCCGGAATGTTGATTCATTTCCGTTTCGGTGAGAATTTTGGCATTAAGCATTCTTTTTTGTCCTATTTTTAGGGAAAGTCATGGCAAAAATTTTCTTGGTTCTAAAATATTGTTTTGCTCTACCCCGCAGGCGACCATGGTGCGCACGATGACCGAAGGCATCGTGAATAGGTCTTTGAGGTCCGTGAAGGCCGAGATGCTTCAAAAGAACGAGACGGAGATAAGATGTCCGTGTCGAAGATGCAAGCTGAAGAGCCTTATTGCGGCCCGGATTCCGGGCAGGTGCGGGACCACCTGCTCTTGCGTGCTTTCATGGATGGCTATCGGTGGCAAGGTGATGAAGATGACTACGAAGTCGTCCATGGGGGCCGGGCAAGAAATGAGGAAGGGCAGCAAGACAACCACCGTGGCTCGGGCGGGCGAGAAGACGAAGAATCCCCAGTAGATGATCACGACGGTGATGCTGTACATAGTCATCATGTAGAAGATGCAGGACATGATGATGAGGAAGATGCCGGAGCAGACGACGGGCATGATCATGAAGATGATGATGCCGGCGGAGCAGACGACGCTGGACCATCGATGGGCTGGGTGCAGGACCCTCATATTCAAGAGCTGCTTCTCAAGCAGACCGATAACGCAAGAGCTGCCGCCCGAGAGAAAGCCAAGATGGATCAACTTGAGTTAGACGCGGTTACCCCATTGTATGAAGGATGCAGGCCCGAGGATACCCGCCTGAAAGTAACTTTCATGGCTCTGGAGATGAAGGTAAAACACAAAAAGACCGACGCATGCTTCGACGAGAACATGTCATTCTGGCACGAACGTCTTCCCAAGGGGAACAAGTGCCCCACCAGTTTGGAGGAGGCGAAGAAAATCGTGTGTCCTCTGGATTTACCGCACGTGAAATACCATGTGTGCATGAACAATTGCATCATTTATTGGGACGAGCACGCGGAGTCTACCATATGTCCGGTGTGCGGCGTCACTCGATACAAGAAGAGGAAGAAAGCTCCTCGGAAAGTGGTGTGTTACTTTCCGATCACTCCTCGTCTGCAGCGGTATTTCGCGGACCCTAAGGTAGCAAAGCTCCTATGGTCCGGATTGCCTTTGGAAGACTTCTTCCTTGTGCCATCAAGCCAGTAAAGCTCGTGTCTTACTGCAATCTCCGACCGCGAAAGCCCATATGTACACCTAGTTCAGGTCAGAGCATTATACATGTTATGTTAGTACATTGTAATTTGGGAACGATCCAAGGAACATCGTGCTGGGCGCGAGCACCGATGGAGTCAATCCGTTTGGCAGCCAGAGAAGCACACATAGCACCTGGCCTGTGTTTGTGTGGATGTACAACCTTCCCCCTGGTTGTGCATGAAGAGGAAGTACATTCACATGAGTATGCTAATTGAAGGACCGAAACAACTAGGGAACGACATCAATCTGTATCTGGGGCTGCTGAAAGAGGAGCTAGACACGCTGTGGAAAACGCCAGCCAATATGTGGGACGCCGCAAAGAAAGAATATTTCCCTATGAGAGCCGCTCTGCTCACGACGGTGCACGACTATCTCGGTTACAGATATGTCGCGGGGCAGGTGGTCCACGGATTTTCTGGATGCGTCAGGTGCATGGATGACACAACGTATCGGCAGCTAGATAGAGATCCTGGGTCTTCGAAAACCGTGTTCATGGGACATCGAAGGTGGCTTCACGACGATGACCTGTGGAGAAAACGCAAGGATCTGTTCGATGGTGAAACCGAACCCCGAGGACGCCCGCGTACGAGGAGCGGCGAGGAAATAGACGAGCTGTTGAAAAATTGGAAAGATTGCCCACTACCGGGAAAGAAGCAAAAGGCGCTAGAGCCGGGAAAGAAGCGAAAGGCGCCAGAGCCGCTGCTGAAGGTATGGAAAACGAGGTCTGTTTTCTGGGACTTGCCGTACTGGAAGATCCACCGTGTGCCTCACAGCCTTGATGTAATGCATATCACGAAGAACGTGTGCGAGAGTCTGCTTGGTACCCTGCTCAACATGCCAGAGAGGACCAAAGATGGGCCGAAAGCAAGGGCAGACTTGAAATCAATGGGCATCAGGCAGGAGCTTCACGCTATATATGATGATGATGATGATGATGATGATGATGATGATGAGGCGAAGCAGGACACAGAAAGTCGTCGCAAAGGCAAAAAGGCCAAGAAGACCGGAAATGACTACCCTCCCGCGTGCTTCACTCTAAGCCAGGAGGAGATCGAGCAGTTTTTCATGTGCCTCGTAGGAGTAAAACTTCCTTACGGTTACGCGGGGAAGATAAGCAGATACCTAGACACAGCGAAGCTGAAGTTCAGCGGGATAAAGTCTCACGACTGTCACGTGTTGATGACGCAGATACTTCCAGTTGCAATCCGTGGGATCATGGACGCGCACGTCCGTGAAACCCTATTTGGCCTATGCAACTTTTTCGATGTCATCTCTCGGAAGTCTGTTGGCGTGAGGCAACTCAGAAGGCTACAGGAAGAGATCGTGGTGATACTATGCGAGCTTGAGATGTACTTCCCGCCCGCATTCTTCGATGTTATGGTGCATCTGCTGGTCCATATCGTGGACGATAGCATCAAACTCGGGCCGACGTTCCTGCACAGCATGATGCCGTTCGAAAGGATGAATGGTGTCATCAAAGGATACATTCGCAACATGTCACGTCCAGAGGGAAGCATAGCTAGGGGCTTTCTGACCGAAGAGTGCATCTCCTATTGCACGAATTATCTAGGCATCGAGAACCCCGTTGGTCTGCCCGTCAACAGGCACCTCGGCAGGCTCGCTGGATGGCGGTACCGTGAGGGTCGCCGCGAAATGCATGTCGACTTCGAGGGTCGACTCGCCGACTTTGAAAGAGCAAACCTAGTCGCGCTACAACACATAGACGTGGTCGATCCTTGGGTGATAGAGCACAAAATCTTTATTGAGAAGACGTACAATGACCGAGGCCAACAGAGGACGGACGGATATATAATCATAGAGCACAACTCATGTTTCATGCGTTGGTTCAAGCAGAAGCTTCTGTCGTACCCTTTACATGAGGATTCTTCCACGGAAGAACAACTCATATTCGCCTTGTCACAGGGCACCGAGCACAACCTGATGACCTATGAGGCGTACGATATCAACGGCTACACATTCTACACCGAGGCCAAGGACATGAAGAGCGATGGTTATCAGAACTCCGGGGTAACGATGGAATCCTACACCGGTAATGACAAGGACAGATACTATGGAAGGATCGAGGAGATCCGGGAGCTGAGCTACGCTAGAGAGAAGGTCCCGATGTTCCGTGTCAGATGGGCCAAGAGCGCCCTAAAAGAAGACCGGTATTTCACCACCATGGTTATACCCGAAGCCAAATCCAAGATCGCGGGCGCAAACGTCACCGCAAAAAATGAGCCATGGGTACTGGCTTCCCAAGTTGACCAATGCTTCTTCATTACCGACCCGTCAAAGCCCACTCGTGTTGTCGTGAGGACAGGCAAAAGGAAGATCATCAGAATGGATGGAGTAGCCAATGAGCAAGACTTCGACAAGTACGGCGACCCAAGGATTGAACATGACGACGATGATGAAGTAGGAGCATACACCATTAGAAGAAGCAGTACCACCCTACCTAAAGGACGTCCGTTCCACAGAAGAACACCATTTGCGAAAAAGAAGGGCAAGAAGATTGTGAACAGATAGCAAGCTAAGATCGATTGCATTTAAATCATAGCCTTCATTTCTCGATTGTATTTCATGGGCACTTTTTGAACTATCATGAATATTTTTAAATTTCATGGACACTCGATCTCGACCCCCCCCCCCTCCATCTCGATCGCTATCCCACCTCGCTAGATCCGGTCCCC